>JAPVLO010000005.1:16513215-17130417 GCA_027257055.1 Cephalopachus bancanus | reverse complement strand
CCTTCCCCTTCTTCCTCTTCCACTTCCTCTTCTTCTTCCCCTTCCCCTCCCCCTCCTTCCTCCTTCCCCCTCTTCTTCCTCCTCCTCCTCTTCCTCTTCTTCTCCTCCTCCTTCTTCGTTTTCTCAAACAAGATTTTCCAGTATCTTGACTTCTGTGTCCGCCCCCTCCTTCTCCTCTTTGTCGTCAATTTCTTCTCCTTCTCCATCTCTATCTCCATCTTCCCAAACATAAGATTTTCCAATATCTTGACTTCTGTCTCTTGATCCCAGCCTGATTTCCGGTGCAATGGTTCGGGGCCTGGATTCTAGAAGCAGCCTGCCTGCATTTGAATTCCAACTTGTTATCAGCTGTGTGAGTTTGCACCAGGAACTTAACCTATGAACCTTGATTTCATCCTTTGTAAAAGGAGAACATTAATGTAGTGTGTTCATATCGTAGAACTGCTTAAGGTATTGACAAGATATTCGGCACAGCACCCAGCACAGGAACTGTCTTGCTGTAAGTACTCAAAAAATGCTAGCTCTTATCATCTGGGCTGCAAAGATGATTCCATATAAAAATAGGAAGGTGGGCATGGTCACCCTTTTGAATTTAGTCTTACGTGCTTGACGTGTTGGAGGTTGATTTTTTTTTTTTTGAGTTGGAGTCTCACTCTGTCGCCCAGACTGGAGTGCAGTGGCCGCTCCCGGCCACTGCAGCCTCGACCTGCTGGGCTCCAGCGATCCTTCCGCCTCAGCCTTCCGAGTAGCCGGAATTACAGGCACATGCTACCATGCCCGGCTGATTTTTTGATTTATTGTAGAGATGAGGTCTCACTGCCCAGGCGGGTCTTGAACCCGCGGGCTCAGGCAATCCACTCACCTCGGCCTCCCAAAGTGCTGGGAGTACAGGCTGAGCCACCGAGCCCGGCCGGTTGATGTTTTTTTGTGAGTCATTCTTTTCTGGCCTTACCTAGATGCTCTATAGGGGGTGGAGACTTTGTGGTGTCTTTCTGGTAACTTGTACTTTATTTATTTTTTTGAGTTGGAGTCTCACTCTGTCATCCAGGCTGAAGGGCTTTGGCATGTTCATGGCCACCACAGTCTTGACCTGCTGGGCTCAGGCAATCCTTCCCCCTCAGCCTTCCAAGTAGCTGAAACAACAGGCACATGCCATCGCATCCAGCAAATTTTTTGATTTATTGTAGAGACGAGGTCTCGCCAAGTTGCCCAGGCTAGTCTCAAACACTTGGGCTCAGGTGATTCTCTCGCCTCAGCCTCCCAAAGTGCTGGGATTACAGACTTGAGCCACCGCGCCCGACTAACTTGTACTTTAAATATAGGAGTTTGACATGGGAATGAAATAATATCAAAGTGAATGTGGTCATGTGTATTTGTACAGCTCTGCAAGATAAGTTAGATCAGGTTCCAAAAGAAGTTAAACTTGGAAGAGTAAAAATCCTGACCACTTCGATTCCCCTTGTAGGTAGCGTGGGTTACAAAACTTAGGATGATGCTGGGTGTGGGATGGGGCTCTGTGAGTTCTTGGGAGTTGTTTAGCTGATATTTTAGATGAGTGTAAAAGCATAAGAATTCTGTATAGCACAGAGTTTTATGGAGGGAGTCCGAGATATCAGGGGAGGCAAAAATTTGGAAATGTTCGGTGGGAAATTTGAACTTGGGACATTTGAATTCAGTAACATTTTACTGGATTTGACGACGGTGTCAGCACAATCAATAACTTGGACATTTAAATTAATGCAGTAATTAGTAATTATAGCATATTTCCAAAAGGTGGTCAATTTCACCTAGAAAGTTGGGGTTAGAAGAAGGTAATCTCGGCTGGGCTCGGTGGTTCAGCCTGTAATCCCAGCGCTTTGGGAGGCTGAGATGAATAGATTGCCTGGGCCTGTGGGTTCGAAACCCACCTGGGCAACTTGGAGAGACCTCATCTCTACAATAAATTTAAAAAATTAGCCGGACTTGGTAGCGTGCGCCTGTAGTTCCGGCTACTTGGAAGACTGAGGCGGAAGGATAGCTGGAGCCCAGCAGGTCGAGGCTGTGGTGGCTGGGAGCATGTCACTGCACTCCAGTCTGGGCGACAGAGTGAGACTCCAACTCAATAAATAAATAAATAAATAAATAAATAAATAAATAAATAAATAAATAAAAGAAGAAGGTAATCTCCCCAGTATCAGTATGTTAAAAAACAAACCAAGCTGGGCTCGGTGGCTCGGCCTGTAATCCCGCGACTTTGGGAGGCTGAGGTGAGTGGATTGCCTGAGCCCGCAGGTTCGAGACCCGCCTGGGCAGCGAGACCTCATCTCTACAATAAATCAAAAAATCAGCTGGGTGTGGTAGCGCATGCCTGTAATTCCGGCTACTTGGAAGGCTGAGGCGGAAGGATCGCTGGAGCCCAGCAGGTCGAGGCTGCGGTGGCCGGGAGTGGCCACTGCACTCCAGTCTGGGCCACAGAGTGAGACTCCAACTCAAAAAAACACACAAAAAACAAACCAAAAAACTGCAGCATGAGCACCACACCCTAGTGTTTTTGTAGGAAACATGTTGATGTGTAATCAATCAATCAAATTTCTGGATTGTTCCAATATGTAGTGTCACAGTCAGACACTGCTGCCTCCCAAGACATGAGGACCATGGAGTGATGGGTCATTGGAACTGGAAGGAGGAAGATGTGTGGAGGTGTGACCTGACAAAGACGGTGGTCTTGGATGAAGCGTGCAGCCAACCCACTGCGATCCTGCAGGGAGGAAAAGATCTGGGGAAAAGGCCCTGCTCTCTCTCTCCTCTTCCTCCCCTTTCTTCCCAGGAGCCTGGAGCTGAGGGAGTCCTACGGATGCAGTCCATGTGGGTCAATTCCTGGGGCTCTAGAGAAGGGTGGAGAGACGTGGAAAGTAAAATGAAAGAGACCCAACACAGTCTTCTGAACTTTTTTTTTTTTTGAGTCAGAGTCTCACTCTGTACCCCAGGCTAGAGTGCAGTGATATGATCATGGGCACCGCAGACTTGACCTGCTGGACTCAGGCCATCCTTCCACTTCAGCCTTCCAAGCAGCTGGAACTGCAGACATATGCCACCATGCCTGGCTAATTTTTGATTTTTTGTAGAGATAGGTCTTGCCAAGTTTCCCAGGCTGGTCTCCGGTAATCCTTACCTCAGCTTTCCAAGTAGCTGCAAACACAGGCTTTTTTTGATTTATTGTAGAGATGAGGTCTCAAACTCCTGGGCTCAGGCAATCCTCTTGCCTCCACCTCCCAAATTTCTGGGATTATAGGTGTGAGCCACTGCACCCGGTCTTCTTGACTCTTAGTGCTGGCTTAGGGGGAAAAGTGGCAAAGAGCCAGATCACCTGTTTCACTCTCTTACCCAGGATGGCTTTTAGGAATGCACCTACCAGCTGATGCAGCCTGTGTCCCTGGATTATTTATCAGGATGTCTTATTTTTCCACCCTATGTTGCTTCATTCTCTTTTTTAATGCATGAGCAAGTCATTGCAACAGACATCACTGTCATAATTACAGGTACTCTATGGTACCAATATAATTGGGAATGACATCTTTTACTTTTCTGTCTCTGTGCTGTTAAGAACTTGGGAAATTTGAATTTAGTAAAATTTTATGGACCTTGACGTTGGGGTCAGCACATTCCCTAATGGACATTTAAATTAATGAAATAATTAGTATTTATCGCCTAACCTATTTCCAGGAGGGAGTTCATTTGACCCAGAAAGTTGGGATAGGAAGAAGATAATCCCCACTGGATCAGAATTTTAAGGAAACTGTAGCATGATCATCACTCACTAATGTTTTTAATTATAGGGATGTGGGGTGCAAGTAAGGATTCACTACACAAGTAGGTTGCATGCAGATGAAGTTTGGGCCTCCAACTGGTCCTCACTTCTCCTGGTTGAAGACCAGGTACCTTTTGTGTTTCCTGGTTTAGGACCAGGTACCCCCTCTTCCCCCCACTAAAGTTTTCGCAGGAATATGTTGACTTGTAGTCAATCAGCGGCATGCCCATAATGCTCAACAACTGGCTCTCTGCAGAAAAAGCCTGATTTGTAGTATTTGCCGATTGCTATGGTGTAAATACTTCCACCATAGCCTATTTTGAGTTACCAGTGAAACAACCCTGAGGGTGGAACTGGGAAGAGAGTTGCACAACTGACTCTTGAGAGCTTGTAGATGCTGACTCAGCACATTGCTGCATACAATCCCTATTTCTTTTTTTCGTTTGAGTTGGAGTCTCACTCTGTCGCCCAGACTGGAGTGCGGTGGCCACCGCAGCCTCGACCTGCCGGGCTCCAGCGATCCTTCCGCCTCAGCCTTCCGAGTTGCCAGAATTACAGGCATGCGCTACCGCGCCCGGCTGATTTTTTGAGTTATTGTAGAGATGAGGTCTTGCTGCCCAGGCGGGTCTCGAACCCGCGGGCTCGAGCAATCCACTCACCTCAGCCTCCCAAAGGCGCGGGATTACAGGCTGAGCCACCGATCCCGGCTACAATCCCCATTTCTTTCAACAGATATCCACAGATGTCAACATTGTGGGCATGTGAAATTTCTCCCTAGCTGCCCCTAAGCTCTCTAATCATTACTAATGATCATTGAACTCTCTGAGCTATTTCTTTTTTTTTTTTTTTTTGAGTTGGAGTCTCACTCTGTCGCCCAAACTGGAGTGCAGTGGCCGCTCCCGCCACCGCAGCCTCGCCTGCTGGGCTCCGGCGATCCTTCCGCCTCACCCTTCGAGTAGCCGAATTACAGCATGCGCACCACGCAGCTGATTTTTTGATTTATTGTAGAGATGAGGTCTCGCTGCCCAGGCGGGTCACGAACCCGCGGGCTCAGGCAATTCACTCACCTCAGCCTCCCAAAGGCGCGGGATTACAGGCTGAGCCACCGAGCCCGGCTTTCTCTGAGCTATTTCTAACACAGTAGGTCTTGGGAATGAATTTAGAGTTATGTATTCTGCAGTTGGGCTAGGACACACTGACATTTTTGTTAGGATAGCTGATGTTTACTAGAGAAGTCCAATTAAATTATCACTTATAACAACAGTCACAAAAGCCAGCCCATTTTTGTTCATAGATGCACATATGTTAGTCTTTCTTTCCATTTTACCATTTGCTACTTTGAAAAGCGTCAAGGAGATGAATTTTTATTTACTTTTCTTGAAGCTTTACCCCTTTTCTTTTACCATTATAAAAGGATAGAATATTTAATTTTTTAGTGTTTAAAAATGATTGAAGTTGATTTGTGTAAATGAAGAAAATCATTTAATCTTTTTTCTATAAAAATCCGGAGTAGAATATGCATTTATTTTTTAAGAGCATTTGACATGTTGATATTTATACCATCTTACATAATTTCCATTTTATATACATTTCATATTTCATTATGTGATACAATAAACATTTCCATGTTTATAAGTATCAAACACGAGTATAATATTAAATTAGAATAAGATTACAATAAAGTTAATACTAAAATAAGCATAAAAATCCCATTTGCTTTTAATCTTATTTAGTTTAACGTTGTTTTTCATTATTCACTAAAATGTGCAGAAAAGTTACAGCCATGCTGAAAAATGGATTTGGATAACTTTTGCATGAGGAGCTGTCCACCAGTTATTTTATTATCTTTACCCAATAAAAATATTCATGTGTTCTTTATTTCTGTTACAATATCCGATTTATTCATAACAGACACTCAATCAAAATAAATATATGCTTATGATGATATTGTTTTATTGTGTTTTTATGAAGCAGGAGAAAAAAATTCTTATGTGTTAAAATGACAGCTGGGCTATCTGTAATTTAGCTTATTTTTAACTGTTTTTTTTTTAATGTGGGTTTTAAACATAGGTTTTAGCTAAGGTGAGGCCTTGCTTACAAATAATTCGAGTAGCCGGGCTCGGTGGCTCAGCCTGTAATTCTGTGCCTTTGGGAGGCTGAGGTGAGTGGATTGCCTGAGCCCGCGGGTTCGAGACCCGCCTGGGCAGTGAGACCTCATCTCTACAATAAATCAAAAAATCAGCTGGGCGTGGTAGCACATGCCAGTAATTCCGGCTACTCGGAAGGCTGAGGCGGAAGGATCGCCGTAGCCCAGCAGGTCGAGGCTGCGGTGGCCGGGAGCAGCCACTGCACTCCAGTCTGGGCGACAGAGTGAGACTCCAACTCAAAAAAAAAAAAAATAATAATAATAACAATTCGAGTAAGAAAGTATATTGAGTATAGTCCTTTTAAAAAAAAAATGTGTTAAGTTTAAATATATCTATTGTATCCATTTGCTAAATACTAGTGACAGACAGAAGAAAGTGAAGGTGAACACACAATTTGATTTTAAAATATACCTTAAAAATGTAACCAATTATTTTGCTAATTACTCAGCATAATAGAACACTTATTAATACATTTTCTAATTGTTTCCTACTTGTGGATGCGTATTTGACTACTACATTGTATATGTGTAATATATATATATATAAATATAAAAAAAATATATATATATAATACTTTTTTTGAGTTGGAGTCTCACTCTGTCACTCAGGCTAGAGTGCAGTGGCACACTCACAGCCACCCCAGCGTCGACCTGCTGAACTTCGGTGATCCTTCCGCCTCAGCCTTCCAAGTAGCTGGAACTACAGGCGCGCGCTACCACGCCCGGCTAATTTTTGATTTATTGTAGAGACGAGGTCTCGCCAAGTTGCCCGGCTGTTCTTGACTCCGTGGGTTTAGGTAATCCATTCACCTCCGCTTCACAAAGTGCTGGGATTGCAGGCTGAGTCACCAAGCCCTGCCTGTTTCTGCTCTTAATGGTGGTGTTTTCTCTTTGAGATGACCATAGTTACCACTTTTCTCATTCCATCCCTTTTTTTTGTTTTTTTTTTGGTTGAGTTGGAGTATTTTGTCGCGCAGGCTGGAGTGCAATGGCATGCTCACGGTCACCCCAGCCTCAACCTGCTGGACTCCAGCGATCCTTCCACCTCAGTCATCCTTCTTGATCTCTGAAACCTTTTTTTTTTTTTTTTTTAGTAGAAGTCTCACTCTGTCACCCAGGCTGGAGTACAGTAGCACCTTACGGTCACTGCAGCCTCGACCTGCTGGGCTCAGGCGATCCTTCCACCTTAGCTTTCCAAGTAGCTGGAACCACAGGCATATGCCACAACACCCGGCTGATTTTTTAATTTATTGAAGAGACAAGGTCTCGCCATGTTGCTGGGCTGGTCTTGAATGCCTGAGTTTAGGCAATCCTCTCGCCTTAACCTCTCAAAGTGCAAAGTGCTGAGATTACAGGCATGAACCACTGTGCCTGGGGATCTCTGAAATCTGTAGCATCAGAATCTCAAGAATCCTGAGAGCTGGGATAGACCTCAGAGATCCACTTTCAGATTATGACATGAAGGCCAAACAAGTTTAGATGCTTTCCTTGTTGTTGTTCTTCTTTTTTCCTCTTTCTTTTTTTTTTTTTTTTTTGAGTCGGAGTCTCACTCTGTCGCCCAGACTGCAGTGCAGTGGCCGCTCCCGGCCACCGCAGCCTCGACCTGCTGGGCTCCGGCGATCCTTCCGCCTCCGCCTTCCGAGTAGCCGGAATTACAGGCGTGCGCTACCACGCCCAGCTGGTTTTTGATTTATTGTAGAGATGAGGTCTCGCTGCCCAGGCGGGTCTCGAACCCACGGGCTCAGGCAATCCACTCACCTCAGCTTCCCAAAGGCGCGGGATTACAGGCTGAGCCACCGAGCCCGGCTTCTCTTTCTTTCTTTTTCCTTCCCTCTTCCTTTCCTCCCTTTCTTTCTTCTTTCTTTCTTTCTTTCTTTCTTTCTTTCTTTCTTTCTTTCTTTCTTTCTTTCTTTCTTTCTTTCTCTCTCTCTCTCTCTCTCTCTCTCTCTCTCTCTCTTTCTTTCTTTCTCTTTCTCTTTCTTTCTTTCTCTTTCTTCTTTCCTTTTTTTCCTTCCTTCCTTCCTTCCTTCCTTCCTTCCTCCTTCCTTCCTTCCTTCCTTCCTTTCTCTCTCACTTTTTCCTCTCAGTTTCCTCTGCTAGCTCCCTTTCTTACTGCGCCTGAAGCTTTGCTCCTCCTCTGCTTTGCTCTTGGTGGCCTCACTTTCTTGCCTGCCATTAGATCTCACTTCAGAATTCCATCTCCATCTCTAATTCTGTCCCTAACTGTGCCTCCATGTTGCTGACTTCCTACAGGACGGCTTCACTTGGAGTTCCCACCATCTCTCGGACTCACACGCGAGGTGCTACGTTTCTCCAGTTTGTCATAGGCATTCCTCCTTTTCCTGTGGAGTAAACAGGCTTGTCCTATCAGCTACAAAGCTTCCTCCTCCTCTTTCTGCTCCTGTTCTTCTTATTCTTGCTCTTCTTCCTCTCCTCCTTCTCCCCCCTCCTTCTTCTCATTTTTTATTTCATTCACTTAACAAAAATGTTTCAAATTGTCCCAGGAACATGTGAGGCATGGAGGACATAGTCTAGTAAGTGTTTTATTTGGTCCTTCCTCGACTTTTCTATGACTATAGCTCTGGTCAAGGTCCTTGTCACCTAAGTTTGAATTCCTTGACAGTTTAGTTTGTCTCTCTGTTCCCTCCTCTCTCCTCTCCATTTACAGCAGTCCCCTCTTATCCATGGCTTCCCTTGCCTTGGTTTCAGCTACCAGCAGTCAACCCCAATCCAAAAAATTTTAAATGGAAAGTTCCAGAAACAAACAATTCCTAAGTTTTAAATTGTGCACTGTTGTGAGTAGTATAAGGAAATATCTCGCATCTTGACCTGTCCCACTTGGGTCATGAATGCCCTTTTCCAACATATAGATATGCTTCCCGCCTGTTAGTCACCGACATTGTCTGCTTCTGACATCTGCTCTCCACAACAACATGACTCGATGACCCAGGATCACCCGAAGCAGATGATCCTTCTGACATATCACCAGAAGGTCAATAGTAGGCTGGTGCTACGTCGCAGTGCCTATGTCTTTTATCTCACTTCATCTCATCTCGTAAGCATTTTCTCAGACCATCACAAGAAGAAGGTAAGTCTGGTACAACAAAATGGAGAGAGAAACCACGTTCACATAGATTCTATTGCAGTGTATTGCTAGAATTGTTCTATTTTATTGTTAACGATTGTTGTTAACCTCTTACTGTGTCTAACTTACAAATTAAACTTGATCATGGTTATGTATGTATAAGAAAAGAATAGTACTGTATGAGGCCCAACAATTAAGTTTGCATACTCATCCTAGAAAACGTACTACATACCTCATTGCTGTCACTATGGAACCATCATTATATTACCCTTGATGTCCTGAATGTCATGAAATGCCTTCCTTTCAATATTTCCTTTATCTTTGGGCAAAGAGAAAAGTCACTGGGGGCCAGATCAGGTGAGTAGGGAAGGTGTTCCAAGACAGTGATTCGTACAGTGCTGCCAATGTAAGGGCACAGTGGCAAGTTCACAAACTTAATTGTCGGACCGTAACAAATAATGGCCACGGCTCTGATGACCATTCCAGAAAAAGAGTTCCAAAATTGCTTTGACAGGTGGACTAGGTGCTGGTGTCGGTGCACAGCTTCCCAAGGGGAACACCTCCCCTTGGTAACCATAACTGTAGTGATATTCAGCAATGAGGCATGTAGCACTATTTCTAGGATCGTTTGCTAATTTAACTGTTGGACCTCGTGTGTATGTAGGGTTCAGTGCTCTCCATGGTTTCAGCCATCTGCTGGAGGTCTCAGAATGTATACTGCATGGATAAGGGAGCGGGGATCTACTGTATAATGCTTTCTTTGTATTATTATTTGGGTACTATTACACTCTATTATCACCATATCAAAACCTAAATTCTTTACATAGTCATCCCTCATATCCACAGGTTTTGTCTCCACAGATTTAACCAATAGTGGATCAAAAGTATTGGGGGGAAAAAGCAATAAAAATAGCTGGGCTCGGTGGCTCAGCCTGTAATCCCGCACCTTTGGGAGGCTGAGGTGAGTGGATTGCCTGAGCCCGCGGGTTCGAGACCCGCCTGGGCAGCGAGACCTCATCTCTACAATAAATCAAAAAATCAGCCGGGCATGGTAGCACATGCCTGTAATTCTGGCTACTCGGAAGGCTGAGACGGAAGGATCACCGGAGCCCGGTAGGCGAGGCTGCGGTGGCCGAGAGTGGCCACTGCACTCCAGTGTGGGCGACAGTGAGACTCCAACTCAAAAACAAACAAACAAAAACAATAAAAATAACAGCACAACAATAAAAACAACACAGTGTAACAAGTATTTACATAACATTTATATGTTATTAGGTATTATAAGTAATATAGAGATAATTGAAAGCACTGCATAAGGCAGGATGTGAGTAGATTCTATGCAAATATCTTACCACTTGGTATTAGGGACTTGAGCATCTGTGGATTTGAGTATCCGTGGGGGTCCTGGAACCCGTGTCCTTCTGATACTGAGGGACGACTGGAGCCCATGTTAGTTCTACCTGCCCATTTGTTTTTCTCAGGGACCCTGTATTCCACATCAGGATCCTCTATTTTTTCTCTTTCAGATGCTCTCCCCGGCTCACTTTGCTTGCATTTCTTTCTTCAGCCATGTCTCCGCTTCTCTTTAGGTGTGAACAGAGTTGCTAAAGGCTTCTTTCAGAGAGACCCCAGAGCTACTATCAATGGATTGTTGTTAGGATGGGGGCGAATAAATGTTGAGGGACACAAAAGTCTTGACTCAAAATGACTACTAAATTATACTGTCATTTTGATATGTTCTAATTTTTTTTTTCTACACGGTACTGCCATGACTCCAGCACAAAACTCTCTTGGGGTGAGGTGGGAAGAGAAATCGGTGACAGTAATGAGGAAAAGTGACCCAAACATTCGCCTTTTCCATTGCACTTGAGTGGACTACATAGCAGGGACTGTTGGGTTAGCGTTATGACTTGAGCTAAACATGATTTCTCCAATTTCACAATCGTTTCTTGATTAAGGATGCTTGGAAGGCAGTGGGCAATGTGGCCCTTGAATTGAAACTAGGTGTCCTTTCCAAGAGGCAATTTCCTTAACAGGTATGGAAAAAATCTTGAGGGTGATTGAATCTTTTTATGAAACCAGTTTACAGAAGTAGGGAAGTTAGCAGAGAGCAGTCTACAATCTCAGTGTGAGATTATGGTCCTTGGTTCTGAAAAAAACAGAATAGACCTTATTCAAAGAGAATTTTGTTTGTTATAACCCGTCTGGGGTCTACCTTAAGAACACAGGGTGATTATCTTTGTTTTCCCTAATTCAGGACTTACACAAGAGTGGAAAATTGTGGGTCATGCCTCACTGTAAAGCAAATGAACAATCCTGGGGCAAAATACTGTGGTTGAGGCATACAATAGAGCAACACAAGCCTGAGAGTAAAAGCTAGAGTTTTTATTTTGGAAATGAGAGCATTCACAGGTATTCCGTATACCAGAGAATTTGCCAAAGGCAGGATACATGATTAGAAAAGACCCGAATAACTTAAATGTTTACCTCTGACTAATCTTTAGGCTCAGTGTAAATATGATGTGAAGAAAAATGCCAACTTGTAAATGGCCTCACTAAGCATTGAAGTATCTTAGCACACGGTCAATCTGAAAGACCAGGAGAAGGTAACTATAAAAAAAAATACAGCAAATCTTTTATTCAATGGTGAAAGAATAAAGGTTTTCCTTCCTAGATCAAGAATAAGATAAGGGTGACTGCTTTCACCACAAACATCGTATGGGAAATTCTTGTCAAAGCAATTAGGCAAAAATAGAAATAAATAAAAGATATACAAGCAGCCAACAGATAAAGAAAAAATGCTCAGCCTTACTAATCATAAGAGAAATGCAAATCAAAACCACAATGAGATACTGCCTAACTCCAGTAAGGATGGCCATCATTAACAAATCAGAAAACAACAGATGCTGGTGAGGGTACTGAGAAAGGGAATGCTTTTACACTGTTAGTGGGCATGCAGGCTAGTTCGACCTCTGTGGAAAGCCGTGTGGTGATTGCTAAAAGAACTTAAAATTAGGCGGGCTCGGTGGCTCAGCCTGTAATCCCGCGGCTTGGAAGGCTGAGGTGAGTGGATTGCCTGAGCCCGCGGGTTCGAGACCCGCCTGGGCAACTTGGCGAGACCTCATCTCTACAATAAATCAAAAAAATTTGCCGGGTGTGGTAGTGCGCGCCTGTAGTTCCAGCTACTTGGAAGGCTGAGGCGGAAGGATCACCGCAGCCCATCAGGTCGAGGCTGTGGTGGCCGGGAGCGGCCACTGCACTCCAGTCTGGGTAACAGAGTGAGACTCTAACTCAAAAAAAAAAAAAAAAAAAGAACTTAAAATTGATCTTCTCTACAATCCAGCAATTCCTCTCCTGGGAATATACCTGGAGGAACATAAATCGTTCTACCAAAAAGACACCTGCACATGCATGTTTATAGCTGCGCTATTCACAATAGCAAAAACATGGAACCAACCATACTGCCCATCAAAATTGAACTGGTTAAAAAAAATGTGGTACATACTCTGGTTTCTCTTCAGATCGTATACATCTTTTGCCTTTTACTAAAGAATTCTGTGGAGCGGAACAATTCTGAGTCTTAACCCAATTTTTTGAGGCCTTGCATCTGTAAGGCTAACAAAGTTGTGAAAAAATAAAGCTTTTAAGAATTGTTTTAAAAATGTACATATACACAATGGAGTATTACACAGCTATAAAGAAGAACAAAATCATGGATTTTGCAGCCAATTGGAAGAGTTGGAGATCATCATACTTAGCGATCTATCACAGAAGCAAAGAACTGAATAACACGTGCTCACTTATAAGTGGGACCTGAAGATTAATCACATTAGCACAAAGGAAGTATCAACAGTTGCCGTTGCCAGGGGAGAGAAGGGGAGACAGTATGTAACAACACAAAGCATACCTGGCCTCAAACCAGGGGAAGGGAGGACCAGTTGGAAGCCCAAACTTCACCTGCTTGAAGCCTACTTGTGTAGCTAATCCTGGCTTGTACCCCACATCTCTATAACAAAATAAAAAACAAAAAAAACAAAAAAAAGAAGTAGGGAAGTGAGTTATTCCCTCCCTGTGCTGTCTTTCTCCATTTCTTATCTATGACTGCATCTTTTAGTAGAGTTACAGATTCTTGTGTTTTTTTGTTTCTGTTTTTGTTTTTTAAAGTGAGAAAGCAGCATTTATTGAGAGGACAGAGAAGCTCCCACAGTGGGAGGGGACCCGAAGGGGTTGCCCTAGATTCCTGCGGTTTTTATTGTGGTTACTGTGAGACGTAGATTCAGAACAGAATTGCATGGATCTCAGAGATTTCTGGATGTACACAAGTTGGATACAGACACCTTATCTTAATTTTCTAGGTAAATAGCTGTTCCTTTTGTGTGTTGTAAAAAAAACAATATGGGCCGGGTGTGGTGGCTTAGCCTATAAACTCAGCACTTTGGGAAGTCGTGGTGAGAGGATTGCCTAAGCCCCGGGATTCGAGACCAGCCTGGACAACTTGGTGAGAACTCGTCTCTACAATAAATCACAAAAAACTAGCCGGGTGTGGTGGCGTGCGCCTGTGGTTCCGGCTACTTGGAAGACTGAGGCGAGAGGATCGCCTAAGCCCAGCAGGTCGAGGCTGCGGTGGCCGTGAGCATGTCACTGCACTACGGCCTGGGCGACAAGAGTGAGATTCCAACTCAAAAAAACCTAAACAAAACAATATAATCACTGTCTCTTCGTTATTTTCTGGCTTATTTGTTAATTTATTTATCTGTTCAACCAGTTTTTTATTGAGCAGCTGCTAAATTCAGGTAGAGTGCCGTTGAGGTGGGTACTGGGGTGATCAAGACAAGGTTTTGACCCTTTCCTGATAACTCACAGCAGGCCATAAACAAGTGAAAATGGGGTATCCTCAGTTCTTCTAGTTGACCCTTATCGGGACTCCAGTTGCTACCCACACCCTTTTTCTGCTCGCCTTCCCATAATAGACTTTCTCCGGTGGCATCAACTTCTTCCTGGAGTTTTAAGATCAGTGGTGGTGGTGGTGGTGGTTGCATTCCTCTCAAGGTGAAGGTCAGGGAAAGTAGATTTGTAACTCGAGCTGGATGTCTGGTCTGGTTATTAACATGAAGCTTCATCTGCTGTTTTAATGTTAACATTCTTCATTTTCAGACAGCTCATTTTCTTACTACGTCAATAGCTAAATTTTTTTTTCTCTTAACAAAAGTGCATTCAGTTGGATTTGTTCTAGAGTAGCAGTAGAATATAAATGACAGGGTCTGGCACACAGTAGGTGTTCAATAAATATCTGGGAGAAAGATACAGAAAAAGTGGAGGGACAGAAGAGCATTTACAATTAATCAATCTTACAACTGATGATGATATGAGTACTCTATTTTTTAATTTTTATTTATTTATTTTTTTGAGTTGGAGTCTCACTCTGTCGCCCAGACTGGAGTGGAGTGGCCGCTTCCGGCCACCACAGCCTCGACCCGCTGGACTCTGGCGATCCTTCCGCCTCAGCCTTCCAAGTAGCTGGAACTACAGGCGTGCACTACCACGCCCGGCTGATTTTTTGATTTGTTGTAGAGATGAGGTCTTGTCAAGTTGCCCAGGCAGGTCACGAACCCGCGGGCTCAGGCAATCCACTCACCTCAGTCTCCCAAAGCACGGGGTTACAGGCTGAGCTACCGAGCCCGGCTGATAAGAGTACTTTAAAAAAAAATTACCAGAATAAATAAAACATTGAAGAAATAAAGGATGAATAAAGTAAAAAACAAAGAAATATTCAGATTTGATGATCTGTAACATCTAAATACTTCTCTATAATATTCCCGACTTGTATGTTAGGCCAGTCTCTCTCCCTCTTTTCCTCCCTCCTTCTCTCCCTTCTCCATCCTTCCTTCCTTCCATTTTCTTCTTCTTCCTCCTTTTTTCTCTTTCTCCTCCTCCTCTTCCTCTCTCTCTCTCTCTCTCTCTCTCTCTCTCTGTCTCTGGCTGAGTGTTCTGTGTGGCACTTGGCTTTCAAGGATTACAGCAATACCAGTTGGTGCTTAAAAGATCAAGCTCTGGGCTGGGTGTGGTGGCTCAAGCCTGTAATCCCAGCCCTTCAGGAGGCCGAGGTGAGAGGAATGCCTGAGCCCTGGGGTTCAAGAACAGCCTAGGCAACCTGGCGAGATCTCATCCCTAAAATAAATTTTAAAATAAGCCAGGTGTGTCAGCATGCGTCTGTAGCTCCAGCTACTTGGAAGGCTGAGATGGAAGGATCTCTTGAGCACAGCAGGTGGAGGCTGCAGTGGCTGTGAGCATGCCACTGCACTCCAGCCTGGGTGACAGAGTGAGACTCTGACTCAAATAAAAAGATCATGCTTTGGCATCAAACAGACTTCGGTGCCAGTGTTGGCCGTACTACTCACTAGCCGAGGGACATTGGGGAAACATTTCTGGGTTTTTTTGGTTTTTTTTTTTTGAGTTGGAGTCTCACTCTGTCGCCCAGACTGGAGTGCAGTGGCTGCTCCCGGCCACTGCAGCCTCTACTTGCTGGGCTCCGGTGATCCTTCCGCCTCAGCCTTCCGAGTTGCCAGAATTACAGGCGCGCGCTACCGCGCCCGGCTAATTTATTTTATTTTATTTTATTGTAGAGATGAGGTCTCGCCTGCCCAGGTGGGTCTCGAACCTGCGGGCTCGGGCAGTCCACTCACCTCAGCCTCCCAAAGGCGCGGGATTACAGGCTGAGCCACCGAGCCCAGCTTGGGGAAACATTTCTAAGCCTCTGTTTCTTTATCTCTAAAATGGGGATAGTAACAATTCCTGTCTTATAGAGCTTTGTGAGGGTGATGAGGGAGGTAAAATACTTAACACTTTGACATGGATAATGTCTACACTGTCTGGTCTTCCTCACCCTTAATTTTCTCCCAGAAGACTATGCTATAGAACTATCTCTCTAGATAGAACTCTCTAGACAGTGGGTAATTTTCTACCACAATTGAATGTATGTGGTCCGACAATTAAGTTCACAAACTCATCCTAGAAAAAGTGCCATGTACCTCATCTCATTGCTGAATCTCACTATGGTCACCCTCAAAGCACGCCCCTGGAGAAGCTATACACCGATGCCAGCACCAATCCATCTGTCAAAACAGGTGCTGACATTGGTGCACAGCTTCCCAAGGGGAGTACTTTGCAGATAACCATGGTGATATTCAGCAATGAGGTATATAGCATTTTTTTCTAGGATGGTTCTTGAATCTAATTATTAGACCTTGTAAATGTAAATTGTAAATTCTTTTTCATCTCTTAAAAAAAAAATACTTGGCCAGCCTCGGTGACTTAGTCTGTAATCCCAGCACTTTGGGAGGCCGAGGCGAGTGGATTGCCTGAGCCTGCAGATTTGAGACCAGCCCGGGCAACTTGGCGAGACCTCGTCTCTACAGAAAATCAAAAATTAGTCGAATGTGGTAGCTCATGCTAGTAATTCCGGCTACTTGAAAGGCTGAAGTGGAAGGATCCCCTGAGCCCAGCAGGTCAACTCTGGGGTGGCCACGAGCATGCCACAGCACTCCAGCCTGGGCTAAGGAGTGAGACTCCAACTCAAAAAAAAAAAATCCATGAATAATTTTTTTTTTTTTTTTTTGAGTTGGAGTCTCACTCTGTCGCCCAGACTGGAGTGCAGTGGCCGCTCCCGGCCACCGCAGCCTCAACCTGCTGGGCTCCGGCGATCCTTCCACCTCAGCCTTCCAAGTAGCCGGAATTACAGGCATGCGCCACCACGCCCGGCTGATTTTTTGATTTATTGTAGAGATGAGGTCTTCGCTGCCCAGGCGGGTCTCGAACCCGCGGGCTCAGGCAATCCACTCACCTCAGCCTCCCAAAGGCACGGGATTACAGGCTGAGCCACCGAGCCCGGCTTCCATGAATAATTTAAGCGTAATTGAGGATCTGTTGCCCAAGCTTCGCAGAGCATTCTTTCTCAGATGAGATCAAATTTGGAAAACGCTGATTCAGAAGCGGAACTTCTCAGCAAGTCATGTGCAATTGGGGCTACGGGATTATAATGTGTCTGTGTGTTCTTCATTCAGTGTTTGTCTTCTCCAACAGCCCTTCAATACACAGAATACATAAATATGGTTGGATGAGCTCAGAGTTGAATTCTTAGGAATTACATTTGCACCATTTTCTGAAGGTATTTTTGTACCAACTAATAGATTCTTTTTTTTTTTTTAGTTGGAGTCTTAATCTGTCGCCCAGGCAGGAGCACAGTGGCACGATCACAGCTACAGCAACCTCGACATCCTGGGCTCAGGGAATACTTTCACCTCAGCTTCCCAAGTAGCCTGGACTACAGACATGCACCACCACGTCCGGCTAATTTTTAAAAAATTTTATTGTGGATTCAAGGTAGACAAGGTCTTGTCATGTTGTCCAGACTGCTTTCAAATTTCTGGGCCCAGGAAATTCTCTCACCTCAGCCTCCCAAAGTGCTGGGATGACAGATTTAAGCCACCGCGCTCGGCCCCAACTAATAGATTCTTCTAGTAGATACAATAGACCAAATCAGTTTTGGCATTGTTTTAGGGAGCCCTGATTCATATTCTTACTGCATCTCCGAGAATAGAAAAAGACTTTTATTTCTGTGTTGGCAGTTTGCAGCCAAGCCTTCTGCAAACTTTAATATTCTTGCCAGTAATTGTTCAGTGGTCCTTTCCAATTTTGTTTTGCTTAGAATACAAATCCATGGGAAAATATTCAACACCACAATTGTTACTTTCACAGCAGAAATGCTTCAAGTCAATCAAGAGACCAAACTGAAATGGTATCTCTTTGGAAGTGCCCCTGTATTGACAAGGAGAAAAAAGGGAATCTCAATAGAAGAAGAAAATGATGGATCAATCTAGTTGAGATTCAAATATTCCTAGCCTCAATTTTCTGGTGAAAGTTATCAATACTTTTAAATTTAGCCAGGTATGATAGCGTGTGCCTATAGTTCTGGCTACCTGGAAGGCTGAGGTGGAAGGATTGCTGGAGCCCAGCAGGTCAACGCTGGGTTGGCCGTGCGACTGCACTCCAGCCTAGGAGACAAGAATGAGACTCCAGCTGGGCTCGGTGGCTCAGCCTGTAATCCCGTGCCTTTGGGAGGCTGAGGTGAGTGGATTGCCTGAGCCTGCGGGTTCGAGACCTGCCTGGGCAACTTGGCGAGACCTCATCTCTACAATAAATCAAAATGAGCCGGGTGTGGTAGCACGTGCCTGTAGTTCCAGCTACTTGGAAGGCTGAGGTGGGAGGATCGCCGGAGCCCAGCAGGTCGAGGCTGCGGTGGCCGGGAGCGGCCACTGCACTCCAGTCTGGGCGGCAGAGTGAGACTCCAACCCCCCCCCCAAAAAAGAATGAGACTTCAATTAAAAAAAAAACAAAAAACTTTTAAAGTAAAGAGGAAAGATACCTCTCTCTCGTACCCAGTGGGATTTGCAGAGAGTCAATGGTACATCTATAGCAGGAAGTTCTCTTCTGGCTTTTACTGTGCTGATGAAGAAAACATCTTTCCAGGCGGATTTCTGTTTATACGGCCTTTAAAATTTTTACTTGCACCCAGTTTGTCTCATTGGCAGCACTTCTAGTTCTATTTTTCAAGACTTGAAGCTCACAATAGTGTTTATAGAA
This sequence comes from Cephalopachus bancanus, assembly GCA_027257055.1. NCBI lineage: Eukaryota > Metazoa > Chordata > Mammalia > Primates > Tarsiidae > Cephalopachus > Cephalopachus bancanus. Next base: position 17,111,760 of record JAPVLO010000005.1, on the reverse strand, counting down.
AAGGAAGAGAAGTGGCCCTTTTAGTGAGAGAAACGCTACAAACTCCTCATTACCAGGAATAGTTATGAAAAACATAACCTATAGTGCTGATGGCCTGACAACGGGATTTTCAGTATTTTATTATGAAAAGTTGAATGAATTGTAGATTGAGTACTTACACACCCACCATCTATATTCTACAATTAGTATTTTGCTATATTTATTTATAGCATATTTCTCCACCTCTATTTATCAGTCTGTCTTATTATTATTATTGGATGCATTTCAAAGTTCATAATAAACATTAGAAGGGTTGGGCTAATTCTGAGTCATAGATGATACCATCTGGCCTTTGACCAATGGACCAGGTTCAGCTTCTGTCAACAAAAAATGTGTAGCTTAATGTGTTTTAAAAGAGTTTTTTTCTCTGGTAAAAGAAGGTTGAAGGTGGGAATTTGAGGCTGGTTATGGTGATTCTAACATCATCAGTGGCTTAAGTTGTTTTTTTTTTTTTTGAGTCAGAGTCTCAATCTGTTGCCCAGACTGTAGTGCAGTGGTATGCTCATGGCCACCGCAGTCTCTACCTTCGGGGCTTAGGCGATCATTCCGCCTCAGCCTTCCAAGTACCTGGAACTACAGGCGCGTGCTACCGTGCTCGGCTTACTTTTTTTATTTATTGTAGAGATGAGTTCTTGCCAAATTGCCCAGGCTGGTCTCAAACCTCCAGCCTCAGGCAATCTTCTTACCTCGGCCTCCCAAAGTGCTGGGATTACAGGCTTGAGCCACCGTGCCCAGTGGCTTAAACTTTTTCATCTTTGTTGATCTACTAGCCTATCATGGAATTCATCTGCAAAGTCTTTATTACACAAGATGGCTGCTGGAGTTCCAGTTGCTTCACTTTATTTATTTATTTATTAATATTTTAAAGATGTGGGGTACAATTCAGGATTAGTATACAAGTGGTCAGCTTATTATTTTTGGATGCATTTCCAAGTTCCCTTTGAAATGACTCCCTTTGGTCCCCACTCTGCCTGGCTTGAGATCAGGTACCCTTATTGATGTTGTGTCCCTCCCTGCCACCCTCACCCCAGTAGTCTCCCATTACTGGCAATCCCTTTCTTAAAGTATTATGGTAATTGTTCAGGGTCCACTTATGAATGAGAACATGTGTTACTCAGTTCTTTGTTTCTGTGATAGATCACCGAGTATGATAGACTCTAAATTCACCCAAGTTGCTGCAAGGTCCATGTGTTTGTCCTTCTTTATGGCTACATAATATTCCATCATGTTTATGTGCCACATTTTTTTATCCAGTTCAGTTTTGATGGGCAGAATGGTTGGTTCCATGTTTTTGTTATTGTAAATAGTGCTGCAATAAACATGCATGTGCAGGTATCTTTTTTGCGAAATGATGAGTTGGCTGAGAATTGAGGCTTTGCTTCCAGAATCTCTATCCTGTTCCATTGGTCTGTATGTCTTTTCTTGTACCAATACCAGGCTGTTTTGATTGTTGTAGCCTTATAGTACAGTTTGCAGTCTGGAGGTGTGATATCTCCTGCTTTGTTTCTTTTGCTAAAGATTGTATTGGCTATTTGTGGTCATTTATAAATTTCTGTGTTGTCATTTCCAGGCCTGAGAAGAATGATGTTGGTAATTTAATGGGTATTGCGTTGAATCTGTAGATTGCCTTTGGTAGGATGGACATCTTAATGTTGATTCTTCCTATCCATGAGCATGGGATATTTTTCCATTTGTTTGTGACTTCTTGGATTTCTCTGAGCAGTGTTTTGTAGTTTTCATTGTAAGGGTCTTTCACTTCTCTGGTTAGGAAGATGCCAAGGTATTTCATTTTTTTGTGTGGCTATTGTGAATAGGATTGTGCTTTTCATTTGGTTTTCTGCCCACTTTTTGTTGGTGTATAAGAATGCAACTGTCTTGCACATTTATTTTGTACCCCAAGACTCTGCCAAAGTCCTCTATCAGTGCAAACAGGTTTTTGACAGATTCTCTTGGATTTTCAAGGTATAGGATCATATCATCAGCAGAGGGATAATTTAACTTCCTCTTTTCCTATTTGGATACCCCTGATTTCCTTCTCTTGTCTAATTGCTGTAGCTAGAACTTCCAACACAATATTGAACAAGAGGGGTGAGAGAGGGCAGCCTTGTCTTGTTCCGAGTCTCAGGGGAAATGTTTTCCGTTTCTGTCCATTTAGCAATATGCTGGGTATGGGTTTATTGCAGATGTAGTAATTTATTACTATTCTGAAGTATGTTCCTTCTATGCCTAGGTGTTCAAGGGTTTTTATCAAGAAGGGATGCTGGATTTTATCAAAAGCTTTTTCTACATCTAATGATATAATCATGTGGTTCTCGTTTTTACATCTGTTGAGGCATTTTATTACATTTATGGTCTTGCAGATGTTGAACCAGTCCTGCGTTCTGGGGATGAAGCCTACTTGGTCATGGTGGATGATTTTTGAGATGTGTTGTTGGATCTGATTTGCTAGAATCTTGTTGAGAATTTTTGCATCTGTGTTCATTAGGGATATTGGCCTGTAGTTCTCTTTTGTTGTTGGATCTTTACCCGGTTTGGGTATCGATGTAATGTTAACGTTATAAAATCAATTGTCTTACTTTCTTTTTTTTTTTTGAGTTGGAGTCTCACTCTGTTGCCCAGACTGGAGTGCAGTGGCTGCTCCCGGCCACCGCAGCCTTCGACCTGCTGGGCTCCGGCCATCCTTCCGCCTCAGTCTTCCAAGTAGCCGGAATTACAGGCACGCGCTACCACGCCCGGCTGATTTTTTTGATTTATTGTAGAGATGAGGTCTCGCTGCCCAGGCGGGTCTCAAACCCATGGGCTCAGGCAATCCACTCACCTCAGCCTCCCAAAGGTGCGGGATTACAGGCTGAGCCGCCGAGCCCAGCTTTACTTTCTAATAGTAGGAAGAATGACAGGGATAAAGGCTTCTTTAATGACCTATCCCAGAGGAACAAATAATTTTATAATCAACTTTGCTAGTTCCAGGACAAAAACAAATGGTTGGAATTTTATGGGGATATTATTATACTTATTGATGAACTTAGGAAAAATGAACATGCTTACAATGATTTGAATTTTATTAGCCTGAACATAGCTACATTTGTAGACTGAGACATATGTTGCATATTCCTTTGATTATTTCAGTTGCTTATTTATCAGCCATTTCCCTTTGCTGGGGGAAAGAGTGAGCTGAGATTTTCTGTCATAGCACAACCGTGTGGGCTCTGAGTTACTGTTAGACATTTGTGGAGCATTCAAGGTGACTTCAAATATGTTTTCAAGTAACTTGAATTCAACAAAATCTTTTTGTCCAGTAAATTTATTGATTCTTTGTTTGTTTGTTTGTTTGTTTTTTGAGTTGGAGTCTCACTCTATCACCCAGACTGGAGTGCAGTGGCCGCTCCCGGCCACCGCAGCCTCGACTTGCTGGGCTCCGGCAATCCTTCCGCCTCAGCCTTCCGAGTAGCCGGAATTATAGGCGCATGCTACCATGCCCGGCTGATTTTTTGATTTATTGTAGAGATGAGATCTCACTGCCCAGGCGGGTCTCGAACCCGCAGGCTCAGGCAATCCACTCACCTCAGCCTCCCAAAGGTGCGGGATTACAGGCTGAGCCACCGAGCCCGGCTTATTGATTCTTAATATGTCAGAGTGGTACTTGTTTATAGAATGACCATATTGAACTCATCAAAACAGTTGTTCAAGCCAAGTCAGTTTCAAGCTGGCTAGCCCATGCCATTCTCACTGTTCCCTAGAGCTACATAGATTACAAGTCTGCCCCAATGATGTCAATGCTACTAAGGAGTATTTTTAGATGAGTTTAAAGGCTTTGTCTTTGAAGAAGCAGCTTCATTTTCTGGAATTTAAAGTGATTCACACCTGGGAGGTCTTAGGCAGGCAGAAGAAGCATGCGAGTTGATGACATGGAATACCCAGCATCATTGAGGTGTGTTTAGGGAGTCCTTGAGCAATAAAGAGGGAAGACATTTTTAACTTTTATGTCCAAGAAAAATTAACACCTGCCTTCATCCTTTTCTGTTTTGGACTAGAAGATTAAAGAGTATCTGAAGTGGGGATTTCTCCTTATCTCTAACTCTTCATACTTAAAGAATTTTGTGTTTTCTCATTTTAAAAAAGTGTTTTAGTATAGATTGTTTTGAAAATCTTAGCTCCATTTATTTTCTTGCCCTTAATAAATTGTTCTCCTTGAATTCTGCCTGTAAATAGTGTCTAAATGATCTTTGGAGTCTAGCATTTAAGCTTGAAACAGAAAACAGAATAAAGCAGCAATGACCAGTTGAGAGAAGTTTGAGTCTTTCACTGGACGATGGGGGTGGACGAAGAGGAAGAGAATAGGCAACTACATCCGAGGTAAGACCTTACCCCCCGGGTTTTAGAAAGTGATGACTTCTTATGGTTATAGGGAGTAGGTCTTCAGTGTTCACTTTCTTTGCTAAAACACTGCAATACTTGTGTCTCCTTTCTACTTATAATTCCTACCTTGAGCCTGCTTTTCCAACTTGTTCGATATTGCTATAACAGATCACTCGGATATTATTTAGTGAATTCTTAGAGTGCTGGCATGTGGTTATATTTGGCTTTTTTTTTTTTAAGAGTTAGAGTTCTCTGTATGTTGGAAATGCAAGTTTAGGAGCCTAGGGAGATGATGAGGATTATTATCTCTTTGACAGAGGCATATAATGGAATTATTATAGCATATATAAATCACAGAAAATAGAAAATAATATCATGCGTTTGCCTTGGAAGATGTTCAAATCCTATTTGATCATAAATGTACTATTGCTTCTAGGTCACAGGAAACCTGAACATTTCTGTCTTAGCCTGGATTCTTTAGAAAGCAGAGCCTCAATCAAAGGTGCAGTTATCTATGGGAGAGTGAGATTCAGGAGGCTCTAGTGATAGACGGGGTTGTAACTCAGGGAAGGAGGGAGACACAAAACAAATATGTAATATCAAGTCAATCACCCCGTGAGCAACTGGTACATTACTCCCCAGGTTTCCTGAAGAGCCGATTGAAATGGTTTTCCACCTCATTTGCTGGTGGTGATGGGAAGAAGATGGAGCCGTCTATTAATCTATTCCTAACCCCATTGGTCAAGACTTCCCCCCGAGGATGGTCATTGTCCCTCCTCGCAGACTCAACAGAAGAGCTCTGGGGTGGGGGACAGAGGCTTGCTTGAGGAGTGGCCCTTCAGGTGACACCTGTGTGAGGCTAGTTGGAGTCTGTGCAAAAGCAGTCGCTACAGAGTTGGAATAAATGAAAGACGAGACAGAGAGAACCTGACACAGGGTACAAGAGATGTTGGACACAGCCCCCAATCTTACCATCTCATGGAGAGTAAAGTTACAGGGACTCAGTTGCCAGAATCTTGCTGCACCCAGGCTCCAGCTGACTCATTTGCGAACTCCAGGACTTTTTATGGACTCCCCAAGTGTTGAAGTCCCCGGGGTGCCTAATACAAGTATTGATGGTGCTTCAGATTGCAAAATTCCTGGATTCTGTTGTGCTGCCAGTTCCCCATCTGACTCCAGAGCTAGTGATCCTCATACTTCACTTCAAGAGTTCAGCATCCTCTTGCAAAATGCCTTGGGAGAGTTGCTGGGACCTATGGAACACTATAGAATTTACAGCCTACTCGCACCATGCACAGACCCAGTGACCTTAGCCACCGTGCCTCCCTGAAATGCTCACATTCTCTGGGAGAGCTAGGGGGACATGGCTCATGGGCCAGCTGCCGTGCCATCATCAGAACACAACTACACTCAGGAGACCACACTCCAAACGGCATGCTGGCTGGCAGAACCGGTTTGTCAGATTACCCTCCTTTATGGCTAATTTTATTTTGGTGTGTTTGTGCTGGCCTCTGTTTCCCTCTCATTCTTTTTTTATTTTCATTCCTCTCCACTACACCAAGGTTCCCAGATATGTTTCTAATCTCTGATTCTCAGTCAGGGATATGGCTTGAGATTTTTTTTCCTGGATTCTCCTTTGGGCCTATGTAAATTAGGGCCGCAAGTAGATACTTGGATGGGGTTTGGGTAATGCCTAATACCACCTGTCAGAGATGTACATTTCTTGACTCTTGACTCTGGCCCGGCAGGGTTCTAATACCCATCACAAGTATCTTATCTCTTAGTCCTAAGGACTCTACTGATCATTCCACAGATCAAGCTGAAGAAAATATTTATGAATATATACTCGTATAATTGACCCTTGAACAATGTGAGGGTTGGGAGCATTGATCTCCCATGTAGTAGAAAATCCACATATAACTTTTGAATCCCCATGAACTACTAATAGCCTATTGTTGGACTGAAAGCCTTACTGATAACATAAACAGTCAAGTAACACATATTTTATATGTTATATGTAATATGTCGTATTCTTTTTTTTTTTTTTTTGAGTTGGAGTCTCACTCTGTCGCCCAGACTGGAGTGCAGTGGCTGTTGCCGGCCACCGCAGCCTCCACCTGCTGGGCTCCGGCGATCCTTCCACCTCAGCCTTCCAAGTAGCTAGAATTACAGGCATGCGCTACCACGCCCGGCTAATTTTTTGATTTATTGTAGAGGTGAGGTCTCACTGCCCAGGCGGGTCTTGAACCCGCGGGCTCAGGCAATCCACTCACCTCAGCCTCCCAAAGCACGGGATTACAGGCTGAGCCACCGAGCCTGGCTTGTCGTATTCTTTTAATAAAGTAAGCTAGAGAAAAAATGTTGTTAAGAAAAATCACAAGAAAGACAAAATATATTTACTAGTCATTAGGTGGAAGTGGGTCATCATAAGTCTTCATCTTCCTCATCTTCACATTGAGTAGGCTGAGGAAGCAGAGGAGAAAGAGGAGGAATTGGTCTTGCTCTCTCAGAGGTGACAGAGGCAGAAGAAAATTGACATATAAGTGAATCTGCACAGTTCAAACTGGCATTAAGGGTCAACTATATTCAGGTTAGAATGGAACAAATGCAGTCTTCTAAATGCAGGTTCTCTAAACTCAATGAATAAAAAGAACATGTATTTTAACTTAACACTAACAGGCTTCAGTTAGGTGAACCACTTTCAGTTGTATCAGCCAGACTTGGCTACCTCTTGTGATCTTAGGGACAGGGGAAATAACAAGACTTCAATATTTCTTTGCTGCTGGAGAATTTGAGACATGGGAAGCTTCAGACATAACCTAACTCAGGGGTTCTCAAACTACATATTGCATCAGAATCACTTGGAGGACTTGTTCAAATACAGTCCTGAGAATTCTTATTTCGAACACGTACCCTGGTAATGCTGATACCTGCTGGTCCAAAGACTACACTTTGAGAACTGCTAGTCTAATAGATAAAGTAATTTCTGATTGAAATCAGATGAATATTTTGGTTTCTTTCCTCCAGGTCAGAGTTTGTTTCATGATCATTTTCCTTATGTAAGATGGTGCTTAATATAACATCATTTTAAACTTGATTTTAATTGTGTACTTTCGGTTTAAGTGAATAAAAGATCAGAAAGCATGTAGTGCATCCACATCCAAACTGGAAGAAAATATTTTTTGAAAGAATTCCCCATGCACTGTATCAGGAGTTAACAAACTACAGTTCATGGGCCAAATCAGGCTCACTGTCTGTTTTTGCAAATACAGTTTTATTGGAACACAACCACGCACATTCACTTGCATTGTTGATGGCTGTTTTTGCACTACAACATCAGAATTAAGTAGTTGCAACAGAGACCGTATGACTTGCAATGTATAAAACATTTACCCTCTGGCCCTTTACAGAAAACACTTGCCGACCCCTGGTCTATATGTTTTTTCTGAGCAACTCTTAACTGATTTAGGGAAGCTTTTCTCTAGAAACCCAGCAGTAAGCAACATCGGTTTGCTTTAGCAGATATGAAACTTGGATCCTAACACTTTCTTCCGCCCTCCCTTGACCCTTCTCCCTCAATATGGAAAGTGGCCCAATAAGTGAAATGAAACTTGGCCTGATCAGCAATATTGAGAAAGTGGAAGGGGAAAGTGTTGACATCTGCTTGTGTCTTGTATCCTTGGCTTCTCTGGCAGTGTGTGACATGTGAGTGTTCTGGTCAGCTAGCCATGTCACGTTTTGTGGAAAACCGTCTGGTGCTAGCTGAACTTGGTTGTATATATGCCTACAAAGAAACGCAGTTTGTTACAAGATCTGCACCCCTTTCTACACAGTGATTTCCTAGGTAAACTCTCCCTTTCAGTTTTGAAAACTTCAGTAATTTTGAGTGTCTTTTGTGTTTTCAGTATGTGTGTGTTCATATTAATAAACACGTGTATATTTTCAGGTATACGAAGGAGGATCCCCCCCAAACCAGGAATTCATTAATTAGAAATTGTGTATTTATTTTACATGTTTAAACTTCAGTCGCCTTCAAAGTACTCTCCAATTGATACAATATACCTATCAAGATGCTTTCCCCACAACTCATAACAGTGTTTGAACTCATCCCTTTTGATGACTTTTAGTGCTTCTGCCTTTTTTGGTTTCATCTCTTCCATATGGACAAAATATTTCCCTCTGAGGATTTTTTCATCCAGGGAAACAGCAACAAAAAAGTTGCTTGGAGCTGGGCTCTGTGGCTCAGCCTGTAATCCCGCGCCTTTGGGAGGCCGAGGTGAGTGGATTGCCTGAGCCCGCGGGTTCGAGACCCGCCTGGGCAGCGAGACCTCATCTCTACATCAAAAGAGACCTCATCTCTACATCAAAGAGACCTCATCTCTAAATCAAAAAATCAGCCTGGCGTGGTAGCGCATGCCTGTAATTCCCGCTACTCGGAAGGCTGAGGCGGAAGGATCGCCGGAGTCCAGCGGGTTGAAGCTGCGGGGGCCGGGAGCGGCCACTGCACTCCAGTCTGGGCGACAGAGTGAGACTCCAACTCAAAAAAAAAAAAAAAAAAGTTGCTTGGAGTGAGATAGAGTGAACAGGGAGGGTGGGGCATGGGGTCACACCATTTTTGGTCAAAAACTTCTGAACACTCAGCGCCGGGTGGGCAGGTTGTTTGTGTAAATCACTCATCATGAATTGGGCAAATGGATTGAAAGAATCTCCAAAAAATTTCACTGAGGCCTCCTGCAACAACGCTAGCTGGTACACAGGTGCTGATGGGTTCCTAGAACGCTTACCTAGTGGGAGGAGCCTACACTAAAAGGGGCCGCCCTCCAAAAGATAATTCTGGGGGTCCTTTTGTATGTTTAAATGGTGGTAAAATACGAGTGCACATATAACATAAAACTTACCAACAAACGGTTTTTACATGTACAGTTCGGTAATGTGACGTATAGTCACATAGTTGTGCAACAGGTCTCCAGAACTTTTTCATCTTGCAGAATTGAAAATTTAAGCCCGGCCAGGCTCGGTGGCTCAGCCTGTAACCCCGCGCTTAGGGAGGCCGAGGTGAGTGGATTGCCTGAGCCCGCGGGTTTGAGACCTGCTAGGCAACTTGGCGAGACCTTATCTCTACAGTAAATAAATAAAAAAAAATTAGCCAGGCGTGGTAGCGTGCGCCTGTAGTTCCAGCTACTTGGAAGGCTGAGGCAGAAGGATCACCAGAGCCCAGCAGGTCGAGGCTGCGGTGGCCAGGAGTGTGCCACCGCAGGAGACAGAGTGAGACTCCAACCCCCCCCAAAAAAGAAAATTTAAGCCCATTGAACAAGTTCTCAGTCCTCCTTTCCTCCAGTCCCTGCCAACCACCACTGTCCTTTCTGTCTCTATGAATGTTTTACTATTCTAGTGACGTCATTTAAGGGAAATGACAGACCATCTGTCTTTTCGTGAGTGGCTTATTTCAATTAGTAGAATGTTCAGAAGGTTCGTTCATATTGTGGCATGTGCCAAAATTGCTTCCTCCTAAAGGTTGTATCATATTCTATAGCATGTGTTATACCCTATTTTGTTTATGCATTTATCTGTTCTGTTGACAGACACTTGGGCTGTTTCCACCTTTTGGCTGTTGTGAATAATGCTGCTATGAACACAGGTGTACAAATACTTGTTCGAATCTCTGCTTTCTATTCTTTTGGGTACATATCCACAAGTGGAATTGCTGTGTTTTTTGGCAAATCTTGTTTTACGTTTTTGAGAAAGGGCATATGTATATCATTTTATTTCATTTTTTGAGTCAGAGTCTCACTCTGCAGCCAGGCTGGAGTGCAGTGGCGTGCTCACGGCCACCGTAACCTCAACCTCCTGGGTTGAGGTAATCCTTCTGTCTCAGCCTTCCAAGTAGTTGGGACTATAGGCATGCACCACCACGCCCAGCTAATTTTTTGATTTTTTGTAGAGATGAGGTCTCGCCATGTTGCCCAGTCTGGTCTTGAACTCCTGGGCTCAGGCAATCATCTCGTCTCCGCCTCCCCAAATGCTGGGATTACAGGCGTGACCCACCATGTCTGCATCATATGTGTACTTTAGTCAGATATGCTCATCTTAACCTCTTCACCATCTTCTCCTTCCTGGCTTTATCTGCCCCTCTGCAGTTAGTTAAGGTCCCAGAGAAGCTGACACCAAAATTAAAAGTGCAAGATATTTATTGGGGAAATGCATGCCTGTGAAGGATAAAGATGAGGACACAGGAGTAGTCAGCAGAGCCTTCTCACTGCAATGCAGATCTCACTGGAGGAAAGCAAGAGGATTGCATAGGAAGTCTCAGACTTTAGTGCAATTCTAATAAAATTTCCGGTAGGTAGATGGGAGGGCGGGAGGTCCTTGAGTCAAAAGTCGGAGGAGTTCTGTGTCTCTCAGGGATGAGTCAATGTTAGTTTGCCATTTTTGGTAGGGCAGCTGAGAATATGTGTCTTTTGCTCAGATCTGAGTGGCACATTTTCACAGTTGCCACACCCTTATATGCAGTGGCACACTCATGGCCACCGCAGCCTTGACCTGCTAGGTTCAGGCGATCCTTCCACCTCAGCCTTCCAAGTAGATGGAACTACAGATGTGCACTGCCATGCCCAGCTAATTTTTTGATTTATTGTAGAGACGAGGTCTCACCAAGTTGCCCAAGCTGGTCTTGAATCTCTGGGCTCAGGCAAACCTCTTGCCTTTTCCTCCCAAAATGCTGGGATTACAGGCGTGAGCTAAGATATCATTTTTTAAAACACAGAAGCAACCACATAATTATCCTTAAACACCTCTGATGGCTTCCCTTTCCTTGCAGAATAAAGTCTGGGTCGTTTAAGGTGTTCTGCCTCCTGACCCCATTTGACCCATAGTCTTTTCTCTGCCACACATATAACATTGCTAAGACACGGCCTGCACTGTTCTGTCATGGTTGCTTTGCTCGTATGGTGTCTTTTTCTTGCACGCCTTCCCTCTCTCAGCCACCCATTGGGATCCTACTTCCTTTTAGAGTATTTCTCCATACAACCATGAATGAAATTAACAACTGCCTCCTTGAAAGCCTAATTTATTTAGGAAACATTAGGAAACATTTTGAATGCTCTGAAAAAATACAAAGATGAATTAGGTATGGATTCTACTCTGAATGATTAACTTTAATAGGAAAAGTGATGTCCTACAAACACTACATTAAAAGGAAAATAAAAAAAGTTGCAAGCTGGGCACAGAGAAAATGTGAAGAGAGAAAGATGGTCTTCATATCAGAGAAATCCATTGTGAGAAGTGGGCCTTTAAGCCTCAGTAGGATGGGACATGTGGAAATGAGGGGAGGAGGGAACTCCAGATTAAAAGAATAACTGACGCACAGACACAAATTTCTTTTTTTTAAACAACAGCCTCAGTGACTAAGATTTTTCACTGTGCATAAATCCATTAGTAAGGAGTAAAATCAATTTAGTGGTCTTCTTATCAGCATAAGAAAATGAAATAGAACAAATGGAATAGGATGGAGAATATTTGAAGTGTATGGTATGTAGTAAGAGTATTTTTAAAAAAAATTTGTTATATATGCATGTATGAGCATTGCCAAAAATACACATTTTAAGTACGATGTTTTCTCAAAGGATGGCATTAATCAAATGAATGTTAGCGTCACCTGAGACAGGCAGGACAGTCAGAAAATGGAAAATGGTGGAAGGCGGTTGAGCAAACGCCATACACATTGCTACTGCAATTTAATTCAACTTCAAAAAGTAATACAGAGATAATTGCTCTGAAAATGTATATACTTTTTTATTTGGCATCCCCTCTGTTTCCACATGCATGATGTGTCACTGTGTAAGTGTACTTCTTACTGTGGGGCACGTTTCTGTTTTGAGGTTATTCAACAATATATAAATATGGGACATTTTTTATGTGCTGGCCAATGGGCAACGTCGTGGGTGTGCATATGTGTGTAGTATGTGTGTGCATAATGATGAAAAAACTGGCATGGTCTCTGTCTTCATGGAGATTATGATCCAGTATAGTGTTTCTCAAACTTTAGCGGTATCAGATACACCTGGACAATTGAATAAAACACAGGTTTCCAGGTCTTGTCTTTAGAGTTTCTCGTTCACAGCTGTGGTGGGGGCCTTGGAATCTGCAATTCTTTCTTTCTTTCTTTCTTTTTTTTTTTTTTTGAGTCGGAGTCTCTGTTACCCAGACTGGAGTGCAATGGCATGCTCATGGCCACTGCAGCCTCTACCTGCTGGGCTCTGGAGATCCTTCCGCCTCAGCCTTCCAAGTAGCTGGAACTACGGTCCTGCGCCACCATGCCCGGCTAATTTTTTTGATTTATTGTAGAGATGAGGTTTCGCTGAGTTGCCCAGGTTGGTCCTGAACCCGTGGGCTCAGGCAATCTCTCACCTCAGCCTCCCAAAGTGCTAGGATTATAGGTGTGAGCCCGCGGAATCTGCATTTCTACAAGTTCCCAAGTAATGGTAAAGATTCCAGTAGGGACCACATCAGACACTGGTCTAGGGGTTACTTCAATAAATACAAATACTAGACGATGGTGAGTTGTGTAAGTAGCATGAAGGAAATGCAGAGAACTCTGAGAGAGAATAACTGGGGAACTAATTTTATATTGGATGGTCAGAAAAGGTGTCTGAGGAAGTGACAGTTTAGCCGGTGGAAACAGCATGTTGAATGACCCAAGCGAGCTGAAGGCATGGAGGAAATGGGTTAAATGAGATTGAAAAGAGGCAGGGACTAGATTCTGCAGTGTCTCTTGTTTAGTGGTATTCAAGTGGGATCTGTGTATACCTGGCGCGAATGGAAACTTCCTATGGGGTCTGTAGGCTGTAATCTTGCAGCCCCAAATCTGAAAGGGCTGGCGTGTAAGGTTCTCTACCTATTCCAAAGAAGTCACCCGGTGGTCCAGCAAAGACACTGGTTTATTAGAACTTACAAGAGGCACTGTTTGTGAAGAAAGAATCTTCCCAGGAGGCCCTGATGGTGGCCAGTGGATGAAGGAAGAATCCACACCGCAGGACTGCACAGCAAGCAGTTTTATAGTGAAGCAAGTTAATTCTTCAACTTGCTACAAGGTGGTTCCGGGTGCAGTGAGTAAAGGTGCCGCCCACATTATTCTCTGTTCTGCTCAATTACCTGCACCACAGTACTGGGAATATGCAGATCCTGCAGAGACCAGCCTTGGCCAGGGGCTACACCCTCCGGGCAGAAAGAAGCTAGATATAGGCAGAAAGTGTCAACTGTCGGGACAATTACCTCACACAGGCACAGGTAATTTTAAGAGAATTGCCTTCCTTCTGTGCTCTGGTCATTTCCTCTACTACATGTTTGTGATAGAAAGGCATACTTGTCATCTAGCAAATCTTGCCAAGGTACTTGCGGGACAAGTAAGGAATAACTCAAAATCTTGACTTTCGTGTTGATGAAAATGAATACCTCTAATCATGGAATAAAAACAAAATGTGTTATCACATTAATTGGTTTCCAGTTCTTGGCTTTCTGCAAAATCGAAGGAGGCTCTTACTAACCTGTCAGCAGATAGGGTACTCACAATCGTTTTTGATGACGGATCACACTGCCATTTGGCATGTAATTAGAAAGAAGACCCCAGAATTTAGTGCCATTGCTATAATAAACTCCTTACATATCCTCTATTTATTTAGGTGACTAAAACAAATACTTTCTCAGTGCTTACCTTCCTAAAAATGAAAAATGGGAAAAAGAATTGACTCTGAGAACAGCTACAGTTTAGCACTAAGTAGTATCAAATCATAAATACAGTAAGTCCTCACTTACCCTTGTCAATGGGTTCTTGGAAACTGCTACTTTAAGTGAAATGACATACAAGGAAACCAATTTTATCCTAGGCTAATAGATATAAACCAGAATTACCTTCCTTTGGCATATTTCTGGTCACAAAAATGTCACCAGACTTCTAAATAAAGACTTTCAGTGCTAAACATTAAAATAAATGTGAGCTATGCAGATATCTTAAAAAGATGAGTAAAAACAAATATGACAAATATTTACCAGCTTGTTCCAGCTCAGGGTTGCAGGTGGCCAGAGCCTGTACCAGCAGCTCAGAGTGCAAGGCGGGAACCCAGCCTGGACGGGACGCCATCCCATCGCAGGGCACACTCACACACACACATCCACACTCACAACGGGACCGTGTAGACACGCCAAATTACTCAACGTGCACATCTTTGGGATGTGGGAGGAAACCAGAGGACTTGGAGAAAACCATACAGACATGGAGGGAACATGCAAACTCCACACAGACAGCTGTCTGGGCTGGGAACCGATTTTTTTTTTCACTCAACAACATTGTCACAAAACGACATTGAATTCAACAACTTATTCAAGGATCTGCTGTACATAAATCAGTTGGGATAAAACCAGGCCATCGAATTCATTAAGAGATTCGTTTCCTATTTAAAATATTCTATATACTTGATAATTATCTATAAAATTTGTAATATGTTAATGTGATATTGATCAACTATAGACTTAAAATAAATGCAATAATAACTCCAACCAAAATACTACTTCTTTTTTTTTTTGAGTTGGAGTCTCACTCTGTTGCCTAGACCGGAGTGCAATGGCATGTTCCCAGCCACCGCAGCCTTGACCTGCTGGACTCTGGCGATCCTTCCCCCTCAGCCTTCCAAGTAGATGAACTACAGGCACGCACTACCACACCTGGCTAATTTTTGGATTTATTGTAAAGATGAGGTCTTGCCAACTTGCCCAGGCGGGTCTCGAACCCGCGGACTCAGGCAATCCACTCACCGCAACCTCCCAAAGTGAGCCACCAAGGCTGGCTCAAAATACTATTTCTTAATACTTAGAACACTATGGCTACAGGAAAGTTAAAACAATTTTTTCTCTTTCTATATATATAGTATATGTGAAAATGAATCAAAAGGTAAATAAATAATAAACAAATGTAGTAGGGACATATATAGCAGGAACATATAAATATAAGTATAAGCAATATAGAGAGATATAGAAAAGTATAATAAAATGATCAAAAATACTTTGGAGTCAAACAGTATATAAGGATAACATTGTGTTAAGTATAACAGAAATATGAGTTTAAAGAGAAAATGAAATAATGTACACAGGGCACCCTCAGATAACAAAGGAAGACCCTGTGATGGTCTTAAAGAATAGACTGGAGGCTTGAGGTGGTAAGGAGGCGGTTTCTGAAGCGAGGGGATTAACGTCAGAAAGAGTACTGGCTTGGAGAAGAGACAGGTTGTGTGACGTCTGGGGCATGGGGGCTGCCATCTCTGTCTCAACTTTCAGCTCCCTAAATTCTGTGTAGGCCTGTCTCCTTCTACTGACACCCTCCTCTCTTCCTCGCCCTCTCCTTCCTCCTCCCCTTCCATCTTTTTCTCTCTCACTTCTTTTCTCTTCCCTATCTTCATTCTCCTCCTGCCCCCCGCACACCAAAACAGGTCAGATGACTGTGGGATGGTGTTAAACTTCAGAGGGTGTGATGGAGAAACGTAATTGTAGTTGGAGATGTTACGTTTGCTTGCGGGGGATCTCTTTTAGGTGGGGAGAAGGGAGGGTGGTGAGAAAAATAATTGCAAAGGAGAAGCCGTACTGTTTTCCTGCCTTTTACTTTAAGTCCTAAGATGGGCAGGGCTGGAATCCTGAGGGTTTCTGGATCCGAGGGAACAGCCTGAGACGACTACAGTTCTGTATCTTGGGTAAGACAACTGGTGCAGCCTCGGGATGGCGAGGTTTTCTCTGTAGAGAAGGCATCAGACGAGACAAAGTGGTCTGGACTGAGAATCAGAAGAGTTGGATTCAGTTCACGCTCAGCCACTTTTTGTGTGACCTTGGGAAAAGCGACTAGACTCTTGATGCCCAGTTTCTTCATTTGTAAAGGAAACAATTGAATAAAGTGATCACTACATTGTTCCCTGCAGTAAAATGACTATTTATAAAAATTAGAAATAATGAACAAAAGCCCAGTAACTTTTGTTGTCTTCATCAATCTAAAAGAGAAAAATTACAGTGAGCTTTCCAGTTCATTGTTTAAAAAGAAAGCAAGAGATAAAAGAAAAAAAGTAACTTTTTCTTCTCTTTGAGAAATATCAAGATTACTCTAATAGTCGCCTGGGCAGAATTTTCCATCTTAGCACAAAGCGGCTGGGTTCGACCTGGTTTCAACTAATCCCTTCTCTATATTCCTCTAATTTAACAGAGGAACTAGAAGAGTCAGACAGTGTGTGGGAAGGCTGAAAAAAATAAGGAAGGTATAGAAACCACTAGAGATGGAGATAAGTCAAACATTCTGGCAAATTGTCACGGTGTATTGCTCATGCTGAATGGTTAGGCAGTTGGGAAGGTAGTTAAGAGAATGGCTCTAAATGCTTCATCTAATTGCAAGCAGCTGTCGATTAGCGGAGCTTGACCAACTGTTTTTAATTCCACTCCGTGGTGATGAAGAGAATGAGACTTTTAAGGGAAACTGGCAGGGGCTGTGTCTACGCATGGAGTTGCTTACACTTTTTCTAGAGGTCAGAGAGTGCAGTAACTGCTGAGAGATGCTCTCTGAAATCACTGCGGACTTTCATAACAATGGTTTTCCTAAATTTTACCAGCATTTGTTGAGCTTTTGGCGGGAGGCAAACTACTCTGTTATCCAAATTCTGGAATGATTTTGGGGAGTGATTCATCCCCTATTAGCGAATGACTGGATGTCTTGTGCCAATTCGGAAGCAATTGTTGTTCAATGGAGCAGTATATTTAGAATGAGAGATAATAACACCATTTAAGAATCTTCTTAGGAACATCTAAGTTAATTTTTTTTTAAGTTAGAAAGTGGGAGAAAGTGGAAATATTTTACCTAGTTTTCTATAGTTGTTAAAAACCTGCAACAAATTATCTAAATTTGAGAGTTTTCTGAAAGGTAATGTTTTGGGTAGCCTAGTTTAATAAAGCCTGAAGCTTTAGTTGATGTAATTACTCTTTACTTTTATACTATATTTTATTTTTCCTAAGAAAATTAGTAATCTTTCCTAATATTTATTTGCTTTCATTTCTTGTCATAGATTTATAAAAGTTATTTTAATGTTTCTGCCATTGCCACTTGAAGAAACCACTAACTTGACCAAAGACAAGGTTTCTGTGGAACCAGGACGGTTTTGTATTTCTAGCAGTAGCTGCCTAACTGTCTGAGAATATGTAAAAGGAGACAACTGTCAGCATTTCTCAAGGAGAAAGGGACTAGATTTCTTCAACACCAATTACTATCCATTTTATATCCCGAATTTCAGTGCTCTGAAAGAGAAATTAACATTTTCTACCTCTGTACATGTGTAAGATTAATCAACAAGGATCTTCACAGCATGGTTATAATGTCATAAAATTAGAAATATCATAAATGTTTAAAATTGGCATTAGCTAAATAGTTTATGGTTTCCATATACAAGGTCCAACAATTAGGTTTGCGAACCATCCTAGAAAAAGTGCTACATACCTCAGTGCTGAATATCACCATGGTCATCTTCGAAGTACTCCTCTTGGGAAGCTATGCACCCACACCAGCGCCTAGTCCACCAGTCAAAGCAATTTTGGAATTCTGTTTCTAGAACGGCCATCAGAGCCCTCATTGGTATTTGTTGGGGTGTGACAATTAAGTTCGCGAACTCACCACGTGCTTAGATTGACAGCTCTGTACAAATAACTGTATGGGAACACCCTCCCTACTCTCCTGATCTATTCCCTAATGACTTTTCTCTTTGCCCAAAGATTAAGAAAATGTTGAAAGGAAGACATTTGATGACATTCAAGACATCAAGGGTAATATGACGATGGCTCTGATGGCCATTCCAGAAAAAGAGTTCCAAATTTGCTTTGATGGGTGGACTAGGAGCTGGCATCCCAAGGGGAGTGCTTTGAAGGTGACCTTAGTGATACTCAGCAATGAGGGATAGAGCAGTTTTTCTAGGATGAGTTTGCAAACTTAATTGTCAGATCTCGTAGTATAATATTATGCAGATAGAAAAAATGGGAAGAATATATAAATGACATGGAGAAATGGTCATAATGTACTAGGCAAAAAAATAAAATCAGGATCAAAATGAACCATTTTTAACAGATATCAATATCAATCTACCCACTGATATCTAGGTCCAGATCGATATATATCTAATTATATATATATATGTATATATGTATATATATAATATATATATATAAGTGTGTGTACCTGTGAAAAAGCAAAGTTGAACAAGTAGTGGGATTACAGGTGATTTTTATTT
Source organism: Cephalopachus bancanus (assembly GCA_027257055.1). Taxonomy (NCBI): domain Eukaryota; kingdom Metazoa; phylum Chordata; class Mammalia; order Primates; family Tarsiidae; genus Cephalopachus; species Cephalopachus bancanus. The sequence continues at coordinate 17,093,068 of JAPVLO010000005.1, read as the reverse complement.
TATGATCTGTGGTTTTTCGGCATTTTCTAAATTTCCTCTAAGGAACATATATAACTTTTACAATGAGGAAAAACATCCTTATTTGACAATTAATTTTCCCACATATCAACTTTTATATCACAAAAGATTCTATTTCTTGCCAGGATGAAGCTAACAGGAGGAGATTCATGTCCAGCAAAGGGGGGAAAAAATCAAGAGGGACAGCACTCAATAAACACCTAATTTTGTTTCTGATCTTGTGCCTGTTTGAAGCGCTCACACTTGTTTTGACTCAGCTAGATAAGTCAGTCGCTCTAAAAACAGTCACAATTTCCACCAGCTGTTTTGGATGTTTGAGGTTATGTTTTTGTTTTAGTGAACTTCATTGCCTGCCCTTGAGTTAGCTTATGAACAATCGCAAAGGAAGTCTTTGAGGCAGACTCAGAGGAAAGCTGTTAATCTCATGACATCCACAAGGATTTGAAAAGGCAGTTCTGTCTGGGCTGTTTCTGGTTTTCTCCCAGGGCAGGTCGCTTGATGGCAGAAAGATGGACGTTTCTCCTGTCCAGTTGTTGGATGCGGCATCCGGGACCACAGCTGTGACCAGTGAATCTCAGAGCCTCTTCAGGAGGCAACAGGACATTTAAGGATGAAGATGTGACAAACCCGGGATAGGTGCCACACTCAGACCCTTCCTGGGTTGTTTTCCATGTACTAACCCTTTTCCACGAGTTCAGGGTTTGTGAGTGCTCTGGCAGGAAGCTATTTATCATTGAAAGCCACCAAAGGATGGCTGCTGTCATCTGCCCAAGACCGCTCTCTGAGACTTGCATTTGAATTGGGAGCCAGGGATTCTCGTCACAGATGTGGCAGTTTCTGGAAACTGATTTGGGGAAGAGGAAGCTGACTTATGTGGGAGTCACCATCTCAGTTGTCATTCTTTGTACCCCCTTCTCATAATGCTTCTTCAAAGAAAAGAAAGCGATGAAGCTTTTGGAAGGAGCTGGGATTTAGTTGGAAATATTCTGGAGCTGAGTGAAGGCTTACCTGATTCTGAAGCTCACCTTTGAAGGTTGCTATGTGTTTGAGTTGAGTATACTTCTAGTGTGCTTTAAAAAATTCCATTCTATCTGGATGCAGACTAATCAGGCTCAATCTCGTTACTTTTCTTTGAAAGGCTGTTTGCAAACAGTCACTTAATCGTGCACCTACTGTGCAGAGCCATCAAGAAAACTTCTATAAAAAGTGTAGTTCTTATATTCAGGGAGTTCTCAGAGGAGAGAAAAAAGGCCAGGAAGTCATGGTGCTAAGTACTAATCTGTGTGTGCTAAGTACTACTCTAAATGTACTAAACACTACTCTAAAGAAGTGATTTATTAGGACAAGTTTTATTCACTAGAATTCCAAAGGGGCTGGCCAAGTTATCGACCTGTCAGGTCTGTCCATCTGGAGATTTCTGAAGAGAAACCATTAGAGCAGTTGGTTAACTTAGCATCCTGGACCGGAGCAATGCATGAATTGGCTAGCAGAATTTCCTCTTATTTCAGTCAAGACTTCCAGTTGCATGTGACAGAAACTCAGCTCAAGTTCTGGGGTATTCTAACTTCAGGTTCTGCTGGATGCAGACGATACTGTCAGGAATATGTCTCTCTCATCTCTGAGCTGAGTTTTCTTCAGTGTGGATATAATTCTCTAGCACATTCTTCCCTCTGGTGGCAATGGCCACCAGAAGCCCCAGACTTACATCTTATGGGTTTGGCCAGCCTAGAGGAAAGGGAGGGTCCCTGTCCCAAAGGTTTCAGCAGTCCTCCATGGCTGACTCTCATTAGATCAACCGGGGTCACATGCCAGGTTAGACAGGTCTAAGTTCTGGTCCCTCCCTTGTGCTCAGAGGCTGAAGTCTGCCTTACCTGAATCGTAAGGACTAAGAACTAGAGAACAACAGCTTCTCAAGGGAAGACCAGTAGCTGTTTTCAGAACAATGAATGCTGGGTAGGCACTTCCATCACAAGTCCCTGATGGTCATTTTAATTTGAACTGTCCTGAGCTATCAGAGTGGTTTTGGTCATCTTCTATAGAGAAGGGGCTGGATTTCTGACTCTCTGATTTCTCGTTTCCCAGAGGTTCTTTAATCCCAGCACAGGTTTTCCCACTTCCTGTCCAGCAATAGGCTGGAGTTTTGAAAGAGCACCCCTCCTCCCACAGGACGCTGGGTGCCTGTTTCTCTTATGTTTGCATGACTATGAGAGGTGACTCAAATGTTTAGTGTGGTGGTTCTCAAGGTTGTGGTCCCCAGACCAACAGCATCAGCATCACCTGGAAACCTATTAGAAATGCAAATTCTATGGTCTCATCCCAGACCTACTGAATCAGAAACTCTGGGGGTGAGGTTCAGACATCTGTGCTTTCACAAGCCTTCCAGATGATTCTGATACATGCTGAAGTTTTGAAACCACTGATGTAGGGAACAGTTGAATACAATCTATTCTAGGAGAACTCTGAGTCCACCTAGACTTTTCTGTCTTATAGCCTGCCTCCCGAGGCACCTGACATCAAAGGAAAGATGCACGAATTCTTGATGCCCCTTGCAGAAAGGGATGAGATTGCTTTGTGCTTGGAGGAAGAGCTTTGCAGCGAGCTGCAGCTGAAATTCTTGGTTGACTCCTGTTTGCCTCTCCTCAGGAAATGAATGTTCCTGGAGATGCTGCAGCTGCCAGACTCATCCCAGACAAAGGAACTCTGGAGATCTTTCTAATTCCCTGAGGTGGTATTGTTTGACATAGATCTGGTAGAGTTCTGCTGCTGGCCGGTGAGCCTGCAGCCCACATATTCATGTAATCATGTAATCATTCAACATATAACAAAATACTGGGCTGGGTCCCGGAGAAACAACTATCCACAGAACAGACATGCTTTCTGCCCTCAGGGAGTCAAAATCTATGGAAGATAAAGACATGGCATTAATGGAGAGGAATAAGGGTACTTGGGGGTTTCACTGTCAGGAAGGACCTTAGCCTATGTTGGGCTCGTCAGGGAAGGCTTGTCAGAGAAAGTTTTGTCTAAACTGGGACCTGAATGATTAATAGTCATTATTCAGCAAAGAAAAAGAGAAGAGAATGCTAAGCAGAAGTTCCTTGGTACATTCAAGGAACTAAAAATGACTCAGTATGATTGGATGTAGAGTTTATTTATCTATTTTTCTCTTTATTTTTTAATTTTTTTAATTTTTTGAGTTGAAGTCTCACTCTGTTGCCCAGGCTGGAGTGCAGTGGCACTCTCTCAGTCACCACAGCCTCGATCTGCTGGGCTCAGGCAATGCTTCCACCTCAGCCTTCCAAGTAGCCAGAACTACAGGCACACAGCACTGCGCCCAGCTAATTTTTTGATTTGTTGTAGAGATGAAGTCTCACCATGTTGCCCAGGCTGGTCTTGAACCCGCGGGCTCAGGCAATCCTCTCGCCTCGGCCTCCCAAAGTGAGGGATTATAGGCTTGAGCCAACACACCTGGCCTTCTCTTTATTTTATTATTGAGATGTGGAGACTGTAGAGTTTAAAGGCAGGCAAAGAAAGATACCTGCACATGCATATTTATTACAGCATTATTCACAATAGCAAAAATATGGAACCAACTGTGCTGCCCATGGAAAGCGGATTGGCTAAAAAAAAAAAAAGTGGTACATATACGTGATGGAATATTACGCAGCCATAAAGAAGCAACTAATTGTGAACTTTACAGCAACTTGGATGAATTTAGAGTCTATAATACTCAGTGATCTATCACAGAAACAAAGAACTGAGTACCACATGTTCTCACTCACAAGCAGACCCTGAACATTTACCATAATACTATAAGAAAGGGATTGGCAGTAGCAGGACACTGGGCGGGGGGGTGGTAGCGGCACATAGCATCAATAAGGGTACCTGATCTCAAACCAGGTGAAGTGGATACCAATGGGAGGCCCAAACTTTACCTGTACGATGACCACTGGTATACCCAATCCTGAATTGTACTCCACATCTTTAAAATAAAATGAAATAAAACGTAAGACAGGAAAAGGTGAGGGATAAAAAGGTGGGCTGGGGTAAATTTTGCAAATCATAGTAACAAATTTGGTCCTTATCCTAAGAGCAATAGTAACCCACTGAAGAGTCCTAGGCCAGAGAAAGTGAAATGACTGGATATATTTTAGAATGAGTGCTTGAGAATGGATTGGGAATGAAGCAGCAGAGTCAAGATCACAGACAGGAAGACCAGCCAGAGGCTGTTATGATAATAAAATGAAGATAAGTCAGAAGTCTACTGTGGTCATGAAAGATGGTGGTCTCTGGCTGGGCTCGGTGGCTCAGCCTGTAATCCTCGCACTTTGGGAGGCCGAGGCGAGTGGATTGCCCGAGCCTGCAGGTTTGAGACCAGCCCGGGCAAATTGCCAAGACCTCGTCTCTACAATAAATAAAAAAAATTAGCCCGACATGGTGGCGCGCGCCTGTAGTTCTAGCTACCTGAAAGACTGAGGCGGAAGGATCGCTGGAGCCCAGCAGGTCGACGCTGGGGTGTCCACGAGTGTGCCACTGCACTCCAGCCTGGGCGACGGAGTGAGACTCCAGCTCAGAAAATAATAATAAAATAAAATAAAAATAAATAAATAAATTAGAAAGATGGTGGCCTCCCGACCTGGGACAATGGCAGTGGGGTTGGAGGGTGCTGGATGAATTTGGGACTCTGATGTGGGACTGAAATGGGGGCCAAGGGAAAGAGCATTCCCAAGAGGACTCCTAGGTGGCCAACTGGGTAACAAGTAAATGCAGGTGCCGTTCACTAACAGGAAACATTGGAGGAGGCATGAGACGCCAGGAGTCAGTCCTGAGTCCAATTTCAGACAAGTTGAGCTTGTAAAACACCTGAGAGGAGATGTCCCGTATGCAGCTGTTCTCCAGGTCTGAGCTTAGAAGAGGTCTGAGTGAGAGTAAATGTTGGACAGCCATCAACCCATGAATGACACTGAAGCCCAGGCAGCAGATGAGAGCATCTAGGGGGAGTGTGTGAGTAAGAAGAGAGGAGGGCTTGGGGCCCAGGGGAGCCCCAGCATTTAGAAACAGGCAGAGACAGAGAAACCTGCAAGAGCATCTGAAGGATGGCCAGGAGTGGAAGAAGGAGAATCAGAGCATGGGATGCGCTGGGTGTTATGGAGGCCACAGAAAGCGAGTCTCATTGCTGTCTGTGATAATGATCTCAGTTCTGTACGTGAGAGACCAGGCCAGATCACCTCCGGGAGAGTCACGCAGGGCAACCCCTCATCTGCTAGTCCCCTCTGTCACTATTCCAAACAGGCTCATCCCTAGAGTGACTTTTCAGGAAACATTGCTTTCCTGGAACTACTTTCTTAGACAGATAAAATGGCACTTGTTGAGTGAGTCATCATTTACTCAAGGAGACCCCATCCCACACTTTCTTTCAACTTGCTGTCTCTTTCTAAGAGAAATCAGTTTGAGTCCTTGTTTTTCCTCTTCTCTTTCTCTGCTCTGATTCCCTTTTCAGGTTGCCGTATTTCACCGTGCCTCTGACCCCAGTCTGCGGGCAGCCAGATGGTCACAGACAGATGTGCACTTTGCAACTGCAAGCTACTCAAATGTTGTGGTGGCAGTACCCCTCTCGGTACCCAATGAGCCGCTTGCGTCTTGAGTCACTGTTGATGTTCCTGACTGACTTACAATTACTGTTTGTCTTCTTTTTTTTTTCTTTCTCTCTCTACAGCTGGACACTCTGGGGAGCTATTTTGGCCAGAATTAGATATGCACAGCTGATACTTCCAGCTGTACATTCTTTGGTTCTTTCTGGCCCTACAAAAACTCTTGGTGTTCTGACAATTTATTCAAGTGGAGAGCAGTAGTGATGGTGGCCCACCCAGACAGTCTTTAAATGCCTCGAAAATAGCTCTGTGACTTCTGTGGCCAATCCTGCAAGTTAAAGTGAGTGGAGGAAGGAGTTTAAAACAGATTGAAAGCCCAAATGAATATACTCTTGGCAATTTATATTTTGTTTCCTACTTATCAAATTATCAATAAGTTGCTGTAGCGTGGTAGACCTAATTGTGCAGCTCACTACAAAAAGATACAGCATATTTTCAGAAATTTTCACCCTGAGCTATAACACGCCATGAAGTTAAAAGGTCAAGCTTAAAGTCTAACATAGCAAAAATGTGGGAATTTATTCATGGAGTTAAGAATCACCTCCAGCAGAGGCTTCTCAAACCTACTTCTCCAGGTCTATCTTCTTTCCTAAATCTTAATCCAAGTTCTTCAATTATCTATTGGATATTGGAGGTTTTTTTTGGGGGGGCGTTTGAGTTGGAGTCTCAGTCTGTCACCCAGGCTGGAGGGCAGTGGCATGCTCCTGGCCACTGTAGCCTCAACCTGCTGGACTCAGGCTATCCTTCCACCTCAGCCTTCCAAGTAGCTGGAACTACAGTCATGCACCATCATGCCTAGCTAAGTTTTTGATTTATTGTAGAGATGAGATCTAGCCAAGATGCCCAGGCTGGTCTCAAACACGAGGACTCAGGCAATCCTCTTACTTCGGCCTCCCAAAGTGCTGAGATTATAGGCGTGAGCCACCGTGCCCAGCCTATTGGAGTTTTTTTTCAGCCAAAAGATTTTGCTAGCACTACCTCAAAGTCCAAAGATTTCTATTGAGACTGTTTTCTGCTTCTCCAAACATACTTCTTCTCCCCTCATTTCTGTTTCCATGAACTATACTGACTTCTCGCTCAAGGCACCCTTCACTCTTTTTAAAATTTTATTTAATTTTTTTATTTTTTTAAGTCGAGATAGCACTGTGTTGTCCAGACTGGAGGGCAGTGACATGATCCCTACTCACCACAGCCTCGACCTCCTGAGCTCAGGTGATCTTTCTGCCTCATCCTCTGGAGTAGCTGGGACCACATGCATGCACCACCATGCCCAGCTACTTATTTTTTTGTAGAGACAAGGTCTTGCTATGTTGTTAGTCTGGTGCCAAACTTCTAGGCTCAAACAATCCTCCTGCCTTGGTCTCCCAAAGTGCTGGGATTACCGGTGAGTTACTACACCCAGTTCTCTCTCTAGTCTTGATACCCAGCCTGCTGCTCAAATCTTCCTGGTCACACAACCAAATCATCTCTGGCCCTCATTTCCTCCCATAATGATCAGACCAGCCCAGATCCAGTTTCAGTGTGGTGGGACTGCAAACACTTCTGTGTTAAGTGTCCTTTCTTCTATTTGTTCCTCCTTGAATCCGTCACACAAAGAGATGTCAAGTTAATCTTCTAAAACACTTTCATCACAATGTTTCTCTATCTTAAAATACTCCATAGCTTCCTATTGTCTTCAAGATGAGTCCAATGTCTTTCCCAAAAGACTTGGGGGTCTTGCATAATCTCTTCAGCTGCCATCTGGTTTGAGGTTATGCATACTCCTCTGGGATAAGATTAGTCACTTATAGTCATCCTTCCCTGTTCCAGCTTGTCGAAATAATTTTGAGTGTTTCTGCCATTGAATGTGTTTGTTATCCAGCTCGGTTCTGTGACAGTTGTATGTACACACACACACACACACACACACACACACACACACACACACAAACTGGAATTTATTTATTTATAAAACATTGTGTATTTATTCTTAAATGTTTAAACTTCAGCCACCTTCAGAGTACTCTCTGTTTGATGCAATAAACCAGTTGAAATGCTTTTTCCACTGCTCAAAAGTGTTTTTGAACTTGTCAATTTTGATGCCTTCTAATGCTTCTGCTGTTTTTTGTTTCACCTCTTCTTCATTGGCAAAATGTTTCCTTTTGAGGACTTTTTTCACCCAGGGAAACAGAAACAAGTCATTTGGGATGAGATGGGGGGAATAGGAAGGTGAGGCAGGGGTCAAGCCATTTTTGGTCAAAACTGCTGAACACTCAGTGTGGTTTACCCATTGTGCCTGCAAATAACTCATGAAATGGGCAAACGTGTTGAAGAATTCCCCCACAAAATTCACTGAAACCAAACGCAGCCTCTCGCCACAACACTAGCTGGTGCACAGATACTGATGAACTCCTAGAACACTTACTTAGTGGGGAAGCCTGTACTCCAAGGGGCCCACCCTCCAAAAGATAACTCCATTTTTTTTGTGGGGGTCCCCCCTTATATGTTCATTGTGTGTGTTTGGCTGTTGATAAATACCATTGAGTATGACAGAATAATACAAGGACATGCCCTAGGGAATTCTGTAGGACTGAATTTTTTGAACTGGGGGCTAGGGTTGCCATTGGTCTCAGAACACAATCCTTTGCTTCTTGCTGTATCTCCTCCTAAACATTTCATAGTTCTTTGAGTCATTCCTTTATTCATTCAGACATTGAGTGATCTCTTCCCCAAACATAATTATTTTCTCTCTTTCTGTAGATAAAGCTGTTGGAGTTCATGGAATAGAGGTCAACTTTTATTCATTCATTTGTATGTTTACATTTGAGAGATATTTTGTGGGTAAAACTATCGATGGAGAAAGACTGGACATTTGTTTTGACACCTACAAAATAACTCCCGTTTTTTCTATATTCTAGAAACTATTAATACACAACAAACACTCCAAACACAGTTGTGTCAAGCATTAACTATCTTAGTATGCTTTGGGGTTAAGAAGTCTGAGAGGAGCACAATTGACTGATTTGTGTGAGCTACTCCTCTCCTATGTCTGAGGCCTCAGCTGAGAAGACCCCAAAACTGGAGTTGACTCATCAGCTGGGGTTAGAATCATCTGAGACCTTGTTCACTTGTGTACTTGGCACTGGGATGAGGAGGACTTGAAGAGTAGGACTGTCGCCCTCTCCATGTGGCTTGGCTTTCTCAGGGCAAGGCAGCTTCATGAGAGTAAGACTTAGCCCCCACTGGCTTAAGTCTCCCATTATGACTGTTCCCAAGAATGCTGCACTGGAAGTCACAGGACCAGTGCATCTATGACCAAGCCATGGAAGTCACAGGAAACCCTTACCATGTGTTTTATTAGATGCAAGTGAGACACAAGCTGCCCAGATTTTAAAAAGGAGGGTTATACATAAAGAAGGACAAATATATGGACTTCGCAGCAACTTGGATGGATTTGGAGTCGATCATACTCAGTGATCTATCACAGAAACAAAGAGCAGAGTACCATATGTTCTTACTCATAAGCGGACCTTGAGCAATTATAATACTATAAGAAAGCGTTTGGCAGTAATGGGAAACTGTCAGGGGAGGGAGGGTGGGATTGGCAGTTGAGGGAAACTGCTAGGGGAGGGAGGGGCATACCTTATCTACAAGGGTACCTGCATAATCAATGTTTGTATACCTAACCCTGAATTGTACCCCACATCTTTATAATAAGAAATAAAAAAATAAAAAGGAGGGCTATACACTCCACCTTTCACTAGGAAGAATGCTGGAGAATTTGAAGAGGTGTTTTTTTTTTTTTGTTTGTTTGTTTTTGGTTTTGAGTCAGAGTCTTACTCTGTTGCCCGGACTGGAGTGCAGTGGCACACTCACCACCACCGCAGCTTCGACCTGCTAGGCACAGGAGATCCTTCTATCTCAGCCTTCCAAGTAGCTGGAACTACAGGCATGAGCCACCACATTCAGCTAATTTCTTGATTTATTGTAGAGATGAGGTCTTGCCAAGTTGCCTAGGCTGGTCTCGAACCCATGGGCTCAGGCATTCCTCTCACATCGGCCTCCCAAAGTGCTGGGATTATAGGCGTGAGCCACAGCACCCAGTCAAAAGATGTGTTTTAAAATTGCCGTATATAAGAACTGAGAAGTCTGCTCTAGTTACTGTCTTTGGAAACTTGACTGAGTGAACTGGTGTCGTGGGTACTTTGTGAGGAATTCAGGGCAGGTAACTCAGGAAAAAAATAATCTGAAGAAGACATGTAATAATCACTCTCTTATACTTATCCAAGTTCAGCCAAAGCTAGATATTTTTTAGGTTTGAGCCCCCATTTTTAAATAAAACCTAGTAAGATTGCTTCTTTTTCTTCTTTAGGAGGCTAGAGTTGATATTTAAGACTTTAAAAGGTGCTTCTGGGAATTTCAGCATTTGGCAACTGGTGATAAGTGGGAAATGTCATTACATAAACCCCAGTTTGAGTGAAGAGGCAGGTGGTATTTTTGGAGAAGTCGGTGTCAACGTGAGGTTGTAGCCACACTGACCGCCTCCAGCCCATCTGCAGAGACGTTTCTGTCTCCGGCAAGTAAAGTCCCCTCCCTCTGTCTGTTTTGACTGCCTCTCTGAGTTCCCCTTTTTCTTGACCTTGAGTTTCAACTTGATGAGTCGTCCAAAGAACAGGGCCACTGGATTCTACCTGGCAAGAACTTCAGCGGCTATGGCTGTGGTGACGGGCTGCTTCCTGATCTTTCCACCTCTGTGTTGACATTTATCGTCCAGCAACACTCACTGAGAGCCTTTGACACGTATGTCCCAATCACTGAGCTAGGGAATACAGCCACAAAAAGTAAGCCGAACCAGACAGAGTTCTCGCCTTCATGGAACTCAAATGTAGCGAAGACTTAAGTTGCAACTTGTCCAGCTTTGCGGGAGAGGCGTGAGATGCTTTGAAAGCTTGTGCTAAGTGGGGTTGACATGGAGAAGTCAAGGAAGGTCCCCAGAGAAAGCAGCAGTTGAGCTAAAACTGAGACGTGAGTGAGTGTTCACCAAGAAAAGAAGGCAGAGTGATCCAGGCAGATGGAGTAGCCGGTGGAGGAGGGGCAGGGGTGAGTTAAAAGGACTCAGGATGAGAAAAGACCAGTGTGAGTGGAAGAGACAGGTGAGGAGGAGTAGGGTAGAGGTGTGGCTGGTGGGAAGGTGAGAACCAGATCGCAAGAAGCTCGGAGACTAGTGCCAGAGCTCTCCAGAGCAAAGAAACCAGTGCGCGCGCGCGACATGCATGCGTGCGTGCGTGCGTGCGTGCGTGCGTGTGTGTGTGTGTGTGTGTAGAGTATGAATGATTAACAATAATTAATAAAAACATATGACAGATAAGCCAACACATAGATAAACAGTACCAACAGTATATCCTAACTATTAAGACAAGTCTGAAGTCTGTAGGAAAGGCTGGCAGGCAGATGAGAAACTCAGGCAGGAGTTGATGCTGCAGTCTGAAAGTAGAATTTCTTCTCCTGCTCCTCCTTCTTCCTTTTTTTGAGTCGGAGTCTCACTCCGTCACCCAGGCTGGAGTACAGAGGCGATCACAGTCACTGCAGCCTCAAAATGGGGGCTCAGGAGATCCTTCTGCCTCAGCCTTCCAAGTAGCTGGGACAACAGGTGTATACCACCATGCCCAGCAAATTTTTTGATTTATTGAAGAGACAAGGTCTCACTAGGTTGCCCAGACTGGTCTCAGACAATCCTCTCGCCTAAGCTTCCCAAAGTGTTGGGATTACAGGCATGAGCCACCACACCCAGCAAATTTCTTTTTTAAGGAAGAATTTCTTCTTCTCTGGAGAAATCTTGGTACTGGCTCTTAAGGTCTTCAACTGATTGGATGAGACCCACCACATTAGCAAGGTAATCTCCTTCTTACTCCAGTTACTTAAAATCAACTGTTAATATAGATGTTAAGCACATCTATAAAATGTCTTCACAGCAACACCTAGATTAGATTACATAATTGGGTGCTATAGCCTAGCCAAGTTGACATCTAAAATAACCACCACACATGACAAGGTGCTTTGTCTTGATCCTAAGAGTGATAGAAAATTCTTGATGGGTTTTATGAAGGATGGCATGATTAGATGTGCATTTTCCAAACACATTTTATGCTGTTAGAAGAAGACTGGTGTATATGACCATCATCAGGGTTCTTGTGATGGTCATAAGGCACATTAGAAGATCCAAGGACTCTTCCAGAAGGACTGTCTGTGTCCTACATGGTTCCCTGGCATTGAATTGGTCAGATACTCCTTTTGGGTGTGCAACTACTATCTTGAAATTGCCTCTTAGGTGACATTTATCTGTGTTTTATTTTGTGTTGACTTTTCTCTTTTTCTCTAACCAGACTGGACATTCTTTGGAGGCAGGGGCCATGTATTGTTCATCTGGGTTTCCCAAGTATCCAGGTCAGTACCCGGCACATGGTATGTTCCCAAAAAACATTTGTGGATTAATGAGCCTAAATTAAGGCTTTATGTTCCCCGCAAAGTGTCTTGTGAAGAATTAAAGAATAACATTCTTGGCCAGGCTCGGTGGCTCAGCCTGTAATCCCACGCTTTGGGGGCCGAGGTGAGTGGATTGCCTGAGCCTGCGGGTTCGAGACTCGCCTGGGCAACTTGGCGAGACCTCATCTCTACAATAAATCAGAAAATTAGCTGGGCATGGTAGCGTGCGCCTGTAGTTCCAGCTACTTGGAAGGCTGAGGTGGAAGGATCGCTGGGGCCCAGCAGGTCAAGGCTATGGTGGCTGGGAGCGTGCCACTGGCCACTGCATTCCAGTCTGGGCAACAGAGTGAGACTCCAACTTAAAAAAAAAAAAAAAAGAATAATATTCCTATCAGTAGTTCTCGGCAGCAGAAAACTAAAAATTGTCATGCTTTTATTTCTAGCTTTCTTTCATTGGCGTGCTGTATAGTTGTTCTTTTATTTTGCATAGCTTACCAATTTTAGAATATAATCATTTCTTACATAACTTTTTATTTTAGAATAAATGATTTTGGATTTACAGAAAAGTTGCAGAGATAACACAGAGTTCCCATCGCCCATTTCTCCTAATGTTAAAATCGTATATGTTAAGATTTTACAATCGTTAAAACAAAGAAATTAACATAAGCACATAACTATTAATGAAACTCTAGATTATATTTGGCTTTCACCTTCTTTTCATTACTGTCCTTTTTCTGCTCCAGAGACCAATCCTGAGTATCACACTGTGGTTAGTCATCCTATCTCCCACTTTCCTCTGGTCTGTGACAATTTCTCAGTCTTTCCTTGTTTTTCATGACCTTGACAGTCTTGAGAAGTATTAGCTAGAAATCCCACATAATGTTTTACAGCTTGGGTTTGTCTAATATTTTCCCATAATGAGACTAGAGTTACGGGTTTTTGGAAAGAAAATCACATAGGTGGAGTGGCCTTGTCGTATCCTATGACAGAGTATATGGTATCCATACTTGGATTAACAATTCAATAGAATGTTATTCATTGTGTTGCTTAAACTGTTCTAGCTTTGATCATTGGGAATGCTTTCAGTTTGGTTCCTGTGTCCCTTTGGCAAGCCCCCAACCATTTGTTTTTTAAGTATTTCCTTATTTTCTGGTAAATGCTCCAGATACATTTTATATTTTCTTTGCCCCAGTCCTAAATTCAGTCATTTCTTCAAGGAACCCCTGGCTCCTTTTACTGTAAAATGGTATTTAGAAACCACTGTGTAGGTGGAAGGTGTGCTCATTGCTCCTGGGGTCTCATAGACCCAGGCCCTGGCAGGAGACAGAGCTAGGAAATGTGTGTGTAGTGTGTGTGTGTATTAGTCACTAAAACACTGTAATTATTTCTGTATCTATCCATATGCATCACATTAAGCAAATGTGAGTTTATACGGATGCCTCTGATTATAATCCAGTTCCTCAGGATTTATCTAGCCTTCCTTTCTTGTTTTGATTTAATTTTTACATTTTTTCTTTAATAGCTTTAGGGGGTACAAACAGTTTTTGGTTATATAGTTGCATTGTGTAGTGGCAAAGAAGTCTGGGCTTTAAGTATACTCATCACTCCCACCTGTGCACATTGTACAGGATGGGTGATTTTTCATCCCTCCAGCCTTTGCCCCCTCCCCACTCTGTGTCTCCAGTGTCCATTATACCATTCTCTATGTCTTTGCAGGCCCTTTCTTGTTTATGTTGTTCCTCCCACAGTAAGGAAGCTGGCTACCTCTGTCCATCATCCATTTAATTATTTGTGTAACATTCATTTAATGAAAAGGAATGTCAGAGTTGTTATCCTGTACCTTCATGAGAGACAAATTTAGCAACCAGAGTACAGTGTTTATTTATGGCTCTTTTATTTCTAGTATAATCATTTCTATAATGATGTGGTATAATGGTTGAGAACATAGTCTCTATAGTCATATTGTCTAGGTTCAAATTCTAGCTTTGTTGCTTATTAGATGAATATCATTGGGTGAATTACTATCTTCTCAGTTTCCTCATCTGTAAAGTAGGGATAAAGATGGCACTCACTTCATGGTGTTATTTGAGGATTAAGTGAGTTAATATATGTAAAGTGCTCAGAATATTGTGTGGCACATAATAAACACTATTTAAGTGTTAGCTGTTACTGTCAGAGCAGACATAAAGTCTATCTTACTTGCTACCAGAATAATGCCGGGTATATTTGGGTACCATATCCCTTTGAATGATAGTGTCATCTCTATTAACTTCTTACAACACTTCAGTGAAGAAATGTGTATACAGTTTCCTCTCTCCATTTTTTTCTATACACCCACTCACATAGTCTTTCTGTCTTGAGGTCATTTCTCTACCAGTTTTTTATGATTCTGAAAACATATTGAGATTTAAGCCGCTGCCTGGAAAAATCAAAGATGTCTGTAAACCTTGAAATAGAGGTTGGAGGCTTCACTCAAAACATTGGTGATAATGTTCTGCCTATTGTTGTGATTAACATTGTACAGTAAATTGGCCATGGTTTCTGCCCAGTGGTAGTCAGCACTTCTGGGCAGAATCGTGTATTACTGGCATTTTAATTAGGCTTCAATGAACCCAGCTGCAATCGCGTCATCAGAGTCTCTTAAACTATTTTTCACATTTGAGGTTTAATAAAACACAATATGTATTTCCCCTACTATTTTCCCTTTATGCTAAAAACAACAACTACCATCACCAAAAAACAAAAACAAAAAAACCCATATTAACAAAAATCACATACACACAAAGACTAGGTGCTTTTGAAGGTAAATTCACTTGACGTAGAGTGACTAATTTTTGAATCATTAAATCATAAAATTCAACAAAACCTAATAGCCAATACCTAATTATTTAAATCATTTAAGCTGTTTTATAAAAATATCCTACGCCTTTAAAACAGTGCAAGGAACACTTTATGCAAGTAGAAATATGTGCCAATTTCTAACTAAGGATCAGGTGTCTTCCTCTTCCTTATTTTAATTATCTTAAGTCATTGTAGGTTTCAGGATTTGTGTTTGGAATTGCAGCCAGTTATGGGGTGAGATGGTCAAATCCACGTGGTCCAAGTGAATGGAAGTCACTCAGCTACCTGGGAACCCACCAAGGACAAGCAGTAGCTACAGTCAGTAGCCAGACAACTGGGGTCAAAGCGGCTGACTGTATTATTTAACAATGACAAGCTCGTTACTTTCATTCTTTTGCTGAGATTCACTCCTTGCCTACCATCAGAGAACCAGCCTCCAGTGTCTTTTGCAATAACTGTTTTTGGGAGTTAATGTCTATTCTACCCAGGCCTGGTTTATTTTTGCTTAGCAAACATTGATGATTTACTTCCATGAGATATATCACCACTTAGGTGTCCCTCTTAAGAAGAGAGGGATCCCAAACCCTGATCTAGGCTTTTCTCTCCCAAGTCTGATCCCTACCTATTCTTGTTATAGTTGAGGGATCTGTGAAGCCCAGTGTAGAAGTACTTTTGATGTAATTTGAGTACACAAAGAAGAGACCAAGAATAGTAGCATTCATTAGTGATTAACACCCAAGTCTCCGACTGCCTGGAAAACAGATTGGGCTGAGCAACCCCGCTGTGGGATGTTAGGTGTGAGAGGCCGCACACAGCTGTGGTGCCACAGTGGTTAACCTGCCACAGGGGAATTGGTGTGCGGCGGGCAGCGTTAGTCACCAGGGGAAATGATTTGGCCATTTCTGGGGGATTTTGTCATAAAATAGAGCTGTGTCTATAATCCCGTTTATTGAGTTGCTCAACACACTTCATAGAACAAGAAATCTTCCTGCCGAAGAGCAGGTGTCAATACATTTCACCAGCTGGAAAATAAATGAAGTTAACCTGAGGCCTCACAATCACTCACGACCACTCAGAGCCTGGAACTCCTGGGCCTGTGTTGCTGACCAGGTCACTCTCTTTGTGATTAGTTATGAACCGGCCAACCTGCCCACCTAACTCAAGAGACTGCCAACCTGGGGCCCACTAGGCAGTTGTCTAGAAACTCTTCTTACTATCTGGCCCAGATTCCTGACTTTTTCCTGCCTTTAACATCTGCTTCTAGGTTCCCTAGAGACCCAACCCACCCCCTGCACTATGTTCTTCTTCACAGTTACCGGCTGACCACGGTGGCTTCTGCTGTCCGAGGGAGGAACAGGTGATTTAGGCCTGTTTCCGGCATTTTAATTAGGCTTCAATGAACCCAGCTGCAATGACAGCGTGATTTATGGAAAGCCCTCTCCCTTCCAAGGCCCATAACTAAATCATACACAAATAGTTGCACGAGTACTATTTTGAGAGAATGACCACGTTACGGTATAAACTAGAAGCGATCAATTGACAGAGCAGGGTGCCAGGATTCAGTGTGTCGCCTCAGGGAATGGAGCAACGGGATGGCCTGGCCAGACAGTGATTAATCAGCTTCATTGTGGCCAGATCCAGACAACTGGGTAATATGAATCAGGACATGGCAGAGGAAACCCAAGCCACAGTCACAGTCATTCTCCTCCAGGGATCTGCATCTGGTGCCCTTTCTCCACTCTAGAATGTACGAGGGGGGACCCCAAAACCTGGAGTTTGTTTATAAGAACTTGTGTATTTATTCTTACATGTTTAAACTTCAGTCACCTTCAGAGTATTCTCCGTTTGATGTAATACATCTAGCAAGATGTTTTTTCCACTGCTCAAAACAGTTTTTGAACTCGTCCATTTTGATGCCCTGTTGTTTCACCTCTATTACACCAGCAAACCATTTCCCTTTGAGGACTTTTTCCATCCAGGAAACAAACAAACAAACAAAAATCGCTTGGGACAGGATTGGGTAAATAGGGAGGGTGGGGTAGGGTCATTCTGGTTTTGGCCAAAAACTGCTGAACACTCAGTTTGGTGTGGTAGGTTGTTTTTATAAATCACCTATCAAAATGGGCAAGTGCTTTGAAAGACTCTCCCCCTAAAAATTCACTGAAGCCCAAAGCAGCCTCTCACAACAATGCTAGCTGGTACACTGATACAGTTGGGCTCTAAAACACTTACCTAGCAGGGGAAACCTGTACTATAAGGGGCCTGCCCTCCAAAAAATAATTATGCTTTTTTGGGGTCCTACCAGGTGGATGTCAAAGAGGCCGGTGGTAAGAGGTGATGGAGTAAGATAGGCTTTGTAGTCAGTAGATCAGAGTTCAAAATCATTGTGTACCCTGATCAGATTTCTTGCTCCTCCAATTCTTAGTTTTTCATTGGTAAAACGGGAATAAAAACCTCTAATTTGCCAGATTGTTATAAAGACTAGAAATAACCTATGCATTGCCTGACATAGGATATCTAATTATCAGTAACTGTTGTTAATAATTGAAAAAGCACTGCTAGACTGGTGACGACAGAGTGTTATAGACCAAAGATTTTAATTAATTCAGTTCTGTATCCCTGATGTCCCATTTAATACAACTTATTTAAGAGAAATATTTTCTTCTGCTCCTCAAACTCATGCAAGTTCAGTGTCAAGTTTGTAAAATCAGAGAATTAATTCCACATTTACTACTTTGTGCATTTCGTACTTCTCTCTATGCATTTAAAATAAAATTCCTTTTATGAGTCAAATGTGGTTTTATATCCTGCTTTTTTCACTTAATGTAATGATAAAAGGATCTTTCTTAAGTCTCTTATTTCGTTTAACACGAAGTTTCTGAAAATGTTCTCTCTTCACTGGAACCATGCCTACTGTGTGTGCTTACCCAATACAGAGGCCAGTTCCTAGAAGAGTGTGAGAATTCTTTGCTAAATCGAATGCTCAGTTTTATAACCCAAAGCAAGCACAAAACCCAAGAGCATCTGTCTAGTGACTGGTATGACCGGGGAAATGGTGTCACCTTGACTGTTCACACGGCATATTTAGAATAATCTGTTTTATATTATGGCAAATTCCAGAAATATGCAGAAAGAGAGAGGGTAATACACTGGCCCCAGGGCTCAGCCCTCCTCTCCCTCAGCCCTTATGAACTCATGGCCAGTCTTGCTTCTCCTGTCTCCTTACCCATTTCCACACCCACCATCTTCCCAGATTATTTTAACATAGGTCCCAGATACCCATCAGTTTCACATGTGGCACAATTTTAGGGCCACTGCTGTGTTGCTCTGTGGTGTGGGCCTCCTGCTCACGGGTGCTGTGGGAACAAGCCCTGGGTTTTGTATCAGACATGCGGCTGTTCAAATCTAAGCCCCAACACGAATTGGCAGCCACTTAGGAGAAACCGAGTCTCAGTGACCTCAGCTTGAAAAATAGGGGTAATATTTCCTAGAGTCATCGTAGGAATTAAAGGAGATGACATATACAAAGCATCTCCTAGTCACCCTCCATTGGCGGGTGCTTAACAAATATTACGACACCCCTCCCTTCAATGCCAGTGTTTTCCGCTCCTGAGCACTCCTCTCTCTGTCTGACGCATTGCCTCTGCTCATGGGAAGCCCTGGACTAAGACTCTGCCACCATGTCCCTCACAGCGGTTTCCCAGCTTCCAACTCCCTGTACAGAGGATTCAAGCCTCTTTCTTCATGAGTCAATGTTGATAGGACAGGAAATTGACAGGGTCTTGGCCACTCAGTGAGTGAGGCCTGGAATGACTCTTATTGCCCCAAATCAGGCATGGGGGGTCCAAATGAGGACATCGGATCCTTGTGCAGCCTGTACCCACCCTCTTCCCTCGCCAGATTAAACTAGTGTGGTTTTCTGGAAGAGTCTGTCTCATTTTCCTCCACAGGTTTATCTCCATTTTTCTGGAATTGAGTCTGGAATTTAGTTCTGAAATTTAATCTTCTATTGTTGGAGTGCTTTGATGTCATCTTGACTCCTGATTGGTGGATTGCTTGATGGAGGGAGGCGGAATCACATTTGTTGGGGCATGATCTGTCGGACAGGAGTGTCTCCTGAAGTCCCTGTGTTTCGCTGGGACGAGGGTGTGAACAAAACTGTGAGTGAAGCCAAAACTGAGAGTGGCTGGCAGTGAAGTGGACCAGGCCGGGGTGGCTCAGATGGAGGGATAGCAGCAGTACCTCTCCCAGAAGGGGGTTACTGCTTGGGGTGGGGGGAGACAGGCACTTTCAGGGCCCGAGTGCATAATGGCGCTTGGTGCAGGGGAGGGGCAAGAAGCTGTGCAATAGGACTGGGCAAAGCGGGCACATGGGGAGGGCTGAGGTTGGGCGGGTTGGGCCTCGGCAGCCCAGGTGGCTGTGGTAGGGGTGTCTAATCCTGCGTCGGTTGTCCCTCTCTAGATGTGCTCATGAGAGAGGTCTTGCAAAGGCTGCCCTCTGCTTTCAGCTGCTAGACAGTGCCGGTGGCTCATGCCTGTAATCCCAGCTCTTTGGCAGGCTGAGTCGGGCGGATTGCTTAAACCCAGAAGTTTGAGACCAGCGTGGGCAATATAGCAAGACCTTGTCTCTAAAAAACAAAACAAAAAAGGCATGGTGGTGCGCGCCCATAGTCCCAGCTACTTGGGAGGCTGAGGTGGAAGGATCACCTGCACTCAGGAGTTCGAGGCTGCCCTGAGACATGATCGTTCTCATCATGCTACTGCACTTCAGCCTGGCAACACAGACCACAACTCAAAGCAGACAAACAAATAAAAATAAAAAATATTAAAGAAGCACAAGCAGGAATTCTCATCTTTCTTTCAGACTCTTGCTAACAGACTTCTTGAGAACCTCCTGGTTCTCCGCAATCCTTCTCTTGCATTCTCTGTCCCCTTCTCTAGTGTGCCCATATTTTAGGGAGACCTTCACTCCCTTCCCTTCCCTCAAATTCTCTGTCACCTCCACTTTGTCCCCGATGTCTTCTTCTTTCATCTCCTCTCCCAGATGTCACGTACCTCCACCCACCACCCCAGCCAGCTTAGTGCTGCTTCTTGGACTGTTCTTCCCTCGAGAGCACATTGGTGTGGCTTTGGTCTTTCTCTCTTCAGATAATGGGGAAGGAAGAAGCAACTCAACAGGAAATGCTCTACGGCTCTATCAGCAGAAGAAGGAGAAAGACGTTATTTTTTCCTGTCACCAACTCTTGCTACTATCTGGCCTCACCCTGGTCCCCTCACTTGTCCACATGAGGTGACTTGCTATGCCAGCTGTCCACTCATGGTCACGACTCTGGTGACTTTCTGCCTGTGTCCATCCGACCCCACTGTTGCTGTCTCCCTGGTGTGATTTTGGCCTGAGTCAAACCAATTTATGGCAAGGACTGAAGCCCTCTGGAAGAGTCTGAGAGTTCCAGGCACCGCACTCATGAGTGTTGATGTCTGCATCATTCATTGTACCTGAGTTCCTGTCTTTGCAACCAGCCTGCACCGTGGTCTCTTGTTCTGACTGTGAGGGACTGAAATTCTTCTGTGGAATGCCAGTGGTTTCTGCTCCAGACACAGGGCCATTCTCATTTGCATTGCTGTCTTATTATAATGTATTGATAGCTACTATATCTAAGGTATATTTTATGCCAGGTGGTTCCCTCATATTATCTCATTTATACCTCACAAAAATTTCAAGGGACACATATAAATGTTCTACAGATATGGAAACTAAACCTTAGAGGGGCAGTAACTTCCCCAATATATGTTCCCAAGTAGTAGCCAAGCTTGGGTTATTCTAGCTGAAAAATATATAAGAAATGCCCACAAAAGTTAAAAAAAAAAAAAACCAGATTCTTGGGCCTTACCAAAATAAATTCTAATTTGTAAATTTGGTGCAGAAATCAGGGCTATATATTTTTTAGCAATTGCATTGATTTTGAATCAATTGTTTCATGGACTTCCTTTGAGAACTCTATAATACATGATTCTTTCCTGAGATCAAGATAATTATAGCTTTTGTGGGTTGCTATCTCTTATAACATAGTGTAAGTCGTTTAAGAACAGTCAGTTGTGTATAATACATATGAGATGCATTTTGACCCTGTCTTCAGTGACACCCATGGAGCTGTGTGTCATCAACCCCTCAGTATATGGGGACCAGGTGAGGAAACCTGTCTTGTGTAATGGAAGCTAAGGAGAAGCACCAGAAAAAGGAAGGAGACAACCTTAAGAGATGGTTGCTTAAGATGCTGTCAGTGGTCCTAAGATGTAAGCAAAAGCCAGGAATAGCCCGTGTTGGGAAAGCCATTTACCAGCTGCATTTCAACGTGAGTAATTGTTGAGCTACAATAAAAGAAGCACGTGCTGTGTGTAGGACCTAGGAGTGTGTTCTACTTTAGGGCAGCCAGCCTCTGTTATAGAAATTTCCCTTGGAGCAGATGAGCACTCTCTAAGGGCACTTCTGACTGGAGTTATCTGACAACAAACAGCTTCCTCTGATCCGAAGTTGAGCTCACTGAACAATTGATCCATAGTGGGTCTAGTGGATGGGACAGGGAAGAAAACCTCCGTATTTGAGTCAATTCAGTTCTTAAACCAGAGCAGCTCATTTATTCATTTGTGTTCTACTTAATCAGTGGCTGGGTTTGGATAGCATTGTCTAGGGCGTGAATCCCATAGGCTCAATGGACTGAAGCTGAGTTCCAGCAACTAGACTCTGAACCCGCTATGACTCCATCAAGTGTTGATGCCTTTGAGACACCATCTGGAACTACAAGCCAGGTGTCCTTCTGCAAAAGTAAAACAAAACAAAAAACATTTGTCCAAGCTTTGGGTTCTCAGGACTGGGTAAGAGCCTATGATTGAACCTCTCAGTGCTGGATGATTCTATTCCTTAGACTCTAAGAAAACTGGAAACTTAATTTTCTCCTAAAGTGTACATATTTGAAAAGTGCTGCTTTGCACACTATATCCAAATATAAGACTCAGTACAAATATGTATATGAATTTACAAAACAGATAACTTTGTGTGTCCCAAATAAGTGGGTAGGTAACTCAAAGAAATTTGAGCAAAGGGGAAGTGAATGACTGCTCAGTGAGTCAGTGACAGGAGTGGGGTTAGAATGTGTTTCTGACTTCCCATCTAGTGCTCAGTTCAGTTAAATCTCAATTATTCCAAACATTGTCATCGCTCTGTCTATATTTTCCCACCATTTTGTTCCTCACGACAATGTCTCTTTACTCCCTTGGTTTTGGTTGGCTCATGAATTCCTTTTTGTCAGAGATCTTGGGATTTTTTTTTTTTTTTTGCATATGGCAAAGAAGAGCATGTTTGCTGTGCTTGTTATGGTCATAGACAGAAAGCTAGAGATCTCAGTTGGGGCAACTGTCAGTAACAGACAAGCGAACAATTTCCCCTATCAAAGAGATGTTCATAGATGCTAAGCATGGTGGCTTGTACCTGTAATCCCAGTGCTTTGGGAGGTTGAAGCAGGAGGATTCCTGGAGGCCGAGAGTTCAAGACCAGCCTGAGCAACATAGTGAGACCCTGTCTCCACCAAAAAAAAAAAAAAAGATGTTCGTGAATTTTGCTTGAGGTTGATTCTCTACAGAATGGAAACTAACTCATGATGGCAGAAAACCAATAATGGTCTGCTCGAGCTGCTGGTTAAACTTAGGAGGGAAAGCTGTGGTGTGTCCATGAAAGATGGTGGAATTGGAGCCCAGGCTGGACACAGAAAGGACATCTGATGAGTGAGGGTGGAAGACACAAACCAGACTGAAAAAAAACTCCCCAAAATTAAAACCCTGTAGTTCCTTAATATACATTCTCTAACAGATACATATAAACTATAGTTTGTATAGCAGTTATTTTATTTTATTGTTTTTGTGTTTTTTTTGAGTTGGAGTCTCGCTCTGTCGCCCAGACTGCAGTGCAGTGGCCACTCCCGGCCACCTCATCCTCGACCTGCTGGGCTCCAGCGATCCTCCCACCTCAGCCTTCCAAGTAGCTGGAACTACAGGCGCACGCTACCATGCCCAGCTAATTTTTTGATTTATTGTAGAGATGAGGTCTCGCCAAGTTGCCCAGGCAGGTCTCGAACCCGCAGGCTGAGGCAATCCACTCACCTCAGCCTCCCAAGGCGCGGAATTACAGGCTGAGCCACCGAGCCTGGCAGCAATTATTTTATATCTTCTTCTTATATCCTTAAAAGCTGGGTATCAAATACTTTAAACCTTCCACAATTTTGCTTGCCCTGATAATTTCCAGCATAGATTTCCCTTCCATTTCTGCGACTTTGTGTTCATTGCCACAGCACCTACCCCTGGACCCTGCCCACGTCCTTGCCGGACGGCTCTTCAAAGAAAGGGTCAGCAAAGCCAAAGTGAACTTTTATCCCTCTGTCTCTGAGTGATCAGCTTGTGATGTTATACGCAGAAGCTTTTCTGGCTCAGAACACAAATAAAAATGCTGCACCAAACACTGGCTCTTCATCTTTGAATTTATCCAAAAGCCTAAAATTCTCTGGCCCAAACAGATAATATTTACAGGAAAAGCAGTGAATTCTGGGATATCAGGGATCGCTTTGAAGTTTCTCCTTCTAAGAGAAGGACATGCTTTAATACATCACCACGGCTTCTACTGGGTACATGCAGTTTTTGAAAACAAGCCTACAAAAGGGTTTTGCTAATAAGCCATGAAGTTGAAAGGTTGCTTGTCTGGCCTGAAAACGTTTCGTCTGTGCAAACTACTTGGGGCAGGCAGGCAGAGGGAGAGGTGATCAGAGAGGAATAAACACAGCTGGTTTCAATATTAGAGGCAAAGACAGGCATTTTGCTCTTTCTTGTGGTACCTGCTTCAGGAATCAGATCAAACACGTGAAGAATCAGTCAGGCTGGGAAGGTAGCTGGGGGTTGCCTTGCCTTCATCACGCGCTGTGGTAATTTCTTCCTCTAGTCCCTCGTGTCAGCACTCTTGGTTTTCACTAATTGTGAAAGTTCCTCTTTTTGCAAAAGGATCTACGTCTTCCTTGCCTTGTAAAAATCATCCCGACTTTAAGCTGCAACTATAAAAAAACCCCAGCAAATAAGAAGCAGTCTTTCTGATCTAAGTTATGGGAAAGTGGACTTTTATTTTCTATTTGAAGAAATAGGAGTCTTCGTAATGCATTAGTAATTCTAGCCAAAAAAAAAAAAAAAGTTGGATGTGAACTTGATTTCATGAGAGAAGGCAGTCTTTCACATACTCATCCATTTCTGCTCAGAAGCATCACTTTCTGTTTTTATGAAAAGCAAAAACTGATTTTGGAATTGGAAGTGAAATCACCTTGAATGCAGCGATTCCCACACAAAGTTTAAGGGAAAGAAAAAAATAAAATTATCTTTTCACTAGAGGAGGTTCATTAAAGTTATCAGATAATGAGAATTAGGTATTTAAATACAATACATTTGAGCAGAAAGATACCTACTTATTACAGGCCAATTTCTCCATCTTGAGGATTTCTTTATTCTTTTAATTCCTCTTGTTCTTTCCCACTAGACTCTTTTCTTTCTGTTTTGAAATTATTGATGCCTAATAGTTGTATGTATTTATGGGGTACATGTGATATTTTGATACATGCATACAATGTGTAATGATCAAATGGGTAATCGGGGTATCCTTCACCTCAAACATTTATCATTTCTTTGTGTTAGAAACATCCCAATTCCACTATTCCAGTTATTTTTTAAAAAATAATTAGCCGGGCATGGTAGCGCACGCCTATAGTTCCGGCTAACTTGGAAGGTTGAGGTGGAAGTCTCTCCAGAGCCCAGCAAGTCGACGATGGGGTGGCCATAAGTATGCCACTGCACTCCAGCCTGAGCGACAGAGTGAGACTCCAACTCAAAAAAAAAAAAAATTAGCCAGGCGTGGTGATGCACACCTGTAGTTCTAGCTACTTGGAAGGCTGAGACGGAAGGATCGCCTGAGCCCAGCAGGTCAGGGCTGTGGTGCCCATGATTGTGCCATTTCACTACACCCTGGGAGACAGAGCGAGATCCCGACTCTAAACAAAACAAAACAAAACAAATCAACAACAACGACAACAAAACTTGAATGTGCAACAGGAACCTCAAACTCAAAGCATTGTCACCTGAACTTATCCAACATACTCTCCTCAAAACTGCTCCCCCATATTCCTTTCAGCTCCCAGAAACCTAGCAGTCATTCTAGTTACAGTTCCTTCTCTTCCCTTAAATCCTGTCATGATTCAACCCCATAAAGTTGGCCCCTAAACTCGGCTCCGACTTTTCTTGTCTTCTTCATTTCTATGGTCACTACCATAGTGCAAGCCCTGGTTGCCTTAACCTTGAACCTGGGAAACAATTTTCTACTTGGTCTGTTTTCCTTCATTCTGTCCTTCCTTGCATCTATCCTCTCCTCCAACCAGAATGATCCTCCTAAGACATACCAGGGGTGACCAAAAAGAAAGAAAAATATTAATTATTTTTAAGAGTTAGCCCCTTATAGTACAGGCTTCTACTGCTAGGTAAGTATTCTAGGAACTCATTGGCATCAGTGTACCAGCTGGCATTGTTGTGAGCGGCTGAGTTCAGCTTCGGTGAATTTTTTGTTGTTGTTGAGATTCTTTCAACAAGTTTGCCTATTTCATGATGGGTGATTTACAAGTGCACCTACTCACACCACGCTGAGTGTTCAGCATTTTTGATCAAAAACAGCATGACTCCCATTCCCACCCTTCCTATTCATCTGATCTCAGCCTGAGTACCTTTTTTTTTTGTTTCCCCAGATGAGTAAACAGCCCTCAACGTTTTGCTGATGTGGAGGAGGTGAAACAAAAAACGGCAGAAGCACTAAAAGGTATCAACAGTGATGAGTTCAAAACTGTTTTGGGCAGTGGAAAAAGCATCTTGGTAGGTGTATTGCATCCAACAGAGAGTACCTTGAAGGTGACTGAAGTTTCAACATGTAAAAATAAATATACAACTTTTTATAAACCAATTCCTGTTTTTTGGAGGGTCCCTCCCTCATAAACACAGTGTGAAATGGGCTGGAGTGAGTGGGTGTGAGACTTATCTTTTCTTAGGACCACCTTGCCCACCTCCTGCCCTTTGAGCCATTCAAGTAGTCCCAAGAGTCTTGGAGCTTTGCCATAAAGGCCACTGAAGCAGGAGAGTCACTGAATTTGAACTCCCTGGTTTACCTCCCTGTGCCCGAGAGAATGTGTCTGCCTGCCTGTCTCCTTGCTTTGATTGAGGAATCCATAAAGTGTAATTTCCCCCCATTTGTTGCATTGACACCCACTTTGAGGAAATGGCATATACAAATTCAAATTAACGTGATAGAAAAATTAGAAGTGATGGTTCGTGTCACAATAGGAAAGTTTTCAAGGACTCACTGTTTGTGTTTTCTATGTATTGAGCTTTAACTTTCCTAGGTATCGACACCGTGGTGCCTGTATAGAGACTGGGTTGCCTGCAACTATCCCCAAAGGGCTACCATTGTAACGTGGAGTTGTTGGCATTAAGAAAGTACTGTGTCATCAACAAGGGTGCCTGCATAATGAACATTTGTATAACTAACCCTGAATTGTACCCCACATCTTTAAAATTAAAATTTTTTTTAAAAAGTGCTGTGGTCTGTATATTCGTGTCCCTTCTAAAATTCTTCTGTGGAAGTCCTTATCCCCAAGGTGTTGGTATTTGGAGGTGGGGACTTTGGAAGCAGATTAGGTCATGGGGTTAGAGCCCTCAGGAATGGGATTAGTGCCCTTGTCAAAGAGGCCCTGGAGACTCCCTTACCCCTTGTACCATGTGAGGATGCAATGAAAAGGCAACATCTATGGACCAGAAAGTGGGGCCTCACCAGACACTGAATCTGCCAGAGCCTTGATCTTGGTCTTCCTAGCTCCCAAACACGTGAGAAATACATTTCTATTGTTTATAAGCCACCCAGTAGATGGTATTTTGTTATAGCTGCCTGAATGGAGTAAGACAGAAGTTTTCATCTTATACGAGTTTGTTTTACCTGTTCAAATGTAGAATCTCTTTGGGCGTTATTTTATTAGTTCTAACGTGCATTTGTGATATAGGATCAGGCACTTCAAAGACTTTTTTTTTTTTTTTTTTTGCATACGATGATGACTCACCAAAGGCCCATGACCAGAAAGGCACATGTGTGGTTTTGCTCAATTTCATCACTCTCTCCTCAGAT
Organism: Cephalopachus bancanus; assembly: GCA_027257055.1. Taxonomy (NCBI): domain Eukaryota; kingdom Metazoa; phylum Chordata; class Mammalia; order Primates; family Tarsiidae; genus Cephalopachus; species Cephalopachus bancanus. The sequence continues at coordinate 17,065,859 of JAPVLO010000005.1, read as the reverse complement.
TAGTTTGGAACTGGCTAGGTACCCAGACAATTCACCTTGTGCATTCAGGCCACTGGTCCCCAGCTGACTTGGATAAAAGAACATGGCTGTGTTAGCTCCATTTCAGTCTGAGGCCCTGGAAGAGCTGACACTGAAGAAGACAGGTCATCCATACAGCCGTCAGATTTAAGCCTCAAGGCCCACTTCCACCATGCCTTAACCCAGAGATCCAACCGACCACAGATTCTCTATGGTTAGCGTAAAAACTGGAAGAAAACAAGGATAGATTAACCAGTTTCCTCTGAGAATTTGAACTCTGTCCTTTCTGAAAAGTTTTTAAGAACTACAATCGAAATTGTTGCCAGTCTGCAGTGGAAGTCACATTTGATCACCTCCAGACATGAGGCTGTTATTTTTTGCGAAAGTCTATTTTAACCAAAGGAAATCCTGTTTAACCAGCAGCTCTGGCAACAACCCTGAGATGCACAGTCTCAGGAGTATCGTGAGGATACAGGCTCTCTTTAATCTCAGAATAAAAATATTTGATGTTTACAAGGTGTATTAGTGTAATTGAAATGTGTCTGCCTGTCTGCCGGCCTTCCTTCCATGGTGGGACTCATAATTAAAGAGCATCATGTTCATGTGGCTGCCTGTTTATCCTTTCATAGCTTCTTGTGAGCAGTCACGGTCAAGACCGTTACCCTGGGCTCTTAGAGAGCTTATCTGGGCAGAGACAGCTGCAGCCAGAACAAAGGGGAGGCCGCACCCCACTTGCAATCCTCCTGAGTGCTCGGGGACAAAGTAGGGAACAAGTAGAACGCAGTGGATGAGGAACGCCTGTGTCTCAAGAAACGACCAGTGTGTGCGTGGAATTATACTTTCCAAAATGCACGCAGGAAGTGCACAAAGTGATTTGTCTTGTCTTCAAGTAAATGTTCAGAAAAGTAATGCCCACCCTTATCTCTTTGCATGTACCTAATGCCACATGATATAGTTAAATTGTATTCCTAATCCTGCAGGGCCTTTCCTAGTTGCAGTCAGATGAGCGCAGTGAACTCACATTTCCTAAGTGCGATCTGGCTTTTGTCCCTACACTCTCCTGGAAGTCCAAAACTTCCAGCAGAACCTGGCTAAGAGTAGGTGCTCAATAAATAGGTACGAAGTGAACAAATGAGTCTCTTTGCAGAGTTCTCCCCCTGAATTAGTCTGGAAGTCCCCAGCAGGGTGTCTGCCATGTGCTTAAATCTGTCTGTCAACCACAGGCACCTTGTGACCTCCTGTCTGTTCTGACCCTCTGGTCTTGGCTCCTCTTGCTGGAGGGTGCCTGGTTGCTGACTTTCCTGAGAACTTGACCATTTGAGCTGCACCACCATGCCTCGCCTCCCTTCCAGCCTTAGAGTGGACTGGCCTACAGTCACATGACCTTCTCAACTTTTTCACCTGACTGCTCCCCTCTCAGGGGCCCAAATTATGAAGCCGGGCAAGGAAATACCTTTACTTCTTTCTTCCCTGCCCTTGACTCTCCCACTCACGAATGCTCCTTGGTGCAAAATGTTTTTCTTTTGTGTCCCTGAAACGAAAAATGTCCTTATCTCAGTGTTTTTCAATCATGGTTGGATAAATATGTATACTCAGCCTCCAGCCCAAGATACTTTGATCCAGGCATTCATATTTTTACAGGGCCCATCAGCGATTCTACAGTGTTGTAAAGGATGCTGCAATAGGCAATCAAATCATATGAGCAGATATCTGGAGAGGTCATCGATTTGAGCTCAGCAATGATACTCTGCTAGAAAATGCAATCTTTAGGAAAGAAGGAAAATGCTTTTTTTTTTTTTTTTTAGTTGGAGTCTCACTCAGTTGCCTGGGTTGGAGTGCAGTGGCACGCTCACAGCTACCTCAGCGTCAACCTGCTGGGTTCCGGCGATCCTTCCGCCTCAAGCCTTCCAAGTAGCCAGAACTACAGGCATGCGCTAGCACGCCCAGTTGATTTTTGATTTACTGTAGAGGCGAGGTCTCGTCAAGTTGCCCAGGCTGGTCTTGAACCTGAGGGCTCAGGCAATCTACTCGCCTCGGCCTCCCAAAATGCTCGGCTAGAGATTGCATTTTCATTTTTTCAAACAGCACCATTTTTGGATCAAGATACAATTAATTCTTTTGTGTTTGTCATGATAACCTAAGAACTGAAATTGTAGTAGAAATCCTGAGCCCTGTCATCACTGTCAGCATTTCAGGAGAGGTTAAGTGTTACCCATACTGGATACCGGATACTCTAAAATGCGGTGATTCCATTCATTGATATAACACACATTTGCTGAACTCCTATTGGATATTTTGGAGTATGAGAAATAATTAGATTTGTACTCTGTCCTCAGCGATCATGGAATCTAGAAGGGTGGATTATGGTTCTTTCTCTACTGATTTATTCTTCCACTGGTCTAGGAGGTGAGTGGTGAATTACTGATTGAGTTCTTACTGAGTGTGAGGTACTGTGCTAAGCTCTGAAGCTATGATGATGAAGACAGCTCCTGCTCTCATACAGTTTATGTTCTAGTAGAGGAGATAGACAATGAATATACAAAACGTACCCCTTGCCTGAAAACTACTGTCAGGGAGGTCACAGAAAGTGAGTGTCTTTCGAGAGTTCTAGATAAAGTGCTCTGGGACTTTGCAGAAAATATAATATAGGTGGGTTTGACTTTTTTTTTTTTTTTGACTTGGAGTCTCACTCTTTATTGCCCAGGCTGGAGTGCAGTGGCACACTCATAGTCACTGCAGCCTCGACCAGCTGGGTTTAGGTGATTCTTTCTACCTCAGCCTTCCAAGTAGTTGGAGTTATAGACACACACCACCATACCCGGCTAGTTTTTGGGATTTTATTGTAGACTCGAGGTCTCACCAATTTGCCCAGGCTGGTCTCGAACCTCTGAACTCAGACAATCCTCTCTCCTCGGCCTCCCAAAGTGCTTGTATTACTAGGCTGAGCCACCATGCCAGCTGGGTGTGACTTAATTCAAATGGTGAATGAAATGTTTACTCAACTAAGGGTGTTCTCATGCATGAAAAACAACAAGCTATAAGAATTAAGACAACCAAATTGACTGTTTTTGCCTCTGCTTCTGTGGGAACATTAACATGGTTTTATGTAGAAGTGAGTCCTCTGGGTAGTTGGGACAGTGACTGTCTTCATTTTTTTGTATCACTTTAGTGCTGAGAACAGCTCTTCACGCATGGTTTATAGAACTGAAATGAATTGAAATAACTTGTCAGCTGATCTGTTCTCTACACCTAATAAAAGACTCAGAGGAACAAGCTACTTGACAATTAGACAGCATTTTCTATTTGAAAGTTGTTTTATAACTACCACACATCTGAAGTGTGTCAAAGGAACAATTTTGTGATTCCTTTGGGTAACACTGTCTTTCCTGGAATGAAGATTTTTTCATATCAAAATTGAAAAATAAATATGCCCTTATTTTGAACTTAGAGTGGACATAGCTTTGTAAACAAGAACAATTCCAATTCATGGATATATTTTTCCTGTCTGCGGTCTTGCGCGGAGTAAAGTGCAGGAAATAAACAGTCTTAAGATTGGCCAGATAAAATGTTTCCTTGGGGGCAGATATCCACGAATCTCTGCTTACACTTCTTAGAATGCTCTTGGATTGGTCACACCCATCCAGTACACATGGAACCTCATTGCTTTTAGTGGTGGCTTGCTGTCTAAAACTTTACTCAATTATTTACTATACATATCAGGCCTGTAGCAAATGTATGGTGAATTAACAAGAAGGTAGAGGCTGGGCGCCATGGCTCAAGCCTATAATCCCAGCACTTTGGGAGGCTGAGGCAAGAGGATTGCCTGAGCTCAGGGGTTTGAGACCAGCCTGGGCAACTTGGTAAGACCTCATCTCTACAATAAATCAAAAAATAAGCTGAACGTGGTTGTGTGCACCTGTAGTTTCAGCTACTTGGAAGACTGAGGTAGAAGGATCGCCTAAGCCCAGCAGGTGGAAGCTGCAGTGGCCACGAGTTTGCCACTGCACTTCAGTCTGGGCGACAGAGTGAGACTCTAACTCAAAACAAAACAAAACAATAAGGTAGAATACATCCATGCTATCCTAACTGTATTGCAAATCTTTGAGAGCAAGAATATTTCTCTTTGATTTAATGTTCTTATCTACTCACTCTTCCCAGTATGTAGAACAAACATCTGATGTTTGTTAGTTCTCAATAAATATTAATTTACTGTCTTGAGCAAATGCCACTTTGTAAGTATCTGAATGTTCATCACTATAGTCAGAAAACTCTATGAGAACATAGTCATACATGGTGTTTGACATAACTGAAAATATTGAAGTAACTAAGAGCCAAAAGCTTCAAATACAAGAAATTGTAGATACTTGTGATTCTGTTTTTATTTATGCTTTTTCTCTTTGTGTTTTTACCATAAAGGGAGGTATGATCAACATGTGCTATTAATATGAGGTTTAAAGCATTATCAAGTTATTTTAAGATTTACTTGCTTCTTTTTCCTTGAAAGAGAGTTCTGGATTTTTTTATACTTCCCTTTACAAGTGAGGTTTCTTTGAATAATTGGGGCCTTAAGAAAAGTTACAACATACTGTCTTCAATTCATCCACAAGACTGTCTCTGCACGCAAACACCCCACTGACGTCAGTAGAACTTGAGTGAAGTTTTTTTTCTTCTTCTTCTTCTTTCCTATCGTTGGGAACTGGGGAGTGGAGGTGGTAGGTGAAGTGCCTGGGACTGGGTTTGGGTGCTAAGCATGAGTTGACTATGACGAAATTTGGAACATTACAGTTTTCTAATAAAATTGAGTCTTGTGCTGTTTTCCCATAGGACAAGGAAAAAAATATAGTCAGAATGACATTTATTCTGGGAACTTTAAAAATTCTTCCATTATTTGTGATAGACTGATGGCTGTTTTATGAGGACTGGCCAGTGTTAAAAGATTTGGCATTTGATTTTGGAAAAGTATAACTCTGAGCTGAATTTATTAGACTCTCTGAGTCTAGACTGCAAGTGGATATCATGTGCCTTCTTATAAGCTGATGCTTCAGCACAGAAGATGGCATGTTCACAGGCATGTGCATTTTAAGTTGATGACCAGTGAGTTTCAGGAAAATCTGTGAACCCAAACATGTTTGAGATGCAAAAGAATATATTGTTTTTATTCAACATTTCCCAATCATCTACTTTTCTGATTTAGGACTTTAATCCACTTTTAAAACTTCCTATCATACTATACTTGAAAAAAATATCATCTTTCTTTTCTTTTTTTTTTCTATTTTTTTGAGACAGGCTCTCACTCTCTCACCCCGCCCAGAATGCAGTGGCATGATAAGAGTTCACCACAGCTTCAGCCTCCTAGGTTTAGGCAATCCCCCTGCCTCAGCTTCCCGAGTAACTGGGACTACAGGTGCACACCACCACGCCTGGCCAGTTTTGTAAAATTTTTTTTTTGGTAGAGACAAGCTCTCGCTTTGTTGCCTAAGTTGGTCTCGAACTCCTGGCCTTAAGCAATTCTCCCACCTTGACCTCCCAAAATGCTGGGATTATAGGCATGAGCCACCACACCCGTGCTCATCTTTTTTGTAACTATAATTAGAATTGTTCTGCTTGACTAAACATTTTTCTGTGTGTCTGTGTACCTAGCTCTGTGTAGGTGTATCAAAAAGTTTTTAATCTGGTTGGGGAGACAAGACAGAAGAAAAAACTGTTCATGGGAGCAAATATTCTTTGAGGTGGTTTGAAATCTTATTTTAATTTCAGTTTATAGAAAGGATGGGTGGTGATTTTTCTGTAGAAGAAAGCTTCATGGAAGAGATGGAACTTTCAGCGGACTTTGAAGATTTAGCATAAGATTTATAAAATATTGGCCAGGCTCAGAGGCTCAGTTTGTAAACCCAGCACATTGGGAGGCCGAGGTTAGTGGATTGCCTGAGCCCGCTGGTTCAAGACCAGCCCAGGTAACTTGGTAAGGCCTCAACTCTACAGTAAAAATCAAAAATTATTATTATTTTTTTCTGAGTTGGAGTCTCACTCTGTTGCCCAGACTGGAGTGCAGTGGCCGCTCCCGGCCACCGCAGCCTCGACCTGCTGGGCTCCGGTGATCCTTCCGCCTCAGCCTTCCAAGTAGCCGGAATTACAGGCATGTGCTACCATGCCCGGCTGATTTTTTGATTTATTGTAGAGATGAGGTCTCACTGCCCAGGCGGGTCTCGAACCCGCGGGCTCGGACAATCCACTCACGTCAGCCTCCCAGAGGCGCGGGATTACAGACTGAGCCACCGAGCCGTGGTATTACACCCATAGTTCCAGCTACTTGGAAGGCTGAGGCGGAAGAATCACCAAAGCCCAGCAGGTCGATGCTGGGGTGGCCGTGAGTGTGGCACTGCACTCTAGCCTGGGCGACAGAGTGAGACTCCAACTCAAAAAAAAAAAAAAATTATAAAATATCAAAAAAAAATAGCAGGTGGGAAATTTTAAAATTAATTTTGGGCTTTTTGGGGTCAACCATGGAGTCATGTGTAGACAGTTTCAAGTTGAGCTATGTCTTCTTAGATGATAGACACGTGTTTGTGAATTCTTACTAGCCTGTTCCTTTTATTTATAGCTCCCATTTGATTGTGCTCATCAAGTTGTTACTAATACTGATAACAATTGTGGGTATGGAAACACTTCGAAAAGAACTTTTTATAAATTATTAAGTTCTTTAATTTGAAGGGGAAACTGAACAAAAAAAGACTAACCAAATACCGTGAAACCTTACATCTCTTGACTTTAGGCCAGGTGTCGGTTGCGAATCTTAACTCTAACCATTTTCAGCTGCATTTAAATTAAGAGACATGAACACTTTTCTCACCCTTGCTCATTCCATTTGAGTACAGTTTTACATAGTTGGCCAATCAACTGATGAGTATTTATTGTATAGCTTTTATTTATTGTGGAGCTATTATATGCTCAGAATTTTCTTGTATATCTATAGTTTAAGTTCTGCTTCATAGAGCGTAAAATATGAGCAGTGAAAAATATAAGGCTGAATGTATAAAAGTGCCAGTTGATAGCATGATGCTCTATGGATTGTTAATAGGAGAAATAACTAAAAAAAAGAATAAAGGACACCTGGGATAATCAGAGATAGAGACATCCAGGAAAGAGAAGAGAAAGTCTTGCTGATGATTGAAAATGTAGGGAGAGGCCGGGCTCGGTGGCTCAGCCTGTAATCTCGCGCTTTGGGGGCCAAGGTGAGTGAATTGCCTGAGCCCTCAGGTTCGAGACCCAGCTGGGCAACTTGGCGAGACCTTGTCTCTGCAGTAAATCAAAAAGTAGCCGGGTGTGGTAGCTCGCGCCTGTAGTTCCAGCTACTTGGAAGGCTGAGGCGGAAGGATCACCGGAGCCCAGCAGGTCGAGGCTGCGATGGCCGGGAGCAGCCACTGCCCTCCAGTCTGGGCAACAGAGTGAGACTTCAACTCAAAAAAAAAAAAAAGAAAAAAGAAAATGCAGGGAGAAAGAAGCCTGGAGGAGGCAAGTGGGATAGCAGAGTGGGAACAGGATTGGAACGAGTTAAGCATTTTCCAAACAATCTGACTTTTCCTGTTATTTGAATGTTCAACAAAGAGAGTGGTGAAATAGTTTTATTTAACATTGTTTAGCAAAGTTCTCTCTCTCTCTCTCTCTCCACACACATACACAAGACAAAGATATACACATAGAAATATAAAACTTTAATTCTCTTGATTATCTTTGTAGTTGATAATAAGGAACATAGATCTTTACCATAATTGGCAGAAAGCTTTTCTGATACATTCTTTATTTTTAAATATTTCAACTACAAAGTAATCGGATTTGTGATTATTGTTATTTTAAAAAATCTTAACATTCTAAATAAGTGAGTTCCAAGGTTAAAAATTTTACAGCGTTTTTCAGGACAAGTCAAAGCGATCAAGACTTTTTTCCCTTCCATAGATCATTTGGAAGTAAAAGTTAAAAACTAAGTATGAGAAATGCAGAAGTTATAAAGGGAACTTGAGAATTTATTTTTAGATTATTAACCAGACACACTTTTCTTGGCTGGCCCAAGACTCGTTGAAATAGTGCTCATCCAAAGAAACTACAGTCAAATCTAAATTATTGTTTCCAAAGAATACATATAAAATATTTGCAAATGTATCCTCATGAGTAAAAAGGCAGACGTTTCTCTTAAAGCATTTTAAAAGAACAGGACTTCTCAAATTTCTGATGCATGTGTGGATCCTTTGGGTAACAGTGTGCAGATTCTGACTCAGCAGATCTGGGTAGGATCTGGATTCTGCATTCCTAAGAAGATGCCCAGTGAGGGTGATGCTGTTGGTGCTAGAATGTGAACCCCTCTTTGAATAGGGAAGTACTAGGGGACATTACAATAACTTCTGGTTCTACTGACTTATAAATAAGCCATTTATTTTATATTTTTATTGAACAAATAAGTGCAGTGTCAGGAGGGGGAGGAGCTTTTAGACCTTTAGCTCAGCAATATTGTCTCCAAATAACTGAACTATAGAAAGCTGCACATGGGCATGGACTGAGACACCTCTGTTCTCTACTGAATCCTTGTGGCTAGTACAGAATAAGTACTCAATGTGTGGGGTATTGTCCGGACATAGACTGCTTCCCCCATATCTGGCTTCTTCCTGCCCCCTCCCTCAAGGAGTGGCCTCTGGCCAAGGTGGGTCTCTGAAGCTATGCATATTCCCCGTCTTAAGTCATGGGATGCAGGTGACCAAGCAAAGCTGAAAACAATGTAGGTGTCATGCTTAATCAATGTAATTGTCCACACCAGCAGGTATGTGAATGATTAACTTGATTGCTTTGATTATAAAACAGGCTTGCTATAGTGCCCTGAGGAGTGGATTCTTCACCCATCTGCCACCATCTGTGCTTCCCATAAGTTTTAATAAACAACGTTTCTCCCTGCTGGGCCTCCAGGTGACTTCTTTGGAACAGGTAATCACTACACACAAGACCTCTCAGATTTGGGGTCACTGCGTTAACCCAATGTTTGTTGAGTAAATGAATAGATTTCCCCTTGACCTGGGACTGTCATTTAGCTGTGTTCTTTTCCTCATAACACAAGCGGGAAGAACCTGAGAAAGTGCAAGTCTTCTGGGCTAAAAGGAAGTCACCTTGATCTTAAGAATTGAGGCTAAGAAATGCAACTCAAGCCTTGGTATTACTGAATGCACAACACCACAAAATCACTAAGACTGAAGAAACTGAGGAGAAAAATAGGAATCAGATTAAATCCTACCTTCCCGAAGGACTCCCTATAAGACAAAGTTCTTGCCATGTGTTTAAGGTCTGCCAAGCACCTTTCTCTCTGTTCCTCCTGTCTCATTCCAGTCTCTGGCTTCCTTTACTTTTCTTTCCTCTAACCTCTGATTATTTCATCCTTGGCCTGTGTTCACAACCTTTTCCCCTGCTTGTCTTGCTTGTGTGTCTCCTGAGTTCTCCTCTGGGACATTTCTGACCAACACAGACGATATGTCTTGTCTGTCTCACTCTGTCACCCAGACTGGAGTACAGTGGCTGCTCCCAGCCACCGCAGCCTCGACCTGCTGGGCTCTGGCGATCCTTCCGCCTCAGCCTTCCAAGTAGCTGGAACTACAGGCGCACGCTACCACGCCCGGCTCATTTTGATTTATTATAGAGATGAGGTCTCACCAAGTTGCCCAGGCAGGTCTCGAACCCGCGGGCTCAGGCAATCCACTCACCTCAGCCTCCCAAAGGCACGGGATTACAGGCTGAGCCACCGAACCTGGCTTGTCTTTTACTGAAGTGGGAGCTCTTTCTTCCTGATTGCCATCTTAACATTATTACCTTAGAATTACTAGGTTGACGCATAAGTTCATAGTGTTTGTTTTGGCACAGCAACACTGCCAACACATTAGGGTTCAAGACAGAAGCCTTGTCAACAGTCGTGTTGGGAGTTTGTCATTTGTCATTTGGAGTGACAATGTTGTGCTTGTGAATATGCCCTTTATCTTGCAGATTTGAAGAAAGTGAGTGCTATTTGTGGGCTAAAGGAGTTGGAATGTCCAATGGAAAACAACCGAACACTTCTGACTGACATATTCTTCTGCTTGAGTTTCACAGAGGGGTAAAGGCAGTGGGGGTGATTCGAAGCATTTATGCCATGTACGGGAAGAATGTCATCGGGAAAGCATGGCAAGAAAACGGTTTTGCCTTTCCAAAGAGGGCCACTTTGACCTGAGTGATTCTCCACATTCAGGAGGACCATTGGACTTTGAAGAAGCCTGTTTAAATGCTTTAATCTATGATGATCCATGTCAGTCAACCTGAGAATTGGCAAATGTGATGAACTGAATACAACACTTGCATTCCATGAGCAAGAGAAAAACGCTGAAAACTTATGGATCAACCCAATACTTAAGCATTTACCTACGCAGCTACTTAAACACCATTACTAGAGTAGCTAGTGATACTCCACTTGGAAAATGACTTCTATTGCATAATTTATCTCCCCCAACCCATTAATGCACAACAAAGTACTACTTGCCACCAACACGACTAGAAACTAGAAACAGGCATCACTGGCATTACAGGACAGGACTGGATTTTAAGGAGTCATGAAAATAACTCAAAATACAATAATATTAATATTTATAATTATTATTGAAGTCTACATGCAACATCAAAAATATTCATGTAGAGAATTTGAGGACCCCCTAAGAATACGTCTTCAGATCTGTGGGGATTTTTAAAACCCAACTGAAGAACTTCTCCAGACCTCAGGGCACCACTTCTAGGTAAGAAGGAACCTCGTGGCTTCTCTTGGTCTAGCCCATTTTACCAGGACAACACAGTAGGGTTCCAGACAGAAGCCTTGCCAACAGTGATGTCCGTTTGTTTCTTGGTGATTTTCCTCAGCGCTTCCCCCATCCCCTCCCCACCCCCGCCCCGTTGCACCGGTTGGCTGGTTCAGAATTAGTTCAGCATTCCTGGTCCTAGTTGCATCTCAGTCTGCGAAACAACCACTTCTGCAAGAGCTGCAGCCTTTCCCGGAGGACTTAGGTGAGTTCTGCAAATGGGTTGAAAAAGATCTCCAACGTTGTCTTTTTTTTTTTTTTTTTTTAACTCAAGTCCCTAACAACAAACAGGAAGCAGTTTTGATGACACCTGAGATGTTTCTGAGCCTACTGAAAGTATAGGGCCTAAGTGTTAGTGCTGCCCCCTTCACAGCATTAATTCTCAGCATTAATTCTCAAGGTGTCTAATGCTTCATCTGCTTTGTATAACAACTTTCTCCAAGCAAATCAGCCCATTCTATTAAGTGTGACAACGCTATCCAGTTCTACCCTGAGCTCACCCCCCCTTTGGGAATGGCTCGCCTAGTGACATTCCATTAACACAAATCATGTTGCTATTCTATTCAATTTTCCCTTTGCTTCCTGGCCAGGAAGCCCTCCTCTTTAGATTGACCAACATCTAATTTTCCTCTCCCTAGTCCTCTCCCTAGACTGTAATCAGCTGGTGCCTCTGGTTAACTTCCTTTCAAGTCTTCTTCCTCCTCAGATGAAATGAATTCCTTTACTACAAGACACTGGAGTATAGAGTTTCCTCTTAACTATGGCCAAGCCCCCATGGTATTAGTTGCACTGTAATTGTGGATTGATGGAATTCAGCATCTTAAAAAACAAATGAAGGTATCTTTCCTGACTCGGAAGCATCCTTGATCATATATTGCAAAGTGCAACATTCTTTTCTGGAATAGTCATCTGGAAACCTGAGAGTCATCCTCTACTTCTCCTTGGTTTCCTCTCTTCCTGTTTTCTTACTCTACTTTCTTCATTACTATTACTTCTAACTTGGCGGATGATACCATCACCATGGTCTCCTTGCAACCACTACCCACTCCTCCCTCCAGTCCCAAGTCTTGGAAGTGATTTTTTGAAACACGAATCTGATCAATTTTTCCCTGGCTTTAAATTCTCCCTTTGGTGCACGTGATGAATTCCACACTTCTCAGCTTGGCTTACAAAGTTTTCATGGTGTGGACTCTATTGACTTCTCAACATCATGTCTTGTCATGCCCACACAACTCTGTGCTCTGGCCAACACTGAATTACTTTCAGTTCCCCTAGTGAGTGATGATCTTTCCCACAGCAAGTCTTTACCACATGCTGACCTCTCTGTCTAGGAGGAGCCTTCTTTCCAGACTCCTATTCCTTCCTTAGGAATCAGTTGAGATGTCACTTCCTTGGATAAGCTCCCTTATGCTTTGTACTTATTCATTCTATAGTCCTTGATGTTCTGGATTGAATTGATCTATTTGTCTTTCCTACTCAGGAAGATGAGCAACTTGAAGGCAGGCATTGTATGTCACATTTAACTTTATCCCCTGTGATTCCTCGAAATTTCAGGAGTTTCCAACGGCCAATTTCATGACAAAGTAATTTTAGTAGGATCAAAAGGAAACCAGTCATTCTGAATTTAGCTCACATAAGGGAACCAACTGTTGAATTGTTTATTCCATATACTAAGAACTGAATTCTTCCAAGCTTGATCTAGTGCCTTATTTTAAGTTAGTTTGTTCTACCTTTAATAACTAGATAAGAATTGACCCACTGCATGGCACATATATATTATTAATATAGAGTAGCTGCTATATATTATTGTTAGAACTATATCTATGGGCAAATTACACAAATATCTTTAACCAAGGAGCCAGAAAGACATGTCATTTATTGAATAATCAGCTTGCTTTCATTTAAGTATATTCTACATTTCTTGTTTCTTTCTTTACATTTATTCTAATTCTCAAGATGGCTAACACTTAGTCTGCCCTACACAAAAGCAACTGATAAAATTTAGAAGACAAGGGATTCTGTGGGAGTGAGGATTTCTTCAAATCCTTGGTTAAACTGCCTGAGTTTAAGACCCAAGAATGCCCTCCTAAACAGAGCAGTGGATGTTTTCATCTGTAACAGCAAATCAGGTAAGCTTAATTCATCTTTGATTATGAAAAGCAAGCATATCTTATATCTAAATTTGAAAAAAATACCTATTCTTTGGAGGGGGGTGCAAAATTAGCAAAGTGATATAGTAATTGCTAATGAATTAACACTACCGACAAGACTACTAAATCCAACCAACCCCTTAGACAGACAATATGTCTCTTCTCTAAGATTAGATTCCCAAATGAAGTCCTCCAGGGACAGGAATGATTAAATGTCCACTCCTTCATTCAACAGATATTTACTGAGCTCCTTCTCTGTGGCCGGTGTTATGCAAGGTGCCGGGTACACGATGGAAAAGAGGCACAATTGTCCTATCCTCATGCAGACACTTAAGTTTGTGGAAACACTCAACAACAAGCAAGCAAAGCAAATAAACATCAGCAGCGACCACAAAAACGTCAGGTATCACAAAAGAAGGGTTTTGGGATAGAGATGGGTGAGAGAGCTCCTCCAGACTGAACGATCAGAAACGCTTCTCTGAGAAAGTGACAAGAAGGATCCAGTCCCATGGGGAAGAGCCTGACAGATGGGGAACAGTGAGTACAGGGGTCTCATAGTAGAACCAAGTTTTTCATACCTCAGGATAGAAAGAAAGCCAGGAAGGCTAGTGGGCAACTTGGGGGAGGTGGGGAGAGAAGTGGAGAAATAAGAACCAGATCAAGTGGGGCTTTGAAGCGGGGGTTGGGTTTTATGTTGAGCATCAAAGAAGCCACTGAAGTAGGAAACTGACATTTTTATTGTGGAGATAGGTTTCACCAGGTTGCCCAGGCGGCTCTCGAACCCGCGGACTCAGGCAATTCACTCATCTCGGCCTCCCAAAGCACGGGATTACAGGCTGAGCCACCGAGCCTGGCCGAAACTGACATTTTAAAAAATATGTATTTCAAGGTGATACATATGAATTTTTATTAGTAGCTGTATTGGATTTACACGCAAATTTGAGTTTTGCTTATTTTGAGGTTTCTTTTTTTCTTTTTTTTGAGTTGTAGTCTCACTTTGTTGCCCAGGCTGGAGTGAAGCGGCATACTCACTGCCATCCCGGTTTCGACCTGCTTGGTTCTGGTGATCGTTCGACCTCAGCTTTCCAAGTCGCTGGAACTACAGGTAAGCGCTACCACACCCAGCTAATTTATTTATTTATTTATTTTTGAGTTGGAGTCTCACTCTGTTGCCCAGACCGGAGTGCAGTGGCCGCTCCAGGCCACCGCAGCCTCGACCTGCTGGGCTCCAGCGATCCTTCCGCCTCAGCCTTCCAAGTAGCCGGAATTACAGGCATGCACTACCACGCCCGGCTGATTTTTTGATTTATTGTAGAGATGAGGTCTCACCAAGTTGCCCAGGCGGGTCTCGAACCCGCAGGCTCAGGCAATTGAGTTGTTTTTTAAAAAATTTTATTTTAAAGATGTGGGGTACAATTCAGGGTTAGGTATACAAATGTTCATTATGCAGGTTCCCTTGTTGATGAGGTGTGCCCCTCACCCCTGGCTGTTTCCCACTACTGCCAATCCCTTTCTTATAGTATTAGGATAATTGTTCAAGGTTTGCTTATGAGTGAGAACATGTGGTACTCAGTTCTTTGTTTCTGTGATAGATCACTCAGTATTATAGATGCTAAGTCTATCCAAGTTACTGTGTAGTTCATAATTTTGTCCTTCTTTATGGCTGCGTAATATTCCATCATGTATATGTACCACATTTTAAAAATCCAGTCCTCTTTCGATGAGCAGCACAGTTGGTTCTATGTTTTTGCTATTGTGAACAATGCTGTGATAAACATGCGTGTGCAGGTATCTTTTTCATAGAGTGATTTGAGTTCCTCTGGGTATATTCCCAATAGGGGGATGGCGGAACTGATATTTGATTTCCATTTTAAAAGGACCACTTGACCCTTGTGTGAAGAAGGACTTGTAGAGGGGTAAAAGTGAAAGGAAGAGGACGGGGATGTGCAGGAGTCCAGGCAGGCGGTGTGGTGGCTTGGTTAAAATGCCAGTGCTGCAAGTGAAGAGGGAACATGTTCATGGCATGCTTTGGAAGTGGAGTCCACTTAATTTGTTCATGGGTTAAATGTGGAGAGTGAGAGAAAGAGAATAATTGATAATAATAATGCCCCCCCCAAGGACCCTGTTCTACTCTGCATTACAGAAACTAAAAATAACCAAAGCCCAAGTCTTCACTGAGGACATGCAGCAGCCCTTACCTACCTCTCCATGCTGGAGGAACTCCAGGAGAGTCCTGTCTGCCCAGATTGAGACTTACTTCCTAGGTCACTAGGAATCACCTAGCATGATTCGGTCCTTTAAACAAAGCTCCCCTCAGGTTCCACACAAAGATTCTCTTAAGGCAGAAGGAGGGCAAAATCTTCTCCAAGAGACTTTTTTTTCCCAAGAGACTTTGTGAGGCACAGAACTTTGCATATCTAATGTTTTCCAGTTTCTTGCTCTTTCTACTATCTGATATTCTATTTTTTGCTACAGAATGGGAGAAAATATTCACAGTACATATAATTAATAAAAAGCTCCTACCTAGAATATATAAAAGCTTCTCTTTCTCTTTCTACACACACACACACACACACACACACACACACACACACACACCCCAATATTAAAAAGACAGTCCAATAAAAAGAATACAAAGAGAATGGAACAGTCATTGCACAAAACAAGATAGCCAATAAATATATAAAATGTTCTTAACCTCAGGGAAGGGAATAAAGCTACCGTTATGCAACCACCAGAATGATTCAGTTTTTTAAAAAATGGATTTTACCAAAGGTTGGGAAGGATATAAGAGCAGCTAGAGTTCTCATATGCTGCTAGAGGGGGTATAAATTGGTAAACCATCTTGGAATACTGTTTGTTATTATGTACTAAAGTTGAATTTAGCATACCCAGCAATTCCATTTCTATTTCTAGATCTAACATAAATGTGTCCTATGTACACTACAACACATGTAAAAAGAGTTTAAAGCAGCACTATTTGTAAAAGACAAAAACTGGAACAACTGAATGACCAGTAACAGAGAATAAATAAAATGTGGTGTCTCTCCCTACAGTGGAATGTTATGGTGCAATAGGAATGAATCTCACGAATACAAGGCAGAGTGAAAGAAGCCAGAAACATACATATGGCATGCTTCCATTTATATAAAATTCAAACACAGACAAAACAAATCTATAGTGTTGGAAGTCAAGTTCTTTTGGGCAGGCGAGAGGGAGTAGGGACAGAGTGGGTAGGGAGGGAGCTTCTGTGCCAGGAAGCCTTTTGCTTTTAATGCAGGTGGTTGTTACTTTTTCTGTGTGCATTTTATATATCAATTTTAAAAAATCAGATAATACTTATTGAAGATTCTTTTAAAGTCATCATTGGTTAATTGGCTCTTCAGTTTCCCTGGGATCAGTTTTTCAAGAGTTTATTTTTCTCTCCTGCTTTTATCCTGCCATTGCATTTCCCTTGTCCATTGATTCCATCCATTTACACTTAAGTTTGAGGGTATGGAGGCTATGCAGAGAAGCCATCAGATGCTTCTGTGGCTGGAGAGGTGCATTTAGGTATAAAGTATGGGGACTCCTGATGTCTCCCAAATATCAGAATGAGAGGGCCTTCATGTTGGCTTCCCTAGTTCTCAGATAGTTCATTTAATTTCTTTAGCAAAGAACCCTTACAATCTTTTAGGAAAGAGCTGGAGATGATGTGTGGGTACAGGGGCAGGGATTGGGGTGGAGGGTGGGGTGGGGTGAGTAACTCTTCCAGTTTAAGACCTTTGATTAATCTTTCCGTTAGAGGTGTTTTCCTCATTCCTGCCCTCTGTCACACCTTGGATGTTTCTTCTTCCTCTGCAACTTTCTGCCCAAACTTCTAGACTGAGGTTTCTCTCACTCTGTTTTAATTATCAGCACTTCTCTATCCATCTTTCAAAAATCTTTTGAAATCTCTCAAGTTCTGTTAGTTCTCTGTGGTATAGGTTTCATTTTTCTTCATGCCTAATAGCATTTGGGGAGGGAAGAAAGGCATGTTCTCATCTGGCTATTTTGATCAAAGAAGTTCATTATTTTGTTACCAAATGTATTCACATTTAAACTTTCTTTCCTGCTTTATCATGTTCTAATGTATGTTACATCCCCCATGAGGAATCAAGAGCATTTTACTACCTCTCACTTCCCTTTCCTGCTTCAACTTCTGATTTGTATCATTTCTAAATTGTCAAGGTTTATGCCATTTACATTTTTTCCTTTATAAAATTAAGCTCTTCTATTACTTTTCTAAAGACTTCTACAAAAAGAAAAGAAACGGTAAAAACTAAGTCATCACATGATTGGGCCCATCTTGAAGGAAAGGCGATTCTATGTCAAAAATCTTGTTGCTCAGAGTAGTTTCAAGTGTCAAGGTCCAGTGGATGTTCTTTTAGTTATTTTCGGCTTCTTTTACTCCGGCTGGGTCATGATCAGATGCCACTGCTTTATAAACTCTTTCTTTTAAAACTCTTTTTTGGGATTACTCTTTTATTTCCTTAAGTAATATGTTCATATTGGATTCTTGGACAATAATATTTCTGAGTTCTTGAACATGTAAAAGTACCTTTATGGACCTGATTGATAATTTGGCAGGGCATAGACATTTTAGGGTCAAATTTCCCTTAGGAAACAGATGACATCGTTTCTTCTTCCTTTAGCATTGAGTGTATTGATGACAAGTCTGACGTCAGTCTGATTCTTCTTCCTTGCAGGTAATCTGTTTATTTTCTTTGAAAACCACCGTATTTTTCTCTTTATCTAAAGGATTTTGAAACTTCCCAATGTTGTATCTAGGTGTGGATCTTTTTTTATTCATCTTGTCTCTTACTTGGAGGGCCCTATAATTTTTAGGATGTGTGATTTTTCTCAGCCTGGCTTGAAAGTGTATTTTATATTTGTTTTGATTATTTACAACTTATATACTTTTTTCTTAAACTTGAAAAGAATACTCTGGATCTATCCTCCCTTATTTTGTGTCATATTTCTACCTCTGCATTTTTGATCTATGTCCTGGGATAGAATCTGAATTTAAGTATCCAGATCACCAACTTGGTCTTTTGTTCCATTTAATTTACTATTTAATCTCCACATATTTTATTTTGGCAATCACTTTTTTGTTTTGTGTAGCTTTGCCATGTTCTTTGCTCCTTTTTGCATTAACGTATCTTTAAAAAATTCCTTAAGTGAATGTGACATGATTAACTGTCTCTGACACTACCAAATCACCAAAACGGTGAACTGTCTCTGTTTCCTTCTGGGGTAAGTTTTTTTGCTTGTTTATCTTAGTCCTTCTTTTTCTGCTATTTATTTCCACGAATAGTTGATGATTTATGATTACCAATTCATGTTCATGAATCAATGAATTTACCATTGATTGGCATAACCATGTAGTTGGTTAGGATTTTTTCTGTATTTGTTTATTAATTGCTACAGTTTTGAATGAAAAAGTTTTCCCATTATATTTTCTTTTTTGTTGTTTGTTTGTTTTTTGAGTTGGAGTCTCACTCGGTTGCCCAGACTGGAGTGCAGTGGCTGCTCCCGGCCACCGCAGCCTCGACCTGCTGGGCTCCGGTGATCCTTCCGCCTCAGCCTTCCGAGTAGCCGGAATTACAGGTGTGTGCTACCACGCCTGGCTGATTTTTTGATTTATTGTAGAGATGAAGTCTCGCTGCCCAGGCGGGTTTTGAACCCACGGGCTCAGGCTATCCATTCACCTCAGCCTCCCAAAGGGGTTAAAGGCTGAGCCACCGAGCCCAGCTCCCCATTACATTTTCTTAATGGTATTTGCCTAACATATATAGAAATCTTGACTTTTTTGATAGTACTCTTGTATCCTGACAATTTTCTAATCTGTTATTGCTTCTACTACCTTTCCATTGATTTTCTTAATTATCATATCATCTTCAATTTATAATTTTTTTCTTTCTAGTTGTTTTATCTTTTATTCTTGTTTCATGCTTTGTTTTAATATTTAAATGTCTTTGTGCAAGACTCTGTGCTATGTGCAATACACTTAAACAATAATATAGGATAATAAATAATTTTATGCATACACTACAATGTCAGTTTTAGTTCTATGAAATCTGACAACAACAAAATAAATGATATGTCAACTGTTTTTCAGGCAAAGTAAATATTAAGGATTCAGATTTGGTAACTCTCTATAGAATTTTGCTCTTCTGGGTAGGGTTGATGTAGACATGAGGTCACAAATGGAATTTGTTTGTTTGTTTTTTAAATGGTGAATCCCAAGAAATTCCCTCTTATCATTTTGGACAATTCCAAGATGGGAATCTGGAATGGAGCTTTTCTCTCTTTTGTTAGTCAATTATTTTCTCTAGTAGCTACTTATAGTCTTCTAAAAATGCTACACAAGTACTTGTGCCCTATTAATCTCTGTAAAATAATTTGCCAGGATTAAATCTTCACCAGAGTTACTGGGTGGAGCTGTAATCGTGCTCAACTAAATAATTATACCCACACCAAACCAAACCAAAGTGACAAAAAACTCCAGCAGTGATCAAACAGGCCAGATTTTAATGAAGCAGAATCAGATCTCTTTTTTTCTTTATGAATAGGTAACATGATTGACTATACTTACTTAATATCTGCGCATGCTTTTTTGTTCCAAACCACTGTGAAAAATATCTACTGCTTATTTTATGAGTTCTATGAATTCTAAAACATCTCACAACATCTCACTACATGTATTACTATAAAATTTGAAACAGATATTCTTATTTGGCAGATGGGAAACCATAGCTTCACTAAAGAATGTATAGCCAGTCAGTCACAGTTCAAGGATTAGAATTAATTTCCCATTTTTTTCTGGTCCTGACATGAACAATAAAAAAACAAACAAGAGGTGAGCTCGGTGGCTCAGCCTGTAATCCCGCGCTGTGGGAGGCCGAGGTGAGTAGATTGCCTGAGCCCGTGGGTTCGAGACCCGCCTGGGCAACTTGGCGAGACCTCATCTCTACAATAAATAAATAAAAAAAAAATTAGCCGGGCGTGGTAGCACGTGCCTGTAGTTCCAGCTACTTGGAAGGCTGAGGTCGAAGGATCATCGGAGCTCAGCAGGTCGAGGCTGCGGTGGCCAGGAGCTTGCCACTGCACTCCCATCTGGGCGATGGAGTGAGACTCCAACTCAAAACAAAAACAAAAACAAACAAATACATGATTGGATTTCTTTTTCCACTTTGGCTACCAAAGATTTCATAGAAAAATCTGGAGCTCAATTTGTGTAATTGCCAGGCCCTCATTCTGCATATAGGCATTCTAAATTTCCTGTGCTTCAACATTCTGTTGCAACGTACAGTATACTAGGCCTGTCTTTGAATATCTAACATAATTGATGTTTTTAAATTTTGATTTTTAGATTGCTTTAAGTCACTTCAAGTCCTTTGGGCGATGCTGAAAAAAGAGAGAAGAGAAAAGGCAGGAAGGGAAATAAAAGGAAAAGAAGGGAAAGGCATGGAAGAGAGATGGATGGGAAAACAGAGTTATATGAAGTTGTTTTTCAAAGAAGTGTTTTTTGTTTTCTGGATAAGACTTGGCTACGGCCTAATGCTGATTTGCAACTGCCAATCTCTTCTCCCTCCTTCCTTCCTTTCTTCTTCCTTCTCTCTTCTCCTCTTCCAATTGTATCCTGGCACTTGCCAGCCGAGATAGATAGGCTAGCTCATATTAACTTATTTCAGTAAATGCTATTGAAAAGTTATGACCATCTGCTCCATTTTCTTTGATGTCAGGAAAGTAACTTGTTGGCCCAAAGACCAGTGTATTGGTCACACAGTTGTCCACATGATTCAAATGGTCAAGAGAGCCCTTGGGTGGAGAAGAGGAAAGAAGGAAACTTACTGTGTCAGGAACTCTTAGTTCTGCTATTAATGGGAGGGAGAATTTCTTTACTTTTCTTCTTCTCTGGTCTGGGCCTGTAATTCCTCATCTGTCCTTATAACCCCCAGCACGGGTCCACATGCATCTGTGTCACCCAGTCTAGTCTGCTCTGTGTCTTTCCCATGGAAGCCAGACGAATCTAGCACCCTTGTTACCCCTACATTTCTCACTCTGCAGACAAATAGGATTTTAAGACTCACCCATGAAGCATGTCACTTTCTCATCTGTGTGCGCATGAACTCATTGTACAGATACAATGAGAAAGGTAACCCTCTTTGCCATTGCTTTTGTTCATGCCGCAGCTCATTAATCAAATGAACCTTAAAGGCAGGGTGGCCCATGAGAAATGGGACCCAACTTTCCTCTCCAACCCTTGCTATGCCTCATAGATCTTATCTGCAACATTTGACTCAAGAATTCACTTCTCCCCCACAACTGTCAGAAGAAAAGATGAGCATTGCGGTGATCTGAAGTCTATGGGCAGTTGTGACCCCCTGGTCTCTAGAACCTTGAATGGGACATCACCCTGCAGAATTCTCACCCTGTCTTGCTGACCCTGGCACATGGACACCAGCAGTAACTCTGGGGACACCGGGCTTAGCCATGTCTCTGAGAACATCTCAGCTAAGGCTTGCCCACAAGCAGAACTATGTGCTTGGAGGCAGTGGCTAGAATCACTGATGGGGCCAGGACCTGCAAAGAGGTTGGTCCTGTGAGGATGTCACCCAGTGGAGCTGGCCAGGCTGGAAAGGAAAATGGATTAAAAGAGATCTCCTACCACTGACTCTCTTTGATTTTGTGTTTGTTTGCTCTTCAGAGGGGCAGACCTGCGGGCCAATTCAGAGGTCCACGGGGGTTTCCCAAGGACTCCCTGGTGTGCCTCCAGTACTGCCTCGATTCAACACAGAGACTGTTTCTGATTTCTGGGTATAGCTCCTTACCATCTGTTTCAGGCTGCAGCAGCTGCTGTTTTATTTTGTTATAGGACTTACTACTATAGTTGGTTCATCATTACATAATGTTTTACTTACATTCACAAAAACTCAATACCATACTGTTGTTCTTTTGAATGGGATGCAGATTTTGGGGAGGTTCAACAGATGCATGGAAAGCTCTGGATCCCCTGGAGGGGAAAGTTCAGAGCTGGGAGAAAGGAGTGATAATTCTGCTTCACCTTCAAGGAGGGGCACATACAGGAACATGGATAGGGTCAAGCTTCATAATAATTCTCTTTCAGCATAAGTGATGTTGAGAACTCAAAGAAAGTCTGGAAAATATAAACGAGTGAAACGCAGAATGTATCTGATAATGGTCACAAGAATAGGGGGTGCTGTATTGTATGAAGAATAAACTTGCGTTGCCTGTTCTTTCCTTTGAGCTTGATAGCACTGAGGAGATGACTGTTCAGCAGTCTTTCTAGTAGAAAAACAATGTTTCTTTAGGCCTTGCCTCTAACACTGTACAACATATTTCATCAACACATCATTGATTAGGAAGAGGCTTAAAAGAGCTTTTCTTTCTTTTTATTTCAATAACTTTAAGGGGGTACAAATAGTTTTTGGTTACATGGTTACATTGTACAGTAGTGAAGTCTGGTCTTTAAGTGTACCCACCACCCCCACCTGTGGACATTGTACCCTCCACCCTTTCTCTCCCTCCTCCTTCTGAGTCTCCAGTGTGCATTATGCCATTCTTTATGCCTTTGCAGGTCCTTAGTTTAGTACCTACTTATAAATGAGAACATGTGGTATTTGGTTTTCTGTTCCTAAGTTAGTTCACTTAGCATGATGTTCTCCAATTCCACGCAAGTTGCTGCAGAAAACATTATTTCATTCTTTTTGATGGCTGAATAGTATTCCACAGTGTATATATACCACATTTTCATAACCCACTGATCGGTTGATGGGCATTTAGGTTGATTCCACATCTTTGCAATTGTGAATTGTTCTGTGATGAACATACGGGTGCATTTTTATATAATGACCTTTGTTCCTTTGGGTAGATACCTAGTAGTGGGAGGATCAAAAGAGCTTTTCTTTTTTTTATTTATTTATTTATTTATTTGAGTTGGAGTCTCACTCTGTCGCCCAGACTGGAGTGCAGTGGCTGCTCCTGGCCACCGCAGCCTCAACCTACTGGGCTCCGGTGATCCTTCCACCTCAGCCTTTCAAGTAGCCGGAATTACAGGCGTGCGCTACCATGCCGGGTGATTTTTTGATTTATTGTAGAGATGAGGTCTCGCTGCCCAGGCGGGTCTCGAACCCGTGAGCTCAGGCAATCCACTCACCTCAGCCTCCCAAAGGTGTGAGATTACGGGCTGAGCCACCGAGCCTGGCCAAAGAGCTTTTCTAGCATTTCCTGGGACGGTGTCAGAAAGTCAAGCTTCCTGCTTCCACCTGGCTCTCACTTTTGTCAAAGCCTTTTTCATAGTCTGTAATTGTTGAAGGCCCATTAGGGTCCTGATTCTCATGGATTTTTTTTTAGATTGGAAAATATACTTTATTTAGAAAGTAAATTAGAGAGAGAGAGAGAGAGAGAGAGAGAGAGAGAGAGAGAAAGGGAGAGAGGAGATTCATCTTCCCAAGGCAGGGGAGAGAGGGAAGATTCATTTTCCCAAGGTAGGGAAGGGTATCAAAGCTAGGAAACATGGTGGTCATAGCTCAAAGAGCAATGGGGACACACCAGAGTTTAACACAGCAATGGCCTTCTCATTGTTAATCCTCTAGGACACGTGTAGAACCAATAGGATAAGGAACTACATCAACAAGGGAGAAGACAGTCAGGTATTTACATCATTTGCCATGAGTTTTTGTTAGGAGCGAGGAGCAAGATTCAACACAAAAATTGATATATATATACTTCATTTTAGGATTTCTGTCTCCAGGCAGGATGATATTCAATGCCACACCTTTAGCTAGATATGCTTTAGGCACCGAGTGTTCAGAACAAGCTCAAATATGTGATCAGGTTTGGAAGGTGTTATTCTGCCCTTGCCAACCTGGTTGGTAGTTCAAATTGTGATCAGAAGTAGATGTGGTGGTGAGGTCTGATGGCTGGACCTAAAGCATAAAAATCTCAAAGGCTTGTTGGAGCAACTTTGGGGGCATTCCTCCCCCAGGGCCACTGTATGTGAGTAGATAGATCCTGGTCACCAGACACTTTGTATCGAATGGTAGATTTGCTTTTTAACAAAACCATCCACTCTTTTTCCATGTCATCTCCTTGTGGACAAAGTGACCACTTACTGTGTAGAAATTAGCTTACATTTCAGTCAAATGTAGAGACCTGTTGACATCTAACAAGAGTTCCCATAAGTGCCAATTACGTGCCAGGCACTGGGCAAGGGGCATTCTATACATTATCTCTAATTCCCACTATGACTCCCAGAGCCAGGGCATGCCCTCCAGTTTCATGAATGATACAACAGAGGCCATCTAACGTGGCCAGTGTCACGGGATAAGCAATTCGAAGACTAAATGCTCAATCCAGGTCTGAACACAAAGCCTGTCATCCTGCTGTCCCTGCACCATTCTGTGCCTCCCATATTCCCATGCCATGGGTTTACTAGCTGAGCCAGGGAGCCCAAGCTTCTCCTCCAGTATTTCTAAGAAAAAAAGAAGACGATAATATCTCAACATGGGCTAAAACAAAGAAGCAAACAAAAACGTTGCTCAGTCAGCCAAATGTTTGGAGTTTAAGCAAGAAATAAAGGGCTTACTTCCCTCAAGAAATAGGATCTGGGGAGGAAGAGGTACAGAGTATGGAAGAGTATTTAGACAAACAGGTGAAGTGCATTTGACTACCAAACCATAGTGCATGTATGGGGTGTTATCATCAAGATGCACGTTTAATGTCTCAGCTGAATAGACCTTTGGGCAAGTATGGTTATTAAGACTCTGCCCTGTCTCTGGGTACACTGGCCAACACAGCTAGACACCTGCAGGATGCACAGAAAATGGAGGGGAAGCATTCCATCAGTATAGGACACAGACATGACCGCCTTGTATCTTGTACAGATCAAGAGTGAACAAGCCTTTCGGGGATTGGGCTAGAGTCAAGGGCATAGCTGGAGAGGACAGTGGATCAGAATTCTCATGGTTACCGTCCCAATTTGTGCTGCTGCCCAGTAAGTATGTCATCCTTAATGGTCATCCTTCTGGGTCCATAGTGGGTTTGCTATAATTAGTGGCATTTTCCACCATCAGGTTTATTTACTTGATATAACATATAGCCTTCAAGTTTTTTTGTTTTTGTTTTTGTTTTTGTTTTGAGAGCAGGATTTATTGAGAGGACAGAAAACTCCCACAGGGGAAGGAGACCTGAGAGGGTTGCAAAGCCTTCAAGTTTTTTTCCTGAAGGTTCTTGTGAGAAACTCATTTCTTTTTTTTTTTTGAGTTGGAGTCTCACTCCGTCACCCCAACTAGAGTGCAGTGGCCGCTCCTGGCCACCGCAGCCTCGACCTGCTGGGCTCTGGTGATCCTTCCGCCTCAGCCTTCCAAGTAGCTGGAACTACAGGCGCGCACTACCACGCCCGGCGAATTTTTGATTTATTGTAGAGATAAGGTCTCGCCAAGTTGCCCAGGTGGGTCTCGAACCCGCGGGCTCAGGCAGTCCACTCACCTCAGTCTCCCAAAGTGCTGGGATTACAGGTTGAGCCACCGAACCCGGCTGAGAAACTTATTTCTAACCAAGTCCCCAGAGCCTGGTCCCACAACACGGGGTCCCATCTGTGAGGCTTTGGGGGCCGCCTTCCAAGCAACTTTTGGGTGCGTCTTTGTCATATCTCTCCCCTCTCAGAGTCGCAGGCAGATGTGGCCGGCAGAGAGATGTTAAGGAGCTAGCCAGGCAGGACAGCTGGGGATCGTTACCAACAATCAAGGAGCAGCATTAAAAGGCAGCAGGGGTGAGTATCTTGGTTCTTAAACTGGCCTGCCTGAGGAAGCCATCTGGACAGAGGAAATTTGCCTTAAACCTTGGCAGGAGGACTCCGTTCTGTTTGAACTTTGTTTAAAGCCCCAGAGTGCGTGAGCATTTTGTTTAAACTTTCCTTAAAACAAAGAGTGGGAGATCCCTAGCAATTAACAACAGAAACCTTCTCCCCCTCTTAACAGATTTGGTAGGAAAAACACAGGGACTGTTCTGACATCCATTAGCACGGTTCAGTTAGCAGGATGGAAAGAAAGACACAAAGCAGGGAGAGTTAAGGTAACGCAAGACAGGTGTAATCATATTACCCTTCATCCTTGTTTGGAAGTGGGGCTGTCCCTGTTGATTGCTGAGGGCTCCAGCCTGTGGCTACTTAACAGCAGCAATGTAATTTTCAGCATAATTTCCTGTGTTCACTAATATTCTTTGAACCTGTATTCCCACAATGCTCAAAAATAGTGGGACTTGCCACTCTATCTTAAAGTGATTCAGAGGGAGGTGTACCCTCTCAGCTCTGAGGCAGAGTTGTGAATGTAGCTACTTATAGTCCTGACTATTGAATGCAGTTCAGATGTTGAACTTCAGCCTAGTTCGTAGAGGGATACTCATGACGTCAAACATTTTTTTCTTTGAGCCTAAAGATTGCCATTACATCTATGTCTGTGTTACGATTGCCTAGGACAGGGATCTCCAACCCCTGGGACCATGGACTGGTCCGTGGCTGTTAGGAACTGGACCACACAGTAGTAGATGAGTGGCTGGTGAGCAAGCGAAGCTTCATCTGTATTTACAGGGGCTCCCCATTGCTCACCTTACTGCCTGAGTTCCGCTTCTTGTCAGATCAGCGGCGACGTTAGATTCTTATAGGAGCACAAACCCTATTGTGAATTGAACACATGATCTAGAAATAAAGTGCACAATAAATGTATGTGCTTGAATCATCCCCAAACCACCTTCCCTCCCCTGTCCGTGGAAAAATTGTCTTCCATGACACCAGTGCCTGATGCCAAAAAGGTTGGGGACCGCTGGCTTAGGACCTACCTATTTATACTCAGGAATATGGCCATGCGGGTACCCCGTAGGAAAATTGCCTGAGAGAAAGCCCAGCACCTGGCTGGCGTAGCATATGGCAGAAGCCTGTAGATCCACCTTGCACAGACTTAACCTCCTCTGGGGACTTGGCCAAGTCTTTTCCCATTCTGGGCTCCACTTTCTCTCCGAGACTAGAGTTTGTGCCTTCCGCTCTGATGTTCTACTGTATTCTGGTTGTGAGTAGGACTTGAAGCAAACCCAACTGGGTCTTCTGGGCAGCTGCCCTGAGAGCAGTGGCTACCGCTGCCCTCCCAGCACATGTCCCCTCCCTGCCTAGAGCATTCTCTCCCTCCCTTTCTGTCTTCTCTGCATCCCTGCCCTTGAACCCGGGTCACTTTCACTTCTGCTCCGGGTTCACCATCAGCCCCTGCCTTTTCTCTGCCTGTTTCATTCCTTGTCACTTTTTCTTTTTTGAGCCAGAGTTTCACTCTGTCACCCAGGCTGGAGTGCAGTGGCACACTCATGGCCACCCCAGCATCAACCTGCTGGGCTCCAACGATCCTTCCGCCTCAGCCTTCCAAACAGCCGGAACTACAGGTGCACGCTACCTCTCCCAGCTCATTTTTTATTTATTGTAGAGATGAGGCCTCACCAAGTTGCCCAGGCTGGTCTAGAACCCACGGGCTCAGGCAATCTACTCCCCTCAGCCTCCCAAACTGCTGGGATTATAGACTGAGCCACCGAGCCCGGCCTTCTTGTTACTTTGATGAGACCAAAAGCCCAACAGGCAGGGCAATCACCATGTTTCTTCTTGAGTTCTCTGTGCCTGGCACAGTAGGTACAGCATGGTGGTAGATGGAATCTGTGATTTCAAGTAAAAGAACAAACTGAAAAATGGTTGGGTGACTAAAAGAAAGGAGAGAAGGAATGTTTCCTCATTCAGAAGCATTCCTAAGAGGTGAGTTTAGGGAATCCCAATGGAAAGGATTACGGTCTCCCACAGGCTGACATATCACTAACCTTGCACAGAACTTGAATGAACATTTAAAAATAGCCACCTGATAGCTTCCTTCTCACATGCTGAATGCAGAAGGGTGGGGCTTTGTGGACGGAGGTGGAAGCTGTGTGGATGATCCTCGGCAGGTGCCTTCTCTAGCAAAAGAGGGGCTGTGTTTTCTGGAAGCCATGGATGTCCACAGGTGGAAGACCCTCACGTTCCTGGCTGTGATTTCTAGCCTTGTGATCCGTGTCCATCTGGAGAGAGGAAGATTTTTTTCCCCTCCTGCCCTCGTCAACACATCCTACATGTCGGAAGCTAGGTGGGTACCGTGTCACCAGGTGGTGCAGATGCCAAACTGCTCTATAAAGATATATCGAGTTTGAGGCCCCTTCTTGCCTTTTCACTGTTCCCTGCTCCCATCCCTAAACCTTCATCTCCGAATCCCACCTTGGTGCCCAGCTTTATAATTAGGTAGATCCTTAGTTATAAACCATACCCATAAAGCATCTAAGTAATCAGTCTTGACTGAAGAAATATCTAAAATCAATACTTATGTATTGGCCATCCCATTTCATATGGGACTAAACCTTCATTTCAAATGTATGATTGGTTTCAGTGTTAAGAAGAGCCAAACCTAATTCATCAACTAAAAAAAAAATAAGACAAGTGTGAGCCTATATGTATGCTATGTATTAGAAACAACATTTGTAAAATGTTCATATGCTCTGATCAATAATTTGACGTCTGGAAGTCTGTCTGTGAGGTAAATGTCTAGACATAGTCCCTTTCCCCCATATCTGGCTTCTTTCTGCCCCTCCCTTAGGGTGCAACCTTAGCTAAGACTGGTCTCTGAAGGGTATACATATTCTCAATAGTAAGTCATGGGGTGCAGGTGACCAAGGAAAGCTGAAAGCAATGTGGTTGCCACGTGTAATTAATGTAATTGTGAACACTGGATAGGAATTTGATTGACTCGCTTGCATAAAACTGTGTTCTGTACTGTCTTGAAGTGTGGTTTCTTTCTGCACCACCATCATCGGTGCCTCCTGGAAGTTCTAATAAACCAATGTCTTTCCCTGCTGTATGTCCAGATGACTTCTCTGGAATATGTAATGAACCGTATGTGCTTTGGGGTTGCTGTAGTACCCTGTCCTAAGCAAATAGTTTAAAATACCATTGTCCTAAGCAAATAGTTTAAAATAGACATGTATGCATTGTAATGCAGCATTGGTTATAATAGCAGGAAACCAGCCGGGCTCGGTGGCTCACGCGCCTTTGGGAGGCTGAGGTGAGTGGATTGCCTGAGCCCGCGGGTTCGAGACCCGCCTGGGCAGCGAGACCTCATCTCTACAATAAATCAAAAAATCAGCCAGGCATGGTAGTGCATGCCTGTAATTCTGGCTACTCGGAAGGCTGAGGCGGAAGGATCGCCGGAGCCCAGCAGGTCGAGGCTGCAGTGGCCGAGAGCGGCCACTGCACTACAGTCTGGGCAACAGAGTGAGACTCCAACTCAAAAAAAAAAAAAAAAAAGAGTAAAGAGCATATAATGGTGCATATACAGTAAGGTTTTAACTATTCCAGTCAACGTGTATAAACAAAGAAAAGCACACCACCATGGGTTTTCTGATTTTAAAATTGTATTTAATTTTTTAAAAACTTGTAAAAATTTATGGAGTACATACATAATTTTGTTACATATACACAGACTGTCTAGTGACCAAGTCAGGGTATTTAGGGTGGGTGTCCCATCCCTTGAGTACAATACATTTTTGTCGACTATGGTCACCCTACTCTGCTATCAAAACTTCAATGTACTCCTTCTATCTAATTGTATGTTTGTTCCCTTCAACCCATTTCTCCCCATGCTCACCCTTCCCTGTCTCTCTTATGTAACTTTCCACTCTCTACCTGCATGTGATCAAATGTATCGCTCTCGCATATGAGTGAGAACGTGCAATACTTGACTTATTTTGGCTAACATAACATGTCCTCCAGTTCCATCCATGTTGCTGCAAATTATATGGTTTCATTCTTTTTATATGGCCAGATAGTATTTCATTGTGTATATGTACCACCTTTTTTTTTTAACATTCATCCATCGATGGACACGTAGGTTGAGCCCATATCTTTACTACTGTGAATAGTGCTGCCATAAACATGCAAGTGCAGGTATCCTTTTGATATATTGGTTTCTTTTCTTTCGGATATATACCCAATATTGGGATTACTGTATTGAATACTAATTCTATTTTTAGTTTTTTTAAAAATGAATCTCCATACTGTTTTCCATAGTGGCTGTACTAATTTACATTTACATTCCCATCAACAGTGTTTAAGTGTCCTTTTCTCCTCATCTTCGCCAACATCTGTCAATTTTTGTCTTTTTAATAACAGCCATTCTGACTGGGGTGAGGTGCTATCTCATTGTGGTTTTGATTTGTATTTTTCCTGTGATTAGTGATGTTGAGCATTTTTTTCCTATGCCTATGGACCATTTGCATGTCTTCTTTTGAGAAATGTTTGCTCATGTCTTTTGCCCACTTTTTAATGGGATTATTCAAAAGACACACCAAAATGCTCATAGTGACTGTTTGTGTGATGGGATTATGGATTTTTATTCTCCTTGTCACATTCTCCAAAATTTCTGCAGTGAACCAGGATTACCTTTTAAGGGATTACTTTCATTGTAAGGAATACATGATTATAAAACATTTTAACAGATGTCGTGTCAATAGATCATCATTACTCTTTGTCAAGAGGGACAAGTCATGACTTCTTTTCCAAAGCTGCCAGCAACACCAAAAATCACAAATAAGGTTTTGTAAACATATACAGTTAAAAAGTCTGCTTTGCAAAGTAAAGGCATTATAGTCAGACAAATCTCACTAGCAATTTCTGAGTGAATTGTGCTCTCTGAGGTAGCTTTTCCTTGGGATCAATAGTTAATAAATGTTATCAGAGTGGAAGTAAGTAGGGTGGATGGCTAGTTAATAGGATGTCTTGTAGGAAGACTGCAGTCTTCATCAATGGACGTTTACTTTATAGTTTACACCACATCCTACAGGATGGAAATAAAGTGATTCGTGTCTACTTTTAGCTATTTGGGGGCATGAAGTGGTGCCGACCTTGGTCATTAGGGTCTAATTTGGGATTTCTCTGTTCTCTTGCAGACATTACTTGTGTAGGCAATAGCCAGGCAATTTTAAATGAGCAGTGGCCTCCGTTAGGACAGTGAAGCTGTATAATTAAAGGTCTAGGTCCCGGCACATTTGGTTTGATGCAATATTCTTTTTTTCCTCTGAAGAGGCTGGGTCAAACAGAGGTTTTGAGTCATGTGTGGACATGATTGTGGTCTTTGCATCCCACTTTACTTGCATTTCAAAACTACTCATGATGTGCCACTGAAGTTACCTCCTTATAAGAGGTGGGAAGATTATAGCACAGAAGGAAAAAGACCTCTATTAGGGCTGGATCATAAAATCCCTGACTCCTTCTGTCTAGGTAGAATCCAGTGATACTCACTTTTTAAAAATTTTACTTCTCTGAATTTTGGAACAGTGTAGTTCTCTCACTAATCTCCATGGGATGGCCAAAGTTTAAGACCGATCAGTGGGATGAGAAGGCTGAGTTTGAGTTAAGAAAGAGAAATAGGAACAGAGGAAACAAAGGAAGGAAAAAAACCCCTGTCTTCTGCATAATCCCCATACCGTACCCTACAGTTTGGGAATAGTCTCCATCTCAACTAATACTAAGAAGAGGCTGTATTTACTGGCCCTGCACTAGTGCTTTATGGCATTATTCCATTACATTCTCACAGCCACCGTTGGAACTAGGTATTATTTTTTATCCCTAAATCATAGATGAGGAAAAAGTGGTGTAGACTGGCTAAAGTGGTGGGGGATTGAATATCTCCTCCAGAATATCAAATTATGGGCCTTCCACTAAGGATCAGGCATTTCTAGGAATCACTGGAAGACTACCATACTACACATTCAATCATAAACATTGCGACTCCCAGACTGCCTCTGTATTGCCCTGTGTATGGGCTTGAGCTGTCCTTCACCTTCAGGGTGTTCAAGCTCCTGAGTCTCCAGTAGTTTAGACAGTCCTGGTGAAATCAGAGCCTGAAGCTCCTCTCCATCTTTACTTCATAGATGCTTATGCCATGCCAAGCAAGGGAGAAAGACCAGAGTTTTACTGGGGTAGGGTAATTCCCTCTGGCATGTGTCTTCTCTCTACATTCCTAAGAAACAGTGGGAAACTCCATATGGATGTTTTGAGCATCACCAGCCATTTCAGCACTGCTGATCTTCTCGTGTGGTGAGTGACCTTGTCATTCTACTGCCACCTGTGGACATGTTGATTTGACACATTAGACTAAGCCTCCAGTTTCAGTGGGTCCCACCGGCTTCTGGTTAAGATTAAAGTGTAGTAAGAGAACACAGGGAGTCTTTGGGGACAGAGATACCCAATGTAGAAAGGCAATAAAAGGTT
Organism: Cephalopachus bancanus; assembly: GCA_027257055.1. Lineage (NCBI taxonomy): Eukaryota > Metazoa > Chordata > Mammalia > Primates > Tarsiidae > Cephalopachus > Cephalopachus bancanus. Next base: position 17,033,472 of record JAPVLO010000005.1, on the reverse strand, counting down.
TAAGGTACAGAAATGCAAAGATCCATGAAATGATGAAGCCATGGAGAATCATCATTCATTGAATCCACTCAACTCTAATTAGAAGCAAAGTTTTCAACAAGTTATTTGGAGATAAAATAGTTTTGTTGATCTTGGATACCCTCTTAATAGCCTTTCTTATTTTTAAAATTAAGTTTCCCTTAACCAGGGAGAAGTTGACGATTACTGTTCGTGATTTACACCTAAGACCCAAGCATGTATGTTTGCCCAAGGATGCTGAAGGGGAAGAAAGTCACCTTTGATGAGGGACAGAGACTTCTGGAAAAGTATCCCAGAAAAATATAGGCTGGTTATTTCATACCGTCAGTATCTAAATTCTTCATTGATTCTTCAGTTAATTCATATTTTAGTTCAAAGTGAATGCTATATACTCTTTTAGATCATCTGGATGCTCATAGATATTCTGTTTCTTGGGTTTTCTTGTTATCCCTTTTTGGGCTCATGGGTGAAGACATTTTCCAGCTGCTTCTGGCCAATGGATGATGAGAAGAATTGACGTTTACTACTTCCAGGCTTGAAGTACGAGGGAGATGCCCTTCTCCAAACTTCCAAGCTCTCTCTCCCCTTGCCTTGGCAGCCTGGAAACCATGGGTTAAAATTATGGAACCACAGGTAGAGGCAACCTGACTCCTCCGTCAGAGGTTGGAAGGGAACTGCCCTAGAGAGCTGTTGAGACTCACCACACACTCCACGTCAGTGAGAAAGAAGCCTTCCTTTTGATAAGCCTTTGATATTTGGGGAGAGCCTTTCCTGATTAATACGTGGGCTCTTCTGCAGGGTAGCATCACAGTAAAGGCTTCCCTACTCCATCATTCATTTTGGAACAATATTTTATTTTCCAAACCTACTTGGAATCTGGCCTAGTGAAGACAAATTGCTGAAAACAAGAGCTTCCCTGGCATCTGGAGCTGTTTTTTAGATACATCTTAGGTTGCCAGATGTCTGAATTTTGCCCAAATGGTTTTGATAATTTTTTTTTTCACACGCGTGTCTTATAACCTAGATGCTATATCCTACCAAGAGCAAAAGAAGAATGAGAGTCCTTTTAGTTGACTCCGTTCAGACTATCCAAGCTAAGAGTGACCTCCTTGCATGACTTTTGAGGACAACAAGCTCTTTTTTCCCCCTACCACCTTCATGATTTTTGCCAAATCTTCATACTCACTTTTTGTTACTTTTTACTTGCTATTTTTTCTCTAAGTTTGTTCACTCTTTATTTTAAATATATCTTAAAAGTAACTACCTATCACTACTGAAAATGGAAATCCACTGTCAGTCACCAGGAATAGAAAGAAGCTGTAAAGTAACTACAGTTGACCTTTGAACAACATGAGTTTGCGCTATTCAGTTCCACTTACACACGGATATTCTTCCAGCTCTACCACATCTAAGATAGCAAGACTAACCTCCTCCTCTTCCTCTTCTCCTCAGCTACTCAACACAAAGACAGGGATAAAGACCTTAAGATGATTCACTTCCACTTAATGACTAGTAAACACATTTTATCTTCCTTGTAATTTTCTTTTCTTCTTCTTCTTCTTTTTTTTTTTTTTTTGAGTCAGCTTCTTACTCTGTTGCCCAGGCTGGAGTGAACATGACTCACCGCAGCCTTGACCTCCTGTATTCAGGTGATCTTCCCACCTCAACCTCTGAGTAGCTGGAACTACAGGCTCACACCACCACAACCGTGCCTGGCTAATTTTTTGATTTGTGTGTGTGTGTGTGTGTGTGTGTGTGTGTGTGTGTGTGTGTGTGTGTGTGTCTGGCCCATAATTTTCTTAATAACATTCTTTATTCCAGCTTACTTTATTATAAGATTATATTATACACATAACATACAGATTATGTATTAATTGACTGTTTATGTTATCAGTAAGGCTTCTGATCTACAGAAGGCTGTTAGTAGTTAAGTTTTTGAGGAGTCATGTGAGTAAAATTTGACTTTACTGCAGGATATAATTCTGATTTATATATGCTTTTTAAATGTATCACTACTCCTCAGTCCCCATATTTTTATCATCCTTTATTAATTTTTAAATTTTATGCTTACTGTGTTTTTGTAGTTTTTTTTTCCCCCGACATCTCTGACAACTACTTCCCTTCTTCCTCTATTTTTCTTGCAGCTCTTTCTTATCCTTTGGTGCTATCTTGTCTATTATCTCCTCAGTAAACATGTCCACGTCCCTCTCATCCTTTCCTAGTCTGGTCCCCCAGTAACCAAATACTAAAAATGCCCTCGTTCAGTGGTCCCCAACATTTCTGGCATCAAGAACTGGGTTTTGTGAAAGATAACTTTTCCACAGACCACGAAGTGGAAGGGAATCGTCAGATGTTAGATTTTCATAAGGAACTGGGCAACCCAGATCCCTTGCATGCACAGTTTATAATAGGGTTCAGGCTTTTATGAGACCCTAATGCCATAGCTGATCTGATGGAAGATGGAGCTCTGCTTGCCTGCTGCTCACCCACCGCTCACCTCCTGCTATGCCACCAGGTTCCTAACCTGCCACTGACTGCTCACCTCCTGCTATGCCACCAGGTTCCTAACCTACCAGTTGTGGCCCAGGGGATGAGGAGCCCTGTCCTAGTGCATTGAGGACAGGGGAATCCCGCTTGGATTCCCTGTGTACTGGGTTTCCTGGGAGCGCTTACTTCTTTTTTTTTTTTTTTGTAATTTTTTAATTTTAAAGATGTGGGGTACAATTCAGGGTTAGGTGTACAGATGCTCATTATGCAGGTACCCTTGCTGATGAGGTATGCCCCCCTCCCTGGCAGTTTCCCACTACTGCCAATCCCTTTCCTTTCTTTTTTTTTTTTTGAGTTGGAGTCTCACTCTGTCGCCCAGACTGGAGTGCAGTGGCACGCTCCTGGCCACCACAGCCTCAAACTGCTGGGCTCCAGCGATCCTTCCGCCTCTAGAGGCGTGCGCTACCAGGCCTGGCTAATTTTTTGACTTATTATAGAGATGAAGTCTCACCAAGTTGCCCAGGTGGGTCTCGAACCCTCGGGCTCAGGCAGTCCACTTGCCTCGGCCTCCCAACGTGCTGGCATTACAGGCTGAGCCACCAAGCCCGGCCTCTTTTTTTTTTTTTTTTTTGAGGTGGAGTCTCACTCCATTGCCCAGGCTAGAGTGCCATGGCACTCCATTGACCTGCTGGGCTCAGGCGATCCTTCTGTCTCAGCCTTCCAGTTAGCCGGAACTACAGGCGCGTGCTACCACGCCTGGCTAATTTTTTGATTTATTGTAGAGATGAGGTCTTGCCAAGTTGCCCAGGCTGTTCTCAAACCCGTGGGCTCAGGCAATCCCCTCATCTCAGCCTCCCAAAGTGCTGGGATTGCAGGCTTGAGCCACCACGCATGGCCACCAATCCCTTTCTTATAGTATTATGATAATTGTTCAAGGTCCACTTATGAGTGAGAACATGTGGTACTCAGTTCTTTGTTCTTTATTATGTACTCTAAGTCCATCCAAGTTGCTGTGAAGTTCATAATTTTGTCTTTCTTTATGGCTGTGTAATATTCCTTTGTGTATATGTATCACATCCAACCCTGCAATTCCCCTTCTGGCATTATTCCCAGAGGAACTCAAAATCACTCTATGAAAAAGCCACCTGTACATGCATGTTTGCTGTAGCATTATTCACAATAGCAAAAACATGGAACCAACCATGCTTCCCTCAAAAGAGCACTTAATGTCTGAGGTAGCCTCCCCCAGAAGGCTCTGTCCACTTTCACATGCATGAATGTCTTGTCTTCCCTAAGTCCAGCTGAATCCGGAACACCACCTCTCCTCTTTCCTGTGTTCTGTTCTGCCATTGTTTAGCATGTCATTATTAATTAGGATGTCTCAAACGGAGAGTCCAGGCACCCAGGGTGCTTCCTTCCCTGTCTTTGCTTGCTAGGATAGTAGTTCATTTCATTCTTCATTCCTGTCCTGGACTGAGTCATCTCCTTGCACTGCTCCTCATCTTCTTACCTTCAAATTCTATCTTGTTTTGTACCCTCAGACTGATGGCTACTTTTGAAAGTTTCTCCCTTCCCGTCTGAAAAAGTCACATTCCATTCTTCTTCCAACTTCTTCCTCAAAACATTCTAGAGTCTAGAACTGACATTGAGTAAGAGGTGTAAACAGGGCCATAAATGTTCACCGATGTTAGTGGGTCTTCGGGTGGGCTGATCTCCCTGCCTGGGCCCAACTCCTGGCAGCTGACCACGCAGTTATTTCTCTGGGATGTTAACTGAGCTGCTGTGGGGTGCCTGCCAGCATGAATCCTGTTCTACGGCCTGTCTGTTGGTGGTCTCCAGGAACCCAGACAGGACTTGGCTCACATGGCTTCATAGTGGCAGGTCTGTGCTCATTGCAACCAGGTGATTTCTTGCTATATGTGTGTGTACAAACTGCTTTATAGCACAGGGGCTCCCAACTCATCAGGGAAAACCCCGTCAGTAAAACCATATGAACACGTGCCTTTAGTACGTTTATTTATGCAGAAAATATATGCGTGTTCTACTGTAGAGAAATAGGATACATTTTACGAAGCATACGTAATATATCACTTTTAGTGGTGGCATGAGGTAAGGTTGCAATAAATAATGTTTTAAGTATAATTTTAATTTTATTTAGTTCAACAGTACAAAAGGCCGTTTTGCTCTTGCTGAGATAAATATTGCTGATAATATTTTTAATGAGAGCAGTGAGATTTAATATTGCCAGTTCTGATGAGATCACCATGGTTTTTTTATCTCATAATGTGGATGATGAAGAACTCTTGGAAGAGAAGTGTTGGCTTTGCCAGTTGCTTGTTGTTTGTTGTCCTCATGGTATTCTTTGCCACCCAAAAATTTCTTCAAAGGAAGTTTTTGGACTGCCTGACTGTTTTGAGAAGGCTGGTTTAATTAAAACTAGATTGTATAAGCTGTCAGTCCCTCTGCCTACCAAGAAAACCCTACCTTTGGAGACTTCTCCTCAACCCTCCATGAGGCCATGACTTTCTGACATATGGATAGGATGAGGAGGCAGTGATAACTTATGAGGGAACCCCCCCCAAAAAAACGGAATTATCTTTTGGAGGATGAGTCCCTTGTAGTACAGGCTTCCCCTGCTAGGTAAGTGTTCTAGGAACCCTTGAGCCCCAGTGTCTCAGCTAGCATTGTTGTGAGAGGCTGTGTTGTATTAATAATAGAAGAAACATCCTGAGTTGTGGCAAACCGGTGGCTGGTTCTTCTACCATGACAACGTATTTGCCCATACCATGCTGAAGAAATAGCATGACCACTGCGCCCTACCCTCCCTATTCACTCTATCTTACCCTAAGCAACTTTTTTGTTGTTGTTTCCCTGTATGAAAAATGTCCTCAAAGGGCAACATTCTGCTGATATGGAAGAGGTGAAACAAAAATTGGCGGAAGCACTAAAAGGCATCAAAATTAAGTTCAAAAACTTTTGAGCAGTGGAAAAAGCATCTCAATAGGTACAGTATATCAAACAGAGAGTACTTCTTAACAATTTTGGATCTAACACCTTTTAGAAAAACTATCTCTCTTTTTCAGCTCTCTTTTAGTGGTCTCCTTGGCTATAATTCCCAGGAATAGCCATTCTTAGGAAATGTCAGCAAAAGTTTTCTCGATCTCCTGGCCTCTTCTTCTGGCCATTCCAGCCCTCCTTCTCAGGAACTCTCAAATAAAATTTAATTGTATGTGCTTGTTATTTTTTTCCCAGCTTAATTGAGTTGAATTTACCTTAGAAAATCGATGGGTAGAGAAGGAGTGTTGAGCACATGCCTGATGATTTTTGGAGCCATCTCATGCCATCCTCAACAGCCTGATGAGGCAGGTGTCACCTGAGGCTTAGGTGGTTGAGCCTCAGGTGACACCTGTCAGACAGGTAGCCCAAAGTTTTCTTTGAAGAAATTTTTGGGTTGAAAAGAATACTATGAGGCTCAACAAACAACAAGAAACTGGCAAAGCCAACACTTCTATTCCAAGAGTTTTGCATCATACATAGTATGATCGGCCATGGTCCTGGTCTCTTTGACAGCAAAGTTCGCTCGTGTTGACTTCTATCAGGGATTTAGTGATGAGGGTAATCTGGCTGGGGCATCTCACCAAGGACTGGCATAGAAGCATTAGTTTCTGAAAGACCAGAAGCCTCAGGTCAAGAATTTTTCCAGGGAAATTAATTCATCCATCCATCTATCCATCCATCCATCCATCCATCCCACCAATCAACAAAAATGTGTTGCCTACTATCACCCAGGCATTGGGGTAGGCACTGGGATGTAACACTAAGGGAAACACCTAGGAAACCAAGATGAAGAATGTTTGGGGTGAGGGATTTGGGTGCATATTTGGGTAGTGGGTTTTGAAACCACAGGAAGAGCCGCACAAGGAAGGAAATGAAGGTCAGGAGGAGAGAGTTTGGAACAGCAGTGTGTTGGGTTGGAGTATGTGATTTAAGATGGAAGCTGTGGACAATTTTCAGAAGTTGAAGACTGACCTGTATATTCTGCTGGTTCCATGATACATGTATAGGCTGGGAGTCTGAGTTCGGGGGAACAACTGAAGCTATTCCTCAGGCCTTTTCCCAGTTCCTCACAGCACCTCTCTTGAGATGGAAATCTATAAAATGCTACTTGAATGCTCGCCCCGTTGAACTAATTTGTATTTAATAGTTAAAGAGCTATGTTCTATAAGGTATAGTTGTATCATTTAGAGCTAATTAAGATGAGACCCTTGAAAAAAGCAATAACGTCCTTTTATAACATCAACTGCTCTAAAAATCAGATAAATGTAGGTCATTTTACACAGTGTCTTTGCTAGAAAGCTAACACAAGTTAGTTTGAAGCCTGCCTATCATAACATCTGCTTAGGGCTCTCTGGTAGCTTTTATTCTTCCCTCTTTCCCAGACGTCCAGGAGGTTCAAAAAGTTAGTTATGCAAGTGTCTAAATCCAAGTGATTTACAAAATTAACACCACAGAGAAGGTTTCCTGTCATGGTAAACTCCATAAATACAGAGCCTTATCTGTCATAATTACCACTGAATTCCTTGAGCCCAGAACATTGTCTGGTATATAGTAGATGCTTAATAAATATTTGTTGAAACAATGAATACAGGAGTTTTTTTAAAGATGGAGAATAACATATTATGTTTTATGTTGTCCACTATAGTTGGTGTTCAACAACTTTTATTCTTTAAAGAAAATGTAACTAAGGAAATGTTTACCATTTTAGGTTGAAAAAAGTGTGTGATTTTTGTGCTTAAGTTGATTTAGATTTAGGAGATGTGTCCCTGGTAGATATACTGGGCTAGGGACAGCTGAGATGCATACTCATACTCCCAGACCAAGCTTGGGCAAATCCCCTTTGTTTATTTATTTATTTTTGTCTGCTGCAATTGTTAAGTTATTTTCTTTTAAATATGAATGGACAATAAACCAAATGTATTGTGTTGGGGACATCTTTTTTATTCATTTCTTTTAAAACTCCCTGTGTGTTTTAAGGAAACACATGCCATAAGTTTCTGATTCATTTACACATAACTCATGAAAATGTGGTTTTGTGAACACTCTTTGGTATCCAAGAAGCTCAAGATCCTTTTTACTATTCTATTCCAGCTTTTTCCCCCCTCTTAGAAAAAGGAAGTTACATGTGGCTGAGGATGGATGTACACAGTCATGCAGCAAAATATTTAAGCTGGACCCCAACTTTGATAGGCGAAGAGAATTTAAACTTGAGAAAATGTTGCTGCAGCTCAGTCCCTTTGGCCTTCATCATAGGTCCTACAAAATCCCAGAGAGGGCAAGGGAATGACATGCTACGGCTTGTGAAGCTTTCTGGTTCTTTCTTTTGAGAGAGTTCTTGGAAACTTTTTTTTAAGGAATCGAAGATGGCTTCCAGTGGATTTCAGCTACAGATGGGGCAATCAAATATCAGTTTTCCCTCCCTGCATTTGAAAATTACTATTTTTCTTAAGTTGAGACAGATAGTAACATGATATACAAGGGCTTGCAAAATTTTATCATTTGAAGAAATGTCTACAATAGTCTTCTGGGTTTTTTCCCATTATCTGGCAGAAGTTTTCAGTCCTTAAAATAAGCATGTGAGCCGGGCTCGGTGGCTCAGCCTGTAATCCCGTGCCTTTGGGAGGCTGAGGTGAGTGGATTGCCTGACCCCGCGGGTTCGAGACCCGCCTGGGCAGCGAGACCTCATCTCTACAATAAATCAAAAAATTAGCCGGGCGTGGTAGCGCATGCCTGTAATTCCGGCTACTGGGAAGGCTGAGGCGGAAGGATCGCCGGGGCCCAGCAGGTCGAGGCTGCGGTGACCGGGAGCGGCCACTGCATTCCAGTCTGGGCAACAGAGTGAGACTCCAACTCAAAAAAAAAAAAAAAAAAAAAAAGCATGCAAGGTTGCTAAGCTACATATAAATCCCACTGTTATTGTAAATACAGAAGAAAAATATTTAAAAACAATACTTGTATGTAGCTAATGTAAACAGTATATTCTCCCCTGAATTGTACCCCACATCTTTAAAATAAAAATTAAAAAAAAAAATTTTTAATTATATTTTCAGTATGATTTTTTTTTTTTTGGAAAGGACAAATCTATGAGAATATCTTGTCATTCAGTTTTCTACAATCCAAACAAAACAAAACAAGACAACAAATGAGAGAAACTGAGACATATCTAGAAATTAAATGTTCTGAATCCCAAGGTTTTAATTTGACAATACACTTAGCTGATGAAAGTATTATACACCTTGTTTCATTGCATATAAATGTATTTAGACCTCATTGTAATCTTTGGACCTTGGTAAACACACATTTGCCCCATTTTCTGTAACAAATTAGTCTAAATGCTGAGCTGGCAAACAGCTGCCATGGGTTGCATGAGAAAAATAACCCAAGAGATGAAAAAAATGTTATTGGTTCCTTAAATACTGGAGGTCAGGACTTTAAGAAGACAGGAAACAAAGTCTTTGGCTTTGGGGTCTTGCCAGGAGGCCTCATCAGTTTCAGCTGTGGATAAAGGCCTTGTATAACCCCAGGGTTTTTTTTTCTGCCTCTATTTAAGTGATCATAGACAGATTTTTTTCTAAGGAAATCACTGGAAAGACATCCAAAGATGATATCGACCCTCTTCAAGTGTCCCAACTCATATCATCCCGAGGGCATTTCTTGGTTACCTGTAGTTAACTGGTTTTCCCCTGCTTATCATCCATTAGTTATTAAGGGTCAGCTTTTCAGACTCAGACAGGAACAGACCCACAGGAAGATAAAAGAAGGCTGCATTTCCAAATCCACCGACTTCCGTGACAGTAAGTCCATCCACTTTTGTGAAGAACTTTTCTTGAATGGATAGTAGGATATGGAATTGCTATATTCTACTCAACAGGACAGATGCAACAATACAAATTCAAAGTATTCATTCAGAGCTACAAAGTCTTTCTTAATGAAATAATGCCAATACTTGAAGCAGACGAATGTCTTAAGACTAATTAGGGCAGTTTTGCACATCGCCACATTTTGGTGTTAGATTATATTGTTTTTGTAGCTCAAGACAGGTTGAGCATCTAAACCAAACATTATGGTATAGACCTTGCCAAGGATGGATATCTTCACTGTGTTTCAGTAAAGAACTTTTTCTGGCCACCTTTTTTTTTTTGTCTTTTTTTTTTTTTTACTACTTCCAGATGGTAACAAAATACTTCTAATGCTGTGACATGTTTAGTATGATTCAACCATCCAGTCAAATTCATTGGTGGACAATTTCTAGAAATCTGAGGAAGCCACAGATTTTTATTTTTCTCCCCCCACCTAGTGGCATTTCTGTCTTGGTTTCTTGATGCAGAGAAAGCCCAGATCGAAGTGAAATGAATATGTTCCTCAGGATACGACTATTTCAGAAATGTCGTGCTGGGCACTTGGAGAGCCCAGTAATTTCATTAAAAATGGCTCAATATGGGAAAAAGATGGGAAATTATTAGTGATTAGGTACAAATTAAGAAAGCGTAATTTCACAAATGATGAGTTTCCAGCAATAGAATTTTCCAAAGTGGTGAAATTCATCCCTCATCAGTCCTCTCTCTTTTTCCCTGCCTTGTGTGACAGCACCAAGTCACCAGAACCCAGAATGTGGAAAAATAAGTCCATCTCGGAGGCAAACTTGATTCTGCTCAGCTTTCTCCTATATGGAGCAGGAGTGATTCATGCCTTCCCTCAGCTGTCACACTGTCAGCATCCGCTAATCATAGCCCCATGATCACAGGACTTGTGCACATAAACAATTTCCAGGAGGTAAAGAACAGCTCAGGGACCTCTCAGGCACAAACGCCAGTCTTTCTGTAATTCATTACACTCTCTTCTCCATCCTTTTGACATGTGCTTGAAATAATAGCTCTCCTTAAAGTGTCTGAACACGTCAGGGGATGAGGTCCTTTCGCTGTCTTTGGTACATAATTTTTGTTTCACTAAGTCCCCTTCCTTTTAAACGAAAGTCTTTGGCTGTTCTAATGAAGCTCAGTGGATCTGCTTCTTGACTATCAGGAGAACACAGTGATGGCTTTTCAAACTAGGTCCTCTTGTGCTTTGCACTGATATGTCTTGAAGGGCAGTTGAGACCAGCCTGGGCCACATAGCGAGACCTCATCTCTGCTTTAAGAAAAAGAAAGAGGGCAGAGCGATAGAATGAGGCCCTTTACTGCTATTGTTAAACAAACTACATACATTTGGTGTTTAAATGTGTCTTTTTTTTTTTTAACACTAGTTAAGTTAGGTAATTTAACTCCCACTTCCCCTTAAACAGGTGTCATTGGCAAACTAAGATACTCCAGTAAGCCTGTTTATTTTCAGGCAGGAGGCAATAGCTTCTAGCTACTCTGATATAATTAGTTTCTATATTCAGTCAATACGTATTTTTTTTTTTTGAGTTGGAGTCTCGCTCTGTCGCCCAGACTGGAGTGCAGTGACCGCTCCCGGCCACTGCAGCCTTGACCTGCTGGGCTCCAGCGATCCTTCCACCTCAGCTTTCCAAGTAGCTGGAACTACAGGCGCTTGCTACCACGCCCGGCTAATATTTTGTTTTATTATAGAGATGAGGGCTCAACCAAGTTGCCCAGGCGGGTCTCGAACCCGCGGGCTCAGGCAATCCATTCACCTCAGCCTCCCAAAGGCATGGGATTACAGGCTGAGCCATCGGGCCCGGCTAATATGAATGTCTACTGTGCATTGTTTGCAACAGGCATTGGAGACACAGTGGAGGCAACAGTTTCTGCTCCCTTGGGAATCTAAAATCAAGATGGAAACATTTACAATTTGAAACCACAGTTGTCCAGTGTCTGCCTTTTCTGTTGGGTTGTTATAAGAAGGGTTGGTGGATTTTTATAAAGACTCTTAATAATATTGAACTCATACATAGAAGAAGAATGATCTATTTCTTGTAGGTCTGAGCTCTGTGTCTTCAGTGATTAGAAAATGAGAAGGTTGTATCTATGTTGGTGCTTCTATTGGTAAGTGTGTTCTTACTAGGAATTCTTTGCTATTTGAGTTGTGTTTCAAAACTTAGCCAAAGTTGACAGCATCTCACATTTAAATACACATTTGTAAACCTGTCTCTCCCTGGTCCTCCTCACATCTCTGCGTTGGAATTAGTAGTATTTCTTTCTATAAATGAAGACAGAGTCTCAGCACCTTTACTTGATTCACCCCTAAAATCAGTTCAGTTGTTATATAGGATTCTGAGTTTGATCCTGTGATGTGTGTGCCTTTACCCCTTTTGTGCTAGTTAAGGAGAATAGCAGCCATGTGTAAAGATAGGAAACATGTTTTATTTTAGGATTATTTGTGGACATTGATGCGGTTTTAACTGTTTCCTGCATATCATGTATGTGAATGAATCTATGCATTATGTGAAAAGGCACCAGGTAGAAGGACTTCCAAATTATTTAAATATGGCTTGGTTGCCACTTATTTATTTATTTATTTACTTTTTTTTGAGTTGGAGTCTCACTCTGTCACCCAGGCTAGAGTGCAGTGGCATGCTCATGGCCACTGCAGCTTTGAACAGCTAGGCTCAGGCAATTCTCCTGCCTCAGCCTTCCAAGCAGCTGGAACTGCAGGCATACACCACCATGTCTGGCTAATTTTTTTATTTATTGTGGAGTCGAGGTCTCACCAAGTTGTGCAGGCTGATCTCAAACCCCTGGGCTTAGACAATTCCTTTGTCTTTGTCACTCAAAGTACTGGGATTACAGGCATGAACCACTGTGCTCAGCCACTTTTTTTCCCTAATTATACTTTTCTTTCATGCTCTGGGAATTAATAACAGTTTTAACTATTCAATAACACTATGCTATCAAAGTCTAATTGTCATAATCAGTTCATTCATGAAAAGAACACATGAAACTAAGAAAATATCAAAATGTACTGATAATCAGCAACATATAAATTAAGATAAAGTAATAAGCAATAAAATAGCAAAAATTAAAACTCAATAATTATCCTAATGAAATGGATCTCTTAAATTTTCCTGGTGGCAATTTAAATGAGGACAAATCCTTAGGAAAGCAGGTTGGCACTATCAAGAGCCAGAAAAATGTCCCTGCTATTTGACCATGGAATCTCATTTTTGGAAATCTATCCTAGGGAGCAATTCAAAATACAGGGAGAGCTGCACACATGAAGAAGTAGAAATAGCATAAGTGTCCAATGATAAGGTCATGGTAAATTATTAATATTTTATCTACTTGATAGAGTTAGCAGCCATTGAGTAGATGGTGATGAAGTAGAACGCTTAGGGTACAGCGTCAACTGAAAAATTGCAAAATTAAAATAGATACAAATCTGCCTTGATTATTATAAACAGGAGAGAAGTAGATGCTTGGGGGAAAAACAGGCTAGAGGAAACTTGACCTAAACGAACATAGGTTGAGGTCATGGGACTTCCTGGTGGTTTTTTTTTTTTTTTTTCTTTTTCTATTTTCCAAAATTTCAGTCATGTTATTTATGTTTCCTTTATTCAAATGGTCAATAAAAATATATCTAATTGAGTTGTTCTCCACAGCTGTTGTTCAAGGTGGGTTTGGGAGTGAGTGGGAGGGAGAGGCGGAGTCAGAGCTAGCTAGCAGAATGTACAGCAAGGGCTCCTTGAAGCTGCCTACGGGGAGGGACACACCTGGTGGAGGAATGTGCTCTGTGATGAGCTTTGTAGAAATATTTGTTAGCAGAAGTCCTCATAAAGGTTCCTTTTATTCACCTGTTCTCTAACTTCCTCATGGTGGTGTGGTCAGTACAATTGAGGTCATGCATATGAAAATGCTTTATACACCAAACACCCTCAACGGTATTGGTGACTCTCATTTTATGAATAATAATAATTTATTTGAATATTGGTTTCCTTGTCTGAAAATAGCAATAATAGTTTCTGTCCTGCCTGTCTCACAGGATTATTGTTAGAATCAAATGAAATAATACATGTAAATGAGTTTTGTTGACTGGAAGTGTTAACAGAAACATATGCTGTTATTTTTGACCGCACACCTGGTTCCCAAGGTGAATTTCAGAGTCTGAAATTCACAAGCTGAGGCCGAACTTTACAAAATGGTGGCCATTTCAAACTTCTGGGGTCATGTTTTCTCTGTGGCAGAGAAATACGAATTCTGAGAAGGCTTTTCTTTTAGTTACTGTGGGGCCAGGGTAAAAAGATCCTGCGTATGTGAATGGAAAATGTGTAAGAAGATTTCACAGCCAAGAAAAGGATTTGCAGTCAAGAGGATCTGTCCATTATGGGAAGACAATCAGTGTGATTGTGCAGGCTGATGGAGGAACATGGTACAATTGTTCAATTCTTTGGAAATCGGGAACAGCAGCTGTCAATGTGCTTGCTAGAAAATATGTGGAGCTTGAGGAAGCTACTAGCATGCCAACTTTTGGAATTTCCAAGATATTGCTCAATCAAACATCCAGAGTCGTCTGGGTATGGTGGCTCATGCCTGTAATCCCAGCACTTTGGGAGGCTGAGGTGGAAGAATCACATGAGCCCAGGAATTTAAGACCAGACTGGGCAACATAGCAAGACCTTGTCTCTACAATAAATAAATAAATAAATAAATAAATAAATAAATAAATATAATAACCCTGAATATTTGATAGGGAAAAAACCAGTTTAAGATAAATTGCATACAAATAGTTCACATTCTACTGATGTCTCTCCTGCAAAGATAGGTATACCACAGAAAACTCTCAGAAATTCTCTTGACTCTGCAAGTAGCAGATTAGAAAGAAAAGATGAGAACGAAGAAAAAAAGTGTGACCTCTCCAAAGCTTTGGCATTGAATGTTATTTGCTCTCCAGACTCAGCTTCAGTGCCAGGAATTACGCATGCAGAAAAAAATACTGATAGTTGAGGTTGGTATTTGGCAAGTCTCAATTTGCTTATGGACGTCTAACTGGGAAGACGACAATTTGGAAATAACCATTCGGATTACTTGCTTTTGTAGAATGACATGAAATCTCCTGATGATTGCTTGTGTCTAGTAAGATGGAGTATGGTAAAACTCTTTAATAATTTTCTTTATTTTTTATTTTTATCTTTAAATGTTGAATTCAAGGATTTCATGTGCAGGTTTGTTACATGGGTATATTGAGTGATGGCGAGGTTTGGGCTTCTACTAAACCCATCACTCATGTAGTGAATGTGGTACCCAATAGGTAATTTTTCAGCCCTTACCCCCCTTCTTCTCTCCCCCCTTTGGGAGTCCACAGTGTTTGCTATTCTCATCTTTATGCCCATGTGTATCCAGTGTCTAGTTTCCACTTATCGATGAGAATATTGGTATTTAGTTTTCTGTTTCTGGATTAATGTGCTCAGGGTAATGGCTTCTGATTCATCCATGTTGCTGCATTCTTTTTGATAACTACATAGTATTCCATGGTGTATATGTACCACATTTTCTTTAACTGGTCCACCATTGATGGGCACGTAGGTTGGTTTTTGCTATTGTGAATAGTGCTGCAATAAATATGAGTGCAGGTGTCTTTTTGCTAGAATGATGTATGCTTCTCTGGGTATATTCCCAGCATTGGGATGGCTGGGTCAAGTGGTAATTCTATTTTTGGCTCTTTCGGAAATCTCCAAACTGTTTTTCACAGGGGCTGAACTAGTTTGCTTTACCACCAACCATGTATAAACCTTCTCTTTTCTCTGCAACCTCACCAATATCTGCTGTTTTTTGCTTTTTAGTAAAAGCCATTCTGACTGGTGTGAGATGGTATCTCATTGTGGCTTTGATTTACATTTCTCTGATGATTAGTGATGTTGAGCATTTTTTTTCATATGTTTGTTGACCACTTACATGTCTTCTTTTGAGAAGTGTCTGTTCATGTCTTTCCCACTTTTTAATGGGGTTATTTGTTTTTGTCCTGTAGATTTGTTTAAGTTCCTTACAGATGCTGGACACTTTTTGTCAGATATATAGTTTGCAAATGTTTCCTCCCATTCTGTGAGTTGTCCATTCCTGATAGTTTCTTTTGCTGTGTAGAAGTTCTCTAGTTTAATCAGGTCCTACTTGCCAAATTTTAGTTTTGCTGTATTTGCTTTTCAAGTTTTAGTCATAAATTCATTGCCTAGACCAATGTCCAGAAGAGTATTTCCTAGGCTTTCTTCTAGGATTTATTTTTATTTATTTATTTATTTATTTATTACCCATTCTTATACCTCTATTGAATTTCCCTCTTCTTTTTTTTTTTTTTTGAGTCTCACTCTGTCGCCCAGACTGGAGTGCAGTGGCCGCTCCCAGCCACCGCAGCCTCGACCTGCTGGGCTCCGGCAATCCTTCCACCTCAGCCTTCCAAGTAGCCGGAATTACAGGCATGTGCTACCACGCCTGGCTGATTTTTTGATTTATTGTAGAGATGAGGTCTCGCTGCCCTGCGGGCTCAGGCAATCCACTCACCTCAGCCTCCCAAAGACGCGAGATTACAGGCTGAGCCACTGAGCCCGGCTTCTTCTAGGATTTTTATAGTTTAAAGTTTTATATGTAAGTCTTTAACCCATCTTAATTCTTGTATATGGTGAGGGGTAGGGACCCAGCTCCATTCTTCTGCATCTGGTTAGCCAGTTTTTCCAGCACCATTTATTGAATAGGGCATCCTTCCCAAATGTTTATTTTTGTTGACTTTGTCAGAGATCAGTTGGTTGTAGTTGAGTGGCTTTATCTCTCGGTTCTCTGTTCTATAATTTCCCTTAGAAATATTATGCAGCCACAAAGAAGGACAAATATATGGAATTCGCAGCAACTTGGATGGATTTGGAGTCGATCATACTCGGTGATCTATCACAGAAACAAAGAACAGAGTACCATATGTTCTCACTCATAAGCGGACCTTAAACAATTAAGATACTATAAGAAAGCATTTAGCAGTAATAGGAAACTCTCAAGGGAGAAGGGGTGGGATTGATAGTTGAGGGAAACTGCTAGGGGAGGGAGGGGCATACTTCATCAACAAGGGTACCTGCATCAATGTTTGTATACCTAAACCTGAATTGTACCCCACGTCTTTATAATTAAAAAAATTAAAAAAGAAAAAGAAAAGAAAATAGTCATAATATTTTGCATAAACTAAAGAAAATGAAGCATGGAGCTCTATCACAACTAATACATGGATATAAGACAATACTTCTCAGGACTCTTTCAAGTGGCCACTTCCCCTTCTCGAGAGCTCTGTACCCACAAATGTGACCCGCCTGTTCCAGTGAGGAAGCCCTTGGACCCTCCCATTTTACACTAACACAATTTTCCTAAGAAGTTGTTTAATATCAGATCCAACCACGAAGGGGGGTCGGGGGTGGGGGGAAGACAACATTAAAATTGAAAAGAGCTGGGGGAGGGAATAGAGGAAAAAAGGAACTTAAGCCAGAAATCTATTTTATGGTAATGAATGTACTTGACCAGATCTCTTTTTTGTGACAAAATAAGGACTTACTGGAACCAAATTTGATAAATCACAAAGAGTTGGTATAAATGTCTATATCAGACAGACGAGGGCGGGGTTCTGGTGTTGGCACCAGCTCACTCCCTGTGGAGCCTCTCACAGCAGTCGTCCTGTTGATCCGGTTTTCTTGTTTGTAAATTCCAAGTTACTGATGATTAAATTGGACAATGTCTATGAAATGCCCAGCATATCCATGTCTCTGGTAGATTTTAATGTACTGATCAATGTCTATGTTAAAGGCATCACATCAAGCACTTTGAGGTTCCAGTGTGGTTACGTTAATAGGTTTTGGTGAACTGAATCAATTTTGTGAATTGGGTCACATTTTGAGAACTTCCTGCATAAATTGGCTATGAAAAAGATTCTGTCTCTATAAATTGCCATATAATGTTTTGAATTATAGGCTTTGTATATAGGCTTGTAAATGAGGATGTTTTTGGTCCCAGTAGAACACATTTTTTTTTTTTTTTTGTAGAGACGAAATCTCACTATATTGCCCAGGCTGGTCTCAAACTCCTGGACTCATGTAATCCTCTCGCCTCGGTCTCCCAAAATTCTGGGATTACAGACGTGACCCACTGCACCTGACTGGAACACGTCTTTCATTTAGTATTAAACATTTTTCATTTTGTTTATTCCCAGCATGCTAAAATATGATTATATTGTCTAACTAATTTATTTGGTTAGTTAGAAGGATACTGAGACCCAGAGAGATTAAATGACTAGAGCTAGGTTGTCAACCCCCAAAATCAATTTTATTAAAAGATGATTTTCTTTTGGTTAAAGTGTCTTGAAGACAACCTCTACACCGATGATTTTCTCTAGGCTCTTTGTAAAGGTTTACAGCATGTATCTTAGTAGAATTTTTGCTCTGTGAGAACTTCACCATTGGTTTCATATAATTTTCCAAGAAAACTCCCTTTCAAAAATGTTCTACAACAAGTAAGCTAAAAGTGACTATCTTTTTTCTTCAAAGAAAATTCCCTTTAGAAAAGAAGGAAGTACACCAGGACAACAGCAGCCTACTGAGATCAGTGACTCAGTCTGTTCTATAAATTATAGCTCTGAAGTCAGTTTGAATGAGTGCCCACATTTCCAAAAAACAGACTGCAATGGCACCTAAGGGGCTGTAGAAATGGCTACAGAGGCAATTAGCTTTATAAAACAGAGAGAATTATTAAGTGCATGAACCATAAGGCCCAGACATATGTATTTAAACAGGGTGTAGCCAAAGGGCCAATAGTGCACTGTGAAATCACTTCCCTGATCAGTGGTGAATGAAAGTTAAGTCTGTGATATGGATAGGTAGAAGAGCTTGTCTGTGCGTTTACCTTTTGTGACCTAGGTTGGTGACAGAAGGTAGAGACAGTGTGGAATGGCTGGATACCATGTTCTCCTGAGCAGGAAGAGCCTAATGGCCTCAAATGGTCTGTTTCCATCTGGGATGTTTCTTGGATTTTTTTTTTTTCCCAAGTCCAGAGACCATAATCCCTTGGGAAGCTCCCACTTACGTGGGTGCTCTTGATGTTGAGGAAAATTGGGCGAGAGGCTAAGAACTGACCCGGACAAGTCCACGGTTACTACACAGAGAACACAGCTATATCAGGAAGAGGTGTCCCCTAGAGAATCTGATCACACACACATTTTTTTAAAAAAAATTGTTCTGTTCCTTAAACTTTCCTCTTGGAAACTTGGCCACAATGAAATGTGGATGTCAGAATACTCTGTGAGAAGTCCTTGGTGGATTCTGTGGGTGTGTTTTCAGAGAAGGCTTGTCAGTTTCAGTCTCCCTCCCACTGAGCTCAGTTTTCTCCGAGTCTCCCCTGCTCCCAGTTCCTCGGTCCACACCACGGCTGTCTTCCTCATGCTCAGTCTGCGTAGTTGCAGTCGCCCTGGTGCTTCTGGCCAGTAGGATCAGTCCCTGCCTTAGGGGCAGAGCTTACCTCCTTCAGTTACCTTTTCTTCAGGTGAAAGAAATACAATCATTTCTGCTTTATTCTCCACCCAACAAAAGCTGTAATTTATGATGCAGTGCTGTCTGCCTTATTAGCAAAAGCAACTGAGAACCTTTGAGGAGAAGTATATTTGGGTTGTCTTGAACTTCTAACATAAGTTCAGCATGTGATTTTTTTTAACCTTGGTGGTTTTCCATAATTGATTCATTTGGAAATGCTTATTAGCGTGAAGTTTCATCTTGTTTTACCAACAAGCCCATAAGCCCCGGGAGAGATGAAGCCTGGCTTTGACTTGTCAGGTTTGACCTGGATCCTACATCATGAATAGAGCTTGCTCAGAGTATTCTTTGTGGCTGCTGAATGAGAGAATTCTGAGACCGTAGTCATCTACTCTGTCTTGAGTCTACATCATGTCCTCCCCATTTGAACATTTCCTATTGTAGTTTTTTTTTTTTTTTTGAGTTGGAGTTATTTTATATATCTGAGAAAAAAAGTAATGTGTTTACTACCTTTAATACATAATCGGATAATGAATTCCTCCAATTGTCTGTTCCTTTCTCCAGCTGCCTCTTCTAAGAAACACACTGGAGGTGAGGAGTGTAGTTTGTATCATCAACTTCTAAACCCCTTTTGGCTTCTCTGGGCTGCAGCAAGTAAAGAGGAATTGTCTTGGGCTGCACATACATTATATAATATAGTTAGTGTCTATATGTAGTAAGACTTATTTGTCTTTTTATTATAAAGTTTAGAAAAATGAGGGCAATATAAAACTAGTGGGAAATTTGACCTTGTTTTTATAAAACTAATCTATCAATATCTGATTTGATGGAAGTGGTTGTAATTCTGAATGAGTTCCCAAGGTGCTTGTCAGAAATGTTTCTTCAGATTTTTCTCCTTGTGTTCTTCATCACTGAAAACAACTACTTGGCTGGGCTTGGTGGCTCAGTCTGTAATCCCAGCACTTTGGGAAGCCGAGGCTAGGGGGATTGCCTGAGTCCACAGGTTCGAGACCAGCCCCGGCAGCTTGGTGAGACCTCATCTCTACAATCAATCAATCAGTCATTGATAAGCTGGGTGTGGTAGCGGGTGCCTGTATTTCCAACTACTTGGAGGGCTGAGGCAGAAGGACCACTGGAGCCCAGCAAGTTGATCCTGGGGTGGCCGTGAGCGTGCCACTGCGCTACAGCCTGGGCAACAGAGTGAGACTCCAACTCAAAAAAAAAAAAAAAGAAAACAGCTGTTCACAAACGTATGTGCTGCCAAAAAGCAACGTCATGAGTAAGACATGATTGTGAACTTCAAAATGGAACTTCGCGTGGGGTCACAAAGAAAATAAACAACAAAAAAGACATGATGTTAAAATATTTTGTGGTGCCACATGACTAGTTGTCCTGGGCTGTGAGTTGGTCATGCCTGCTCTGAAGATTTCAGGGTGCTTCTTTGGAAATGGCAGACCTGATTTGCAAAGCATTTGGAGCTCTATCAGATCAAATGAAACTGCTTGTCATTGTGGCTGTCATTTTCCAGTTGAGAGTAATCTCTTCAGCAGGTTTTTTTTCTCTAGACCCCTCTCGATAAATCTGAAAAGTTTTATTTTATTTGTAGTTTACAAATAGGCATTTTTGAGAAGGAAATTTATTTGAAAAAAATTTCAATTATATGGAGTCAATTTCTTTCACTTGACACAATAAACTGTTAATGGATTGGGCTAAATTGTTTCTACTAATCCAAAAAGTAACATGTGATTGACTGAATTTTCCTGAGAGTGTTTCTATGTGCTTCTTGTTAACCCTTTTTGATTGCTTGTTTCTATCAGACTATTAACTTCTAGCCCCAAATCAAGGCAAATTTCTCTGATCAACGATTTTGGTCTCTGCTAGATGCAAGAGGGCATCTGGAGATATTGTTTGAAAGCTCAAATACTGGCATTACTTAAACACTGTAATACAAACATGTAGGTTGGGGGTGGTGTCTAACACCTGTAATCCCAGAGCTTTGGGAAGTTGAGGTGGGAGGATAACTTGAGACTAGGAGTACGAGGCTGCAAGGGAGCCATAATCATGACACTGCCCTCCAGCTCTTAAACAAACAAACAAATAAATATTGGCTGGGTATGGTGGCTCAAGTCTGTAATCCCAGCACTTTGGGAGGCCAAGGCGAAAGGATTGCCTGAGCTCAGAAGTTCGAGACAGCCTGAGTAACTTGGTGAGCCCTCATCTCTCTGATAAACCAAAAAATAAGCTGGGCGTTTCAGCTACTTGGAAGGCTGAGGCAGAAGGATTACCTGAGATCAGCTGGTCGAGGCTGCAGTGGCCATGAGCGTACCACTGCTCTGGCCTGGGCAACAGAGTGAGAACCTGACTTGATAGGTAGGTAGGTAGGTAGGTGGGTAGGTAGATAGATAGATAGATAGATAGATAAGCAAGCAAGCTGGGCTCGATGGCTCAGCCTGAAATTCCAGTACTTTGGGAAGCCGAGGCGAGTGGATTGCCTGAGTCCGTGGGTTTGAGACCAGCCCGGGCAACTTGATGAGACCATGTCTCTACAATAAAATTAAAAAATTATCCGGGTGTGGTGGTGCATACCTGTAGTTCCAGCCACTTGGAAGGCTGAGGCAGAAGGATTGCCAAAGCCCAGCAGGTCGAGGCTGTGGTGGCTGTGAGCATGCCACTGCACTCCAGCCTGGGTGGCGGAGTGAGACTCCAACTCAAAAAAATAAAAGTAAAAATGAAAAAATAAAAATAAATAAATGAATATAAACACACACACACACATCTGAACATTTGAAATAATGTTCGTTCCACAAAATCCAGTACAAATGGTGGCTTTTCTCCTTTTTAATGATATTGCTTTTGGATTATACTGACTACATTATGAAATATGAAACTCTCAAGTAGTAGGACGGTGGTGACCAGACTTTGTGTGGTACAGGGGTTGGCAAGCTTTTTCTGTAGAGAGCCAGCGAATAAATATTTTAGGCCTTACAGGTCATACGGTTTCTGTAATAACTACTTCATTTGACCGTTGTAGCATCAAAGTGACTATAGACAACAGGTAAGTGGATAAGCGTGACTGTGTTCCAATAAAACTTTATTTAAGGCCACTGACATTTGAATTTTATATCATTTGTATATAATTTTATAAGATTTATATAGCTTTATATAATTTATGTTTATGGGCTACAAACATATTCTTCTTCTAACTTTTTTCAATTATTTAAAAATATGAAGCTATTCTTAGCTGGTGAGCTGTACAGACCAGACTAGGTACTGGCTTTGGCCTATAGACTGAGATTCACTGACTCCCAGTATAGCGAATTTGTAAGGAAAGGATCTGAACCCAGGAGAAAACTGAGGTGAGAGGTCACCCACATTTCTTAGACTGACTGACTTTCCTTCTTCAGCTATTAAATCTTCTAGTGTCATACTTGGTTGTGGGTTGAGCATTTGCTTCCAGTGGGAGAAAACAAATGTCTTAGGAAGCAGATGTAAGGGGATTTATAAACAAAAATTTACTCCTGATGACAGAGCTTTTAAATTTATGGAGTGCTTAGCTCCAGTGGCCATAATATATATGTTTAAGAGGCATATACAAATTCAGCTTGAAAACACTTAACAATCTACTTTCTTAACACTTTTTAGGAATATAATATGTTGTTATTATCTAGAGTCATCATATTGTACATAGACCTTGGACTGACTCCCCCTGTCTGGCTGAAATTCTGTATCCTTTAACCGTCATCTCCAATGACCTCCCCTGTCCGGCTCTCACTTGTCCACCCCCCTCCTACGCCCTGGTAACCACCATCCTACTCTCTGCCTCTGTGGTTCTGACTTTTTAAGATTCCACATATAAAGGAGACCATGTGGTACTTGTCTTTCTGTGCCTAGCTTATTGCTCTTAACACGACACCTTCCAGATACTTACATGTTGTTGCAAATGACAAGATTTCCTTCTTTTTTGAGGTTGAATAGTATTCCGTTGTGTATATATACAAAATTTTTATTATATATTCATCTGTTGATAGACACAAGTTGATTCCCTAGGTTGGCTAACATGAATAATGCTGCAGTGAATTCCTGTGCACATATCTCTTTGATGTACTGATTTCATTTCCTTTGGATACATACATAGAAGTGGGATTAATTGAATCATATGGTAGTTTTATTTTTTAATGGAAATAAATGATAAGTATGTAAAGTTAAAAGAAAAAGAGAAAAGACCAGTGCTATTAGCTTCTTTGATTTACTTTAGTACATACATTTAAAAAAAATATTTTATTTTATTTTTGAGTCAGAGTCTCACTCTGTCACCCAGACTGGAGTGCAATGGTATGATCACAGCTCACCACAGCCTCAACCTTCTGGGCTCAGGTGTTCTTTCCACGTCAGTCTCCCAAGTAGCTGGAACTCCAGGTGCACACTACCATGCCTGGCTAATTTTTAAATTTTTTGTAGAGATGAGATCTTGCTATGCTGTCCAGGTTGGTCTTGAACTCCTCGGCCCAAGCCTCAGCCTCCCAAAGTGCTGGGATTATACACATAAGCCACTATGCCCGGCCTACATGCACTTGTTATTTTAAAAGTAGATGGTAGCTTTCTTTTTTCACTGTTATTTTGTCATCATAGAATTACAGTTTTTAGAGTTTATTTTCATAATGATAGTTAAATATACTATTATAAGGCTATCCTCTTAAGTATCCATCACTTAGATTCAAATTTTTCCCTTTTCATCCAAGACACATGACTTAACATTAAAGGCTGAAATAAAAATGGACCCCAAACAGCAGGTTCTAGAGTGTTTATAACAGCACTATTTGTAACAACCAAAACTAGTAACAATGCAAATGTCCACAAAAAATATAACTAAAAAATTACAATGTGATGAATGCACATAATAGAATGCAATACAGCAATAAAAATGAGTGTCCCACAATTACACACAAAAATATGACTGCATTTCACAAATATAACATCGTGAGAAAGAAGTCAGATGAAATTGTACAGAGTATAATTCCATTTTTTTGAAGGACAAAAATCAGATAATGCTTTTAAGAGGTCAAAATAGTGTCTACCTTTGAGTTATTTACTGGAAATGGCAAGAGGAGAGGTTCTGGTAACAGTCTATTTTTTAATCTTGGTGCTAGTTATAAGAGTGTGTTCCTTTTGCAAAAATTCTTCAAGCTGTACATTATGAAGTGTACTCTTTTCTGTGTGCATATTTTAGCTCAATATCAAAATGAAAGAACAGGGAGAAAAATGCAGCTTGCTGAAGCTTTAGCCTTTAAAATTCCCTATGATGGTGAAGTACGTGTGGACCTAGGGAAGTTTTTGCTCTTCTTCATATGGTCATCTTTTAAGATACTTTGTCTGTGACTGTTTCTATAAATGCAAAGTCATGACTCAAAAAGAAAATACTGCTAGTGAGAAGCCAAGGGACTGAGCCTCGTCTTAGAGAATGACTTTTGAGGAATTCCTGCTGCGTGTATGGCTTCACCTCAAGGCTGGGATAACCAGTTCTCACTCTCAAGCCTGTTATTCAGAGGGCCAGTGGCATACTGGTCTCCATCAATGTTTCTTCCATTTCAAATGCTTTAATTGTTTCTTGTATTGTTCTTGTGCTCTTAGGTTCAGAGGCATAGCTGTATTCTTCTTTCCCGTTCTTCCTTTCTCTATCTAAGATGTCAAAAACTAGCCTCAACTGTGAGTGAAGTTCCTACCTCTGATTTCCTTCTCTGAGTCTGACTGTCTTTCCTTGTCATCTAGATGCTGGGGGAAGGAAAGAGAAAGCTGGCTGACCTCATCAGGACTGGAAGAACTGGAGGTGGCAGCGGGATACTGTCTTCTGATACATATCATCCCTCAGTGGGATCATCACAGTGATGCAACGCAATAGTGATTTTCAGAAAGGAACTTTTTTTTTTTTAAGTATTGGCATATATGCATCTGTGATGTCTGATTCAACAATGGCACAATTTACCCAGGAGAACTCCAGTATAGCTGGCAGCCAGATTCTGCTTGGGGTGAGTTATATCTAAAACTGCCTGGAAAGGCAGTCATTATTTTGATCTCTGAGAGCATTATCTGATTGTTATCCTTCAAAATTGAATTATAGTCTTTGTACTGTTTTATCTGACTTTTTTCTCACAATGTTATGTTTGTGAGATGCATTCATATTTTACATTCTCTACCAAGAATGTCAGCCAAATCAAGAAAACCATTTATGAAATATATTTTATCTTAAAAGTTACATTGTACTTATTCCCAATTTCCTTACATAAATATTTTGACTATTTTAAATGCATTAATAGGTATCAACTGATAAACATTGTAAAAGAGTTTCTCTTTTTCACTCCAGTCTTTCAATACACTGCAAGAGTGCCGTTCTGATGTTGGCTGAGGCATTTCTGTCCATCTCCATGTGCCACCAAGGGGAGATTTAAGGGATGGGAGGTTAGAAGTTAGAGGCAATTAAAGACTTTCTGCCTCAGTGAGGGAGATACAGCTGATTTTTCAGATCCTTTAATCGAGTAGTGGGGTTGATGCTGGGGCGTAAAAGTTGCTTAGCATCAGTAACTTACTGTAGAGAAAAATGTTGAAAACAATTGATCATAATTCCTAAAGTCAAGTTTTGTAACATAGGAATCATCTCTTTAGTGTCAGGTTTCTTTTTGCAGTCCACTAATCCAAGTAGATGACAAACTCTAGTCCATATCAAATGACTATTGACTTTGGCACAAGGTAATGAAAAGACAAATCGGTGTCCAGATCTTGCACCTGAACCCAAAGACTGGTACTGCTCCCTTGAAGTAGGGACTATGCAGCCCACAGGATCTCCTGGAGTCCCACCTGGATTTACTACTCTTTAACAGGTGAGCATTTCCCTCTTCTACCTGGGAATGATGTGTATGTTTATGTTCACCTTCTATCTCACCTGTCCCCTGAGGAGTCCCTGGATTCAGGTGCTTTAAGCCCCCAGCTAAGAGAGTAGAAGCCTTCATTTCCCGTGCCTAAAGGAAAAGGATCAGAAACTTAGTTCACAGATTTTTCAGTATTTTCCTGCAAGGTATACATAAGTATAATCAAAGCAAAAAAAGGAGAAACAGAGACTTGGAAATATAGGAATGGAGAACACAAAAGTAAAATTAGAAGCATTCTCATTCAAGAAAAGGATACTTCTTAGTATTCAACATTGAACTAGAGGGTCTAGCCAATGCAATAAGCCAAGAAACATAAATAAGAGGTATGAAAATGAACAAGAAAGAGGCAGAATTGTCCTTATTTGTGGATTGTGTGATCACTTACCTAAAAATGAAAGATAATGAATGAACTATCCAAACTCCTGGAGTTCAGCAAGTAGTCAGACCCAAGGAAATACACTTAGAAAAGCTGAACAAAAATCCAAATCAATGATATGGCACACTTGTTTCAAAATGATTGTGTAGCTGGGCTCGGTGGCTCAGCCTGTAATCCCGTGCCTTTGGGAGGCTGAGGTGAGTGGATTGCCTGAGCCTGTGGGTTCGAGACCTGCCTGGGCAGGCGAGACCTCATCTCTACAATAAAATTAAAAAATCAGCCAGGCATGGTAGCGCATTCCTGTAGTTCTGGCTACTCGGAAGACTGAAGCGGAAGGATCACCAGAGCCCAGCAGGTCAAGGCTGCGGTGGCCGGGAGCGGCCACTGCACTCCAGTCTGGGTGACAGAGTGAGACTCCAACTCAAAAAAAAAAAAAAAAAAAAAAAGATTGTGTAATAATTTGTTAAAACAACTGGTGAAAATTTGTCTAGAAATAAGATACATTTCTATTTTGACTATCATCTTTAGGTTAAAAAATGGATAAAGGTTATATTGACATAATTTTCTTTAAACAGTTGAAATTCTCTATGTCTTCTTTCTATGTTTTACTTTTTCAAAAATATTCTGTGCATTGTTCTCCTCATATGACCACGAAGATGGAAATAATAGACACTGGGGACACCAATAATGGGGAAGGTAGAGGGGAGGTTAAGGTGCAGAAATTGCCTGTCGGATACAGTGTTTACTCTCCAGGAAATGGACCACCTGAGACCCAGTTTCTACCACTACACAATATGTCCATGTAACAAACATGCACATGTACCCTCTGAATCTAAAATTAAAATGGAATCTACTTGGAAGGCGGGGGCAGAAGGATCACCTGAGCCCAGCAGGTTGAGACTGTGGTGCCGTGAGCATGTCACTGCACTCCAGCCTGGGTGATGGAGTTAAACTCCAACTCAAAGAAACCAAAAAAATTCAAATGGAAAAAAAGGAAGTAAATAAAAACCTATGCATAACAGTTTTTGCCAAGTTTCCCACACATATGCAAACTTGTTTTCATAGTCTAGGTCCTTTTCCTTTTTCTGCCCTCTTTCTTGACAGATCTTTCTTATGTTCTGATTTTGGATACTAGGGAGCTTGCCACTGGTCACAGTATTGAACTTGAAAGTCTAGCCAATGACCTGGTGAAGTCTTTCTTTCTGGATGATGTTTCCTAATTTCATGTTGGTTTTATTGAAAAGATTGCTGGCTTTGGACTCAGGTACATATAGTAAGTTATTTAACCTCTATGTGTCTCAGTTTTTCATCTGTGAAATGAGAATGATAATAACTATCTCATTGGATTTAAGTGATGACTAAATATGGTTGATGTACCTTAAGTGCCTAGGGCAGCAGATGTGAGTTACAGGTTTAGGTCTCTAGGCCCAATGACACCCACTATCTCCCATTCTGATTAAAAGAATAATTCAAAAAAATGTTAAAATAAAGTTAATGACTTGATACACCTGGTGAGAGCCTCAGATCAGGCAACTCGGGGGTAAACATTTTGAAATCAAAGAGAATTTATGTTCATATTTATTTTATTTTTGGTGAAGTTTAACATACAGTAAGGTATACAAATAAATGTACAGCTCATTTACTGTTTATATTGTTGTTCCTTCATATCACTTCTCAGTCAATAACTACCCCAGGTGCATTGGTGAGAAGCACAAAGAGGAATAAGAGATAGCCTTGCCCTGGCAGACAGTCTCCTGACCTCAAGACCTACCTGACATGTGCTGGCTCCACCACATCTTTTCACCCGTCTATGTAAATCCTTTGAGTATAGACTTGATTTGACATAAGATAATGTTCAATAGGTCAGGTGAGAAGTTTTAGAAGCTGTTACTGAAAAGAACTTTGTGGATCTAAAGCAGTAACTCAGCTATTGTGCCGGTTAACTATTTTTACATGGTTTCTTACCATGAAACCTTGCCTAAGAAGGTTGAGGATAAGTCATATTTGATATTTCTTGATGCTTTTCTCCTATGGCATGGTTTTAGAGCCAGGACATTTGTATCTGTTGTCTCAAAAGAAGTTTCCATTTCTGTTCAAAAACTGAGTCCCTGGTGGGACCTTTGGGAAGAAAACTTAGGGAATCTAGGCTTTTGCCACTCAGTCTACAGAGACAAATTTGGTTAAATATCTCTTTGTTTCATTGGATTTTAATGACTACCTCAATCCTTAGAAAATATTAGACTCTCTAAAATTGAGATTTAATAGGGAAGAATCATTTTTTTCTTAAAAAATTCTAATGTTTTTCTAGCTTAGCATACTCCCTGCCAAGGCTCCTGTCTATCACCACATCTTACGCAAAATGATGACACTTCCTGGAGTTCTATCCTGGGGGCTGGATATCTTGAACATTTTTGTTTCTGGAAACATTCTCCCCCCTGCTAGTTTTTAGTAATGCCTTGGTTTCTCTCAACCTCTCTAGTCTTTCTTTTCAGTGTTCTTTGCGGGGACACTCTCCCTCATCTTGACTACATGTATTTCCTGCAGAGTTCATCTCAGACTACGCTTTATATGCTCTCCCTGGGAAATTTCATCCTTACCTGCTGCTTTATTATCTACATGCTTATGAATATCAATTTTATGTGTCCAGTTCAGATATTTCTTCTGTTCTTCAGAACAGTTCTACTATTACCTACCTGAACTTTCCATTTGTAAATATCAAAGGAACCCCAAACATGCTCATTCAAAACAGACCTCACAGGCCGGGCTCGGTGGCTCAGCCTGTAATCCCGTGCCTTTGGGAGGCTGAGGTGAGTGGATTGCCTGAGCCCGCAGGTTCAAGACCCACCTGGGCAGCGAGACCTCATCTCTACAATAAATCAAAAAATCAGCAGGGCGTGGTAGCGCATGCCTGTAATTCCGGCTACTTAGAAGGCTGAGGCAGACGGATCACCAGAGCCCAGCAGGTTGAGGCTGCGGTGGCCGGGAGCAGCCACTGCACGCCAGTCTGGGCGACAGAGTGAGACTCCAACTCAAAAAAAAAAAAAAAACAAGAAAACAAAAAAACAGACCTCACAGACTCCCCACACTACCTGCTCCTCTTTCAGTGCTCCCTATATCTGTGAGCAGGTATCAAGTTCTCTATACCAGACACTAAGGGATGACGACTGACCACTTCTTTTTACTCAGACTCCACATTGCCAAGCCTTCTATGTTGCTATCACTTAAGTAGCTTCCAAAACCTGTCTACTTCTCTCTACCTTTGCCTGATCTAACCTACTTTCATGTCTGGCCTGGACAACTACAATGATCACTTCATTCTAGCTTCTAGCTTCCTTCTAGTTTCCCACACTGCCGGAGTCCAGCTCCAGCCAGGTTCAGGGTACCCCAAAGAGAGAGAGAGAGGCTGGACTCCAGTCTAGTGCAGAAGTGATGTGTGTCTTATTGGGAATTACAACGGGTCTTTTATACACAAAGTCAGATGTGGGAGGGGCGTCCCCCACCCACCAGAAACCTTAATCCATGAAAACTTAATCAATGATTGCCTTTAAACCCTTTTTATATGATAATCTTAAAATCCCATAACAAAGGATAACCTAATCTGTGACTGACATATTCTATAAACCTTTTTCATCCTAAGCTGATTGATTTATGCCAAGTTAAACAATTCTATAGAAGCTTAAGTATTTACTTTACAAATGAAAGTGGCCCATCCCAGAATGTTTGGAATGTGACCCAGTTCAAAGTTCACAGTGGGCTACCTGTAAGTAACCCAGCTGCATTCTTTCAACAAAATGACTGTCTTCTAAAACTATATTCTACAATTTACCCCTTCAGTAAATCCTAATATCATGACCCAGAAGCCTGTGACCAATACTAAGGCTCTTAGATGTGACACGAGTTTGAATTATAAGTTGTGTGAAAGCCAAAACTGCAGTTTGTGGAAGAATGGGAGCAATGAGCGTCTAAAGTTAGCTTGCGTTCGTCCCGGTCTCAGAGTTTTTATGTTTTGAGCTCACAGAAGCTTAATCTGGTTAATGCTGAGTAGAAAGGGGGAGGAAATGGGGTCAAATAGCTCCCGAACGCATCCTAGTGGTCTCGGGGTCAACGGCCCTTCCTGATCCCCAATGCTCAGTGGGCCTCCATGGCTGGCTCCCAACACTACACAACAGGCAGAGTGATCTCACTGTTAAAAGTAACAAAATCCTTAATGTGAGTGCATCTTACTTCCCCTACTTCCACGCCCATCCTCATTCTGTGCTCTAGCCCCACTGGTCTGCTTTCAGTTCTTCAAAATATCATTCTCCTTCTGCTACAGGGCTTTTGTGCATACTCTTCCCTATCAGTGGGCAAAGTTTTCTCTCTCTTTTTTTTTTTTTTTTTTTGAGTTAGAATCTCACTCTGTTGCCCAGGCTGGAGTGCTGTGGCGCACTCATGGCCACCCCAGTGTCAACCTGCTGGACTCTGGCGTTCTGTCCGCCTCAGCCTTCCAAGTAACCAGAACTAGGTGTGCGCTACCTCACCCAGCTAATTTTTGATTTATTGTAGAGACAAGGTCTCGCCAAGTTGCCCTGGCTGGCCTCGAACCCACAGGCTCAGGCAATCCACTCGCCTTGGCCTCCCAAAGTGCTGGAATTACAGGCTGAGCCACCAAGCCCAGCCTTTCTCCCATTT
Source organism: Cephalopachus bancanus (assembly GCA_027257055.1). Classification (NCBI taxonomy): domain Eukaryota; kingdom Metazoa; phylum Chordata; class Mammalia; order Primates; family Tarsiidae; genus Cephalopachus; species Cephalopachus bancanus. Next base: position 17,002,523 of record JAPVLO010000005.1, on the reverse strand, counting down.
TTTAAAATCTTGTCTTGCAGACAGATCAGCTCAAGTGTCAGTTCCCCGGGGAAATATGCCCAACTCTTCCATGTGGGTCAAGTTTTTCCATGACGCACCCATGTAGCAACTTGCTTCTTTCCTTCAAAACCCTTGATTTGGATTTTTGTATTATCTGTCTGCATGTGATTTTTTTTTTTAGCTTAAAATGTATCTCATTCATCTGATAGTAAACTCCATAGTATTGGTTACATGTCCACTGAGATAGATATACAGGATTCATTTCTACATAGAGTTTTTAACTTAGCAGTTCCTTAAAAAACACACTGAACCAGCAAAATGACCTTAACTGAAGGAAGGTATTTTGGTCACTGGGCAAGCTGGAATTTCTTTTTCTGTCCAGCATCCAAAGCTCACTCTTAGATTTACTGCTCCACTGAAGGCAAGGACATATTATCTCTTCCTGGAGCTCAGCAAATGAAAAGGCACAGTGAATGTTGGCAGGACACAGACGTTAGGGAAGGGTGGTAGTGGTAGAGGAGGTCCTAGCCTTCTGGCTCCTGGTCCTTGGTTGTGATGCCAAATTCCTTATATCAGTGCTTTCCAAACTTTAGCAAGTAACGACATCAACAGGAGAACTTGTTAAAACTCAGATTTCTGGGGTCCACTCCCCAGAGTTTCTGATTCAGTAGTTTGGGGGCAGGGTCTGAGAATATGCATTTCTAACAAGTTCCCAGGTGATTCTGATACTACTTGATTGGGACCACACTTGGAGAACCACTGCCATAAGTAATTCCATCATGAAACTCAGTTCCAGATTAATTCCTCTTTATGGGAAAGGCCTTCCACACCAGCACCTCTTGTGTCAGTGACTCTAACTCTAAAGTTTATGTGCTCCAAGAGGTGAACATTGGGTAGCAGAGTGTGATCCCTTGATGATTCCACAGTTGGAGAGTTTTGTCTCACCCTCTGAGAGCTTACTAATACCCTGTTGGATAGTCCAAATAAGTAAGCATGTGATTGGTCACACTGTGTTTCTAGGTGTTTCAAGAAACACAGGGTAGTAATTAGAGCATGTAAAGAAAAGAAAAAAACCCGGGTGATCTTCCGTTTGGGTCAGATGACAGATGAGTAGCTTGATAGCATCTTTTGGCAGGGGCAGGCCACCTACTGTGGCACTGGGAAGCTGATGCAATCCAGCCGGGGAAATGAGGCCTGGGGGAAAGAGGAGAGGGGAGCTCAACAAGGAGCAGCCCCCCTTGTGGGTGAAATGGAATTTTAGTCTGGTGGTATCTTCGTGTGGATGTTGAATGACTTGAGAAACAAAAGGTATGAGGATGACCGTGTGATGCTGTGCACAAAGCATTGGCTGAAAAATGCTTTGAGGAAGACCTGTGGCTCTGGTTCTGCTTTGCCAAATTACAATATCTCTGAGCTTCTATTCCTTCACCCATAAAAGTAGGGTTAGTCTAGATCAGGGGTCAAGGATTTTTTTTTTTCTGTACAGCAAAAGACAGTAAATATTTTAGGTTTTGTGGACCCTACTTTTTCTGATGCAACAACTGAACTCTACCATTAGAGTGTGAAAGCTACCAAAGATGCTATGTAAATGAACGGCTATGTCCCAATAAAACTTTATTTACAAAAACAAGTGGTAGACAGAACATAGTCCGAGGCCCAAAATGACTAATGTTTAAATTTATGTTTTGATCACACAATGTGTAGGAACAATAACAAAATTGAACATATGTGCTTCAATGTTAAAGCTACCAAAGATGCTATGTAAATGAATAGCTATGTCCCAATAAAACTTTATTTACAAAAGCAAGTGGTAGATAGAACATAGTCCAAGGCCCTAGATGACTAATGTTTAAATTTGTGTTTTGATCACACAATGTATAAGAACAATAACAAAACTGGACATATGTGCTTCAATAGATATATACTAATTTATAAATAATATGCATCTGGAAGGTTCTAATATATTATGCACATTATAAGACATACCCCAAAAATAGAAGTTTAAAAGAAATACAAATAAACAAACAACATTCAACGTTTTTCCTACATTCTAATGAATCTTCTTGTATATGCCCTTGAGATTTTTGGAAACCATTTATCTTGATAGGTGTGAGGGTTCTTTGTTGTTTTAATGTCCTATTGTTATATGTGTGGCAAACCACCCAGAATGTACATCTACCAGGTGATTTTTGGTCAAATCAACTAGAGAGTTAACCCTACATGATCTTTACTAACAGAGAAAAAAAGAGATTCAGGCAACTAAAAATGTAAGAGACAGCCCAGTATGATTTTGGAATACAACAGATCCCAGTTCTTAGAGGCTGGGAGCTCCTCTAGGCTGGGTACTCAGCACATCTGTGGCTGTAGTAGACAGGACAGTGGGAAAGGTCAGTTTGAGTGACTGTAGATAATTGAATATCTGTGTGGAAAAAATGGTCATGAATTTTAGTTGTGAAAGGAGCAGCCTTGGAAGTCTGTTAGTTCACCCCCTTCATGTTTTAGTTGAGATAGTTCTATCTAGAAAAATTCTGTGACAGCCAGTGAGAGGCTCAGCTGGTCTTGCAACTCAGGACTTTAAACATTCTCTCCCAAGTTCTCAACAGGAAACATACTTCTTCCTTGTATTTCTTCAGTGCTTTTCATTTTAGAACACTTTCCTTTATAAGTCATTATGAAATTTTGCTACATGACAATGATTGTTTCAGATGTTTTAAACATTTAAGTGATTCTATAGTTCTAAACACACAAACACATCTGGAACAAAAGACTACATGTTTTGTGGTTTCTTTTCCAGTCTCTGCACTTTATCTTAAAGATGGACCCTATGGGAAGTTGGGACCTGAAGAAAACATGTCACTAAATTCAGCAGGGTGTTCTAAGGTTATACCAAGTCATCAGCAGTGAAGGTGGTGGTATTTGCAAAGGGAAAGGAATGGATACCGATTCAATATTTTTAATGTGATTCTGTGTGAATGCTTTTATGAATTATCCTCTTTGAAGGAAAAAGGAATGGGGAGAGACAGGATTTGTGAACCCTACTCTCTCTGATGCAACAACTGAACTCTACCATTCTCCACATGTAGAAAGTTCTTTAGCAGTTATCCAAGGCTGCCTATCCAACTGATACTGTTTCTTGAGCCTTTAGAAGGATAAAGTTAGAGGTTGATTCTGTGGTGAAGGGATTTGACTTCAGGATAATCTGGTTCCTCAAGTGAGGCTAGTGCCTGGTTCCTGTCCCCAGGGGCTACATACAAGAGGATTTTAAGTATGGCAGCTAAGGTGGACCCTGAAGGCTGCTGCAGGCCGTTTATGTGCTTTGACTAGAGTTAGGTATGGTGTTGTATGTTTTTAAAAAAATCTTTATTTTAAATTCAGGAGGTTCACATGCATGTTCATTTTGTGGACATATTGTGTAGTGGTGGGAATAGGGTCTCAAGTGGCCCATTCCCCAGATAGTGAACATTGTGCCCCATAGGTATCTTCTGAACCCTAACCTCCATCCCCACCTCCCTTCTTATTGGGGTCCCCAGTGTCTATTATAACCATCTCTGTGACAATCTAGCTCCCACATATGAGTGAGAACATGCGGTGTTTGCTTTTCTGTTTCTGAGTCAGTTCACTTAGGATGATGATCGCCAGCTTTGTCCATGTTGCTACAAAGGACATGATTTCATTCTTTTTTATGACTGTGTAGTATCCCATAGTGTGAATCCCACATTTTCTTTATCCAGTCAATTGTTGGTGGGCACCTAGGTTGGTTCCATGATTTTGCTATTGTGAACAATGCTGCACTGAACATACAAGTCCAGGAGTCTTTTGTATACATTGATTTCTGGCTCTGCCAAGGACTTGACAAGTGGGTCCTGGACTGGGCATGGCTGGGACAACTGTGCCAAGCATGGTGAGAAGGTGATCTGCCTGACTCCTGGTGAGTTCTGCTAGCACTTCTGCACAAAGCCATTTGCTAGTCTCTTCCTTCTTGGATGTGCTTCTTGGTATTACCCTTTCAGAAAGGCTTTAGGATGGAAGTCCCCAGTGGTCTGTTCCCTTCCTTTAAGTTAGATTTCCATGGTAAGAAGTACAAAAATTTTCTGGGTGGGTGGATGCCAGAAGGGTTTGTCTTTTTTACTCTCTCCCCTCCCCCGGTCTTCTAAAAATAAGGATGAACACTCTCTCTTGGAAAACCTGCCCGTGTTGTCTGATCCTGCTGTCTGTCTTGTTGGGTCTGTCTTGGGAGCTCTCATTTCAGTAGTAACTAGCCAGCTAAGTCACACAACTGCAGAAATAGAGGAGAGGTTTTCAAACTGTAGGTGTATCTCGCTCATTAGATCTTTCATACCTCTTGGTGGCTAGTTTTCCTTTGAGTGCAAATTAGAGTATTTTTCTTCTCTGACTTTTATTTTTAATCACTCAATGAGAGCATGTGTCAAAAAGATTCAGTTTTTAAACTTCATCAAAGAACTAGAGATTCAGGATGAGTATGAAGGCGGGGGGAGTAGGAATAATCAGGGGAGTCTAGTTAGATAATGTCTTGTCCTTACATTCCTTTGGAAAGACTACAAGTTTGCAATAGTTCTAAGCTAGCTCATTCCCTTTTATTTTCTTCTTTCACGTCTAGGCTAAAATTTCCTCTTGCTCTCATATTTGAATATGGATTCCTGCCCGAGGAAAATTACAGCTGACACAATTGTCTCAAATAGGAGGAAAATCTGGGACTCTGCAGTTTTCCAAATGCAAAAGTTGTGGTAGGGGAGGAATCGTTGACATGTATCCAGGGAGGGCCAATGCCCTCTTAGAAGAATGTGGCTTTGTGTGTTCAGGGCCGGTAAAAGGTTGACCTGATCTGAGCCTTGATGGTAAGTGTCAGAGGGACATATCCTCCTGCAACCAAACTGAAGAGGCTTGCTAGGGTGGGGAAGGGGAGGGTTTTCTAGGAAGTTCTCAACAGAGAGCTGATACCATTTTCCAGGACAGAAAGTCAACAGGGGTTTTGTGTTGGTCTTTAAATACAGAACTGGTAAAAGCCTAAACAGAAAAACAAAAATCTTCCAGAGGTTGGATCTAGTGAAAGACGCCATGTTATCTGCCTCCATCCAAAAGAGAAAAAAAAACAAGAAAAAACTCTGATGAGAGTAAACAGCACCTTCAATGGCTCTTCAAACGCTTCATCGCACACCTGAGTTGGTTGATTGAGTTTCCTCCACAGGTCTAAGGGGGCATTGTCCCATTCTCAGAGGGTGACGTAAGACCCACAAGGTAATTGGGGGAATTGTGTGTCCCTGAATGGAAGCCTTCCTGTTCATGAAAGTTCCCCCAAAGCTAATCACAGGTGATGGATGAGGACCACATTCCTTCTAAATGCACCTTTCTTTCTAAGAGAGTGTTTATACCTTTGATTGGAAAAGAATGCCACCTCCTACCCCCAATGTCCAGGCTATTCTCTAAGCCTCAAAGAAATTTTTCATCTCTTCAAGTCCTCAGTTAGAGTGGAGAGGACTTTTCACCTTTCTGTGCACAGCTGAATTTTTGTCATATTTACTCAAGGACCTCAGGTGTAACTTGACATCTTTCAAAACGGAGATGTAACTTGGACATTGAATTCTTAAATTTAACATTGCAGAGGACTGAGGATATGGCTCAATGGCCAGGATTCTTATTCACCTTTTCTCCCTCATGATTATCATGGATCTGATCGGATTCTTTTCTTTTTGGAAGAGGGATCCACTTCCATCATGTTGTGTGAATCCTTGAGCAAGCGCTGCACCATGTAATACCTTATGTTTTTTCAGCGTCCTCACCGTTTCCACCAACAGAAGTCTAGGTCCATTCAAATGTTTCTTCTTCTATGGTAGGTTTAGAAGACCATTCTCATGAATCATGCTCTGTAAATTCTTGCCTCGTATTTTTCTTAAGCATCTTCCATCTCCTCTGTTAGACACCAGGAACCTGGAATGCCAGGGTAAAGGTTTTTTATATTTTTCTTTTTGCATTCCCCACTCCTGTCTACTTTTCAGGTTAAAAAATAGTACATAATTAGTGCTTAATAATACCTTTTTAAAATTTTTGAATCAGGGTCTCACTCTGTTTTCCAGGCTGGAGTACAGTGGCACAATCATGACTCACTGCTGTCGACCTCTTGGGCTCAGGTGATCCTTCTGCCTTAGTTGCTCAAGTAGCTTGGACTACAGGCACGCATCACCACATCCAGCTAATTTTGTAATTTTTTTTTGTAGAGACGAGGTCTCACTATGTTGCCTAGGCTGGTCTTAAACTTCTGGGTTCAAGCAGTCTTCCTGCTTCAGCCTCTGAGAGTGCTGAGATTATAGGCATGAGCCACCATGCCTTGCCTGGTAACTACTTATATTTGTAGAACACCTTACCTGTGTTACAAAGTGCTTTTACAGACGTCCTCCTACCTAATATTTTGAGTTGAATTAAAATGAACTGAAGTTACTGAGTTGTGCAATCCCATTAAAGCAGGGGTCCCCAACCCCCAGGCCACAGACCGGTAGGCACTGGTACCTGTTAGGAACTGGGCCGCGTAGCAGGAGATGAGTGGCGGGTGAGTAACTGGTTTCATCTGTATTTACAGTTGCTCCCCACTGCCTGCATTACCACGTGAGCTCCACCTCCTGTCAGATCAGCAGGGGCATTATATTCTCATAGGAGTGCAAACCCTATTGTGAACTGCGTCTGTATGGGAATCTAGGTTGCATGCTCCTTATGAGAATCTAATGCCTGATGTGGAGCTGAGGTGGTGATGCACATGCTGTGGAGTGGTTGCAAATGCAGATTAACATTAGCAGTGAGGTTTGACTGCACAGAGGCTGTAATAAACCAATTGCTTGCAGACTCATATCAAAATAATAATTTGATAATAATAATCATTTCATTACATATTACAATGTAATAATAATAGAAATAAAGTGCACAATAAATAAATGTAGGGTGCTTGAATCATCCTGAAACAATTCCCTGCCCTTGGTCCATGGAAATATTGTCTTCCACAAAACCAGTCCCTGATGCCAAAAATGATGGGGACTATTGCATTAAGAGGTAGAGGCCTAGGCAGAAGAGAAGAAAAAGAAGTAGAATTAGAGAAAGCAAGATAAATGCAATTAAAACACATAAGACAGGGAGTGGTTGAGAGCTCCTAACAGCTATTTCAGGGCCTCACAGGTTTCACTAGATGGTTTATTCCTGCTGTTCCAGGTAGTTTCTTTTTCAGTTCCATACAAAGAACCCCAGCCTTAAAGGCATAGAGTAGCATCTGCAAAACTGGAGAGATGAATTGTAGAAGAAGAGAGATTCATTTTTTCTGATAAGAAAGTTCTTCCTCCACCAGGAAGAACTTATGTCATGGTCACAACCTTGTGGTTTGTTGTTTTGTTGCTTTTCTCCTTCTGAAAGAGTAAGCAGGGTTGGGTCTCAGCCAAGCTATGTGAAAGGAGAGATTTTCCTTTGCATTAAGGAAGCACAGGAGAGGCCACGGATCAGGGAGAGGACTGGGAGGTCCCAGGTGTTCTTGAGATCCAAAGGAATTGTGAAGCACTGGACCAGGACCCAGAGCAGAAAGAAATAGCAGTGATTGGAAAGAACTTTCTTAAATCAAAAGAAGGAAACCCAGGCTCTGGTTCAGTAGTGATTGGTCACAGAGAGCGAGGCGATTTGCTTATGATTTTTTTTTTTTTTTTGAGTTGGAGTCTCACTCTTGTCACCCAGGCTGGAGTCCAGTGGCATGCTCACAGCAACTGCAGCCTTGACCTGCTGGACTTAGGCGATCCTTCTGCCTCAGCCTTCCAAGTAGCTGGAACTACAGACACACGCCACCACACCTGGCTAGATTTTTTTTTTTTTTTTTTTGAGTTGGAGTCTTACTCTTGTCACCCAGGCTGGAGTGCAGTGACACGCTCAAGGCCATTGCAGCCTCGTGGGGCTCAGGTGATCCTTCTGCCCATGATTTAAGTCTTTATAGCTCTTCCCAAATTTGTTCTGAATTAATATCTTGAGCCCCTAAACTTAAAGATGTATTTTTCTATTATTTTAATAGTTTTATTTTCATTTTTTTAGAGATGAAGTCTCATTCTTTTGCCCAGGCTGGAATGCAGTGGCATAATCATAGCTCACTGTAGCCTTGAACTTCTGAGCTCAGGCAAATCTCCTGCCTCAGCCTCTTGAGTAGTTGGGACTACAGGTGCTCACCACCATGCGTAGCTAATTGTTTTATTTTTTTGTTGCTTTGTAGAGACAGGGGTCTCACTATGCTGCCCAGGCTGATCTTGAACTCCCAGTCTCAGGTGATCCTCCTGCCTACCAAAATGTTGAGATAACAGGCATGAGCCACTATACCTGGCCTTTAACAGGAATATCTAAATACTAAACATAAGTTTTATATTTCTTTAGGAAAAGGATAATTAAATAGAGGTTTTCCTATCCCTGCTTCTCCCTGTTCCTACAGTTGAAGCGTTTCTCTGTGTGGTTGACTTACCACCACCAACAGATTCCAGAGTGCCAAGGAGGGTTCCAAGGAAGAGATGGTCAACTTTGATCTGATTATTCTTGCCCCAAACAAACTTGCTGAGATAATACACGTCTCACTTCCTCATACCCAGGGCCACTTTCTGCAATGGTCTTACCTCATTAATTTTAGTTATATAACATTAAAAGGCATGAACCACATCTGTTTAATTTCTCGAACATTCTATTCCAGGACTTGGAGGAAGGAGAGGCCATCCTACTCTTTGATGCTGGTGATGCCAGGTGGGGTGCGGGAATCAAAGCCACAGAAATGACAACGAGATCACCCCTCTTCCCATCAGAGGTGGAGAGGGCAACAGTTTACCCAAACTTTACCCTCATTAGCATATCAATCGCAGGTAGCTTGTAATCGAGAGCAAAAGGTCATTTTTTTTCCCCTTTTTTGAGAAACTTGCCCTTGACAGTTCTTTCTGCCCCAATTTTCCCTTTCCCTTCTCTTCTTCTGGCTAATAAACTCTGTTGTAAAACTTTGTTGGCTGCTCTAAAATTCATTTTAGAGTTGAGCCAAAGAATCCACGAGTTTTGCCCCACACCCCACCCGGCATCAGTGGCAATTAAACTGATAAAGGCCGAGACATTTGACTGTTTCCAAGCCAGCCGAGCATGACTTTTCACTCTCATGCCCACACTCTCACTCACACATTCACATACACCACCCTCATCCTATTCTAAGAGCAGGGATCATTCCTGAAAAATTGAAGAGCCAGGGCAGTTCTAGACCGCAAGAATGAGAATAGGCACCTGTGAGAGAACAGAAGCAGGGTCTGGAAGCCTCCAACCACGCTGGGGACCCTTTACCCCTTCAGTTGCTGAATTGTGGGGGAGGTCTTGAAGATGAACTGGTTACTGGGTGGGGTGTTGGGCATTTTAGAGTTGCTGAGCATTAGCAGCTGAATGAGTGAGACAGCCAGTACACTCTGACCAAATGTCAGCCCTAAGAGTGACGGGGCTGAAGCTTTGGGCCACACAATTAATATCTACTGCGTGCTGATCACTAGGCTGGACCCAAGGGGTGTGAAGATGGAAGAGACCCTATCTCAGCACTCTAGTCAGTGGAGTTGATACTTTCTTCTTTACACAGTGGACTCCACCTCATCCGTCAGTTCTGTCACTGCATCCGCTTCATTTCCTACATAATGCCCACTGTGATGTGTGACTTAAATATATATGTATATATATGTGTGTGTGTGTGGATATGTGTGAATGTAGGTACTTATTTTTAGACTTCCCCAATAGAGAAAAATTTCATGAATCCTCAACTTCTGGCAAGGTGTCTGTCACTCTGTGGGCATGGAATATTTATTAAACAAATGAATCAGTGGTCACAAGAGGATTATCTGATTCCAGAAAACCTCAAAAAATTATTATTAAATTTTTTTTTTCGTTTATAAGAGATGGGGGTCTTGCTATGTTGCCCAGGCTGGTCTTGAACTCCCGGGCTCAAACAATCCTCCCACCTTGGTCTCCCAAAGTACTGGGATTATGTATCGTCAACATGCCAGTCAAAAAATTATTATTTTGGATTTTTCCTAGGTTGTATTAAGAAATTAATCACACCCTATTTACTTTCCAGGTTAACAAATATGAAAAGGTGATAGTTTTTCTTTGAGACTTACAAGTACAATCTGCAAGCCGGGCTCAGTGGCTCAGCCTGTAATCCCACGCTTCAGGAGGCTGAGGTGAGTGGATTGCCTGAGCCCACGGGTTCGAGACCTGCCTGGGCAACTTGGCGAGACCTCATCTCTACAATAAATAAAAAAATTAGCTGGGCGTGGTAGCGCGCACCTGTAATTCCGGCTACTCGGAAGGCTGAGGCGGAAGGATCGCCGGAGCCCAGCAGGTCGAGGCTAGGGAGGCCAGGAGCGGCCACTGCACTCCAGTCTGGGCGACCGAGTGAGACTCCAACTCAAAAAACAACAACAAAAAAAAAACAAGTATAATCTGCAAATACATGGTTTTGAGAGTAGTTTAATATGCTGACTTTGATATATAACTATATTCTAATGCCAATATTTTAAATATAAAGAAATGGATCTTTATAAGACCAAAATAATGCATAGCCCACAAGGCTGGTTTTCCTTTTTTTTTTTTTTTTTAAACAAGTGTGCACCACAGTGCTTCAACAAGTAAGGCAAATGCCATGAATGTGAAAGTTTGCAATATACCACATCCAGAACCCAGGAGAGGTGAATTCAAAGTGGTAGTCATTCTAATTAGACAATCAGATAACATCATGACAAGTTGACTTGCAGCATCAAAAGTGTCCATTTAAGTTTCTTTATTCTTGGCCGGGTGCGGTAGTTCACGCTTGTAATCTTAGCATTTTGGGAGGCCAAGTTGGGAGGATCACTTGAGCCCAGAAGTTTAAGACCAGGCTGGGCAACATAGGGAAACCTCGTCTCCATTTTTTAAAAAAAACAGTTTCTTTATTCTTGATGGTCAGAGGCTGCACTTCGTCTCCAGTCTCTTTATTGTGCTTTGTGTGAGTCCCATTACAGAATGGGAACTTTTTGGACCTTCAAGGGCACAGCTTTAACTCCCAAACCCTCCATGTCAAAAGCATGTATAATCTAGAGGTTGTCTTTCTGGATGTGAAGGTTTACCAATGCTTTATTGCAATGATCTTTAACACAAAATCTTGTGTAAGCTAAATAACCAATTGTAGCTGTCCCATCAGCAATAGTAACCGCTGCAATCCATTCAACTCATGTGCTGCAATTGGAAGTCAGACTCATGGTGCTGGTGCTTGCAAGGTGTGTGCACTGGATACGCAGTGCAAACAGGCTTGCGCGGACAGCAGGAGTCATGGTGTGAGAGGCATTCTAGGGGCAGACACTGGGCTGCTACCCCTCCAAAAATTATTAACCATCAATTCTGTGGAAGACACATTTGCATACACCAGAAATATAACAAAATGCTGAGTTTAAATCTGTCCTGGGTCACCGGAGGTTATGTTGGTTTCTGGGCCCACCACAGATGGCTTTTCTGATAGAGGAACTTGTATAGTTGTATAGCACTTGAGACTAGAAAGAGTATGTGAGCTGGGTGCGGTGGCTCATGCCTGTAATCCCAGCACTTTGAGAGGTGGAGGTGAAAAGATTGCCTGAGCCCAGGGGTTCAAGACCAGCCTGGGCAAGTTGGCGAGACCTCATCTTTACAGCAGATCAAAAAATTAGCTGGGCGTAGTGGCACATGTCTGTAGTTCCAGACATGTAGTTCCAGCTACTTGGAAGGTCAAGGTGGAAGTAGTTCCAGCTACTTGGAAGGTCAAGGTGGAAAGATTACCAGAGCCAGTCAGGTCAAGGCTGTGGTGACTGTGATTTTGCCACTGCATTCCAACCTGGGCGACAGTGAGACTTCAACTCAAAACAAAACAAAAAATTGTGAGCCATCTGTTCATGGTCAAATAAATGACACTGTTAAACTGCTGACTAGTTATAAGATTAAGCTACTCCAAGTCCCTGGGGACGGCCAGCTATGTAAAGGTCCCAAACTTTCGTGAGCCCATTTAAGTCACTGGAGGAAATGACACTTTTAAGTCCCAGCGAAGATTCCCTTCTGGATCACCCTAATTATGGGGGATTTTTTTCCTTCCTTGTATTTGACTCATTTCACCCATCCTTTCAAATAAGACAGAAATAGCCTTTTGAGATTTTTTCCCCTCCCCTTTATTAACTATGTAGGTGCCAAAGGTCTCGAAACAAGGCCACCGTCTGGGCAGCTTTTGTGCAAGTTTCTCTGTTAGGTTTCATGAGTCCTGAAGCAAATAGAAAGGCTTGTGTTCAGAGGGGTCTTACCGGGTTCCCCACTCCCTCTCTCTCAGTTCCCGCCAACCCCTGCCAGCTCCCACCCTGTTCCCCAACCCCTGATCCTCTGACCCCGCCCTTCCTTTCCATTGCCCTGGAGGAGAGGACATGAGTCAGCACTCAAACTTGAAAGTGAGCTGCCTCTGAGTCCTCAGAATACAATCATTTCAGAAAATCTAGGACACACATCTAGAGAAAGTCAGCTTCCCCCACCTCTTGCTCTGAGGCCAGACACTGACTCCTACTCTCTGAATGCAGCTTTAGTGGGGCTGAACTCTAATCTAAACAACAACAGCAACAAGAAAAAAACTATGGGAGTAGGGGCCGCATGAGACCAGCAGCAACCACCACCACCCACCCAAGTGCAACTAGATAGATTTTGCAGAGAACTCCAAGAGTTTACCACTTTGAACATCTGGTACTTGGCCTGGGTTCAGCCTGCAATGAGAAAGAGAGAAGCAAAGAGTCATGTCCTGATCAGAGTCTCAGTCCTGATCTTAGAAGCATGAGGTAATTTTCTCCTTTATTCTTCCAAAAGAGGAAGCACCAGGTATCTTGTTAAAACTTCTAAGCACACCTTTAAATTCATGCTTTTGGGAAAGGAATCAATTTCACTGATTTTTGTTTGTTTTTTCAGTTTACATTGTACCATGTCCAGGCTTTACTTTGCACTGGAAAAATAAACTTCAGTAAGTGTGTCTTGCCTGCCCAGAGTGACTTCTTTGGTCTTGGCTTCTAGAGAAAAGGCCACTGTCGCGCTCACATGGGGTTGCTGCAGACCTTGTCGTGGATCAGACAGCTCTCAGGAGAAAATCTACTTAGTCTTCTGAAGATCCAACCTGTTTGGGATTAAGAGAAAGCCAGGACCTCAGCTGCTCTCGTGTGCAGCAATCTGGCAAAAAGTAATTTAGGAAATGACAGTTTTCCAGCTATCCTAGGGGAAAGAATTGCTGAACTCTTTCTAAGACTCTTTACCTGCTGGGTTTCAATTGTGCAATCTCTTGCTCTTATTTGAAGGGTCTCCTTTCCCTCACCCAATGATCAAAGTAGACTTGGTCCAGAAAGAGAAAGTGAGTGTCGAATGCTGTTAAGTCCAGTTGCTGTGTTCTCATTTCCAAGTGTCTTGTTGGCACAACAGACAGGAACTGGCCCCACCAGTTGATTTTATAAATCAATTTGCACTCTGAGCACACAGAAATTCAGATCTTGCTCTGGCTTTGGCAGTGTCCTGGTGGAAACTGGGAGACAATGGAAGCTCCTCCTTCTGAGGAGTTACAGAGTCATGCACCTTTGTGCAATAACATTGAGGGAAACCAAGACACCACCTACTCTGTGAGAAAAGTAAGGCCCACAAAGCAAGGGCCATGTGGCTGGAGAGTGGCCCGAAAGGACCAGAATTCTCTGTTTCCTCTGCAGGTTTTAGCATTTTCCACCACACCACTTCCAACTGTGAGTTTATTCTTAATGGCATGAAGCTAGCCAGGCTGTGATCGCTCTGTGAAAGTGGAGTGATTTTGCAATGCTTTTGCATGCTTTGGAAGAGAGGAGAATGGGAGTGGAAGAAGGTGTGTGTGTGTGTGTGTGTGTGTGTGTGTGTGTGTGTGTGTGTGTGTGTAGGGTGGAAGTATCCAAAATGATAGGGACATGATCTAAATGGTTCTACATGGTAGAAAATAGCACCTGCTTTCTTTCATTTATATATCTACACTCTCAGTATAAACAGAGTTGGCCTGGGGGTCAGCCCAATTCAATCAGCGTCTTGGGCATCACCCTGGGCCTGCAAAGTGCTTGAGACTCTGGCCCGCTCAAAAAGATGAGTAAGACCTGGGCTCTCCTCTTCTGAATCCCACAGCCTTTTTAGGGAAACATACAGGTACACCAAGGCTCTGGCTCTAGGCAGACTACGAGGCTATGATGAGATGAAAGCAGAGTGACCCGGGAGGATTGAGGGAGTGTCTGTTTGTCTGAAGATCTGGATGTACTCGGACCTCAGGAGACAGAACAAGATGACTTAAAAGTCGTCTTAGGAGGTTAACTTTGGAACTGGCTTCTGAAGAGTATCTATATCAAGGGGAACCCCCCTGAACCGAAACTTATTTATGAAAAATTGTGTATTTATTCTTACATGTTTAAGCTTCAGTCACCTTCAAAGTCCCCTACGTTTGATAAAAAATACACTTATCGACACGTTTTCTCCACTGTTCAAAACAGTTTTTGCACTTGTCCATTTTGATGCCTTTTAGTGCTTCTGCTGTTTTTTATTTCACCTCTTTCACACTGGCAAAACATTTCCCTTTGGGGACTTTTTTTCAAATCAGGAAACAAAAATAAAGTTGCTCAGGGCAAGATTGGATACACAGGGAGGGTGGGGCACAGGGCTCATGCCGGTTTGGGTTAAAAACTGCTAAACACTCAGCGCAGTGTAAGACATGTGCATTGTCATGGTGGAAGAACCAGTCATCTGTTTGCCACAGCTCAGGATGCTTCTTCTGAAAATCATGACACAACCTTCTTAAAACTTTCAGATGAAAACTTTGGTTGACGGTTTGGTCCAGAGGAACAAATTCTGAGTGGACTACAAGGGGCCCGCCCTCCAAGAGATAATTCCAGATTTTTTGGATCCGCTCGTATTGGGTGTGGAGCCAGGCAAAGGACTAGGTAACAGGCGGATGGTTTCTTTTGCCTTTGTCTTTTCTCCTAAATTTTTGAGGGGACTTTTTGAGGAGTCGTGCATGGTCCATTCAAGTGATGACTATGAAGATTACAAGTATTTCAGGGGCATTCCCAGCTGCCATCATCCAAACCAAGCTATTTTCAACATGCTGAAGAGATGTTCAGTCTGCAGCATGCTCTTGCAGATGTTCATGTTTTACTTCATTTATTTTTATTTATATACATACTTTACCTGTACATAAATATGTACATATGTCCAAGTGTGCACACACATGCATGTGTTATTTATTTATTTCTTTTTGCAGAGTCATCTTCAAATAATAATATAATTATGAGAGAATTAAAGTTAGTCAAAGATTTTCCTCAGGAACTTGTCCTTTTTTTTTTCTTTTTTTTTGAGTTGGAGTCTCACTCAATCGCCCAGACTGGAGTGCAGTGGCTGCTCCCGGCCCCCGCAACCTCGACCTGCTGGGCTCTGGTGACCCTTCCGCCTCAGCCTTCCGAGTAGCCGGAATTACAGGCGCGCGCTACCACGCCCGGCTGATTTTTTGATTTATTGTAGAGACGAGGTCTCGCTGCCCAGGCGGGTCTCGAACCTGCGGTCTCAGGCAATCCACTCACCTCAGCCTCCCAACGGCGCAGGATTACAGGTTGAGCCACCGAGCCCGGCTGGAACTTGTCCTTTTTGCTGTTGTTGCTAAAAACACTTATGCTCCTAGAATCACTTTGGCTAGTGAGAATCAGTAATGCCTTCCTTCCTTTTTTCCTTCCTTTTTTCCTTCCTCCCTCTTTCCCTTCTCCCTCCCTCCCTCTTTTCTTCTATCTTTTCTGCCTCCCGTTCTTTGTTTGTTTATTAAGACTTCAAAAAGTAAAGTTGAGACATTCTAGCATTTCAGTTGATTTTTATGAGTGTATGACTTTTAAATTAAATAGTAAAATCCCCACTCAATGTAAATGCAGAGTAAGTGTTAGGTATTAGAAAAGGTAATTTTCATAATTATAAATTCTTAAAATGGGGAGCTTGCCATATTTGTCATGTTCATTTAGACTAAGAATGATGTCCCCTGTACTGCTGTTCCCTGTACTGTGGCCTCTGCTGAAACTCTCAAAAAATGTCAAACCCAGCAGAAGGGAAAAAACAAAACAAAACAAAAACTGGAAACACCTGACAGTACCAAGTACTGGTGATGATATTGAGTGGTTAGAACCCAAAGACATTCTGGTAGGAAGCTAAAAAAGATACAACACCTTGGGAAACTGTTTGCACTATCTCCTGAAGATGAATTTGTGGCCCAGCAATTCCACTCCTACATTTACACTCAAAAGAAATGAATACACATGTGCATCAAAGACACAGGAATGTTTACAGCAGCTCTATCTGTGACTGGAAACAACTCAAATATCCATCAACAGAGGACTAGGTAGATAAATTGCAGTATATTTATACAATGAACAAACAATGATAAACCACAACAATATAGATGAATCTGAATCTCACAAATAGAACGTTGAGTGAAATAAACCAGACACAAAATGATATATACATTAAGATTCTATTTCTACAAAACTGAAAAATAGACAAAGCTAATACATGATTTTAGAAGCCAGGGTAATGACTTTTTTTTTTTTGTAGGGAGGTGGTGATTGGATAGAACCTCGAGAGGAGCTTCTAAAAGAGGTTGGTTTTATTTCCTGATTTGGGTTGCTGGCTACATGGGGGTATTATTCCGTGGATATGTTATCATTTAATAAACAGTTTTAATTTTAACTCCTGGACTCAAAACTATGGATACCTTTTATTTAATATCTGAGGGCATCTGTTTTTACTATTCTCACGTTTAGG
The DNA here is from genome assembly GCA_027257055.1 of Cephalopachus bancanus. NCBI lineage: Eukaryota > Metazoa > Chordata > Mammalia > Primates > Tarsiidae > Cephalopachus > Cephalopachus bancanus. The sequence continues at coordinate 16,985,663 of JAPVLO010000005.1, read as the reverse complement.
AAAAGTTGGCTTTTTTTCCAGGCTAAACTTGTGGAAGTTTATGTTCTATATTCAAATCTAAATTTGGCTTGGTGCCAAGCAACATTATGGGTACCGGATCTGAAATAAATACGTATACAATACATGCATATTCCAGGTTCACTTGTCACATTTTCCTTAATCTTGGAAAGGCATAGGATGTTTATATTTGGGGACAAAGTAAGACACGGCAACAGGAGACAGGATGGCCTTTACACTAATGATGGTCATGTGAACCTTGAAGACTTTGGTCAGAGTGTTCTTGCTGTTTCTTGACACAGGCTTAGCAGTTTGTTCTCTGGGTTTCTCAGCCTCCTGCAGGACTGTGTTGAAATCACTGTGGGACTGACCATTCAAGAATGATGGAGAGTCATTTAAAAAAAAAAAACCCTAATATAGCTAGGCTGATTAAACATTAACATTGAACATGAAGTTCAGTGTTTTACACAAAACAAACACTTTTGGATTGCACAAAAGGTGGGTTGCAAACACAAGAGCAAAAGACTGGGATGAAATGTCCAAATAAGGGCATTCCTGTGAAGGAAGAACATGCCACCCTGGGCAGTTGATGCTACCCAGCCTTGATATCAGTAGAGGTCCAAATTGCCCATTTGACTTAAGTTTTAGTCTGATTTTATCTTGAAGTCCAAATTCTGGGAAGTTCAATCCTTGTGACATGGAAGGGGTCTGACAACTTTTAAAAAGTATATATGCTTGAGTGTGTGTGTAGAAGAGGGAAAGAGTGTTATAATCTACTTCAAGGATAATAAAAGTCCGTCTGACCATCTACTTGCTGTGTCAGCAAGAAATGTGGGAATTAAGTATCTTATTTAACAAATATGATACAAATTTCCCACAAATGTTAGGTGTACACTTTTGTCTTCTCTAGCCACAATTCTATTTCTTTTTCACTAATACTTTTTGGGGAATATCTGGTTCCTATTCTGTTTCACTCTCTTCCTAGTTCCTCTTTAACTCTTTGAAATTTAGTCTCCATTCCGATTTACCCAAACTGGCTCCTAGAAGTTACCAGTTGCCCCTATAATTTCCAATGTCCTTTCTTTCAATCTCATTCTACTATCCCTTCTGCAGGCCCATTAATTTTTCTACCCCTTCTTTTTGGAAATTGCTCCCCTTTTTACATTTCTGCCATTATACTTTTCTTATTTTCCTGAGAACTCTCCAATTCTTCCGAATCTTCCATGTATCTCTTGATTTCTTCCTCATGCTCTCTCTTACCCAGAGTTTGATCCTTGGTCCTCCATGCTTCTTGCTGGGCACCACAATGTGTAGAGGTCAACTCTATTCTCATGGCTGCAAAGGCTGATGACTCATAGATTTACAGCTCATGTCCTGTCTTTTGCCCAAGGTTTATTCCCATATCTCTGACTGCCCACTGGCCGTTTTCACTTTAAAGTCTTCCCATCACCTCAGTTTCAAGTCTCTAACTGAGCTCATCTTCTCCCCCACAAAACCAGTTCCTCTTCCCACTTCCTTGTTTTTGCCTTGGCTCTCTTGTCTCACGGTCATTCCCGCTCAAAACTTTGAAGTCATCACTAACGTTTCTCTTGCCTTTATCCCTGCTTGCCCCATAGCCTTTTCCCATGATGCCTGATAATCATCAAATTCTACTGATTTTTTTCCCCCCAAACCTCTCTAACTTCCTTGAGTTTCTTTCCATTTCTTAATTTGAGTTCTCATCATCTTAGGGACTAGGTCATTTCCAGCCCTTTCCTAGCTAGCCCGCCTCCCACCCACCAATCTGATCTCACACTCTCAACCGGTAAATTTTTCTTAAGCACTGTATTTTCCCATCATTTCTCTGCATACATCTTTTGAGACCTCATTACTGTTCATTATTCTTTCTTGGTTTCTAATTTTTGAGTATCAGTATGTAACAGATGCCATGTTAAATTTTAGTTGGTGGTGAATCCATTATCCCAGGAGCCAGAAGGAATCTTCACACTTCCACCTCATCCCTAAGTGGGAAGATAGACCAATATTCAAATAATAGAAAGGAGGAAGGAATAGGGAGGCAAACTGTTAAGTGTTCTTTGTGTGCTATAAATGGAATAACAAGCCCTAGGAAGCCAAATCCTTACATTTATATAGGGACATTTGCTGATTTTAAAGCTCTGTCTATCTTAAGGCTCAACAGTGGTAAATTCATCAAGAATAGGGGACTAGTAACTGACCTGATGGAGGAGACAAAGAAAATTTGCCACTGAAATATTTTCCCTCCTAGGCTATGAGCCTTCTGAAGAAGGGGACAGCTGGTATTCTCTAAATCTGACAGTGCTGAAATGATTGCTGAACTCCTAGGAATTTTTGACAAGTTTGTATTGATTCATGTTTTGACTGACTATAGTTAATATGCCTGAATCTCTTTCTGACCTCCTGTGACTCACCCAATCACTGAAGCTCAAGCTGAAGTTACTTGAAGGTAAATGTTCATAATGTAACAGTGCCAGTGATATAGCCGTCTCTATGCCTTGTTTCAGATTGCTGTAGGCCAGTCACATCCATATGCACCTTCTTCAGAAAAAGGAACCAGGAAAGAATCTTTCAATTCAGTTCTACCCAGATGTTGGCGAAGAAGATGTTGGAAGAAGATGAAATAACCAAGCAAATTAACTTAAGAGGGAAAAGAGAGACTGAAAAACAGTCGTTGAATTTTTAAACATCTATTTTTATTTAAAAAGGGAATTAGTGTGTGGCTTTGTACTTTGTTCTTAAAATCACTTTTCTTTTTCTAACCACAACAAGTTAATAAAATCCAGATGAATATTTGGCTGAATTAACCCTCTGGATAGCTTGGTCAAGTGATGTCTGTCCAGAAAAAAAGTTCATCCATGTTGGTCTCCAACATAGACCAGTGCAAACCGGCAGCAAAGCAGGAATTTAGAAAGCTAAAAACTTTAATTCCATTGCTCTTTTAAAACCACCACCCTTGGTCCATCTACTTATCTCATAGAAAGTCATTTTTTTCTTGGTCTATTGAATGTGTGGATATCTCTACTAAAAGAGTAAATCTGGGCAATATTTGCAATTCTGTTTACAAATTTTGCAAAAGTGCATAATATGTGCTGTACATGAAAACAATACAGACTGAGCTGGTGGGGACAGTTTCTGTACAAATCTCATCACGGTTGTTGACACATTTCCCTGCGAATAGTGATGAAGGCAAAAACACGAAATAAAACAGTGATATGCGCTTTAGAATTGCAGTCAAATCTCAAAAACTCAATTGCCTCATCATATTTCTTAGGCAGCTAACAAGTTCACACATAGGCTTAAACCTCACCTTGATTTTTGTGGATAAAACAGACTGTGAGATCTCATGTGTCGAATATATTACTAGACAGGATCTCTGTTTTATCTTTCATTGAGTTGATTGTAGGCAGTGAGACCAAAAACAGAACAAAAACAACAAAAAAATTTAGTTCTGGTTTGCTTGCTTGAAAGACCACAGAGTTAGTTCCCAGGGTAGGCACAGGCCTGCACATTCCTAAATCTTTTTGGGAATGATAGACCATTGTGAATAAAAGTTTGTTTGAATCAAAATCTGATAAGACTTCTGTCCCTTGGTCCTTATTTTGAGTACTACAATGACTTTATATAGTTCAAAAAACAAAACAGAAGACAACTCTTAAGCAACTCTTCCTGTTTTGAAATGAAATGGAGGATATTGGTTAAGTTAGGAGAATACTTTTGATGTTGAGGGTGTAGATAGGGCCAGATTACTTGGGGTTTTTCTTGAAGTTATTTTAAAGGGTGTGGATTTCACTCCAAATGGTGAGATGTCAATGAAAGATTTAATTTAAGGGAGTGAAGCCATCTAAATTACTTAAGAAGACTACACGTGCTTCTTAAGAATGGGACAAGCTTCCATCCTCCCTCCCTTGGGCCTCCCAGTTCTCATGGCTGCTGCTCTTACGAAGGGCAGCCTGCTCATGAGTCAAGAAGAGCCTTCAAGAAAAAAGGGGTGATCAGCTAGGCCAATGCCACACAAATGCCTAGAAAGAACAGGATAATACCTGTGGACCTGGCGAGAGCAGTGACCTGGCGAGAGTAGTTTCGATGTCAGTGGCATGTGAGTCTAGTAGAAGACAAGAATGAGTTGAAGAGAAAATTGTGAAGTGAGGACAAAAAGGCAGCATGTGTAGACAACTCTCTACAGAAGAGTGGCTATGAAATGAAGTAGAGAGGAGTGATGATTGTAGGAAATTCAGGAGCAACAGGGGTCTTTGAAGAGGGTTGGCGGTAGAATCTGTTTATAGGTTGAAAAGGATGATCTAAGAGCCAAGGAGAGACTGATGATGCAGAAAAGAGAAGAGAACCTAAGAAATGAGGTTTCTGAGGGTATGGAGAGAGGTGGGGCTTAGAGTGTACCAAAGAAATTGACTTTAAATAGAAGAAGGGACATTACTTTCATTGTAAAAAGAGGAGAGGAAGAAGGTAGATACTGATCTAAGTGGGTTTAGAAGTGCAGTATTGGAAAGATTAGGAAGGGAGAAGCTAGGATTTTTTGGTTGTAACCAACAGAAGATAACTATGGTTAATTTAAGCAAAAACAAAAAAACCTTAGGTGAATTCTGGGTAGCTTAAAAGCAACTCAAAGAGAAATGACCAGTGATGATACCCCTGATAATCCACAGAAACAATTGACCCCTTTTTAGATCTCTGGACAAGGAAGCAGGCGATCTTTACTCAAAGATCTAGTATATTTCACAGAGCAGGGTAAAATAACAGGATCAGGAGCTTCCTGATCCTTCCACTCACAAGGGTAAAAAACCTTCCAAAAGTAGGTGTCACATATAATCTCCTCTCTTCCACTTCCTCTCATCGGTCCTCTTTCTCCACCTACCGTGCCCCTTCTCAAGCGTCCTGGGGTCTAGGTTCTAGCTTCCTCCTTCTCAAGAAGCAGAGCATCTGTCTTTGGATACCTTGTCCCTCCATTGCCTTCAGCATGTGCCAGACACTAACAGAGCTCTTCATCTGGTTTTACAGCCTGGAGGGGTCAGCGTGGACTGAGCAAACACCTGGGGCTGGTGGGGTGCCCCAATTCCTGTTTGAACTTTCAAGCAGTGAGCAGAACTGCGTGGCTGAGTTTTCATAGGAACAATATTTCTACATAAAGAAAGCATTGGTTGTCTGCAGAGACAACATAATGTAGTCCTCCACAAGGTAGGCACATTTTGACCTGCCTCTTTCCTGATACTCCTGTGATAAGGAGAGTTTGAGTTGGTCTAGAGTCTCATCTGTTGCCAGAGTTGCTGCTGTTGGTTGCGAGGGCACTTTCTCAGTGCCAACTCTCATTGAATGCTTCCTGATCCGCCAAAAGAAATGGTAGTGACCTCAGTTTGTCCTGTTTCCTGATGTGAAGTTTCAAAACTAAATAGATGTCAAAACGTGAGACAAGGTAACCATTTTATGTAAAATTTCACAGAGGATCATAACCGCTCAAAGTTTCCTTTTCAGCTTTGTAGGTTAAAACACTTTATCAATTCTCCAAAACTCTACAGGTTCTGGAGAACTCATGCATAGTTCTCACTTTACAAGGGACTTCTTTTTGGTTGTTAAAATAAAATACTTTCCCCATTTGTTCATTTAGGAGGTAACCCTTAGGATTCGAAATATTGCTGAGTGGGGAAGCACACTTTCTCTACTGGAGAAGAGTCTGAGTGCAGAGCCATCTGTTTACTGCTTCTTGGTCTGGGAGTTACTGGAATGAGATAGAAAGATATCGCCTCCCAAACAATGCTAGAGTTCAATCTGGGTCCTTTGGGTCCCAACCCCTGCATAATACTTTCACTTTCCCTTTCCCCCAATTAATTAACTTCTTGAATTATTTGTTCACAGTCAGTGACTTCCACTGAACTTCTTTGAGTAGGGACAATATGACATTCACCTTTGTATTGTTATATCTTTCTTCCCACAGGCCAGGGAATGTTTTACATATGTTGGATGTTCAAGACTTGTTTGATGTTATATTACCACCAGGAAGTTCCTTGGAACTTCTCACCTTGACCCTCAAGATGCTGGGTAACATATGAAACAAGCCGCAGATGTTTTTATTTTGTTTTGTTTTCCTAACATACTTATTTATTTATTTATTTTGTTAAATTGTGAAGTTGAGGGGCGCAAGTGAGTATTTACTACATAAATAGGTTGCATGCAGGTGAAGTTTGGGCTTCTAACTGGCTTTCTTTCCCCCTGATAGTGAACCAGGTACCCATTGCATTGACACATGCTCCTCCCCCTCCCCCCTTCTTTCCCCTAACAGGGTCCAGCATCTGCCAGTCCCACCCATGTGCATACAAGGTGGAATATTATGCAGCCATAAAGAAGAACAAAATCATGGCCTTTGCAGCAACATAGATGCAGCTAGAGACCATCACACTAAGCGAACTGTCACAGAAACAAAGAATTGAATACAGTAAGTCACCTACATATGGATGAGTTCTGTTTCAAGAGAACGTTTGTAAATCCAATTTGTTTGTAAGTTCAGCAAAGTTAGCCTAGGTGCCCAACTAACACAATCAGTTATATAATACTGTACTGTAATAGGTATATAATAATTTTCACACAAATAATACATTAAAAACAAACACAAAAAATAAAGCAAACATTTAAAATTTTACAATACCTTAAAAAGTACAGCCGGGCTCGGTGGCTCAGCCTGTAATCCCGCACCTTTGGGAGGCTGAGGTGAGTGGATTGCCTGAGCCTGCAGGTTCAAGACCCGCCTGGGCAGCGAGACCTCACCTCTACAATAAATCAAAAAATCAGCTGGGTGTGGTAGTGCATGCCTGTAATTCCGGCTACTCAGAAGGCTGAGGCAGAAGGATCGCCGGAGCCCAGCAGGTCGAGGCTGCGGTGACCGGGAGCGGCCACTGCACTCCATTCTGGGCTACAGAGTGAGACTCCAACTCAAAAAAAAAAAAAAAAAAAGTACAGCAGTACACAGTGTAGTACAACAACTGGCTTCCAGACATCCTGGGCTTGAACTAAAGATACTGTATTACTGTATTCTATATAGTGCTATACAGTAAAGTACACAAAAACACAACCTCTTATAGAGGAAGCACACACATGAAAATGTACGCCTGACTTACGTGATTGGACATGAGAACGCACGTTCGCATCTTTGAAAGTTCGCAACTTGAGGGTTCATATGTAAGGGACTTAATGTCCTGCATGTTCTCACTCATAAGCAGGCTCTGATCACTGGTCATGCAAGCAGCAGGTTTATAGTCAAAAGTTTTAAGTTTGATTCCGGATCCTACTACTTACTAGCTGTGTGACTTGGGGTTAAATCCCTGAGCACCTTTAAGCCTCAGTGTCTTCATCTACAAAATGAACAACCCTTTTCCAATAAGATCGTTGTGACGATCAAACGAGATAAGGATGTCACAGTGTTTTAAACCCATATAAAACTAAGAGTATAATAATGATCACTGAGTCAGAACAAAGGAATTGGAATGATCTTAATGATTATTGTCAACACCCACTTCAGCTTTGGTCTATTTGCCTTTCCATCGCTACATCCGTAGCATCCAGCTCAGTGCTTTTTCAGAGTAGGTTCCCATCAATTGTTTTTAAATGAATGCCAATGATATTAAAGTCAATTTTCATCCTGCTTGGATGCTTGCTGGGGGAGTAGAAGTTAAGCGGTTCCAGAACATTTCACAAGGATGTCAATAAGGGGGATGAGTACAGAGATGGTCAGTGTCCCCCTTTTGCAAGGGCCTCCAGTGAGTGGCTCAGTTCTAGAAGTATTGGGCCTCTATGTAGAGTGTGTCTGCTGAAGTTAGCCTGTGTTATCTCCTGGAGTAGATAGTCCTATGAGATGTCTTGGTTGTGGTTCTGCTATTGGGACACTGATGATAGGATGAGAAATGATACTTAGAATGATGCTCTGGGAGGTACACAAGAGTGGGTTGCTTTTTGGAAAGAGACAAAGAAAATGAGCTATGCTAGTACTGGCCACAGACCAGAGTGGAATTAATAGGGTGAGAGAGGGAGGAGATGGTGACTGGCATAAACTGAGGCTGACCTGCTCTCTTGGAGGGACACTGATATGGGCATACAGAATCTTCTGGTGTGTTCTTTCAGCTGTTATCAACCAAGTCACCGAACACCAAGCATATTCTGTGTTCATAAAGACATCTTTTCATGGAACACATTCCTTTACAAATTAGAATAGCGATTTAACCAAATCTTTTTTATTTGGGCCACCTCATTAAGGAATGACCTAATAAACAATGGATTTTAAACATTTGACAGAATAAATCAGGTTTTGATTTTATTACAACACCATCTCCTTTGCTTCCACATACCTCTAAAATAAATGGTCAATTAGGAGCATATACTTTTCCTTTGTACTACTGCAACTTACAGAAAGATTTATAAACTAGTTTCCATGAGGATAGTTTTTTTCTTTTATTCGTCGATCAACTGCAGAAAATCAATTCAGGGGAATCTTAGGCCTGTGATTTTCTATGCTTGTCAGACTCTGGGCAGACTTAGGCCTAGATGGAGAATGTCCTTCTCAGCCTTGGGTTTCAGGACTGTACGCCTGACTTACGTGATTGGACATGAGAACGCACGAGCCTAGAGAGACTGCTGCTGTCTGCTGCACTTTTGTGTGATCTTTCTCTGTTGGCCAGCCTCATAGTCAGCTGTCAGCCCTGCCGTCACCCACCACGTGGCCCTCGTCTTCCTGAGGCAGCATTGCAGTTATGTTGTGGATGCTCTGGACTTCCTCCTCCTGTCGAGTCTTTCTCAACACAAAACAAGACCGTGGGAGGATGTGGGACAGTTTGAGCCTAGGTTGCCAGCAGGACCTGGAACACTGGGAGTGAACACAAACAAGGACATTGCAGCTGGGAGAACACACTTGGCAGCATGGATCCGATGCCTTGACTTGGAACAGGAACAAGGAATCCAATTATAGTAAACTCTGTATAGAGAGTTTCAAAAAAGTGCTTTTGTTTTGCTTTAATCCCATAGAAGTAAATGAGAGAATAAGAACCAGATTGAGAGTGAGTTTTTCATTCAAGATTTTCCTTTAGATGATGTCAAGATGGGAAACATTTTTGGAGCTTGAAGAGTGCTCTAGTTTGTAGAATAGCAAATTAAAGCTTCTTACAACCTGAATGACCTATCATGTTACTCTCAGCTAAGCAAAGAATTCACTCCCTACAGGACCCTTGTTCTATATACGTGCTGTGTTCTATGCTCTCTCCACCCTGACGGGGGTTACAATGTTCTAAGGGCCTTCAGTTCCTTCTAGACTCTTCTATGAGAGATGAGAGTATTTACACAAAGCTATACAACAGTATAACATAGCAAAAGACTGTCACCCACTGCTTGATGTTTATATTTTGTCACGTTAGACCTCTATAATCCATTTGTAAGCAGATATATAAATAGCATATATCTTTATATATTTATGTGTAGATACATAAGCATCGTATATAACATGCAAGTATTCGTTTTGTAATGAGAACAATTATCAAAGGAGCACAATTATTTCAAATCTAAGGAGCTTAAGTCAGAACACTTAAAATGACTTTTAATACGTATAAATTTATGCATATATAGATTTTACATCAAAATCTGCTTTTTAAAAACTTTATTTGTGTTGTTATAGCTGTAGTATAGCCCCTACCCTTGATCTTTCCTTGGGGTTTGCAATTAAGTGAGTAATGATCTTGGAAGGTTAAGTAGATAATATGATTGTGAAAACCTATTAAATCCAATTATTATTATTATTATTTTTTCTGTGACCATGAAACACAATCTCTAAACGCTGAGGTTGTGCAACTCTCTGGAAGGTTCGTGGTGTAGCTCAGTGTTTCATCTAATGAAAACAAAACCAAAAATAAAACACAAGTGATCCATGAGCCTTTGAGCCTCATTGCCTGTAATTGTAAACATCTGAACTTCAGGATTTTCAGGAAAAGTTCTGCCCTGCAAGATGTGTAGAAAGTCAAGTGTAGCCCAGCCCAACCACTGTTTTTGACTGGTGACTCTTCATGCTACTTGTCATGATGTTTCCAACCCAGGCAAGAGAGGTATTCCTTTCTGTGTGGAAAAGTTCCTCTCTGGCCTGGAAGAGCAAATAGCTGCTGAAGTTCAGCTCTTAGGTGAATCTCCTTGGCTGACCAAGGTCCTCAGGCAAAGATTTCACCATGTATTCCAGGTCTTTGTCCTGGCATTGCTCTGAATGTGGAGGGTGAGATACTGACCATGTTGACACGGTTATCGCCTGGGCATGGGTGTTGTTCTTGGTGGCAGTTGCACCCGATACTAAGGAAAGGGTGAGTTATGCCACTATCACCAGTGTTGCTTCAAAGTAGGCGGTGCTCCAGTTGCCTGGTTACCTGTGTTGTTACAGGTTGAATAATTTTTACAGGGTGGGGCCCCCTCTGATGAGTTTCCCTCAGATAGTTAGCACTGAATTCTCTTTGTCCTCTCAATAATGATAATAATAAAAAGAATGCTTCCTTTGCTAAAGGCATTAGCTTTTAGACTTAAGTTTATAACACATATTTAAGCTATTACTGTGCTTAGAGATTCAACCTCCCCCTCCAATCACAAGAACAGTGGTTCACAATAAAAAATAGGATCCCTTTCATTTGTAGAACACATTATGTTTTATGAAGCACGTTTACACCAACTATCTCCTGTCTCCCTCAGGCAAATCAGTGAGTTAGATGAAGAAGTCATTTTTGTCTCCATCACCTACCTTTTTAAGAGAGTGAGGATCTTGAGTTTCTAAGCATTGAGAATCAAAGGGAATCTAAGTAGTAACTGGACTTAAAGGTCAATTTTCTAATTCAATGATTGGGTCTCCCCCCTCCTCTGCCAGTACTTGAACACTTAGTTACAGAATTATTTGATGGTTTTTGTAAGGGCAAACATGACTTGATAATACTTCAGGAAGACATACTAAAATATTCATTGATCTCAGTTATAGGGAAAGAGAGAATGATCTTCTATTTGAGTTCTGAGAAGCAGTTTGACGTTGCTTTACTGGTCATTCAAAATACATAGGGATCTGAGCACTCTTCACAAGTAGACTGCATGTCTTTTAGTGTTTTCTACTTCAGGGATACATAGAGATTAATTTCACTGACTCTTGGAGCTGTAAGGGAAGCATAGAGATCATTCCTCCCTCCATGTAAGCATTATACTCAGTAGAAAACTGAGACCTAGCTGGGCTCGGTGGCTCAGCCTGTAATCCCGCGCCTTTGGGAGGCTGAGGTGAGTGGATTGCCTGAGCCCGCGGGTTCGAGACCCGCCTGGGCAGCGAGACCTCATCTCTACAATAAATCAAAAAAATCAGCCGGGCATGGTAGCGCATGCCTGTAATTCCGGCTACTGGGAAGGCTGAGGTGGAAGGATCGCCGGAGCCCAGCAGGTCGAGGCTGCGGTGGCCAGGAGCAGCCACTTCACTCCAGTCTGGGCGACAGAGTGAGACTCCAACTCAAAAAAAAAAAAAAAAGAAAACTGAGGCCAAAATGCCAGTTGTAGTTACTTTTCTATAAGAGGTAAGAGTGTTTGCACAAAAGCGACACAACAGTATAACAGAGCAAAAGCCTGTCACCCACAGCTCAGGTTATAGGTTTTTCTAGCAGGAGATAACTACTATCTTTTAAAACTATTTAAATACATCTAAATCATGAAAATTACCTTTCCTCCAATGAAGAATGTCATTTGAGGTTTCAAGCTATGTATGTCATAGTCTGTCCAATGGGAATTATGCAGTGTGACTTGGATCAGGCTTTGTATAATGTTTTTTATCTGGAAATGACAAATTCACTCCATAAGCTATAATTGTTCTTTAAAGATATCTTTGCATCGTGTTTGAGATCAGTGTTGGCCAACTCCCCTTGAGTGAAATGCTGAGCCAAGAGCAGGGGCATAGATCAAGGAGTCTTCAGCTTTCCAATGGTGAAAGGCCAGACGTGACCAAGGGCATTTTCAGTAAGTGGGACATGGGTCTGGTTCAAGGGGTCGGGTTCTGCTAGCTTGTTTTCTCTTTAGATTTCTGTTTTTCCAAGTTGTTGATCATAAACACCAAGGCAGAGACTATTGCCTGACTAAGAAATCCCTTTGACATTCTAGCAATGACTCATGGAGTTACTTCATGCCCACAGAGTAGCCAGTGTCACTTTCTGGGGTTCTTGGCCTTTTGCACATACAGCACATAAAACACAAGAAATCAAGTTTCTTCAGTGTCAGCCTGAACTCATGAGGGCAGCACTTTTTTCTGTCTCCCAAGCACGATCTCAGGCAACCTCAGGCCTCCACAGAACCTTCCCTGACTCCCGTGCTCCTGTCTCTGAACTCCCATCTGATAATCTGTCCCACATTGTTTTCGTCTCTGGTTGACCCACTTTTATCTTTTTGCTATATTATAATTGAATCAGGGTGGGATCCTTGACTGACATCTCTCATATCCTAGCAGAATACGGAGCACATATTAAGTGCTAAAAACACTTATGGAGCTGGGCACAGTGGCTCAGGCCTACAATCCCAGCACTTGAGACCAAGGCAGGTAGATTGCTTGAGCCCAGGAACTCAAGACCAGTCTGGGCAACATAGTGAAACCTCATTTCTACCAAAAATCAAAAATTAGCTGGGCATGGTGGCAAGCACCTGTAGTGTTAGCTACTTGGAAGGCTGAGGTGGAGGGATTGCCTAAGCCCAGGACGTCAAGGCTGTTGTGAGTTGTTGTGATCGTGCCACTATACTCCAGCTTGGGTGACAGAGTGAGACCCTGACTCAAACCACCACAACAACAGAAATAACAAAAAACACTTACGGATTGTTAGTTGCTGTGGTCATGAGGGAAGATGAATTTTCCAAGACCTCCTTTCTTCTTGTCCTCTTTTTTCTCCTCCTTCCCTTCCTTCCTTTCTTAAATATCTACTACAACAAGAGAGAGGAACTGTGCTTGATTTGGGGAGAGAGCAGTGAAGATGGCCGATGTATCATCATGGGAAGATGATTTCACCAAAAACTCAGCGCAGGGGAAGATCTTGGGAGACAGGGGATGAAGACATTTGGTCTCATAATTAGAGATGAGTAGTAGTTGGAAATAACCTAGCTCCCTTCTTTATTTGGGGAAGTAGGGCTAGAGAGGAAGGGGCACTGGAGTCGAAGGCCTGTTCAGGTTCTGATGTGAGCATTTTAGAAACTATGGACAAGCTACTCAGCACCCGAGCCTCAGGTGCTTCATCACAACAGCGGTAGTTGTGAGGGCAACATTAGTCATATGAAAATACTTCTTGACCGAGTGCAGTGGCTCATGCCTGTAATCTCAGCACTTTGGGAGGCCAAGGAAAGAGGCTTGAGCCCAGGAGTTCAAGACCAGCCTGGAAAACATAGCAAGATCTTGTCTGTTCAAAAATTAAAAAAAAAAAAAAAAGCTGCTGGGTGTGGTAGCATGCACCTGTAGTCCCAGTTACTCGGGAGGCTGAGGTGGAAAAATTACCTGAGTTCGAGACGATAATCATGGTGAGCTGTGATTATGCCTCTGCAATCTAGCCTGGGTGACAGAGTAAGACCCCAACTCAAAAGGAAAAAAAGAAAAGAAAAGAAAAAAACTTCTTTATGTTAAGCAAACATTTTACTTTTGTTAATGTTAAGTAAATGCTTTTTAATATTATGCCTGGTATTATGTTTTGCTATGTGAAAATGCTTTTTAAACTTCTCTTGTACAAATGTGAAGACTTTTATTTTATAGAGCATACCACATTCTGTTTTCTCTCTGAAAAACTTGACCTAAATGGTTGCTACCTTCCTTTTGAGCATGTGATAATAGATAACAGGACAGTTCTTTGTGGAGAGAATTCACAACTCCTATGTGTTAGACATAGTGCACCCCTGAAAGCATGTTTATTTTCTACACTGAAGCAGCATTTTGTTAAATGACACAAATTGTGCTGGAATAAGCTAATCAAGTTTCCAGTCAAAGTCACACTTGGAAATTGTTCCTAATACAGAATAGGGAATAGAGTCTCATGATAATTTTTAAAAGTACAAAAATATTCGAGATGGTACAATTTAAGGTCAAAACCTACATTTCTGTAATACTAGAGGGTACCCCCCACCCTGCCGTCCCTTTTTCCAGCACCAAAAAGCAAACAAACAAGCAAAAAACCAAACAAACTCAAAGATGAGTTCCTTCAGATCTGGAGTGTCTCTCTTACTTATTACAGTTCACCACAACTTAGGGGACCGTGGCTGTGCCCAGGGAACTGGGCCTCAGTGTCCCAGGCGGGATGCTTCCAAGTGACACAACTTTGAATGGGCCTGGAAAGGGCTACTGCCCTCCCCAGTTTATTCATTGCTTAAATGGGAGGATCGGTACTGACTTGATTCTCAGTTCTTTTGTGCTTTTTTTGTTGTTGTTCTGGAGTAATCAGGAAAGATCCATAAAGCCCTCCCAAGGAGACATGATGCCAACACAGAAGGACATGACTGTTAAGCCATTTCCCTCAGGAGTCAATGTAGTTCACACGCTGCTTTCACTGGGAGCCACTCCTGGTGCCCTGTGTTGTTGGCCTGCTTCCCAAGACATCAGAAGAGTGGCTTCTTTCCCAGCCAAGGCAGAACTGCCAGGCAGCTCCACAAACTGGTCTCTGAACTTTAGACCTTGCTTTCTCCATGGCTGCGGACAGACTGGCTCTCTTTAGGGAAAGCTGGCTGTGGTGGAGTTCCCATTTGTGATACATAGGCCCGCTGGTTTCAAAGGTGGTTTCTGTAAGGTAATTAAATCAAATGCAACTGAGTCATTTTTTGGTTTTCAAAAGTCACAAACAGCAGAGCAAAGCTTTCCAGAGACCTCTTGAGTAACAAGGGCACATTTGTCACACCCAATCAGCCTCTTGGTTGAAATGGAGACAATTATTGGGTGTTTGTATTATAGTCAGCAATAGAGTAATATACTGACCACTGATAGTATCTCTCAACCTTCCCCATTTCTGAGAAGTGCCTGGCCTGATCTGCATGCAGCATGTAGAAAAATCTACACTTACATGGAGGAGATTGGGTAGTAGGAACACATGTTTCCCCACTGCATTTGTCTTGGACAGAAAGCAGTGCTGGTGACGCTGATCCTGTTGGGTTTGGAAGATTTTCTGGGCGTTGACCTTCCCATCTAAAAAATATGGAAGGCAGGGCAAGATGGCTTCCAAATCCCTTATAGGGTAAGTAGGATTCTCCAAATTAGGGACAATCTTTTGAATGAATTGGAAATACTGAACTCTCCTCTTATTTCTCTTTGCTATCAACTTGCCAAGTGACCTATGACTTCCTCTTCTGGGCACTGGGCTTGTGTGTCAACTTCCTGCCCTCTGGTGTAAGTGCTTTTCCCTTCACCCGGAAAGCCTAGACTGTCCAAAGGCCTAGGGGAGGGACCATTAAGCATTCCATGGGGCAACAATGGGTATCTGCTGTAGCCCATGCAGAAGGATGGGTTGGTGCAGAGTTAGCTGGATTTGTCAGTGGAACAGACGAGGGGGAGCTGCCAGGATCCAGTTCCAACCATCTTTCCCCCTCCCTGCTATAGACCAGCTTTTCCTCCGATCTAATCTGAAATACTCACGTTAACCGGATACTTTTGATTTACAACAAAGAAAAATGGGCATAACCGGGCTATTCTTAAAACGCACATACGTCGTCAGGGCAGGGAGGATTCTATGTGGATTGGGGGACCGTTCCTTTAGCATTTCTCCCTTTTGCACCCATTAAATAATTAGAAGACTTTGTGGGGTTGCATCAGTAGCTGTCATGGGCTGCTTCCTCAGGCAGGACATGCCTGTTTTAAACTATAAGTAGACAGAATAAAACCCACCAACAGGCCCTATTCAGCCAATGAAAAAGTGACTGCCTATCGGCTGAATATGGCCTCTTGGTGGGTTTTACTTTGTCTACTTACAGTTTAAAACAGGCATGTGTGATCCAAGACCCATGGGCCATAAGCAGCCCAGGGCAGCTAATAATGTGGCTCCACAAAATCTTTTAACATCATCTGTTGCTTTTCAGCATTTATTTTCTTCATGACTCCATGTGTGGTTCCATTTTTGAAGTTCACAGTCACACCTTACTGATGACACTGCGTTTTGGCAGCACATTCATTTGTGAGCAGCTATTTTCAATGAAGAAGCACACAGAGAGCAAAATTTGAACAAACATTTCTGACGAGCACCTTGTGAACTCACTAAGAATTGTGACCACTTCATTGAACCAGACATTGGTAGATTAGATTAATTTTACAAAGACAAGGTCAAATTTCCCACGAGTTTTATGTTGTTCTCATCTTTCTAAAGTTTATAATGAAAAATATAAAAATAAAAGAAATCTTATTATGGACATACTCTAATTGTATTATATAATTTATGTGCAACCCAAGACAATTCCTCTTTACTCAGTGTGGCCCAGGGAAGCCAGAAGGTCAGACACCTCTGGTTTAAAACAAACAAACACATTTTTTTAAAATTCAGAAAATAACTGGTTTATTTGCCAACATGTATAAAGTCAAAATCTTAAATAAAAATACAGATTTCCAGTTTTTCCTGAGAATTTCTGGCCACCCAGGAACCTGTATTTCTGGAAGATTACAATCAGCTGGAGGTCAGAGGTCACTGTTCCCATGCAATGGTTCAGACACTCTCCGGGATGGCAGACTCCACTAGGCCCATTTTGCCATGGATTTTTTTTCTGCCTGACCCCTGTAGTCGTTCCTTTAAGAGACCCTTGGTTTCACCTGATCAGGTGATTGACACATGCATGAGGCACGGAAAACTTCATCCAGAAGAAGCAATTTCATAGCTGATGAGAAATTCTTTGGGAGTGAAGGGAATCAGAAACACTGAGAGGAGAAAGGTTCTAGAAGGAGGTCCCATCACAGGCCCTGGGCACCACAAAGGCACCTGGCCAGGGCAGTGGGGCAGACAGGCACCTGAAATCGAGACCCGCAGCACAAAGGGGTGGTGCCCCAGCATAGAGAACCTACTTTCCTCCTGACTGGCTTTGGGTCAGCCCTGTGATTTTATCAAAGCCCAGGTTTTGGCATGACCTCCTAATACCAGCAGGGACATCTAGTTTTTACATTCATCAATAAGGCAATATTTAACCTTCTGCTTCTAACTCTATTCATGTTGTTGAAATTATCCTCAGCCTCCTTAGCTATTAGAGCCCATAAGTAAGGGACCAATGGCCCATAATTTTTTAGATGTCCGTGTTCCTTATCTTTCATAACAGGGATCTTGGCTCTGCCAATATTTTCATGCCCTAATAACTGTCACTGATGCTTGGGCTGGTCATATGGTAATAAATAGTCGCCCATCTGGGACAAGGCCCTGTAAAACACAGAACAGGAAACTCCACATCATATGGAGAGTTGTACTTTTAGTTTCATAACTCGACTTTTGCCTAACAAAGATAGCTCTTATTGAAACTGAGCCCTTGTAGTGTAAGACATGTACTGACATATTTGTAAAAATCATATCTTCGTGCAAAATATTTTCCTATATGTCATCTAATTGGGATATGACCATGATCCATTGAGGCAGGCAGGCATGTTATTATAATCAATTTACAAAAAAAGAAAATTTATCAAAAAGGAGTTAAGGAAAATTAAGTGGACTGTGCTTATGTTTTACAGTTAGGTAAACAGAAGGTTTCTGCTTCTCTATCTCTGTCCATGGATCTTTCTGACTTCACTCTGTTGGCTGTGTGTCATGGTGTGTGTGTGTGTGTGTGTGTGTGTGTGTGTGTGTGTGTGTGTCTTTACACACATACCAACACAGATGGATGCCAGCGCAGAGAGGCAAAGCTGTTCATTTTAAAAAAATTTAAATCTAAGGAAAACTTTCACTGGGCACAGTGGCTCATGCCTGTAATCCTAGCACGTTGGGAGGCCAAGATAGAAGGACTCCTTGAGCCCAGGAGTTCAAGACCAGCCTGGGCAACATAGTAAGACCCGTCTCTACAAAAAAATTAAAAAAAAAAAAATTAGCCGGGTGTGGTGGTGTCTGCCTGTAGTCCCAGATACTCAGGAGGTTGAGATCGGAGAATCACTTCAGCCCAGCAGGACAAGACTGACTGCTGTGAGCCATGATCATGCCACTGCATTCCAGACTGGGTGACAGAGTGAGACTCTGACTCAAAAGAAAGAAAGAGAGAGAGGGAGAGAGAGAGAAAGGGAGGGAGGGAAAGAGAAAGAGAGAAAGGAAAAGAAAAAAAAGAAAAACGTTCAAAGTACTTGGTTTAGAAAATAGCATATGTTTCCTCATAGAATATGTTTGGTTTACTTACATAAAAATTAAAAAGAAGTATTCTGAAAACTCAGGGAAAAGATTCCATTACATTGAGGTGATTACAATAAAATAACTTCACAGGCTTATTTTTCTTTATGTTTTCAGAGCCTCTAACAAGGTAGGATTTTGATGAACTGGCTATAAGAAAATGTCTCTAAAGGATGGTACTGACAGGAACTGCCTTCCCTAATTGTTAAATCTGTGATGGCTATTCTCTATTCTAAAATATGCTAAAGAAAATTCACAGTTTTATAACTCTATTAATTTAGCTACTGGTGGCAAATATTATGTATTTTCATCAGGTTTCACGTTTCACCTAAACTATACCCTCCCCCCCATTATTTTGGGTTATATTATCAAAACAAGCACAAAAACAGGCCACACTAAATAGATGATGGCTTGGAGAATGCTTTCACTCGGAGTGACATGTTCATACTACGACTTCCTTTCTCCTGTTGAGATCATGATTCTTTCTCTTTAGTTCCCACATCCACTCCAGGGAGGGTGAGTGTTAGCCTTCTTTACTTTCTGCTTTTGTTTTGTTTTGGTTTGTTTGTCAACTGGTAATGTATTGAAATATGCAAAAAGAAGATTACATTGTAATCGAATTGAGCTATAGAATTGGTTATACAGTTTTACATATTTGACTGGTTTTGCATGTTTTGAATCTTCAAAATGAAGGTTTTTGTAAAACTCAATGTGGAGATGAAAACTGTGGCATACCTTTTAGGAAAATAGTATTCTTATCTATAAAGAAGAGGTACTTGCTTAGTAGAAAACATTACTTTGAAATGCCTGACATGTTTGTTTCAAATAATTATTTTCCGAGAACAGATTTTTCAGAAAACATTTAAATGTCATTTTTATGAGCTCTTATTGACCTTATCTTATTTTATGACCTTATTTTAATTAAGTTTTTATAAAATGAAAATGTAATTAAAAATACTATAAACATCTCAATGATAGAGCTTAGGCTACTTTTAGGAAAGTGTGTTCAGTATTTGATAGCTAAACATGGAATCTTAACACAGGACCAGGTTGGCTTGATCCATGCTGGAAGTGGCCTTCGTTTACACTGCCTCCCTACCGAATTCTGGCCCTGTTTTACCTTTAATGCTGAGTTTTCATGTTAGGAAGTAAGCCATAGAATGTTAATATTTCTCTCTTCCTCTTCTTCAGGAAACCAGAGGCTTTTGTGTGGCCATTTCTTCAAATTTTGCAAAGAAAACTATCAAAATGTCCAGATTTCTTTCTTTGCCCTCTCCTTTGCCCCTCCTCATAGGAATCTTATTAATGCCAGTTTTAGCATTAATCTTCCTACCGTTTTCTGAGTTCCCTTTCAAAATTCCTAATTCTGTGGCTTTGATATTATTTGCCCATTTAAGGGGTCCATTCCACTCTTATTTTACTGGGAGAAGCTCTCCCCTGTCTTTATTTTATTTATTTATTTATTTTTGAGTTGGAGTCTCACTCTGTCGCCCAGACTGGAGTGCAGTGGCCGCTCCCGACCACCGCAGCCTTGACCTGCTGGACTCCGGCGATCCTTCCGCCTCAGCCTTCCAAGTAGCCAGAATTACAGGCACGCGCTACCACGATCGGCTGGCTTTTTATTTTTTGATTTATTGTAGAGATGAGGTCTCGCTGCCCAGGCGGGTCTCGAACCCGCGGGCTCAGGCAATCCACTCACCTCAGCCTCCCAAAGGCGCGGGATTACAGGCTGAGCCACCGAGCCCGGCTCCCCTGTCTTTAAAGATCTCACTTTCTAAACCGGGCTTGGTGGCTCAACCTGTAATCCCGCGCCTTTGGGAGGCTGAGGTGAGTGGATTGCCTGAGCCCGCGGGTTCGAGACCCAACCGGACAACTTGGTGAGACCTCATCTCTACAATAAATAAAAAAAAATTAGCTGGGCTTGGTAGCGCACACCTGTAGTTCCAGCTGCTCGGAAGGCTGAGGCGGTAGGATCGCTGGAGCCCAGCAGGTCGAGGCTGCGGTGGCCGGGAGCGGCCACTGCACTCCAGTCTGAGTGACAGAGTGAGACTCCAACTCAAAAAAAAAAAAAAAAAATCTCACTTTCTTCATCACGTTTCCTCAGGTTAGGTGTTTCCTCTGATTTCCTACATATAATTTGTGTCCAGATTATTATTTTGGCATCCAGCATTCATTCAATCATTTATCAGTTTTTAGGACACCAAGATAAAGTAGGCATTGTTCTTTCAAGGAACTTATACTTTAATAGGGGTGATGGCCTATATTTTACAAACTATATTGCAAAGTAAGAATATCCTATGAGAAGTAGGGGAGTAAGAGATCATAGGGTGAGAGATAACATCTAATATATTTGACAGCCCCTAGGACAGTACTTGACACATACTCAGTGCCTGAGTAATTATTAGTCCCTTTCTGTGTGACTGAGAAAAGGGAAGAGGAATCAGGGAAGGCCTCATGGGAGAAGTAGCCTTTAGTCTTGACCAAACAGGTAAAACCTAGATGAGTGAAGAACAGAGTGAGAACATTCCAGGCAAAGGAACTCAGTCTAGGCCAGCAGTTCACAAAACTTTTTGGTCTTAGGACTCTTCACACTCTTAAAATATATTGAGAACCTGAAAAATCTTCTGTTAATGTGGATTCGATTTATCAATACTTACCCTACTAACAAATTAAAATGTCTTATTAATTCATTTAAAAATGATAACTCCATTATATATTAACATTACTAACACATGTGTAATGAAAAAAATTTCAAAACAAAATATTTTGTGAGAAAGCAGCATTCTTTTTTCATTTTTGCAAGTCTCTTTAATTTCTGGCTTAACACAAGATTCTTTATCTTTTTCTGCATTCAATCTCTTGCAATATCATAGATCATTTAGCTTCCAGAAAAGTCCACAGTACACTCATGAGAAAAGTGAATTTAAAAAAGCAAGTAACATTGTTATATGTTATTTATTAAGTAGTATTATTATTTTTATTATTATTAATGTTAAAGCAGGATTTATTGAGAGGACAGAAAAGCTCCCACAGTGGGAGGGGACCTGAAGGGGTTGCCCTATTAAGTATTATTATGAAAATAGTTTTTCCTTTTTGGACTCTCCAAGAGAGTATCAGCATCCCCCAGAGGTGTCTGAATCACATTTTGAGAACTGCCAGTTCATGCTGTACAAGATTATTCATCTCTCTCTCTCTCTTTCTCTCTCTCTCTCTCTCTTTCTCTCTCTCTCTCTCTTTATGTGTTGGAGTCTCACTCTGCTGCCCAGGCTGGAGTGCAGTGGCATGATCAAGGGTCACTGCAGCCTTGACCTCCTTGGTTCAAGTGATCCTTCTACCTCAGCCTGCTGAGCAGCTGAGACTACAAGCATGTGCCACCACGTGCCACTGCACCCAGTCCCATCTCTTTTTTATGAATATTCTGTATTCTCAATCTCTCTCTGTGTGTATGTCTCTCTCTCTCTCTCTTTAAATTGTAAGCTCCTAGAATACAGGAATTGTGATAGGTTCTCAATAAAATAAATAGCTGATGTTGATGATGATATGTGTGTGTTTACATTTAAAATTATATGTATACACACATATACATGCATGTGTCTGTCTACCTATCGATCTGTTTGTCTGTCTATCTATCCTGAATGTTTTAGGGAGTAAAAGTTCAAGTACTGTAAATATTGCTCAGTGGTAGAGTTGACTGTTAATAATTTGCCTGAAGATAGCAATAGAGGTTATGTTGGCAATAAAGCAAATGACTGCTTCAACAAAAGAAATTAGCCAGAAAAGAAAATCCATATCCATAGACAGGATGGCAAACTGCCAGTTTCACTTTTGCAAATTTTAAATTCCTAGGGCTTTTGGTACTACTTCATCATGTCCCTTTTCCTGCCTGGTGACAGATGGCAGGTGTGGCCATATTTACACGTGAATCAAGCATACCTGGAAGCCCCAGCCTTGACAGCCACCATAGAAAGTCCATATTCTTTAGCAATTTCTCAAGAGAATTGCATCAGGAAGAGCTTAGCAGGTTCTTTCAGGAATTAGTGTACCATACTCAGGGCTTAAAGACAAAAATAAAATGTGCCTTTGCAATACAGCCCTCCCTCAGAACGTGACATTCTTGGACTTGTCAAAGGAGGGCTGAGGCGAACGTTATCCTTCTCCAGGGTGAGCCTTGAATAGATTTGATTCACTGCAACTCATACATTCAAGATGAAATTTGGCTACAAAGAGAACTTTAAAGCCCTTTGGCATTTAAAACTAAAAATCTATACATCAGACCCCTGCAGATGACGTGTTTCATTTCTATTTTGTAGATGGAAAGAACAAGTGAGTTACAGATTGAAATGATCAGATGCATTGGATAAAACACCATAAACCTAAGCGTTTTTAAAGCTACAAGTTCAGAGATTGTCTAGTGAGTCCAAGACCCTATTTTGCAGCCAGGACACTGAGACCAGAGAGACTAAGCAACCCGCCTGGGGACTGTGGACTTTCTTTCTGAATCTCTGAGCTGAAGGTCTTTTGTGTTCCATACTGTGCACCTGCCCAGGAAGAAGCTGAGTTTAAGCTTCCTTATTTTATTCTGTTTTATTTTATTTGTCAGAGTCTCACTCTGTTGTCCAGGCTGGTGTGCAGTGACATGATCATGATCATGGCTCACTGCAGCCTTGACCTCCTGGGCTCAGGCAGTCCTCTTGCCTTAGCCTCTCGACTAGCTGGAACTACAGTTGTGCACTGTCGTACTGCTGCCTCCTCCTCCTCCTCCTCCTTCTTCTCCTCCTCCTCCTCTTTCTTCTTCTGTATTTTTTGCAGAGGTGAAATCTTGCCATGTTTCCCAGGGTGGTCTCGAACTCCTGGGCTCAAGTAGTCCTCCACCTCAGCCTCCCAAAATGCTGGGATCACAGGCATGAACCACTGCACCCAGGCTGAGTTTAGGCTTCTTGACAATCCATAACTCATCTTCCTTAGGATCTGTACTGTTTTCTCTAGTGAGAACTTGTGCATCATATAAGGCTTTAGGTACATGGTCTCCATCATTCCTCTCAGGCCTTGCTTCAAAATTTTAAGGAGACCTTGTTGATTTTGTTGGACAGAGTGTACTGCCCGTCGAGGCAAGTGGCCACACACTTCCGGCTTCGTGAAGGACCAGTCATTTTATGACATGCAGCTTCCTGCTTGTCTGTTTGCTGCCCACCACACCACATGTCTGGCCTTCCATGAGCAAAAGTTTCACTACTGAAATCAGTGGGTGACCTTTCTCGTTTTACATACACCGGAGGAAGAGGCAATTTGCTCTCGAGTAGTTTTGCAATCAAGTTTAGTATTTCTGCAAGACAGGGCAGAACCTAACAGGGGCGTCCTGAGCTGGGAGCCTTCCTTGGTGGTGGCCCAGAGGCCTTAGCCTTTGCGTTGTTTGAAGCAAGATGCAGTGGTCATTTTGTGAATGTTTTCAATATTTTTGTCACTTAGGTGAAGAGATGTATCTATAAAATGTCCAAATGCTCTGTGTGGCAGGCAACTGTTATTTTGTCTATACTTTTATTCCAACGGTGTTGGCATCATGGAAGGAGAGCAGGGGATTCCAAACTGCAGCCGCCAAACTGGCGTCTGGTCACAGTGACACGCTGCCTTTTCCCAGCACGGGGAGCTGGGTGAATTCATCTTCTGGAGAAAGCTAGTGGGATAAAAGAAGGGGAAGACAGTAAGCTTGGGGCAGAAGGGAGTCAGTGCAGAAGGAACAGCAGGGTTTTCGTGCAACCAGTTACGGGGTCCTGTCCCTGTACTTGGCTGGCTCCTCCTGGGGATCTCTGCCCGCCCTCTG
Source organism: Cephalopachus bancanus (assembly GCA_027257055.1). Classification (NCBI taxonomy): domain Eukaryota; kingdom Metazoa; phylum Chordata; class Mammalia; order Primates; family Tarsiidae; genus Cephalopachus; species Cephalopachus bancanus. Next base: position 16,961,498 of record JAPVLO010000005.1, on the reverse strand, counting down.
CAGACACATCTCTGGCAATAGTGTGGAAGCCCCAGTCCCTCTGCAGTCATTCAGGACAGGTGCTCTGTTCCATACTGCCCAAGGCAAATCTTGCATTTTGAATTCTACTTTTTTTTTATTGAGTTGGAGGTCTCACTCTGTCACCCAGGCTGAAGCGCAGTGGCACAATCATGGCTTACCACAGCCTCAACCTCCTGGACTCAGGTGATCCTTCCACCTCCACCTCAAGTAGCTGGAACTATAGACATGTGCCACCACACCTGGCTAATTTTTTTTAATTTAATTTTTTATAGAGATGAGGTCTCGTTATGTTGCCCAGGATGATGTCAAATTCTTGGGCTTAAACGATTCTCTTACCTTGGCCTCCCAAACATTCTGGGACTATAGATGTGTGCCACCATGTCTGTCTAATTTTTTGATTTTTGTAGAGATGAGGTCTCACTATGTTGCCTAGGCTGGTCTCGAATTCCTGAGACCAGGCTGGAGTACAGTAGCACAATCATAGCAACCATGGCCTTCACCCCCTGGGCTTAAGGCATCCTTCTGCTTTGGCCTCCCAGAGTGCTAGGATTACAGGCTTGAGCCACCACACCTGCTGGATCATTTTTTTAAAAAAAACTTATTTTTTTTAAAAAAACTAACCTCGAACTCCTGGGCTCAGGGAATCTTCCCGTTACGGCTTCCAGAGTAGCTGGGACTGCAGGTGTGTGCCACTGCAGCCCAACATGAATTATTCTAATAAGGAAGGAGAAAACTCAGATAACCCTGCCCCAGTCACCATTCTCATTAGGAAATTCAGTCCAGTGGTGCTGATGGAAAAATCATGAAATTGAATATTGATGTAATAAATTCTATTGTAGAAAACAGGGGGAAAGAGTCTGTCAAATATTTAAAGATATAATTATCAATTTCTGGTATTTTGTTGTGAATCATTAATTTATCTTTCAGATAAACAGAAGTAAATATATCTTAAAAGTTTAGAAAATTTCATAAAACAAATAGCAATGATAAAATTCTACCCATTATTTTCCCCTCTATAAATTAGAGCACCATTATCTTATTTTAGTAAAACATTATCTCAGTTCCACTTTTGAAGCAAAGTTTGAGAACTTCTGGCTTAATGAATAAATTATTAGACTCTAAGAAAAGCCAGGTGGGCACGGTGGCTTATGCCTGTAATCCTAGCACATTGGGAGGCTTGAGGCAAGAGGATTGCCAGCCTGGGCAACATGCCAAGACCTCATCTCCACAATGGAAAAAAAAAAAAAAAACAGCTGGGCATGGTGGTACCTATATTCCCAACTACTTGGGAGGCTGAGACAGGAGGATCAACTGAGCCCAAGAGGTCGAGGATGCAGTAGCTAGGATTGTGCCATTGCACTCCAGCCTGGGTGACAGAGTAAGATTCCGATTCAAAAAAGAAAGGAAGGAAGGAAGGAGGAGAGGAGAGAAGAGGAAAGAAGAGGAGAGGAGAGGAGAAAAAGAAAACCGTATCCTGTTCCAGGTTGAGGTTTTAGTTAGCATTCTTTTCCTGACAAGGCTTGTGACTTTTGATGAAATCCCAGCCTTACTCCTGTCTAAAAAGGTTGCCCATGGTGCTGGTCCCACCAACTACTCAAACTAGGTTTTCAGTAGCCTGGGAGGGAGGAGAGAGATTGAAAGGGAAAGAAAATGGTCCGGCAAATATTATTTGATGGTGGCAGACTAAATAGAAACCAGCCAGCAGGAAGGCAAGCTGTGGTATGGACCAAGCGCCAGGGTGACAGCCTCTGGAAGCTGATTTTTCACTGAAGCACCCAAGAAAGAATCTGAATTTCAGACTTAAAGGGGAAGGGGTAGATTTGGGACAACCTCACCCACAGAGAAAGCAAAACTCACTGGGGAGAGAGGCGAGAGCAGGAAGAAAGAAAGGATTCTAGTCCTTGGAGAAATTTCCTATAGGAAAACTTAAGGAGAGATGGAAGGTCCAGGCTAGAAGAGGAAAGGACCAGGTGGCTGTGAAGAGGAACAGGGCATGGCAGAGGCACTCGACAGGAGAGACGAAGGGACAGATGCCACTGACAGGTAAGGGCAGCAGAACCCCATATTGAAATGATGTGGTAGATGTGTTCACTCGAAGGTTCTCCCAGGAAAATGCCTGAAATGAGAATGAATTATAACACCGGGTCAAAGACATGCATGCTGTTGTGAAAAGAGTTTGGCCTGTGCTGCCCACTGGGTTTGAATCCCAACTTCATCGTTTTGTAATTGTGAGAGGACAAATTGCTTACAACAGCTCAGCTTCCTCATCTGCAAAATGGTCATGATAATCACTTCTCGCAGGTTTCTCATGAAGGTGGAGATCACACATGCAAATGACCTATCAAGATTCCTGTCACACATGAGTGTTCAATCAAGAGGAGTCCTTCTTATCTAGTTTGAATGAAATGGAGGTTACTTTGGAGGCTAAGTCAATCCCCCTGTAGGGAAGGAATCAGGATCATTGAAAGTAGGTCTAGCCGGGAAGTGGATGTGAAGATATACCACGTAGACATTCCACGTGGGTGATGGGGACTGACCAGCCAGTTGCAGAATGTAGCCTCCTTGGAGTTCACAGGCTACCAGCAGAGACACAGCCGTCCCGTTAACTCGTGGACAATGGAAAGGGGGGGTCCAGGCCTTGAAAAGTTGCCTAAGAAGAAGTCAGGGTGCTGGGCTCAGTGGCTCAACCTGTAATCCCGCGCTTTGGGAGGCTGAGGTGAGTGGATTGCCTGAGTCCACGGGTTCGAGACCCGCCTGGGCAACTTGGCGAGACCTCATCTCTACAAAAAAATCAAAAACTAGCTGGGCGTGGTAGCGTGCGCCTGTAGTTCCAGTTACTTGGAAGGCTGAGGCGGAAGGGTCGCCAGAGTTCAGCAGGTTGAGGCTGCGGTGGCCGGGAGCGGCCACTGCACTCCAGTCTGGATGACAGAGTGAGACTCCAACTAAAATAAAAAGAAGGTAGGACAATGGATGATGGTCTAACCTCGGTCCCCATTGGCAATCTGAAAATTCACAAGAGCTTGATGCAGAATTCAAATACAGAGAGAAATGGAGAGGGCAGTGCAAGGAGGAAGATCCGTGTCCAGGTGAGGGTGGGATAGAAAAGTAATCCAGAAATGAGCAAGGCCTGCTGCGGTGGCCCACACCAATAATCTCAACACTTTGGGAGGCTGAGGTGGAGAATTGGTTGAGGCCAGGAGTTCAAGACCAGTCTAGACAAGACCTCGTCGCTACAAAAATTTTAAAAATTAGCTGGGTGTGGTGGTGTATGCCTGTAGTCCCAACTACTCAGGAGGCTGAGGTGAAAGGATTGCCTAAACTCAGGAGGTCGAGGCTGTGGTGAGCCACGATCATGCCACTACAATCCGGTCTGGGTGACAGAGTGAGACTTCAACTCAAAAACAAACAGGAAACAAAACACGAAATGATCATGTAGTGAAGTAAATTCTGATCTTTCACCCAAAGGTGATTTATGGTCTAAGAGAGCACAGACTGAAGACAGAGCTCTACACAAACCCACCCAATGACTGACTCTGGAAGAGTTCAGGTGGAAAGTCGAGAGCCACTGAAGACTGAGTGTCGGGTGCCGTCCTTCAGTGAGTGGTAGGCATGGCTGCCATGAGCCCCAGGGCAGGGAGTCTTGATCTGGGCCACCTGCCTTTAACTAACTCTCTGGCCCACTCAGAGTCACTTCCCCTGTCTGGGTCTCAGTCTCCTGGCCACTCGAGGATTTGGACCAGGATAATTAATTCTAACCCTCTACAAAATTTAGGCCCGTTTTGAACACTCTCAGAATCTCCTGGTGCTCTTCTTTCTCCAATTTAGACACACGGTCCTTTTTACTAACTCCTACCCCTAATGGGATCATCACCCAAGCCCCTTGCGAGGCTGACGGTCGGCTGCTCTGTGGAGGAGAACAGGTATTTCTAGGATAGCAAAAATAAGGACAGGTGAAAACAGGCAGAGGGACTCAGCATGGATTCTGATGTGGCTGCTGCCCAGAATTAAGTGTCCAATGGCAAAAGCTCAAATCAACAGGAGAAGAGTCAAGCTCCCATTGCTCAGTTCCTGAGCTGGAGTGTGACTTCCGGGGCTCAGAGCAGGAAATGCCTCCCCCCCTTACACGGATGGCTAGTTCCCCAAAAGAGATTCCCCAGGGAAGCACCATGTTGCTCTCCAGCTCCCAGGGAGTAAGATCCTGGAAGCTCTGTCTCAAGGTTGTTTCCTGACTCTTTGAATGGGAAGCCCTGGACAATCTGTGACTAGCCCTCTGTCCTTAATTGATGGCACTTCTAGTCTCAGCCACTTCCTGTTTTAACTTCCTGGAACACCCTCTTTCTCCTTCATTCAACTGTGCATCTGCAACTCAATGCTTTCTTGGGAAATGGGTGTTAAGATGAAAAAAGGCAGCTGCCTAATGGCTTAAAAAAGAAAAAAAAAAGAAAAAGAAGAAAACAAAAAGAAAGACTAGAGACCCACATTGCCTTGCTTCTAATACAAGTTTATTAGCTGTGTCCCCTTGGTAAGTTGCTTGGCCCCTCTGTGCTTTATTTTCTCACCTATAAAATGTGGCCAAGAATCCCCTCAGCAGCGTAGGCTTGTGCGGAACAAATAACTGAATAAGTGCAGAGTGCTTAGAAGAATGCTGGTACTTAGAAGAATCTAAAATCACAAATACTCCCCTTTGAACTTTCAAGATCAGGTTTAAATTTGAGAGCTCATTTTCAGATTGAGTTTTTAAATTAATCTATTAAAATCTGAGGAAGAAGGAAAGTGGTCTTTTTTCATCATTCTAAGCAGAAGGTGAAATTATAGCAAAGAAAACCATTTTGCAGGGTTCAAAAACCTCTATCTGCTGGGCATGGTAGCTCATATCTATAATCCCAGCACTTTGGGAGGCTGAGGCAGGAGAATTTCTTGAGCCCAGGAGTTCAAGACCAGCCTGGGCAACATAGTCAGACCTCGTCTCTACCAAAAAATATTTAAAAATTAACTGGGCAAGGTGGTGCTTATCTGTAGTCCCAGCTACTCTGGGGACTGAACAAGGAGGATTACTTAAGCTCAGGAGGCTGAGGCTGTGGTAAACTGAGTTCATGCCACTGCACTCCAGTCTGGGCGACACAGTGAGACTCCAACTAAAAAACAAAAAACAAAACTCCAAAAGCCTTCTATCTGCATCCAGTTGGAAGATTTGGATGGCAAAAGCTTAAAAGGAGAATTAAACAAGCAATCTGTATTCCTGTGGCTTTGTTTTGCGATGGAGTATTATGGACTGGGGGGTATGGGGAGTGCAGCACACATGATTTTCTTTTCTTTTTCTTTTTTTTTTTTTTGAGTTGGAGTCTCACTCTGTCACTCAGGCTAGAGTGCAGTGACATGCTAATGGCCACCCCAGTGTCGACCTGCTGGACTCCGGTGATCCTTCTGCGTCAGCCTTCCAAATAGCCGGAACTATAGGCGTGTGGTACCGTGCCCAGGTAATTTTTGATTTATTGTAGAGATGAGGTCTCGCCAAGTTGCCCAGGCTGGTCTTGAACCTGCGGGCTCAGGCAATCCACTCGCCTCGGCCTCCCAAAGTGCTGGGATTACAGACCGAGCCACTGAGCCCAGCCATGACCTTTAATTCTAACTGTGCTTTATACTGTGCAATATCTACTATTGAGAAAGTATTAGGAAAAGGCGAGATAATCACAGGATTCAGAATTCAAGTCAATGAGCCAAAAATGTTTTCTCCCAGGTTTTTGTTTTTTTGTTTTATTTTGTAAGATCAAGGGTTTTCCCTCCTATCAAACAGAAAAGACTTCCTGACTGGGTCCTCTCAACTTTGCAACTGCACTTAACCTTATGTAGTCAGACCCAAAAGTCCCTTAACCAAGGGAAAGTCAACCTAACCACACCCTGGAACAGGAAAGAGAAAAGACATTATTGTGTGAGCCACTTTCTTTCAGGCAATGTGTCTGTGACGATCAATTATTTCATTTATTCATTATGAGCTGGAGACAGTCACGGTATCTTGTTTACAGGAAGTTCTTTCAGAAATGGGCTTTCATGGCTTAACCGAACTTACACTAAATCGTATCACTCAGAGCCCCGCCTCTGTTGTTAGTTTCTTTCATTCTTACCTGACCAAGTGTAGGGGAGTAGGGTGGGGACCCTCTGAGGACAACGTGCTCTTCTCAAGAATTTCCGCTAGTCCCGAAACAGGCACCAGTAATGGCATAAACATACTTAGGATTGCAGACAGTTTCTTATAGTGTTTCACACTGTGGCTACCTTCAATATCATGTTGACCCTGTGTTACCTATTTACCTGTCCGGCTTCTCACTAGATCATGAGACTCTTGAAACCTGGGGCCATGTCTTATTCACCTGTTATACCCTTGATACCTAGCACATTGTTGCAAGTTACTAGATTGTAATATTATCACTTTTTTTTCTCCACATGTCCCCATCTCATTCTACCGGAGAACTGGAAACACTCAAACATCCTTGTTGAGCTAACAAACGTTTTTGAATGACACGTACTTTGAGACCGAGAAGGGAAAAATCAGTCCAGGCACACCTTGATGACAGGCAGGCATGACTCATCTCCCAAGTGGGGGCAGGAATGGGTGGGGAGGGAGCACTGGTAGAGTCACAGGGTGATAGAGGCCTCCCCGGCAGGAGAGTTGGCTGAGATTGAGATTCCCTGTTATCCCCGTTTGTGTAATTCCCCCTCTGACTTTACATGAACCCAGACAGTTGCCTGGCACCATCCGGGTCTGTTATGCAACCCAAATGTGTTTTGTCATTTCCCTTAGCAAACAGGTTCTGGCTTCCATACCTTGGGGGGAAAAAAGCAGCAGCCTCACAGAAGGGTTGTATGCATGAGTATAGTTATGATAATCAACACAGAGAGTTCTACCTTGAAGATCAGAAAATGGGAGCCCTGAGGTAGTTGTCCTGTCCCGGGGTCAGCGAGGATACCAGCCTCTGAGACAGAAATGGATCTTCCATGTCTACTGTACCAGCTGTCGGATTGGCCTAATGTATCTCATTGTTCTTCAGGGAACTCTCTCCTATTGAACTGAAGATGTGGGAATCCCTAATCAGAAGGAGCAATTCACAGCGAATCAATTTATTCCATCACTTTGGCCCACAGGGGAATGCTGAGTGGGACGACACATTTCCATGGTGGAGCCTCAGCATCTTCTACAACAAAGGACAGATTTAAGGGGGACCACAGGAGAACAATACTTCCTGTGTTGTGGAAAACCTCCTCTAACTTGCCCCCTGGTTGTGGTTGCCGCTGAGGCTGTTTATTCCTGCAAGTGTTTATAACATGCCTTTGCCCTTTGTCAGGGGAAACTGGCCTTCTCTCCTGCCATTTTGCAACATGACTTCTGACTGTATCTCATTGATCCTAATAATAGACATTGTGGCAACCACCTGTACTTTAAGGTCATTGCCTCATGGGTTTCACTGTAATGCTGTCTTTCCTGGTGTCATAGTCACAGCTCTCAATGGGCACACCCTTTCCTAACTACATGAAAGTATGTCATCAAAGAAAAACAAAACAACTGGCTTCTCCGCGAAAACCCTTGTGACTGACACTCCACGAGGTATAATGTTGACAAGCCTGTTGTTCATCTTCCCTAAGCGTGCGTTTAGTAGATGTCCACTTACCTGAATCACCAGGCAATCTGAAGGAAAGTATTTTCTGTTGTTGTTGTTAAGCTCATGCATGAAATGTGCAGTGAGTTTAGACTTAAATCACACCGACTGGATTTAGCCACATGGCTTATAAATTGGGTAATCCAACCCTGCAGGTAATTGGGATGTGTCTCTTTCAGGTGTGATATCTATTTACATATCTGATACCTGACTTGTAACAAACACTATACTCTTGAATGAAAGAAATAAAGGTGGGGCAGCAGGCACTGTGGTTAACTGCCCAACATCCCAGCATTTTGGGAGACTGAGGCAGAAGGATTGCTTGAGCCCAGGAGTTCGAGACCTGCCTAGGCAACATAGTAAGACCTCGTCTCTACAGAAAAATAAAAAAATTAGCTTGGCATGGTGGCACATGCCTGTAGTCCCAGCTACTCGGGAGACTGAGGCAGAAGGATCGCTTGAGCTCAGCAGGTCAAGGCTGCATTAGCAGTGATTGTGCCACAGCCTGAGCAGCAGGAGTGAGACCCTCACCTCAAAAAAAAAGAAAGAAAGAAAGATAGGAAAAGCTCAAGTGATGCAGCACCAAGGATGCTCTGGGATACTTGGGTTTGGCCACTTCATTTCCTTGCCCTTTAATTAACTTCACAATCCAAGTTGCTTAATCTCTTTTGGTTCGGTCATTTCGCCTACAGACTGTGATACCTTGCTTGACTGATATGTCTTAAGATGTCTTCAGATCTCCTTCTGGATCATATTTTTATGCACATAGTCCTGCAGGTCTTCTGAACTGTTTCCCAAGAATGGACCTTTCACTGACCCTGAGATTAGGTGCAATTGAATACAATCAGCCTCCAGCTTTGTTACCCCCAGTCCTGCTCAGGAGCGGGTCAGGTAGGGCTTTGGATGGTTATATGTCATGACTAAGGTGTCATCGCATGAGCTCTCGTCAAGATTGCTGGGTTCAGAACATTCAGTGATTTAAGTGAGATGGGCATCGCCTGCTCAGAATGACCTTATCATGGTCTGCGCTATTTGTGCAGGTTGGTGGAAGTGGCAGGCATCCTCTTCGTGTTGGGGTCCAACACAGAGGAGGTAGAAATCTACGAACCATGTCCTCCCCCCCCATGCCCACTTAGGGTTAAATAATTGCCCGATTGTAACTTGTTTTCAGCTCAGCTGGGCAAGTGATTTTAAGAGATTTTAGAGATGAAACTTTGAAAACAATAACAACCAAAAGAAATGACTGTTGGGGATATATTTTAATGATCATCTGCAAATAGTTACTATGTAGAACGTGTCGTTAATAAACTGAATTACCCAACAGTCTTCCTTACTAGATGGGCTCTGTTTCCTGCATGGACATCTGTTTTTATCATAGCTTGGCATCATTTTTAAAACATCTGGGTTCCAATAAAGGGGATTTGAGTACAAAAGAATTCTACATAAGGTAAAACAACAACTTTCTCCCCTCTTTCATGCCCCCCCCCCCGCATCTTGGTAACTCCCAGGCCATGGAAGGAGAGACTTAAACCCAGACTCCCACATTCCATTCTTCCCACCCTAGGATGTGTTCCCCAACACATCCCTATGGCTTCGCTGTGTCCTGTCTACTGAAGTTACATTTGTGTCACACTTTTATCACAATGCAAATTTTTCTCTCTCTCTCCTTCTCTCACCTCCCTGCTTCTCTCTCACACTCTCTCTCCTTCTCTCACCCTCTCCTCTTTCTCTCCTCTCTCTTTCTCTCATTCTCTCTCCTCTCGCTCTCTCTTCTCTCTCTCCTTTTCTTTCTCTCCTCTCTCTCTCTCTCTCACACACACACACACACACACACACACACACACACATACACACTTTGTATATTGCATTTAACAAATTCTTACAGGGCCTAGAATATCCCAGGCACAGTTCTAAGTGCCTTAAAAATACTAACCCACTAAATCCTAAATCCTCATAATTGTATGTGGCAGAAACTATTATCCCTACTTTATAGACGAGGACACTGGGTGGCAAAAAGCTTAACCAAATTCCTCAAAGTCAGTGCTAATAAACAGCAGAACCCAGTCTGAACCCAAATATGGGTTGTACTTGATCTAGTTTATGTGATTCCAATCCATTCATTATTTTTTTCTACTTAGACTCTATTCATTGTATCCCACCACTGTAATAACTACCCCAAGTGAATATAGAAAAGAAGATTAATTTTATTTTCATAAGAAGAGGTTGGAGTATTCTATACTATACGAATCATATGTCATATATGATACCACATATTCAATTTTTTGAGAAAAATTGGACATAGGGTTGAAAAAATTTTTTTCCTGAAATATCAGTTGATTCATATAAAATATTATTAAAGTGATAGCAATTAAGTTGTTTAATCAACCAATTTTATCACAAAGAATAAATGACGTGAACTTGAGTTCTTCCAAGGAAATTTGTGAGTTCTGTCTCCCTGATTAGACAGTAGCAGGAACTCTCTATTATACTTTTCCCCCAACATTTAGGGTTACAATAAGATTCCATCAGAATCTGAAGATACCTCTAAGATAAGTTCACCTTCTGAAGTAGAAAAAGCAAAAATCAATACCTAACAGATGCCAGTAGTCCAGTGGGTTGGGTATTTGTGATTATGTTGCTGATGACTAGACTGTATCTGCTTAATCCTATCATGGAAATTGGAACATTAATTTTAAAAAATCAGGTGACTAAAATAAAAACTGTTCTGTAAAATAAGACTGAAAAATATAGGTGATTATAGAGATGCAAGTAGCAATCTACTTAATAGTGTGATAATAAATGTGATGATAGCAATGATGTGTTAAAGGACAGATTCTGAGGGAAATGAAAGTTTTAAAAAATTGTTACTGAAGTGATACACTGTATATATCAGTTATTTCTTCCTTTTCGTTGCTGAATGGTATTCTATTATATGGATGTGACATGATTTGTTTATCTACTTACAAGTTGAGGGACATTGGGTTATTTCCAAATTTTGTGGTGATTATGAGTAAAACTTCTATAAACATTTGTCTTTCTACAGACATGTTTTCATTTTGGTCAGGGGCTAAATTCATAGGAGGGGAGATTGTCGGGTTGTGTGGTGAGTATATGTTTAACTTTGCAATAAACGGGCAAACAGTTTTCCAAAATAGTCACACCATTTTGCATTTGCGATAGCAACGTATGGAGTTTCAGTTGTTCGACATTTTCACTAGCACTCAATTTTGCCAATTTAAAACATGTTAGCCATTCTTATAGGTGTATAATAATATCTAATTGTGATTTTAGTTGACATTTTCCTAATGACAAATGATTTGTGATTTGGAGCTTATTTTTTTGTTGTTGTTGTTTTTTTGTTTTTTGAGTTGGAGTCTCACTCTGTCGCCCAGACTGGAGTGCAGTGGCCGCTCCCGGCCACCGCAGCCTCGACCTGCTGGGCTCCGGCGATCCTTCCGCCTCAACCTTCCAAGTAGCCGGAATTACAGGCATGTGCTACCACGCCCGGCTGATTTTTTTATTTATTGTAGAGATGAGGTCTTGCTGCCCAGGCGGGTCTCGAACCCGCGGGCTCAGGCAATCCACTCACCTCAGCCTCCCAAAGGCGGGGGATTACAGGCTGAGCCACCGAGCCCGGCTAGGAGCTTATTTTGTATATGCTGGTTTCCTATCCAATATTTTCTTTGGTGAATTGTCTGTTCAAATCTGCTAATTTTAAAATTTGAGTTGCTTGTTTTCTTGTTATTGAGTTTTGAGAATTCTTCATAAATTCTGTATTCACAATCTTTATCAGATATGTGTTGCAAATATTTTCTGCCAGCCTGTGGCTTGTCTTTTCATTCTTTTTAACAGTGTTTTTCAAATTTTGATAAAGTACAATTTACTATTGTTTCATTTTATGAATCTTGCGTTTTGTGTACTAAGAAATTTTGTCTGTCAAGGTCAGAAAGGTTTTCTCTTATTTTGTTTTTTTCTAGAAGTCTTATAGTTTTAGATGCCAGGTATAAGTTGAGTTTTTTGTTTTGTGTTGTTTTGTTTGCCTGTTCCACCAGTGTTTGTTGATTAGGCCAAAGCTTTCTATTCAATTGCCTTGGCAACTTTGTTGAAAATGAATTGATCTGCTGTGTGGATCTCCTTAGGGACTCCATGCTGTTTCATTACTCTATATGTCTATCCTCTTGCTTACAATGTTAGAAACACTTTAGAGTAAACCTTGAAATTAAGTTTGTGAGTCCTCCAACTTGTTTTCTTGTTCAATATTGTTTTGGCTGTTCTGTGTCTTTTTCAGTTGTTTACTGGTTAAGTTACTTCCTCTGATCTTCACATTTCTCAACTTTAAAAAGGGGATAATAGCCGGGCTCAGTGGCTCAGCCTGTAATCCCGCGCCTTTGGGAGGCTGAGGTGAGTGGATTGCCTGAGCCCGCGGGTTCGAGACCCGCCTGGGCAGCGAGACCTCATTTCTACAATAAATCAAAAAATCAGCCAGGCGTTGTAGCTCGCCCCTGTAATTCCGGCTACTCAGAAGGCTGAGGCGGAAGGATCGCCGGAGCCCAGCAGGTCGAGGCTGCGGTGGCCGGGAGTGGCCACTGCACTCCAGTCTGGGCGACAGAGTGAGACTCCAACTCAAAAAAAAAAAAAAAAGTGGATAATAATAGTTTCTACACCATAGAAATGTTGGAAAGGTTTAATTTGTGTAAGCTGCCTGACATGTGTTAATATTAGTAAATGTTACTATTTCAATAACTGTTCACTATTTTTTTTTTTTCTTCCGAGTTGGAGTCTCACTCTGTCGCCCAGATTGGAGTGCAGTGGTTGCTCCCGGCAACCGCAGCCTCAACTGCTGGGCTCCAGCGATCCTTCCGCCTCAGCCTTCCAAGTAGCTGGAACTACAGGCACACACTACCACGCTGATTTTTTTATTTATTGTAGAGATGAGGTCTCGCCAAGTTGCCCAGGTGGGTCTCAAATCTGCGGGCTCAGGCAGACAATCCACTCACCTCAGCCTCCCAAGGCACGAGATTACAGGCTGAGCCACCAAGCCCAGCTAACTGTTCACTATTATTTACCATTCTGTAATTTGCATGACAGCTTTTTTAAAAAGCTATTTCATCTGAGATTTTGTGTGGTGGAACCTCTTAGCCAAGGTTTCACTTCCTGTGTTTTCAGTTATCCAAGGTATAATACAATAAGATAGTTTGACAGAGAGAGAAAAAGACCACATTCACATAACTTTTCTTACTACAGAATATTGTTGCAATTGCTCTATTTTATCATTAATTATTATTGTTAATATCTTACTGTACCTAATTTATAAAGTAAACTTTATCATATATATCATATACAGGAAAAAATAGTATAGTATATATAGGGAACATAACCCTCTCAGATAGGGAGCTACTGTTGTACTTTGCTTTATTCTAAAACATGCATATACCTACTGCAAGGGTGTGTGTGTGTGTGTGTGTGTGTGTATACATGTTCATATATTGTAAAATATATTTTGGAATAATGCTTTGTCTAGTCAAAGAATTGAAATATAAATTTGAAAAAGAGCATTCTAACATGGAAATACTTCTTGCATCTCTCAGTTTACTAGGTTTTTGTGAGTAATAATACTGGAAAACAATGAGGATTAGTAAAATATGCCTTGGACATTCTGAGTAAGGAAGAAACAGTTTGGAGTCAGATCCCAATAAACTTGTGTCTTAACTTGCAACTTCCTAGCTACAAAACCTTGAATGCACTCTGTTGTAGTCACATTTTCTTATCTATGTTGTGCCTCACAGTAGCTGCAGTGAAGATAAGTGAGTGAGACTGTGAAAGTGTTTTGTAAAGTATAAAATGCTAAACCCATTGTTTCCAAACTGTGTGCTTCAGTGCCCTGGGGTGCTATAATGAAGTCACAGAGTCATGGTAGGATATTTTACATTTCCTTAGGAAACACAATAATATTTGTTGGACACTGCATGAATTATTACCAATATATTGTTTGGCCATAACAACTTAATAAATGAAAATGGTAGATCTGTAGTTTGGTTTAGGGATCTGTAAAAAAAATTACTGAGTTGTTTAGCATATTGTAAGTGAGAAAGCTTGGGAAGCTCCATGATAAACTCCCATTTCATGAAAGTCATATAGTGTCTGTGTCTGGCATATATGTGAGTTATTTATTATTTTTGTGGTTTTTGTTACTTCATAATCTTTGATGTCCATTTTTGGTGTAAATGCTCTTCGAAACTATCTCACAAGACTCCATTACCAGAAGTATCGAAACAAACTTGTAGCACCATTAGATATATAAACGGCTTGGCGGCCAGCCACTTCTCCCCTCCCCGTCCTCCTTACCCTCCTCAACAAGCACACAGAAAAAACCTCATATGCTAAGTGCTCTCCATGTATTAGCTTACTTAGATATCCACCACATCTCTAGAGAGGCTATTCCAACAGCATGTTACAGATGAAGAAACAGCTTGAAATGGCTAAGGGGCTGTAGTCCCTTGTGCACTAAGGAATCCCATGTGATCTGCTGAGGAACCCAAGGATTACAGGAGAGAGAATCTCAAAATATCAATGTAATCCTGTATGTTTTTAAATTTATTTACATATTTTTAAAAGTCTTATTGTGCTCTTTTTAAGAATTGAGGGGGAAAAAATGCTTGATAGAGTTGAATACAGCTTACCTGTAATCTTTCTTGAATTCGTAATAGCATGATCATATGTTCCTATAGCCAAAACTTGACTCTACCAAAATCTATGTGCTGTAGAACCAAGAAACTAGGAGGAAAAAAAAAAAAAAAAACCCCAGTTTTTGCAAGTGCAAAACGTTACATAAATTTTTTTAATATATAAAAAATAAAAGAGGGACAAGATGCCCAAATAAAATATTTAATCTCCTTTTTTTAAAGAAAAATAATGAATTCATGATGTGGTAAGTTGCCTTCATTCCATAAGACATATGGTTTCATAAACACAATTGGTGGACCCAAGATGCTTGTTCAAACGTTTCAGTCATGCAGCTTTTCAGAGCTGTGATGGCTGGTTGATAATGAGAGACAGAATTTGCCAGGACTTGAATCCTCATGAATTTTGTGATATCAGCCAAGAAAGTTAATGGACAGCCTGAGGTGGGCCTTCTAATACCTCATTGCCGGCCACTCTCCCTCTCTAGGTTTCTGTCCTCCAGCTGTGCTTAACCACCTGCAGCTATTTCTACTGACATTGGCTTGTAGGTGTGTGTGCTCTTGTTGTTTTCTTGTTCAGAGTCAGTGCTGTCCAAAAGAACTTTCTGTGATGATGGAACTGGTCTATATTTGCAGGGTTCAATCCAGTAAACACTAGTCACGTGTGGATATTGAGCTCTTGGAATGTGGCTAGTGCAACTGAGAAGCTAAACTTTGTATCTTATTTAGTTTGAATTAATTGAAATATGCACAATGGCTAGTGATTATGATGTTGGACAGCACAGCTCGGATGTTCTTCCTTTCCTTGCCTTCCTCCTCTACTTCTAGGTCCTTATTGTCAGGTTACTTCCTACTCGTTCTTCAAGATTTAAGAGCCAGTGTCAGTCGGGTGCAGTGGCTCCTGCCTGTTATCCCAGCACTTTGGTAGGCTGAGGCAGGAAGATTGCTTGAACCCAGGATTTTGAGACCAGCCTGGGCAAAATAGTGTGAGACCTCATCTCTAAAAAAAAAATTAAAAAAATAAAAAAATTAGCCGGTGGGGTGGCACACGCCTGTGGTCCCAGCCACTTGGGAGGCTGAGGTGGAAGAATCATCTGAGCCATGGAAGTCGACGCTGTGGTGAGCCATGATTGTGCCACTACATTCCAGGCCTGGGCAACAGAGTGAGACTCTGACTAAAAATTAAAAAATAAGAGCCAGTGTCTTGCTGTACCTTCTCACCCTGAAGCCACATGCAGCATTCCGTGGTCCCAACTTTGCACCCAACACAATATCTTTTTTTCTTCATCTGAGCAGCATTATGGTAAAGGTTTTGTCAATCAGACAGGAAGTCCCATGAGTTTTTTGGACTGTGTCTTTGAATCACCAACACAGTGCACTGTAGTTGATCAATACCTCCTTGTAGAAGGAATAGGGTTGGAGTTCATGAGCCTTTTAGTTGTAAGATTCTATGACTAAGTAGGAGGGAGACTATGGAATGTTGCACTGATAGTATCAGTGAATTAAAAGAAAGTTAATTGACTTTACCTAAGGAAATGTTGACCCACCCAGAGAACTGAGTATCATTAGATGTCACCCTTCACAGCGATCACAACGGAGGCTACAATGTCACTTAATATAGTTGAGAAACTTAACTATGTCCAGTTCTTTGTTCATTGTTGCCAGACATAGTCTAATTTTTATACATAAAAGCAAATTTGCTAAGAAGTGGCAAATGAATAACTCAGAATGGGAGAAATTGAAGAAATGACCTGAAGTTATTGCCTTTGGAAATTCACCTGGGTAGCCCAGACCCTTCACCTCCTTTCCTCTCTGGAAGTAAAAGTTGAACAAGCTGGACATCTTCTCCAGGCAAGGCCAAAAATATACACACGAGTGATTTGTATACAATTTTATACCATTTCCCAAGACCATCCAGGCCTTTTTGTTTCCTTGATCGTGACAATGGAAGCCATTTTCTTTCTTTATTCCCATGAGACTATTTAGAAATATTAAATCTTTGGCCTTTTTATTCAAAAGACTTATCTTTTGAATAAAAGATAATGTTAATATCTAAATCTATAATACAAATAGACAAAGCCCATTAAAACTATTAAAACAAAAATATATTTTCAAAACTACTACTACTACTACTACTAATAATAATAAACAACTCTTGCCTTCTTAATCAGGCACCTCACTCATCTCACTTTATGTGGAGGAGAGGAAATTTTCCTTCCTTAGAAGTTTAGCATACATGTGGTTCATTAGTATGTGAGGCAAAAATTCAAACAGCATGTCACAGTACTTAGCATTTGGTAAGAGGTTCTTAAGCTAAAATAATAGGTTTGGACTCCTGACACTCAATTAAAATCATGTACATTTAGTTTATAATTAGCAATTCTTAAGCTGGATTTTTTTTCCAAAAAACATATCCAGACATTTTGAAAGTCTTTTCAAATGGTTTTGTTTAGTAACAAAGAGTTTTCACTTCAAAATGTTAACGTTCAAATTAGTTCCACAGCAAGTGGATGACAAAAGATAGAACAGCAATCTTGTTTAAGGAAGGAGCAGCTTCAAGTTAACCAAGTTGAGCAAGACACACTTGAATGAAGTTAGCAGTTGATTCCGAACTTCCAAGTGGGGTTCCAGGGATGTAAAACCGACACCGTCATTGGCATGTTGAGTCATTCAGGCACACGGGAGAAAAACTGGCTCAGTGGCATATGCCATGTGACTCAGCCTGGTGGCAGGCTTTAGTCAACGAGGGGGTGACTCTTCCACTGGAAATGTCAACAGTGGAAAAATCAGCTTCCAGCAGCAACTGGACCATTAACAACCAATTTTACTGATTTTTCTGCTATACTTTTTTCTCTTTTTTGTTGAGTCAAGGTCTCACTCTGTCACCCAGGCTGGAGTCCAGTGCACAATCATGGCTCACTGCAGCCTCAACCTCTTGGGCTCAGGTGATCCTTCCACTCCAGACTCCTAAGTATCTGGAACTACAGGTATGTACTACATGCCCAGCTAATTTTTTGATTATCTGTAGAGAGGAGGTCTTGCTATGTTGCCAGGCTGGTATCAAAACTCCTGGGCTCAAGTAATCCTCATGTCTTGGCCTCCCAAAGTACTGGGATTACAGGCATGAGCCACCACACTTAGCCATTTTTTTTTCTAATTCATTCAAGTCTGATCTACTCCTTTAACTTTTACAACTTTTAGTTGCCTACCACAGATTGCAGATTGGGTGAAAGATCAACTGATTGTTTTTATTCAACAAATATTAACTGACAGAGTGTTTTCTGTCAGCCAGGCACTATTTCAGGCACTGGCTAAACCAGTAATTAAAATTATCCTGCCTTTGTGGAGTTTACATTTTGGTGGGTTGGATAGATAATAAACAAATTAAAAAAACACTTATAGCATGTCTAATATTGCTATTTGCTAAGAAGAAAAATAAAGTAAGTTCAGAAGATAGAAAGTGATTGGTTGGTGTCTTAGTGCATCAGTGTTGCCATAAAGGAATATCTAAGTTTGGGTAATTTATAAGGATAAGAGGTTTGGTTCATGATTCTGAATACTGTACAAAAAGCATGGCACCAGGATCTACTTCACTAAGGGACTCAGGATGCTTCCACTTATGTAGAAGGCAAAGAGGAATCCACATGTGCAGAGATTGCATGGCAAGAGAGGAAGCATGAGATAGATGGTGGGGATGGGGTACCAGGCTCTTTTTAATAACTAGGAACTAACAAAGCAAGAACTCACTCATTACAATGAGGTTGGCACCAAGTCATCTGCCCCTGCCACCCAAACAAATCCCATTTTGCCTTGCCTTCAAGACTGGGAATCAAATATCAACATGAGGTTTAGGGAACAAACATCCAAACTATAGCAGGTGGGGACTGCTTTTTTATTTAGAATGGTCAAGGAAAGACTTTTTGATCAGGTGGTGTTTGAACAGAGACCTAAGGAAGACGGGGAACAAGTCAAACAATTTATCCAAGGGAAGAATTTTCTAGGCAGATGTAGCAGCAAATGCCAAAAGACTATAGTGAAGGATGGGCTTAGAGTATTTGAGAAACAGAAAGGAGACCAGTGAGATCAGAGCAGAAGGCAGGGCTGGAGGATAGGCTGGAAGCAGAGAAACAAGAAGCTGTTGCCATTGAGACATTGACGTTATTGACAGACAAGTGGGCAAGGAGGATCATGGTGTGAGATGGATTTTGAAGAGGTGGCCAGGGCCAGATCATTTGCTCTAAGTGAAATGGAAAGCAACCTGGAAGTTTCTGAACAGGGGATTGAACTGACACATTTTAACACTTCTCTCTGGCTGTTGGGGTGAGGACTGGGGCAGAGAGAAGAGTTGGGAGCTATCACAATGATCCAGAGTCATTGGTGGGCAAGGATGCTGGGCAAGGGTTATGGTGATGACAGTTAAGAGGTGGTTGGATTCTGGACTTATACTGAAGGTGGGACCTTCAGGATTTGATCTAAGATGTTCTAAAAACAGTGAAGTCCAGGACCACTTGAAGGCTTTGGCCTGAATAACTGGAAGGATAATGATAAAGCTGTCATTTACTGAGATGAAGGAGGTGAAGGTTTTGTTTTATTTTAGGTAAGAGTAGAAAATCAAATATTCAGCTGTGAAATTTTAAGTTTGGATTTTTTTATTAGATAGCCATATGGAGCTATACAGTTGGAAGATAGACACGTGAATCTGGATGGTAGTGATTTGGTCAGTGTTGGAGATAAAAGTTGGGATGCACAGGTAATAGACTATATACAAAGCCATGGGATTAGAAGACATCATTTAGGGAGGAAAGATGGGTGGAGAGCAAGGGATCTGAGGGCTGAACTCTAGGAAGAACAAACAGTAAAGTCCATCAAGAAGGAATGGCCAGTGAAGCAGGAGGAGACCAAAAGAGTGGGTACCCTAAGTGAGCGAAGAAGGTAAAGATGGAAGAGATCAGCCATGCTGAATGCTGCTGAGAGGACAAATCAGAAGAAGGCAGCAGACTGGATGTTAGGTTTGACAATATGGAGGCCATTTCTGATCATGACAAGAGGTTTTTGGGTTTTTTTTTTAAATTAAGGGTACTGGTGAGAGCATATTAGGAATGGGCTGAAGAGTGTGGGGGTAAGGGGAGAAAGTGGAGTCAGTAAACATAGATGTTTAAGTTTTTCTGTAAAGGAAAACAAAGCAATGAGGCAATAGTCTGCAGGGGTATGTAGTGGTCAAGGGAAATTTTCATTCTGGCATGTTCTGATGCTTATGGCAATGGGCAATAATCTTTTAGAGAAAGTTCACATTTGAGATGGGGAACATTATTAAATCATGCTCTGTGAAAGAGGAAGGTGATTGGAGAAAAGTGTCTTCATGAAGGATGTAATTAC
The DNA here is from genome assembly GCA_027257055.1 of Cephalopachus bancanus. NCBI lineage: Eukaryota > Metazoa > Chordata > Mammalia > Primates > Tarsiidae > Cephalopachus > Cephalopachus bancanus. The sequence goes on along the minus strand of JAPVLO010000005.1, from coordinate 16,941,769 downwards.
TGTTTTTCTCTTTGCTCCTATTTTTATTTGAACAAATAACATCATTATTTCACTCAGCCTTTTATAATATAATAGCAGCATACATTTTAAAAATGCTTATGGTATATAGGAAATGTGCTAGTTTATTTTACTTGAGTCTTGCAATAATTATATGGAGCACCTATTTTTATTTTCCTACTTTACAGAAGAGGAAATGGAGGCTAGAAGAGCTTATTGGTTGTGTCTAAGATCTCACAACTGGAATTTGTGCCCAGGTGTCCACTATATGTTTACTTTCTCCTCTTTGTTTTTGTTTTGTTTTGAGTTGGAGTCTCACTCTGTCGCCCAGACTGGAGTGCAGTGGCCGCTCCCGGCCACCGCAGCCTCGACCTGCTGGGCTCCGGCGATCCTTCCGCCTCAGCCTTCTGAGTAGCCAGAATTACAGGCACGCGCTACCATGCCCGGCTGATTTTTTGATTTATTGTAGAGATGAGGTCTCGCTGCCCAGGCGGGTCTCGAACCCGCAGGCTCAGGCAATCCACTCACCTCAGCCTCCCAACGGCGCGGGATTACAGGCTGAGCCACCAAGCCCGGCTACTTTCTCCTCTTTGTAACTGCTTTAGGGTGAGACTTGAACCTTTGTGTATTACTTATACATTATTTATACTTAATATTATATGCATTTAGAAGTTTCCTGTTGCGAAAACCACCTCTTCTTGCTCACTTGTGTTGGATCATGTGTTTCCTCAAAGGAAAGATGGACCATGACATAGACTTCCAAAGTTCCTCATAATTCTCGATAAAACCCGTATTACTCCAAAATTTGATTACAAAAATGAAAAAATATAGTAGGGGAAAAGTAACTTTATGTTTTCGAGGAAAAATCAGAGATAAGATACACTAACTGATTTTCTCTGTGTGCCAATGCAATAAGAGATTGAATGAAAATAGAAGTATATAAAGAAATAAGCAATAATAAATCAAATACATGATACAATTCAGTGTCAAAAATGTCCTGCAAGCCGGGCTCGGTGGCTCAGCCTGTAATCCCGCGCCTTTGGGAGGCTGAGGTGAGTGGATTGCCTGAGCCTGCGGGTTCGAGACCCACCTGGGCAGTGAGACCTCATCTCTACAATAAATCAAAAAATCAGCCGGGCGTGGTAGCACATGCCTGTAATTCCAGCTACTCGGATGGCTGAGGCGGAAGGATCGCCGGAGCCCAGCAGGTCGAGGCTGCGGTGGCCGGGAGCGGCCACTGCACTCCAGTCTGGGCGACAGAGTGAGACTCCAACTCAAAAAAAAAAAAAAATGTCCTGCTATGAAAAAGGATATTTTTTCATTCTATTTAGTAGGTAAAATGTATCTAATTTTAGAGAGAAATTAATGACACAATAAAGTAATGAAACTGGTTAAGTTAAACTCGGGTGTTCTTTTGGGTTCACCAAATACAAACAAGAAGTTCACAACAGAAGCAGAGATAACTCCCACTGCACTTGAATTACTGCTGTAAGTCCTGCAAAGTAACTAATTCTTAGAACTTTACCTTTGCTGCTAGTTCGCTGAATCCCTCTTAAAGATGTGGTGAGACTGTGCCATATCTGTGTACCTTTCATTTATAAGGGGAGAAGAAATAAAAGAATCGAAAATAGAGAATATTGAACTTCTCTTGATTTCTTGCTCTCCACTCTCCCTTCTGAGATTATGTTGGGCTAACTAGAATTTTAGTCTAAAGATGCCTCCCAATTATAGCTGATAAAGTTTGAATCTCTCGATTGAAAGGTATCCGAGCAGAGCACGCGATTTCTAATCTGATTAAGAGAAAATGTGTTCCTATTGTCTTCTCAGACATTACAGAATTGTACTACTGAGTGATTTCACGAATATTTGTAAGTGAATCATTATCATGAATATCCTGTCCTTGTCCCGGAAACGCTTTAGGTCTTGTTCTGTCTCTTATGCCTTTTTTTTTTTTTTTAAATAACTTGAGGCATAACAGCTGATAATCTGCAAATTCTAAAACTATTATATCTCACTTCTTTGAAACTATTATATCTCATTCTTGGTGGCCTCTTCCCTTCCTCATGAGGAAGGAAGCAGGTAAAAGGCATTTGAAATTCTTGTTCCTAATAACTAGCACCCACCCTCCATCCCACCAAAAAGCACAGGTTATCTTATCTGGGGCACAACTATTTCTACTGCAACATCCTGTTCTTTTATAATTGAGGATGACCTGCATCAACTTTTTTTTTTTTATTTGGCGGAGGCAGTAAAGGGTCATGTGAGTATCACTTATGTACCTATATAATGATATACATAAAACCAAGCTCCTAAATCCTGTGAACTTCCATTACTAAATGGCTTACCTACACATGCCCGGGACAGTGTTATGCTGGAAATAGAGTCATACAGGCGAGATTCATTTTTATTTTCCACAATGCGTTTGAAAAATAAATGCAAAATTAAACATGCAAGGAAATGGCAAATAAGGACTTTGTCACAAGGTAGACATCTCTAACTTTATGGGGCCAATCATGGAAGTGTGGACACTAGATGATTGGGCGATTGGGCCCTAGAGAACATAATTCTGTTTTAAGTTTAAGAATATCTGAGCCAGGCATGGTGATTTATGCTTGTAATCCTAGCACTTTGGGAGGCTATCACTTGAGGCCAGGAGTTCTAGACCAACCCGGGCAAACAAAGTGAGGTCCCATCTCTATTTAAAAATAAGAATAAAAATAATTTTTGGCTGGGCTCAGCCTGTAATCCCAGCACTTTAGGGGGCCGAGACGAGTGGATTGCCCGAGACTTCGAGTTCGAGACCAGACCGGGCAACTTGGTAATACCACGTCTCTACAATAAATCAAAAATTATCCGGGTGTGGTAGCACATGCCTATAGTACCAGTTACTTGGAAGGCTGAGGTTGAAGGATAGCTGGAGCCCAGTAAGTCAACGTTGGGGTGGCCGTGAGTGTGCCACTGCACTCCAACCTGGACAACCGGGTAAGACTCCGGCTGGGGTGGAAGGATCACCTAAGCCCAGCAGGTCAAGGCTGCGAAGTTCGTGAATGTGCCACTGCACTCCAGCCTGGGTGACAAGAGTGAGACTTCAACTCAGAAAAAATAATAATAATTTTTTAAAAAAGAATATCTGAATCCATCTATCCACTGACCATTTATCTGCAACTATTTTTCTGGAGTAAGTAATGTTTGAGATTGGCTTCACATGACTAGAAATGTTAATTTCTGCTAAGTAAGAATTGGGAGCTTCTGTCATTTATAAGTGAAGAAAAGAAAAAAGAAAAGAAAGTGAAGAAAAGAAGGATGCTTAATGCATTGCTACCTGTAGAGATCACAAGAAGAGACTACGGATGCAGAAGGCAGTGTACAACAAGGTAATAGAAAGCCCATGAAGGGCATGCTGTTTTGGAGAGAGCGATCTTGTGTTACTAGAACCCTTATATATAATTGACCCTTATGTAGAATTGTTTTTCTGCTACTCAAATGTGATAAATTAACCTCTCTAAATTTCCATGCCCATTCTTTTTTTTTTTTGAGTTGGAGTCTCACTCTGTCACCCAGACTGGAGTACAGTGGCCGCTCCCGGCCACCGCAGCCTCGACCTGCTGGGCTCCGGCGATCCTTCCGCCTCAGCCTTCCAAGTAGCTGGAACTACAAGCATGTGCTACCATGCCCGGCTAATTTTTTTGATTTATTGTAGAGATGAGGTCTCGCCAAGTTGCGCAGGCGGGTCTCGAACCCGTGGGCTCAGGCAATCCACTCACCTCAGCCTCCCAAAGCGCGGGATTACAGGCTGAGCCACCGAGCCCGGCTTCCATGCCCATTCTTAAAGAGTCTGCTCTGACAGATCTGAGTAACATGTATGTCCTTTCCCTCTGGACTGATACGATTCTCAGAACCAGGAATTTGGAACTGAAATCCAGAGACGGTCCTCAGTCTCAGATGGGTAATGTAAGGGCAGTGGTGAGTGAGTTCAGTTGTGGAGATATGGGGCAGAAAAAGACAACTGAGGTTGAAGAGAGAGAGAGAGAAAGAGAAGAGAGGAGAGGAGAGAGAGGAGAGGAGAGGACAGCAGAGGAGAGGAGAGGAGAGAGAGAGAGAAAGACTGAAAGCAAGAGGGAATGGAAATGAGGAATAGAGAAACCTGGGAAGGAACCAGACTCTCTATGGGTAATAAAAAATAATGGGTAAAATGAGGTGTCAGATAATGAAGCCTTTCACCTACAGTCCCTCATAAAATTGGCAGATTCAGAAGCGATCCTTCTTGCATTAAAGTGAACAGTGTGAGACTTTGTGAGTGCAGCCCTATTTTTGAAGGGTACAATGTGCTGATGCATCACAATTTGTATTTGAAGATTTACACTTCTTTTGGAAAGATTTAAAACTTGTCTGCAAATTCTTTGACCCAGCTCCCATAGAGAAGGGAGGTTTGTGTTCCATCTGCTGAAATCAGGGCGTGCATGGGACTGCTTTAACCAACAGAGCATGGTGGAAGTTATGCTGTGTGATACCTGAGACTTGGATCTAGAAGGTTCTGGTTCTCCCAGGATGCTCACTCTGGGGTAGACAGCTGCCATGAATGAAGTCTAGTTATTCTGAGACCACCATGCTGGAGAGGCTACGTCATGTTCTCTGGTCTACGGTTCCAGCTGAACTCATATCCAATAGCCGACATCAACTCCAGTCATACGAATGTGCCATCTTAGATGTCCAGTCTTCAGATAATTACAGCCCCAGCCAACATCTGTCTACAACCACATGAGAAACCCCAAGCAAGGATCTTTCAGCTGTGCTTCTCAAATTCCCAACCCACAAAATCATGAACAAAAAAGAAGTGATGGCTAGAGAGCGTGCAACCAACAGTGTCTGCCTAAGACTGCTTTCCTAAAGAAAATATCTCCTTCTTGCTGTCAGCAAAGATGGTTTGACTGGCAGGCCATTTCTCCTTTATTATGCTGGAGACCACTCAACTTGGCTGGGTAAAACACTGACCAAGATGGCCAAGGAATTTTTTTTTTAAATTCAGTCTCTCTATGGATTAACTAACACCTCTCATTTCTGTGCCACCACTTGAATTCTGAATTCCCATCTGTCTTTTCACAAGTTTACGGCATGAATCACAGTATTTGTGCGGGAGCAGGGTGGGAGAACTGGTGAGAGTGCGTAGGGATCAGTGCAATGTCATCACCACTACTGGGAAGACTCAGACAAATGCCTCATAATGGTGCTGAGAACAGTCAGAGGAAAGCAGGCAGAGAAAGGAGTAAAAGGAGAAATGGGACGGGGAGGTGGTGCTTGCCTAACTGTGTGCCAACCACATTGATCTTCAGGGAAAATGGAAATTCCAAAGCCCCTTAGACTTAAGCACATAACTTCTTTAAGACAATCCTTCATTGGTGCCCAGCTGTATCAGATCACAGCTCCAGGCACGAGATTTCAAGAATTTTTCCTGATTCATGGAATCAATTATGTTGCCTTTTAATGTACCATTTGTGAGCTCATTGTTAAATGGACTGCCATCTAGATTTTGTCAAAGTGAAACAATTTATATTCACAAGATGTCATCCAGAAGGTATGCTATCTGTTCATTCTTCTAGATATAGGTCCCCACATGCCCAAGTCTCCAGGGGCCAGGGCAACTGCAGGAAGACTCCTAACTGAGATCATGATGCACAAATGATCCTCCCAGGAGTCAGTGGCTGCTCAAGGTCAGCCAATGGCTATAGAGAAAGTGATTTTGATTTGCCAAAACTTGCGGTCTTTTCAATGAAATTCAAAAGCTGGATTCTGGCTGGGTGTGGTGGCTTACAACTGTAATCCCAGCACTTTGGTAGGCTGAAGTGGGAAGATTGCTTGAGTCCAGGAGTTTGAGATCAGCCTGGGCAACATAGATAGAACTGGTCTGTACAAAAATATCAAAAAATTAACCAGGTGTGATGGCATGTGCCTGTAGTCCCACCTACTCAGGAGGCCCAGGAGGGAGGATTGCTTGAGCCCAGGACGTCTAGGCTAAGGTAAGCTGTGGTCATGCCACTGCATTTCAGTATGAATGACAGAGTGAAACCCTGACTCAAAAAAAAAAAAAAAAGCTGAATTCAATTCTTAAATAAAATCTGATTTTTAAATATTGACAATGAATTAAAATTTTTGTAAAACATCCTGTGTGACAAATTCAGCCCATGGCAGTCTGTTTCTAGCCAGTGTGAATCCTGTTTTGATTCTTTTTTTTTGAGTTGGAGTCTCACTGCTGTCCAGACTGGAGTGCAGTGGCCGCTCCCGGCCACCGCAGCCTCGACCTGCTGTGCTCCGGCGATTCTTCCGCCTCAGCCTTCCAAGTAGCTGGAACTACAGGCGCATGCTACCACGCCCGGCTAATTTTTTTGATTTATTGTAGAGATGAGGTCTCGCCTGCCCAGGTGGGTCTGGAACCCGCGGACTCAGGCAATCCACTCACCTCAGCCTCCCAAAGGCGCGGGATTACAGACTGAGCCACCGAGCCTGGCTATGTTTTGATTCTTTAAATTTTATATTTGCATCAAGTGAGCTCACCGGCAAGCAACATACTAAGGCTGTATATAGCCTGACTCCTCATAGAAATATCCATTGAGCTTTATTTTCATTTGATGTCCTTGATTTCTATCAAAGATAAATATCCATTTTGCTATAAAACTTTCTTTTTGTAAAGATACGTGGCAAATTTTTACTAGAAATTAGTAAGAAAAAGGTCTGTCTTTCTAGATAAACATGTGTTCTTCCTTTTATCATATAAATAGAACGATGTAACTCATTTGCTTAACGTCTAAGAAGCTCAGACTTAAATATAGTATCCAAAAAAAAACATTATTCCATGCTTCTGGTACTATACACTTTTACTTTTCTCTAATCCCACATGGTGCTAAGTTTCCTTTTATATCTGTATATAACTTACCTGCTTCTCACATGTCTTCCTACTATTAAAAGGTCACAATCTTTTTGGTGACACATATGTGATATATATGTATCACATACACAAACATATATCATAGAACAGACCACATTTTATATCACATATACTGTTATTTCTGAATTCAATACTCTTTTTTTACTATTTTATACTACCCGTCTATCTTGCTTAAAAAAAATGCAATAAAATGCTAAAGAGTACATTTTCTGCCCAATTACATCTGATGGTCTGGCTATGTAGCTGCCTTTGAAATATTTTTTAAGGATATCTAAGGCGTGCTTTTTAAAAACCAGTTTCCAGCCGGGCTCGGTGGCTCAGCCTGTAATCCCGCGCCTTTGGGAGGCTGAGGTGAGTGGATTGCCTGAGCCCGCGGGTTCGAGACCCGCCTGGGCAGCGAGACCTCATCTCTACGATAAATCAAAAAATCAGCCCGGCGTGGTAGCGCATGCCTGAAATTCCGGCTACTCGGAAGGCTGAGGCGGAAGGATCGCCGGAGCCCAGCAGGTCGAGGCTGCGGTGGCTGGGAGCGGCCACTGCACTCCAGTCTGGGCGACAGAGTGAGACTCCAACTCAAAAAATAAAAAAAATTAAATTCAATAAAAACCGGTTTGCCAGCCGGGTGTGGTGGCTTATGCCGTAATCCCCTCACTTTGGGAGGATTGCTTGAGTCCAGCAGATCAAGACCAGCCTGGACAACATGGTGAAACCTCATCTCTACAATAAATTTAAAAAATGAGCTGGGCATGGTGGCACACACTGTAGTTCTTGCTACTTGGAAGGTCGAGGCGGAAGAACCACCTAAGCCCAGAGGGTCGAGGCTGCGGAAAGTCGTAAGCATGCCACTGCACTCCAGCCTGAGTAACAGAGTGAGACCTCAGCTCAAACAAAACAAAACAAAACTTTCCCAACACTTCAAATATTATAAAGTTGCAGATAATTTGAAAATATATATACAATTCAGAATAATTTATAGTTTTATTGCCCAATGATTGCTATCATGAACAAATTTTATTTTCTCCCATATTTTTATGTGTGTATATATATATATACTATATATTATATATAATAATTACTATATGTAATATATACATGTTTTTTATATAATTATATATGGCATCATATTTTAAATACAATTTGGAATCAAATTTTCCTTCTTATTGACATATTGAGCATTTTCTCATGATTATAAAAAATGATTTTTTCATGTTTTTAATATTCTTTGAGTAAAGTTTAATTCATTTAGCCCTTCTGTTGTTAGACATTTGAATTGTTTCCCATTTTTCAACATTTAAGCAGTGTAGACATTTGTGTGCCTCTCACAATTTTCCTTAGGGTAAATTCCTAGCAGTAGGCTTATGGAAATCAAAGTGCACATCTTTTAAAGAAATAATGGACAATTACTTTCCATAATGGTAGTATCAACTGAATCAGGACATATATTCCTGTCTCTTGATATTTGCCAAAGATGAGATTATCACATCAAAATATTTTGTTTATTTAATAGATGAAATGTAGCTCCTTATTGGTTTATACGACACCTCTGATTATATGATGAATCAAGGGTTTTGTGTGGTTTGATTCTTGGCATTTGTATTCTTTATTTTACAAACTATATTTGGACATCTTTTGCCCTTTTTTTATTGCAGTGGGTTTTTTTTGTTGTTGTTTTTAGGTTGTTTGTTTTTTTTCCTTAAAAAAAAAAAAAAAAGCATGTGGACTAGACATTATTCCGTGACTGTTATACTTTGGAATATCCGAAAAATCTCAAACTTCATACCAAATGTTTCCAGACTAAACTCTACCAGCCCCTTCCATTCAATTATATACAAATCTGTTGTTTATTGAAAGGGACGTTCTACTGCTTTGTAACTCTCACTGTTGTTCGCCAAAGTTCAGTTCCACAAATTGGTAGACACTGACATGAAATTCACACTTTTTTTCATCCCCTCTGAGACAATGAGAACTTTTATTTCCCCACCAAGCAGGACTGAATGCTGCTTCATGCAAGAAATCTCATTTGCCATCAACTCAGTTTTCCAAGTGGGACTTTCCTGATGGGGTTTTCTTGAATCTTACTCATTCTTTTCTTTCCTGGCCACCCCACCCCCTTCCTCTAATAATTTAGAGTTCTCTTTCCAGAAATATCAACCAGACGGGTATAATTTTTCTGTGCTTCCTACTCCAGTGACGTAAAACACCCACAGAAATTTTCTGCTAATCCTGAGTAAAACAAACAACAGCATGTCAGCAACGCTCTTGAGGAGAGACCATGAAAGTCAAAATGCACACACACCAGTAATAAGACCATGATTGTGGTTTGCATATACTTGGAGGTGCATCGAGACAGCTCTTCCTTTTCTTTGGATGTCCTCGAGCCTCATATATGCCATTACTTATAGAAATCAATGATACTATTTTTGGTTGGAGGGGGCTGGAATTTGTATCTCAAAATAGCTACAGTTTTCTCAGGATTCATCATGGCCAAAGAAGCAATTTGTAAGCTATAGTAGCAAAACAGGGTATGGTTTTCTTTCAACTTCATTATGTGCATATTAGGGCTTGTTATTGTATTTACATAAGGCTTTTCTTTTGAAACACTGTGTGTTTGGCAGGACCAGGAAAAGCAAAACACATTTAGGTCTCATAGCAGTCTCTGTTAGCTTTGAGAGAGACATGACAGGGTACAGAGTTTGCCATAGACTTTTCTGGGCTGGCAGTGTAGCCAAGGGCTCTGGACAAAGGTTTCAATAGGCAAATTCTCATGGGCCTTCCTGGCCTCATGGAGGTCTTGTGACAGATCCTGCTTTATTGATTCAGTGTCCTGAACGCTATCAGAAAAAGTGCAAAAGCATAAAGAATCCACCTACTCACTCTGATTCTGTGAATATTGCTGGGTACAACTCACCTTAGCCCCAACCTACCCATCCCTTCCATCTCCCAGAGATAAGGAGCACCCAGGAGCTTATGTCCTAGCCACTTGATCCATGGCATGCTTTTTGAGAATTTAAGACGGAAGAAACCATTCTGGCTAAGAATGGGTCAGAGTTTCCTGAATAACCCCAGACTATAGGCTGCTTACAGCATGGGTGAACCATCACTGAGAGTGGGCTTGGGAGTGGAAGGTGAGGGTAGGGAACCGGGTAGGACTTTTAGGAGGGTCTTCTCTAAGCCACTCATGTTGAGGCTCAGTATTTTTACTGGGCATCTTTTGGTTGAAAGTGACCCCCGCGCCTTTGGGAGGCTGAGGTGAGTGGATTGCCTGAGCCCGCGGGTTCGAGACCTGCCTGGGCAGCGAGACATCTCTACAATAAATCAAAAAATCAGCCGGATGTGGTAGCACATGCCTGTAATTCTGGCTACTCGAAAGGCTGAGGCGGAAGGATCGCCGGAGCCCAGCAGGCGAGGCTGCGGTGGCCAGGAGCAGCCACTGCACTCCAGTCTGGGTGACCGAGTGAGACTCCAACTCAAAAAAAAAGAAAGTGACCAAACAAAAGACAAAGGAAAACACTCAAATGAGCATACACAACAAAAGTAACTTATTTGTTAATATAACTTGAAAAGTCCAAGGCTAGGACTAGTTGCTGACATGGCTTGAATTGAGGTCTTAAACATGATTTGATTCTGGCTCCATCTCTGAAAGTCTCTCTTCCTGGGTGAGTATGATGGTCAGCGGCTTCTCAAACCTCCCAGCCTCCCAGCTCACAACCTCAGATGAAGAGAGCCTTTTTCTCCAAGAGGGGAGAATTGAGGCTGGGCCCGCATGAATTAGCTGGCTGTCTAGCTTCTGTTGGAGGAGATCTACATCTTAGGCAACGTGTCCATTCCTAAGTAGAAAAGTGGGGTCACAACAGGAATGAGAGGTTTTTATCGTCAGAAAGAGAGGCTTTTGTTGTCAGAAGAATCAGAGTCATCACAATCCACTTCTTCATGGTTGTAGTAGCAGAGGCACTGGACAATCAGAAGACCCATCTCCACTCTGTCTCCGTCTTGCTGTCACCTTAGGCAAGACAGCTCTCTGAGCTCTAGACCCCTTAGCCTTTCAATGAAGACAAGAACATGAACACAATCATTTCAGTGAAACCACTGTGGGAAGGAAACAGAAACAATACAAGTGTAAGGGATGGTTATTATCATCTCTGGCCCCTGGACCTGGCTGTTGCCAGGTCATCTGTTTACTTGTTCCTAGGACACAAATTAATTTGCAAAGTTCTAAAAGGGAAGGTGATTGCTCAACATTCCAACCAAAGAGCTGCCTTCAACATACCCAGGTGTGCAGGCAGTTCATCTGCCTCCCACCTGCTTTGCCCGAGTGATGCAAAGAAGAGTGTGCTGGTTTCGCTCCCTAATCATGATCACCAGAACATTGGCAGGCTTCTCTCTCTGATGCAGCTTCACTCTGAAGTGTTGGGCTTCTATTTATGGACTCTTTTGGGAGCTGTCTTTGACTTCTGAAAACTAAAGCATTGAAACAGTCACCTTTTTATCTCTATAAATGGAATAGGAGGCCTGGAACTGCTCCTAAAGCCCCAGCCACACCTGCTGTTTATCCAGCATTCACGCAGTGATGACTCTCCCCTAGGGTTCATGGCATTTCCTTTGACACATCAAAGTGAAACTCCTAGAAGACAGAAACAACATGTCTATTGTTAGATGAAGAGTAAATACCCCATTTCAAGGTGAAAACAATAACACCAGGTTGAGTTTTTTGGAAGTCCTAATACCCTGGGTTGGCTAGATTTGGGGGTTAGGGACAAGTGTATGGATATTGGTAACAGTGCAAGCCATCACTCTGGTAAAGCCCTCCCCTTGGAAAAGAACAATATTATCAAAATATTTCAAAGAAGAAAACAGACTCATGGAATCCACAAAAGAGTTTTCCCCAAAGGGCTAACTTTTCTCCACATCCAACTGGTCACTAGGTTCCCTGAATTCTGGATTTTTCACTCGAGTGTACCCTCTTCTTTTTCTTTCCCTTTGCCTTACTTCTGGCACCTTCATGTCCTATGTGGCTATTCTTCCTAACTCATTTCTAACACCTTTTCATTTCTAATCTGTCTTTTCTCCAGGTTTCCTTCCTCTCAGCCTTGTCCATCTAAATACACATCCAACTTAGAATGTTATGTCCTTGGGAATGCTCATTAAACTCCCTGGGCCTTAGTTTTCTTGGTACTTAATTCCAAGGATTAAGTGAGTTACTATATGTAAAGTGTTTGGGATAGTACTTGGCACATAGGAAGCTCTAAGCAGCTGCTGGCTGCACAGGGGTTAGCTGTTACTACCTGAACTGTGTGGGCTCCAGCTTAAAGCTCCCACTATCTTCTGGTCAAGGAAGAGTGACTCCTTAATGTGGCATGCACCCCCTCAGGGTCTGACCCTTTGCTGAGCCTGCGGACTCTTTCCTCACCCCCTTCCTCAGGCCCTGTGTCCTCTGTGCTTCAGCTACTGGTTTCATCCATGTGACTTCTACCTTTCCTCTACAACCAGTCAGGGAAATCCCTCTGATTCTTTGAGGCTGTGTACCAGTGATTCCTCCTCTGGACGTCTCCAGGAAAGACTTAAAGATGTCTTCTGCCGGGCTCGGTGGCTCAGCCTGTAATCCCGCGCCTTTGGGAGGCTGAGGTGAGTGGATTGCCTGAGCCCGCGGGTTCGAGACCCGCCTGGGCAGCGAGACCTCATCTCTACAATAAATCAAAAAAAAAAAAAAAAAAAAATTAGCCGGGCATGGTAGCGCATGCCTGTAATTCCGGCTACTCGGAAGGCTGAGGCGGAAGGATCGCCGGAGCCCAGCAGGTCGAGGCTGCGGTGGCCGGGAGCGGCCACTGCACTCCAGTCTGAGCGACAGAGTGAGACTCCAACTCAAAAAAAAAAAAAAAAGATGTCTTCTTTGGTGCTTTCTTCTGTTGACCACTTACTCTACCACCCTTTAAAATAATGACTACAAGCCGGGCTCGGTGGCTCAGCCTGTAATCCCGCGCCTTTGGGAGGCTGAGGTGAGTGGATTGCCTGAGCCCGCGGGTTCAAGACCCGCCTGGGCAGCGAGACCTCATCTCTACAATAAATCAAAAAATCAGCCGGGCGTGGTAGCGCATGCCTGTAATTCCAGCTACTTGGAAGGCTGAGGCGGAAGGATTGCCGGAGCCCAGCAGGCGAGGCTGCGGTGGCCAGGAGCGGCCACTGCACTCCAGTCTGGTGACAGAGTGAGACTCCAACTCAAAAAAAAACAAAAACAAAAACAAAAATAAATAAATAAATAAAATAAAATAAAATAATGACTACAATAAGTCCCCTACATATGAAACTTCCAGTTGTGACGTTCGTGTGTCCAATCACCTAAGTTAGTTCACATGTCTGGCGTACATTGTCACAGGCTGTATTGTAAGATAAAAAATGTTTTCTTTCTTTTTTTGTGTTTTTTTATGTATTATTTGTGTGAAAAGTATTGTAAACCTATTACAGTACAGTGCTATATACCCAATTGTGTTAGTTGGATACCTAGGCTAACTTTGTTGGACTTATGAACACATTGGACTTACGAACACACTCTCAGAACAGTACTTGTTCATATGTAGGGTACTTAACTGTATTATTATTATTTATTGGATGTCTAGAATGTACTAGGGACTTTACACGTCATTTCATTTAATCCTCACAACACAAACATCGTTTATATTATACAGATGATAACTGAGACTTACAGAGCTAAAGGTCTTGTCTGAAGATGATGCTAGGATTATTAGTTTAGTCTGTTTCTGGGTTCTACATTTGCCTACAGGCTAGACTCCCTCTCAGTGTGATTATTAGTTTCTGTGTCCTCTCTCCTTCTCTGAATCTCTGAGCTGTCTCAATGTCTTAAACAGCATTTCTGAGAGCTTCCTCTCTGCTCATGGAGAAATCTGTGCCTCAATTAAAGTACTTGTGCATCTGATCCCTCGATTCCAGATGTCTTCCCTATCCTCCTCCCCACTCAAAGATGGGCAGGTGCTCTCATTTGTTTTCTTCCATTTCTGAACACTAACTGTATTTTCTTTCTATGTCAAAGACCCTTCCATCTGCCTTCTGACTTTGGTTCTCCAGAAGTTATGGTCTTTTGATTCATGCATGGGAATTGAGCATCACAACTGGCTCCCCATGCTGGAGTATCTAGTACATTCTGCCTGCACTGGGTCTCTGAGCACCATCCCACAGCTCTGGCCAATGCCCCTGCCTCCTGTTTCCTAGGTAGAAGGGAATTGATGGCAGACTTCTTGAGGGCAGGGGTTGCACCTTGGACAGAGGGGTGTGTAGCCCAATGCCTGGCATAGAGTAGACACTCAATAAATAATGGCTTAAAAAGAAATGGATGATCGGAAGAAGCAATGATAACCAGTGAACAGTATACATTAGATGGAAATGGATGTTAAGAAATGGGCTCCTCAGAAGGGCAGAATGATGACTGACCCACCCACCATTTTGCTGCTAATGAGAGACTCATTAGTAATAGCACATGGAATGGGATGGATGCAGAAGATAATTGTTTGAAGAATGACTTGAGACCCCCCCCCACCTGTGCCATCACTGATTTATATGCTAATAAAGGCAGTGGCAGTTCCCCCATCCAGTCACACTTGGGCTGTAGGAACTTCCCTGCTGATGAACCTTGCTCTCGATTATTCATGGACTCTTCAGTCCTCTAAAGTTTAGTAACTTTTCTGGTTTGGCTTTCTTTAATATCCAGACAGAAGATGAAGGTGCCAGAACTAAGGCAGGGGGAGAAAAGAAGTGAGTACACTTAAGTGGAAAATTCAGAATTCAGGGAATCTAGCGGCCAATTGGATGTGGAGGCAAGAGAGTCCTTCGGGAAAAATTCTTTTGTGAATTCGATTGGTCTGTTTTCTTCTTTGAAATATTTCTAGAAATTAACAGAAAATTAATAGGAACTAACAGGAAATATCTTTCTTCTTTACGAGAATGAGATAATGAATGTGAAACACATTAAATACAGAGCCTGGCATATAGAGAAGGCTCAATACATTTGCTTTCCCTACTAAAACAAATGTTAATGCCCATTATGTGTGATACCTGAAATTCTTTTCTGGGAAAATAAATTCTTCTTGCAAGCTAGTCAGTCTTCTAGGTAATCAAGTAGAAGAAAAAGAAGGAGATGATCAGGTACCATTTTACAGAGCTACATATAACTATAAATAAAAATCAAACCTTTGTGAACGGAAGTTCATATATTTTCCTCTCTATAGTTATGTGTGGAAACCTTGACTTCTTCCAACTTTACTGATGAAATAAACTACTGAGAGTGGTTCCTGTGAGCGCTTCAGATATCTCCTCCAGCTTGAAGGAGATGGTCCCTATTCAGATGAAGATTTGAAGTTGCCCCCTTGTGACTACAGGAGCGACCGACCCCCCATCCCAAGTCTTTGTGATCCTGCAGACTTTTCTAAATCTTGTCCGGTCCCACTTAGAGCTTTCACCATAGTTGGCATTCCTAGGATCTAATTGTTCCTTCACAAAAAGAAGTCCCCCTTCCCAGCTTCTAGTTCACGAGAGAATTAGTATTTGTTGCTGTCCCTGGCAGCCACTTTCTTGGATTTGTGTTTGCAGGCCTTTCCAGGCTTAAGGAAACTTGGCAGGAATGTCTGGCAGCTTCCTAAGCTTACTAGAAATTCCAGAAGCCCACAGTTTGCATAATGCTAATTAAGTTTTCAGCTCGGTCTCCAAATCCCTATAGTGCTTAGAGGATCGAGTAACTTGGGAAATGTCCTATACAGAGACTGAACAGAGAAGACACCAAACCAAACCCATCTCTAAAACGAGGTAACCCTGGCAGGTGTGCCCCCACCCCCTGACTTTCCAAGAAGTGATCTTTTCATTTACGTATATATTTTTACTTGCAGTGAAAATCCTTCCAGCATCATTTTGTAGTATCACTACCCGAGGCACCTGTATTGATTTTTCTCCCTTGACTTTTGCAAGTGTTTGGTTTTCACTCAGCCATCACACTCCAGAGGTGTGGCACTCTCGTGTTTGGCCGCGCCTCAGGGGTGTGGTGAGGCAGGGCCCCGGAGCCAAGCTGTTTCACCCACCCAAGGTGTGGTGATATCGCCTATTCTTACCACATCTTGGAGTGTTTTATTAGTATCTCACTACAAGTCATCCAAAATGAAAACATACTGGTCTTGGATCTTAAATCTGCCTTTGACAATCTTCCAGATATTGGTTATTATTGTAGGGCTCGTATTGTAGATCAAGGATCAGGCTCTTCCTTTTCAAATTTCTAGACGAATCACTGTGATACCGTTTAAGAAAAGAAAATGCCAAGATAGGAGGTCAGTGTGGAATGGGAGGTACTGACCTTTCCTTGCCTTTGGAAATTCATGTATTTAGAGAGGGTAAAAGTTAGGGGATGCATTTGGTCAGTGTTCCCTAAAATCTTGTGCTCAAGAACATCTTTTAGGAAATTAGTGATTCTCTGATTTGTCATTTTTTGAGGAGGGCACGGATTCCTGGCATCCAGCCATGGCTGGACCTTCTCTGAGCGCTAGAGTTTCAGTGCCCACATGGATGGCAGTCACTGTTGATTCAGTGTGGTTAGGCCATGGCAAAAGGCTCAGGGCCAGAGACATGGGTAGACAGTCTAATCCCTAAAGGAGTGCCAGGGAGCAACCCAGAATGTGGCCTTCTGTCAGACTTGACTAGTTTCCGAGGAAGGGGGCGGGGGGTGGGGGGGAAGGATAATACCTTTTTGCTTTTTCTCTTTATTTCTTTTCTCCCTCCCTCCCTCCATCCCTCCTTCCTTCCCTTCCTTTTTTGTGGAGATGGGGTCTCTCTGTTTTGCCCAAGCTAGTCTCAAACTTCTGGGCTTAAGTGATCCTGCCTCAGCCTCCTGAGTAGCTAGGACTATAGGCGCATGCCATCACACCCAGTAAATTTTTATTTTAAAATTTTTTAGTAGAGACAGGATCTCACTATGTGGCCCACACTGGTCTCAAACTCCTGGCCTCAGGTGATCCTCGCACTTTGGTCTCTCAAAGTGCTGGGATTATAGGAGTGAGCCACCATGGTCAGCCACAGTTCCTTTCTTGGAGTAGTTTTGGTTTTGTAGTTGAGTTGAAGAGCTGAAACTAATGTGGGAAAGTGGTCAGTTACTTGTTGCAAATTATGAATTCAACAGGAAAGCAGAGAAGGCTGATGTTGAGATGGGCTGGAATAGGGGAGGAGGCGTCATGGAGGACTACAAGCTGCCACTTAGGCGCAGAACAATGCGTTTGGTTTCCGAAGGCCTCGTATGAGGGCGTTTAAAGATTTGATGCATATAACCACTCTACAACGATCATTGCTTTGGATGTTGGGAGATATTGCAGAATAAACAAGCAAGGTCTCTTGCCTTCACACATTTGAGCTCTTTCCTGAGCGGCTTATGAGAAGTAACTTACAGAACATGCAACTCAATTTTAAAAAAGAGAATGCTTACAAATTATTGGGGGGGGGTGATGGAAATGAAAATAAAGAAATTATCTCTTCAGTGATCTATCACAGAAACAAAGAGAGAGTTCCATATGTTCTCACTCATAAGCGGACCCTGAACAATTACCATAATACTTTAAAAAAGGGATTGGCAGTAGCGGGATACTGCTGGGGTGGGGGTGGCACACAACATTAACAAGGGTGCCTGATCTCAAACCCAGCAAAGTGGGGACCAAAGGGAGGCCCAAACTTTACCTGTACAATGACCACTTATACATATCTGTACCCCACATTTAAAAAATAAAATTTAAAAGAAAAGAAAGAAATTATCTCAGTTAAATAGGAAGAATCAGATTATTATTTTTTCCCCAAGTTAAATAATCCTTATGACAGGAACTGGCAAACAGCAGTCCTAGGACCCAATCAGGCCCCTTGCTTGTTTTTGTATGACCTATGAGCTAAGAATGGTTTAAATTTTTTATTTTGGAGACAAGGGGTTTTGCTTTGTCAACCTGGCCAGAGTACAGTGGCATGATCACAGTTCACTGCAGCCTCGACCTCCTGGGTTCAAGCAATCCTTCTGTCTCTGCCTTCCAAGGAGCTGGGAATACAGTCATGTGCCACCACATCTGACTTATTATTAATATTTTTTAAAGAGATAGGATCTTGCCATGTTGCCCAGACGGGTCTCTAACTGCTAGGCTCAAGTAATCCTTCAACCTCAGCTTCCCAAAGTGTTGAGATTACAGGCATGAGGCACTGTGCCTCGCTGGTGTTACTATTTTTACATGGTTCTAAAAAAGTATTTCATGGGAAGTGAAACTTATATAAAATTCAAGTGTCAGTGCCCGTAAGTTAAGTCTTATTGGAACATAGCCACACCCACTTGTTTATGTATTGTCTACGACCGCTTTTGTGCTACAGTCTCCAAGCTAAGCTCCTGTAGTGACAGAAGCCACATGTGACACTCTTATTGCTTGGTACCTCACTGAAAATTGCAGTGACATTGTTATAAGTTGACCATGTTTCAGATGCCACATATATTACATATCTGTGTGAAAAGACTTTTTTTTCTGAGTCGGAGTCACACTCTGTCACCCAGACTGGAGTGCAGCGGCACACTTCCAGCCACCACAGCCTCGACCTGCTGGGCTCCGGCAGTCCTTCCACCTTAGCCTTCCAAGTAGCTGGAACTACAGGCGTGTGCTACCACGCCGGCTGATTTTTTATATTATTGTAGAGATGAGGCCTCGCCAAGTTGCCCAGGTGGGTCTCGAACCCGTGAGCTCAGGCAATCCACTCACCTCAGCCTCCCAAAGTGCTGGGATTACAGGCTGAACCACCGAGCTCAGCGAAAAGACATTTTTAAGGAAGAAACACACAAGCTCATTGTAGATCAGCATTAACAGATGGACATTTGCAACCAATTTTGATGATAGGAAACAATAACTTTAAACCCCAGTTAAGGGAGTCATCAGCCCCTCCCAAAAAGAACTTTATCCTTTTCATTTGTAGAATTGCATTACAACAAATAGCACTCAATTATTATTAATATTTTTAATGTTGTCCAAAAAATTGTGGAAATTAGTTTTCTTTCTTATTATACAAGTGTCTATGTAATATCCTCAATTCTGTCTCCTGGTCTACAAAACCTAAAATGTTTACTCTCTGTCCATAAGGAAAGTTTGTCGATTCTATAATAAGGATTTTATACCTGAGATGTGCTTTAGGATGTATTATGTATTTGTATGTGTGTATGTTTTTCTACCATCTTTACCATCTTTACAACAACTTTATGGGGTGGTCAAAACAGATATTATCTTTATTTTGTGGAGAAAGTTTTCTAGTTAGTAGAAGTTGACAGATATGGCCTGTCACTTGAATAGCTTTCTTAGTTTCAAAAATGTACATTGAATAGTCACAGCCATTGCTTGAAAGTAAAATAATGTGATGCTGTCAGGACAATAGAGACTCCTGGTACTCTAATCTTGTCTCAGAGGGTGAGGTAGACTAATATACCTAGGAAGCAAAGGATCTTCTGTGAAGAGAGTCAGGACCATTCATCCTGCTTCGAGAGGTGGTGAGGCAGTAAAACTGAAGATCCAACATTTGGCTTGACTGAATCTGGATGTTTATGTGACCCAGTGTTATGGGTTGAATGGTGTACCCCAAAAGATGTTGAAGTCTTAACCCACAGTACCTGTGAATGTGACCTTATTGGGAATTGCATCTTTACAGTGGTAGTCAAGTTAAAATGTTTTTATTAGGATGAACCATAATCCAATATGACCTGAGTCATAATAAAAATGGGAATATGGAGACAGACACACAGAAAAGGAATATGACATGAAGACACAGAGAAAATAGCATCGAAAAACCAAGGAACACCTGAGACCTCCAGAAACTAGGAGGGAAGCCTGGAATGAGTCTTCCCTCACAGTCCTCAGAAAGTCCCAACACTGCTGGGCTTCTGGCCTCCTCAACTGTGAGACAATGAATATCTGTTGCGTATGGTGCTTTGATAAAGCAGCCCCCAAAACTCATGCACTCATAGCCTTCCTGTCATTGGGAACCCAGTATGTGACAGTAAACCGAAGAGCTTGGCAGTGACCACCTGAGCAGGTCCTTTCCCTGGGCTGGCAAACCTGACTCAGTGGGTAAGAATGACCCATTCAAGTGTGCAGGGGCCATCTCTCACAGAGCTGCTGTGGGACCCTGCATGGCAACATTGGTCATGGTCTGATCAGGCTCCAGTTTTCTGAACAATGTGGGCCTGTGTATGCCCCCTGGACTTCCTGATGATTTGTTGCATATTGCTTAAGAAGAAGTGGCCAGATGTCTGGGTAACAGGGCAAGTTAAATTTTAAACAAAGTAACAAAAAAGAAATGCTACTTTCTTTGTATTTTTAGTTTAGGAAATTGCTTGTCTGGTTACATTGACAAGTGATGAATTAGCCACCCACAGGTTCTTGAGACTGTACAAACAATATAGTCAATGAGAAGCAATAACAAGCAAACAAAAAACCTGACTCCAACGCAGCCCAGAATTATCCTATCACACCCTGAATGAGTTACTGGCTTTTAGCTGACTTGTGCATAGTTGCAAAGATGATCTTCATCAAAAGACAATTTTCTTGAATTTTGCTAAGAATTGCAATATTATTTACAGAAATGTATTCATTTGGGAAAGTTTTAAGCATTTCAAAGCCTATTTACAGTTCATACCATGTATTCACTAATTTAGTTCATTTTACTAGAACTTATTAAATTTCTCCAGAATGCTGTTGGTGTTGACCAGCAATAAATACAGCTCTTTATTATTTCTCATCATTTGATCCTCAAACTTGAGTTTCTCAGCATTGCCTAGAAAGATACATTTTGATGAGTCTGCTACAAATAAGAGAGAGTTAATGTTCCTCAATTTCTTCACTCTGTCTGCTCAGGAGACAGGAGAGTGTTTACCTTCATATTTGGCATGATTTTAAAAATACCAAAATAGCATTCCAATTAACGTTACGTTTATCAAGTGTTTATGAATACATTTTAATTTGAGCCACTCTTAAATGTCACTGGGTTGAAAACTCAGCCATGAACGGGTTTCCCACTTTTTCCTGCATATTTGGGCATTTTCTGGGACACCTATCTGAAGCACTACCAACAGCAAGACATGACAGTATTTTTGGAAACACAAAGCTGAGGTTGGAGTGAACATGCCCAGAATGCATTGCTGGACACAGTACCTTCTGTACTTAGGAAAACAGGCAACCACAGGAAAGCATGAGCCCTAACTTCATCATGCCTGTTGTCATCACAAAACACAGGTAGTGAGAGTCTCCTTCCTCCAGGACGAGGTGGAGCAGTGATCCATCTGGTATTAGGTAATAGCTTAGCTGAGCGTGTCACTGACCATTGTTTCCTTCTGATTTTCCTCCTCCTCTGCCTCCACTGGTATGACTTGCTGAAGTGAAACCTAGGGGAAAGGGAGTAGAGACAGAGAGGGCTCTCATGAAAGGTGACACATAGCAGAATCAGGTACAAGTCTCAAGGCATCACCAATGCGTGATGCAGAGATTAAGACACATACCCTATGTGCGCTGTGAAGCAAACAGCTTAAATTAATGAGTCGAGAAATACTTAACTCCTAGGTGGCAGACTGGATTGCAGTGGGGCACCAGCCTCCAGAAGATAGAGAACATCTCACTGTGGCTTCAACATTGCTCACAAAGCTCTGAAACAAATCTCTTTCAGCTTGGACTTCTACTTCTTGTCTATAAACGAAAGGGCCTGGGGTTCAGGGTTCTCTAGAGGTGCACGCAGGCCTGTGTGTGTGTGTTGTGTGTGTGTGTGTGTGTGTGTGTGAGAGAGAGAGAGAGAGAGAGAGAGAGAGAGTTGTGGGGAAAGGAACAAGGGTGGTAATCAACAATGGGTTCTAGCTCATTTTCTAAGAAACAACAATGAAAATTTATGAAGTACAGACCATTGGTGTGGTACTGGGCATGGCACTTAACATGGATTAATTCATTTAGTCTGTACTATAACCTACAAAGCAAGTCATACTGTAACCATTTTTCAGATGAGGAAATTAGAGAATGTACTAGTCAGGATTCTTCACAGAAACAGATCCAATAACAATAGCTGCAGTCTCTCTCTCTCTCTCTCTCTCTCTCTCTCTCTCTCTCCCCCTCCCCTTCCTTTCCTTCCCTTCCTTCTTGAGAGAGACAGATTTGAAGGAATTGACTTGCACAACTCCAGGGGCTGGCAAGGGTGAAATCTGCAGGCCAGGCCAGAAGGCTGGAGACCCAGGAAAGAGGTGATGTAGCAGATTGAGTCTATAGGCAGTTGGGAGGCAGAAGTCCTTTCTCAGAGACCTGGGTCTTTTTTTTCTCTTGAGGTTTTTCAAGTAATTAAATGCTGTCCTCCCACATTGTGAGGGGTAATCTGCTTTATTCAAAGTCTGATATGCATTAATCATATCTAAAAAATACCATCAAAGAGATATCTAGATGAGTGTTTGACCAAACATCTGCTGTGGCCTAGCCAAATTGACACATCAAATTAACCACCGTAGAGACATGAAGCCCATGTCTACTCAGCTGTAAATTAGACCCAGGATCAGAACTCAGACAGCCCCACACCAGAGCCCTGGCTTTCACCTCTGTTCTTCTTGCCAGATCCAGTTGCCTGGGTGGCTGTGTGCACACAGCCGAAACTCTCTAATCCCACATGCCTCAGCAGTAAAATGACCACATCATTTCTGCTCTGTCCACCTCGTAGGAGGACGTGGACACCCAGAGGGTAATGTGTATTAAAGCTCTTAGCCAAATGCGAGTGAATGTCATTTATGGTCATTTCTTCCCCTTACCTCAATTTAAAATAATTTATTTGAGAAAGTAAATCAGTATAACCCCTTTTAGAGGGTTACTTGAAATTTTCTTTTAAAATAAAAATGTGACCTCTCTATGATCCTGTAGTCCTGCTTCTAGGAATATTATTTTACAAATGAATAAAGATATAATTATAAAGATACCATCACAACATAGTTTAAAAGACAAAAAAAAGAAAAAGAAAGAAAGAAAGAAGCGATTGTCTAATTTTTTTTTAAAGCAGAATTTATTGAGAGTACAGAAAAGCTTCCACAGTGGGAGGGGACCCAAACGGGTTGCCGATTTTCTAATCTTAAGGGAACATGTAACAAAATGATGATAAATCCATCCTATGAACTACTAGACAGTTATTAAAAAGAGTGAGGCAGAGTACCTTAGAAAGATGTTCAAGATGTATTATTAGGTGATAAGAACAGTATGTCAATATCTTGGGACCGTTCTATTTTTCTAAGAGAGAAAAACTATAAATATGTGTATATGTTGATAAGGATAGGAAAATGTAGTTGTATACATATTAAATTAGTAGTCCTGGAGAGTAAGATTCGAAAAGAAAAAGGAGAAATGTCTCCTTATTTTGCACATGCTCTCTCTAGTTCTGCATTTTCTGAAGGTGTTACAATGGGCCTTTCCATTTATTTTAAAATGCATTTCGTTTACTACTGAATTACTTTAAATTTTTATTTATTGATTTATTTAAATTGGCAAACTATATGTTTATTGTGTTCCTTATGTTGTTTTGAAGCATAAACACATTGTGGCATAGCTACATTGAGCTAATTAGCATATGGCCATCTTACACTCTTCTCTCATCTTTTTGTCATGAGAACACTTATAATCAACTCTCTTAGTGATTTTTAAGACTATATAATACACTGTCATGATCTATAGTCATCATGTTGTACATTGGCTTTCTCGAACTTATTCCTTCTCTCTAACTGAAATTTTGTATCCCTTGACCAACCAACATCTTCCCACACCTGGTTACTAAATTATGGTTGAAATCAATAAACGAAACAGAACAGTTTGACTTTTGTCTATTTTGTTTTGTGTTAGGTTGACTTCTTCTCCCTCCACCCTTCCCCAACTGTGGGTCTGTACTAATTTGCATGACTTTGATAAAACTTTTATTTAGGAAAGTATTAAGAAGTCTCCTGTGGCTCTTGAGAAGATGAAACTACCTTAACTTCGTGGGGACATTTGGGGAAGCCAACCCCGAACCTGTTTCTTTTGTCAACAGACAAGATGACAGCCCCAGAAAAGTGTTTCCTGGCAGTTCTTGTCCTCTCTATGTCTGCCAACACCCAGACTGACAGAAAGGTGGTGACCTTTAGGTTATGGCCACTTCTTCCTGATACCTGGAGGCAAAAGTATGTGCTAGGGACAGTTCACTGGGAAATGAAACCCTTACAGGGACTCCGTAGCTTTCTATATCGGGGGAATGCTTTGTGCAGATCTGGAGAGCAGTGATTTAGCTACAGATATTGGGCTCTCAGGAAAAAAAAAAGTCCTTCAATAATAAAAAAATTAATTGATATTCCTTTTGTAATACAGAGCTACTGAGATAGCATTTCCATGTATTATATAAAAAGACAACAATGGGTTTCAGGCAGATTCTTTCTCTGCTCCCAACTATTGCTCTGAAGAACTTTTAGAACTTTCTGCCCAAACAGAGCAGGTCTTTAAGTAATTAATATCTGGGAGGTGGCATTCACAATTATAAGTTTCCTGAGGGCACTGGCTGCAGTTCAAGTTCTTTGCCCTAATACTCACAACAGCATGTTGCATCTGGAGTGGTGAGTGCTCACTGGTAAAAACTGAACTAACTCACCTTCTGCAGATAGGTCTCTTTAGAAAACATGGATGACTTATATTTGATCCTGATGTCCCTTGCTGGAAACATTTCAATGCCTTTTTCTTGCTCTGAGTATCAAGTCCAGAACTTAAAACGTGTCCTACAAGACCTCTCATGATGGGCTGATGGTCAGCCAGTCTTACTGGTTCTGCCATGCAGGTTGTTGACAGTCAGCCTCTCTTCCGATTGGCCAGCTCTGTGGCTTTCTAAGTTGCTAAATATTTAGAACATCATCCCTACTAATGTGACTAGGTCCCTCCCCACCTTTCCGACTCATCTCTGGCTCACCACCTGTGTAATCACACTCAGACTCTCTTTGGTTTCCTTGAATGTGCTGGACTTCAGGATATCTTAGTCCCCACCCATTCTGTGTCTTTTGCTGGGGAATCTTCCGGTAGTTAACTCTTTCTCAGTTGCGATCTCGAGTCTGCCAGCACCTTTCCTGAATCCATACCCCCAGGCCAAATTAGGGATTGCTTTATCCCTCTATCCCTTTCCTGAATCTATATGCCCAGATAAAGTAGGGCTCAAAGTACACCAGAGTTTCCCTTAAGCATCGATCATAACTTTCATAAAATGATTTTTTGGGTAATTGTTTATGGTAGGCTCCATCTTTTTGTAGCACACATATTTGCTGCACCGATGACTCTTAATAAATATATGATGGAGTGAAAGATTAAATAAAAGATTAGGCCAAGGCAATGAGAAGGATCAATGTATTTTTTTCTAAAATGATTCACACTCTAAAATAACCCTGTTGAGTAAGAAAAACTCTGGTTCAAGTGTCACCTGAACACTCATTTCATCTATGACAGAAGCGAGCATCAGGGTGCAGCTGGACAGACTTACTTGAACACAATGTCAGGGGCTCTTTTATTTTTTTCCATTTTGACATTTCTTTTGCCACAGTCTCCTGATTACGTCTCTAATCTCTGAGGTCATGGTAATGGTATGTGGGTCAAGTTCCACCACGTATACCAATTCTATGAAAATTAACCTAGACACATAAGGGAAAGGTAGAGCTTACCGAATTTCTTTTATACTCTGTGGCCTGACTTATTTCAGACATGAGGATTTGAGCATGTGCTAATTTGTCTGTTTTGTTTGTTTAGACCCATTATACTTTTCTGTTTTTTATTTCAAGTAAAAATATTTTCCCACACGATAGTTATTTCAGTAATATTTTTAAAAACTGAAGTTGGCCACGCACATCCTGAATGCCATTGCCAGTATTTCTTCTTTTAAAAAAAAATTTGGTTTTAATTAGCTTTATGATCCACCAAATAGCCATTTCTATGAATGAACCCTATGCAACATGTCTCTACCAACTATCAGCCAGTTCATTCAAGATTAAAAGTCACGAAAAATCTCTGCATTAAAGCTTACAACACGGCTCCAAACACCCAACTAAAATTCCCCAAACCAAACAAATAACACATAGTAATTTTTTTCTTAGAATAGAAAACACATTTTTCTTTTGGGCAATATCAATGTTCACTTTTAAACAATGTATTAGGAAATACTAAGGTTCTTCTCAAACTTAAAGGACTTTCTCCAATGCTTATAATGTTTTGTTTTGTTTTTTGGTCACAGTCTTACTCTGTTGCCGAGGTTGGAGTGTAGTGGCATGCTCATGGATCACCACAGCCTCCACCTCCTGGGTTCAGGTGATCCTTCCACCTCAGCCTCCCAAGTTGCTGGGATTACAGGCACATGCCATCATGCCCAGTTGTAGAAATGGGGATCTCACTACGTTGCCCATGCAGTCTCGAACTCCTGGACTCAAGGAATCTTCTTGCCTCAGTCTCCTAAAGTGCTGGGATTATAGGCATGAGCCATCACACCAGACTCTAATTCTCATAACTCTGAGTTAAAATCAAATCCCCTCAGCAGATTTTCATGTATGAGGCATGACGAATGATAATGAGCACAAGAGAAAAAAACATTCTTCTTAGAGTAAGACATAAAAAAAGATACACAAAATAGGTAAAAGAACAGAAAATGTCTCAAATGCTATATTTTAGTCTGTGGTGAGTCAGTATGGGCTAATCTGAGCCGATCCTAGGCAGTGGCAAATGAAACCATGCCAAGTTAGCACAAAGGTGATGCTCTGGTTGATCCCAAAGCAGGATTCCATCTCCACCCCCTAGTCCCTTCTCTCTGCAGAGCACTGAATCCCCCCTCCTTTGGGGGATAGTCCCATAGTTAGTTAATCATTAGACGCCAACTGTTTCCCTTATCTATGTGTATGAGGACAGGAAATCTAGAAAGGTCCACAGATGTCTGGTCAATGTGTCCTCAGTTGGGAAGGAAAGAATCTTCTCATGACCAACCCATAGCTTCCTCTCACTCTGCTTCTTCTCAAATGGGCTGATGGCCATTATGGGACTTCTACCCTGCCTGAAAAAGAAATTCTACAAAAACAGTAAGAACTTGGAGCTTCTGATAGTTCAGTTGTACAACTGTGTTTGACGTTGACTCTATGTTTAATTCCCTTAAAAACTTAAAAATAATGACAGGAAGCTTACAGGAGTTCTCATACCATCATTTGCGGGTGTGAAGAGCCACACCTAAGCTTTCTATTTCCATAGGGAACAAGCAATTTCATTTTCAAACCATCCTGGTCACAGGAAAAGTTTGGCTTTTGTTTTCTGCTTTGACTTGTTGAAGAGGTGATATAGATGGTAAATACCTCCAAGTTAAGGCTGATGAGCCCATATACACAGGGGATGCCAAAAAAAAATATATATACACATTTTAAGCATGATGCTCGCCCAAAAGATGACATTAATCAAATAAATGCCAGTGTCACCATGCGACAGGCAGGATAGTCAAAGAAAATGGCGGAAGTGTGATTTAGCGAATGTCATACTACACGTTGCCACCATAATTTAATTCAACTTCAAAAAGTAATACATAGATAGCACCGCTTTAAATGTGTATACATTTTTTTGGCACCCTCTGTATTTTTCAGTTGATCCAGAATGATTAAAGAAGGAAAAGTCCACTGGTTGGCCAGGATGAAGACATACTGTCTTGTGTGGAGAAGCAGGTCTAGAAGTCTAGTGGAAGCATGAACTTGATGCCTAAATTCATCTAAAATTCAGAGGCCTAACTGATGATGATTCTCTATTTAGGAAGGCACTGTGCACTCAAAACTCAAAAGGATGGTTTTGCCAATAGAATTTATAGAGAAATAAACTTTCTTGTTGCTCTGTTTTTAAAATATTAACCCATCCACTAATATCAGGAAGCTTTTGGTTGTAAATAAAGAAAATGCAACTTAAAGCAGCCTAAGCAATAAGGAGCATTTGTAGCTCACGTAACAAAATATTTGGAAGTTGGGTGTTTCCGGACACTCAGCTTTTGCTTAGTTGAGTGCTTAAATGACACTTTTATGGTTCCATCGTGCAAGTTGGCTTGTCTTTGAACTGAATTCCCTCATGGCCCCAAGATGGGCGCTATCAGGCTTCAAATGCAGACAGCAGCCTCCAGAAGCAGCAAAGGGTTTGTTTCCTCTTGTGTCTCTTATTGGTAATGGACATCTCTACTGAGCTCCCAGCATACTTGTACCTGTCACAGGTGTAGGGAAGAAGGCACAGGAAGGGATAACCATGTAGTAAGCAACAAAAATCATTTGTCACAAGATCAGAGTTCAACACCTTAAGTACCAGTAGGATTGCCTGGGAGAGAGTGGTCTTTTGATGTGCTTGAATATACACAACGTTTTGGCTTCAACATTTTCCTCCTTTCACAAAAAAAGTGAAGTAATTTCTTTTATGAAGATGAAAACTGAGGAGAGAGATGAGGTGATGACAGATCTTTGGTTTTAAGATGATTCACAATGGAGGCCGTGTCAGTTTCCTTCTGAAGTGTATCGCTGTTGATCCCTTTCACCTTTTATAAGAAGAGCTCAGTGTTCTAGAGATGTGGAGAAAATACTTAACTATATCCTTTCCAAAACTCTTAAGCTTATTGACTAAGACAGGTAGAAATCAGAGGCCTATTTTCTATGCCCCGACCTCTCTCCAAAGGAAAATGTAAGAAAACACTCAAGACATTTATCAAAGACTATACAGGGTAGTTGATTTTTGGAGGGTGGGCCTCTTGTAGTACAGGCTTCTCCACTAGGTAGGTGTTCTAGGAATCCATCAGCATCTGTGTACCAGCTAGCATTGCTGTGAGGCTGCGTTTGGCTTCACTGAACTTTTTGTTTTTTGGATATTCTTTCAACATGTCTGCCCATTTCATGATGGGTGATTTATGAGCACACTTGTCCATATTGCACTGTGTTCAGTTGGTTTTGACCAAAAATTACATGACCCCTGTGTCCCATCCGTCCTATTCACCCAGTCTCACCCGAGCAATATTTTTGTTTTGTTTCGTTTTCCCAGATAAAAAAGGTCCTCAAGGGGAAAAGTTTTGCCAATGTGGAAGAGGTGAAACAAAAAACAGCAGAAGCACTAAAAGGCATCAAAATTGACAAGTTCAAATATTGTTTTGAGCAGTGGAAAAGTGTCTCAATAGGTGTGTTGCATCCAATGGAGAGTACTTTGAAGGTGGCTCAAGTTTAAACATGTAAGAATAAATTCACCATTTTAAAAAATAAATAAATTCTGGTTTCTTTTGGGTCCACCCTCGAATAGGTAAATTGAGAAGGCTGCAGGGAACTTCAGAGGTATTCTTGCCTAAGGACAGGGAAGAGCCCAGACCCTAGAGAATCTGCAGAATCGACAGCTGCTGTCTTCCTGAGCTGACCTATTTCAGGGTCCAGCCACTCCCACATTCCCTTGTTTTGTCTTTTTTTTTTTTTTTTTTTGAGTTGGAGTTTCACTCGGTCGCCCAAACTGGAGTGCAGTGGCCGCTTCCGGCCACCGCGCCTCGACCTGCTGGGCTCCGGCGATCCTTCCGCCTCAGCCTTCCAAGTAGCCGGAATTACAAGCATGCGCTACCATGCCCGGCTGATTTTTTGGTTTATTGTAGAGATGAGGTCTCGCTGCCCAGGCGGGTCTTGAACCCGCGGGCTCAGGCAATCCACTCACCTCAGCCTCCCAAAGGTGCGGGATTACAGGCTGAGCCACCGAGCCCGGCTTGTTTTGTCTTCTTGATTTCCATTTGCTACATTATGATCCCAGTTCCTGAAAAATGTCTATGAAAAGCAGAAAGAAAGGTTACTGTGAGGAAATCCCAAAGTGATGGGCACAAGAAGGGAGAAAAGAAACCTCAAATTATTCATATATTCCAGCATTCACAAAGAAGAGGTTAGTAAGCAAAGGCAAATTTGGGAACAAATTTAAAAGTCCACTTCTCTGTCATATTTATTTTTATTTTATTCATTTATTTTTTTGAGTTGAGGTTTTTATTTTTTTTCCTCTGTCATCCAGGCTGGAGTGCAGTGGCATGATCACGGCTGACTGCAGCCTCAACTTCCTGGGTTCGGCAATCCTTCTACCTCAGCCTCCTAAATAGCTGGGACTACAGGCGCACACCACCAAGCCTGGCTAATTTTTTCTTTTCTTAAAGAGACGAGTTCTTGCTATGTTGCCAAGGCTGTTCTCTAACCCATGGGCTCAAGCAATCCTGTCACTCCGGCCACCCAGAGTATTGGGATTACAGGCATGAGCTACCATGCCTGGCCATTCCTCTGTCATATTTAAACGTAAAAGAAAACACGATTTGTGATTCTGCGGTATAAGTTGAGAATGGTTAAAGAGAGAAAATAGAACATAAGATACTTTCTTTTCTAGGTTTTGATTAGAAAGACATTTAGGTACTCAAGTGGTGATTACATTAAGGCCATTTCATTTTGTTCAGTTTTTTTTTTCCATCCCTGGATTCCCTAAGTCCCCACACAGTTTTATTTTTAAAGCCTTTGTACAAGAAAAAATGACCATAGAATCGTTTTTTTAAAAAGGGTTTGAAGTTTGTTTGCTTAACAAAGTGTTTGCAGTCATAATTAGGTTGCATATTAAAGTTCAAAACTAACTCATGTTGGAAGTGACTGAAAATTGTTACCATCTGATGACTTTGTGGGCAGAGCGTTCACAAATGCACTAAGGAATAAAGACCCTGTTTCTAGGCATTGCCCCAGGAGACTTCAAGGGTCTGAACAACACACACCCTGAAGATCCCCCATAGTGGCATCGCAGGTCTTCCATGTGACTGTCTTAATGCTATGACCTTGATCTGTTGAGTCATCCCAATTTGATCAGCTCTTTTTTTTAATCCTCATCTTTTTGGAATAGACATACCTACCTGTGGAACTGCAGAAGCTGTGATGAGTTGCAGTTCTGGGACGGGTTCTGTTATTCTCACCATGGAAAATCTATCTCAAAGCCAGGTTTTCTGATGGGGGGGTGGGGAGGGAGGGAGAGAGAGAGAAAGAGAGAGACAGACAGAGAGACACTGATTAGGGTGTCCGGGATGAGTCAGCTCCTCATCTGTTGTGTTGAAAGACAAAACTGTCTTTAATTTGAACAGTGCTCTACTTCCATCTTCACTGGCATATGAAGCTTATTTGGGAGCCGAAAGAGAAGTTTTATATGGTACATTTCAAACATCTTGCTTCAGGCAAGAACCTCCCTTTTTCTAGAGGGAAATCTCCTTATTGGGCTCCACACCTGAGGCTTTTATTTCTACTTAGAAGGAAATGGAACAATGGAAACTTGTCTCTACTAAGGATAAGCAAAAGACAAGAACTGAGGCTCAATAAACTCAAGAAGGGGCAAAATTATGCAGAGGTTAGTACGAGGGCTCATGATGTCTGCAGTCATCAGAGGCATGCTGAATGCTATCTTATGTGTGCTATCAGTCTAAATCTGAAAACCCAGATTTAGATCAAATATAGATAGATTTTTTTCTTTCTGTAAATAATCTCCATATTAGAATCATATTTGAACCTGGATCAATTTGAAGATGAATTGTGTTTATTAAACACATGTGTCTTCCTGAATATGGATGCTTGTTCCCATTTACTTATTTATTTTTTAAGTTGTAGTCTCACTCTATCACCCAGGCTGAAGTGCAGTAGCATGCTCATGGCCACCCCAGTGTCGGTCTGCTGGGCTCCAGAGAGCCTTCTGCCTCAGCCTTCCAAGTAACCAGAACTACAGGCAGGCGCTACCACACCCAGCTAGTTTTTTATTTGTTGTAGAGATGAGCTCTTGCCAAGTTGTCAGGGCTGGTATCGAACCCGCGGGCTCAGGCAATCCACTCACCTCACCTCCCAAATTGCTGGGATTACAGACTGAGCCACCCAGCCTGGCCCCCATTTAATTTTTTTTAAGGTATTCTACCTAATAGGAAATACTTGCTGGGATAGCCATTCTACTTAGCAAAATAAACAAAAAAATGGGGTCAGAATTTGAAAGAAAGCCAACATAATAACAAAAGAAGCAACTAAGTCTTTGATTTGGTAATTCAAAACAGACAACAAAATAATCAAAATAGAAGGAACTATAAAATACAGGGTTGACTTTACAATGAGCAGAATGATTTTTGGAGAGGGTATGACTGCACTGAGCGAGAGGACAAAGCCAAAAAGATTTATTTTTAAAAATTTTCCAACCGCTAATTTTGGAATATTTATTTGAAATCATCAAAAGGAGGTGCTTTCAGTTCTTCTTAACAAATAAATGTTGTTCCTCCCCCCTCCCCTGACAGTATCAATATTGGAAAACAGCAACAAGTAGACACTGTTCATCCACAACACCCTGACAGTGCATGGACCACAATGAAGATGGGCGACGCATCTTTTTGTCAGAGAATAGAATCAATAGGACCATGATATCACAGTCTGCACTAGCTTTGCAAAGCGACCCATTGTCCACAAGCATCTCAAGACCATTGGGAGCTGGTAATATAAGAGTAACACAGCCACCAGAAAACCCCAAACCCAATGTTTATACTGAGATAATGTCCCTTACTTCAATGAAGGCTTAAATGACAAATGGGATTGGCCATATTCTAAAGCAAATTTGGTTACTTTGTTTAATAAATTTGAAGCGTTTGATAGTTCATTGCTTTTTAATATACTGCTACATGACCCTTTTTGCAAAATAAGTTCGTTACATATAGGCAAAAGAAAGTCTCAAAGATTTCAAAAGGAATGATCTGTAGTGATGTTTTCAAAGAGATGAATATATTAATTTTTAAATTTTTTTCCCCCGACCCTCAGAATCTGTGAAAAGACCTGTTTTATTTTTTATTTGTTTGTAGAGACAGGGTCTTGCTATGTTGCCCAGGCTAGTCTCAGACACTTGGCCTTAAGCAATCCTCTGGTCTCAGCCTCTCAAAGTGCTGGGATCACAGGCATGAGCCACTGTGCCTGGCGAGATCAACACATTATAATACCAGGTTCAACAGAATGGATATAAGGACAAGTTGTTACTTTGGGGAGTATGTGCCTAGGGTTCATGCATGAAAATTTCCCCTATTGAAATCTCAGATGTCTATACACCCTGTTCTTGTAACCATCCACCATTCTTCTCCAAGTTACAGCTCTTGCAACAAAAAGAGAATTTGGGGATAGAGAAACCCAGACAAGCTCCCTGTTGAATCTGTTGTTTATTTGAAAGTCCTGAAAAG
Organism: Cephalopachus bancanus; assembly: GCA_027257055.1. Lineage (NCBI taxonomy): Eukaryota > Metazoa > Chordata > Mammalia > Primates > Tarsiidae > Cephalopachus > Cephalopachus bancanus. The sequence continues at coordinate 16,908,552 of JAPVLO010000005.1, read as the reverse complement.
GGAATGAGTCACATGGCAGAAAAGTCCAGGAAAGGCATACAGACCTAACTCTCAACTCAGACTCAGGAACTCAGGAACAGTCCAGTACCTCTTTGTTAAACTCCAGCCATGAATACTGTAGAGCATTAAAGAGATCATTGGAATGAACCCAAGTGAAAAATCAATTGTAACCAGTTGATCAAGTGAACTGAACATGACACGGTGCAAGCAGGAAACAGCATTACATTTTTTTCTCACAGCTAACTTTCACTTCTGCCCTCTTAACAGCATCTTTGGAAGAGCACTTACTGGTTCCAAGTACTTTCAGGACAGGCCAATGTCCAGCCTGACCAGAGCCTACTACAATTGTACGTTACTTGTGACCATCATGCATTCTGATTGGCCAACATCTGTGCTATCGCTGGGGAACATACTAAACATCACCCCGCCCTCTAATGTCAATGACCAGTCATGTTTTCAACAAATTAAAAAAAAGCCCAACTTTGTATAATACTAAAACTCTGGGATTTTATATCAATTCAATGCCTTTTCCCCTCCATATCACTCAGGTCTGACGCAGTCTCAGAAACTTGCTGTGCAAGAAAGGGACATGGCCTCTTTATTTTTTTTTTATTTTTTTTTTATTTTTGAGTTGGAGTCTCACTCTGTCACCCAGACTGGAGTGCAGTGGCCGCTCCCGGCCACTGCAGCCTCGACCTGCTGGGCTCCGGCGATCCTTCCACCTCAGCCTTCCGAGTAGCCAGAATTACAGGCACGCGCTACCTCGCCCGGCTGATTTTTTGATTTATTGCAGAGATGAGGTCTCGCTGCCCAGGCGGGTCTTGAACCCGCGGGCTCAGGCAATCCACTCAACTCAGCCTCCCAAAGGCGCGGGATTACAGGCTGAGCCACCGAACCCGGCTTGGCCTCTTTATAAGATTTTTTCCATCATCTTTTTCTTCTACTTCAGTTATGTTCTACTGTGAGTCCTCCAGGGTAGAGAGAATGGGGAGGGAAATGAGATGAGGTAAGAGGGGGAAAAATCTTGCTTGGCCAATGCTGTAGTAATCTGGCAATGAAGCAGAATCTGCAGGAGAAGCCCAGTTCTGGTCCTTTCTCTCATGGGATGCTGTGTGGAGTCCCCTGGATGACCCACTAAATCCACTCCTACCTTCTTTCTTTCTTTTTTTAAATTTTTTTTGAGTTGGAGTCTCACTCTGTCGCCCAGACTGGAGTGCAGTGGCCGCTCCCGGCCACCGCAGCCTCGACCTGCTGGGCTCCGGCGATCCTTCAGCCTCAGCCTTCCCAGTAGCCGGAATTACAGGCACGCGCTACCACGCCCAGCTGATTTTTTGATTTATTGTAGAGATGAGGTCTTGCTGCCCAGGCGGGTCTCGAACCTGCAGACTCAGGCAATCTACTCACCTCAGCCTCCCAAAGGCACAGGATTACAGGCTGAGCCAACGAGCCCAGCTCTACCTTCTTTCTAGTAGAAGAGGTTGAACAGATGAAAACCACATTTCCTAGACTTCCTTGCAGGTAGGTTTCTAGATGTGAATTTGTGTGTGTCTATTGGATTCACTCACCAGGAGATTCGGAAGGCAGGAATGGGGCAGGGGCAGTCATTTTCCTGATGCTTCAGCCTGTGGTTTTGAAAGAAGCAAGATGATGGAAACGAAGCCTTCTTAAGCATTGTTCCTGCATCCATATGCCATGTTCCTATATGGAGAGAAGTGGTAGTTGATGTGGCTTTAGATTCTAACTCAAGTGGTCTCAGAGGTGCTGGGTCTCTTAGTAGGTCAGTTCTGTGAGTGATTCTGGGAGACTTGCTTTTGGTGTTTTCTAAGATTTTGCAAGTACCGTATTAACTGATGCAGGTGCTTTGGGTGTTCTTGATGAGACCACTCCCCTCCTGCTGAGATGACTTCCAATATTGCCGTTTTTCCTAGGGTACAGTATATTCCTCTGGCTGACCACTTGCCATGCCAGCCCAGTTCCTGCAACTGGTGGGACACCCACACAAACTTTTTCTCTTCATCAGACTCTTCCAGGTAAGAATTAGACACCAGTCTCTACACTCCAGGAAATGCAGGCCAAATTTTCTCAAGACTTCTATAACCAACCGGGCTCTGCTCTGGATCTCTGTTTAGAGAGAGTCTGGGGAAGGGACAGGCAGTGTGTGAGACGGGTATGGGGTCAGTATCCTCTCCTGGAAAGATCCACACCCTCTGTGAATTGTCCTTGTAAAGGCCCTCTTCATTTGTTTTGAATCAGAAGGAACACCATTCTCTCTTCTGACAGTGCCCTTCAAAGAAATTCTCACTCTCTCATCTGTTTATGCGGTTGCTTGGTGCAGAGAAGGCTGGCCAGTGGGACTGTCAGCAAGAGGAGAGTTGTCTGCAGCATTGTTGATGTGAAACCACCAACTCCGGACAACTTTCTCAACTCAAACTGTGACTGTCAAAACTGTTTTGTCTCCATGTCTCTTTTCATTCCAATCTTTGCATTGGAAACATTATTTGCTGTATTTTTTAATGCTTATATGGTTTACATCAAAAGGCTAATGATAAAATCTGAGACTGAACCCAACAGGCAGGAGAGCTCTGAAATTTGGTAGTCATTCAAATGTAACTGAATTTTAAAACAATCTCAAAACATAACAACAACAAAAAATCCAGGGAGACTTGACTTTTAAAAAGGATAGAATAACAACTAGTTCCCTGTATGTGCCTGTTTTCTAAAGTATAGAATGAGTGGTTGGGCCAGGCAACCAAATCATCTTCTAATTCTAACTCTACATGCTTTCTATGAGGCAAGAGAACCCCAAAGGCCAAACATTAGCTACTCTAAGGAAGCACTGTTCTTTTCTCTCAAAGATCTTGGGTAGGCTAAAAACAAAAAACCCGACTGAGTTGAAAACTCATGTCTACACCAAAACCCATGCATGGATATTTATAGCAGCCTATTCAAAACTTCCAAAACTTAGAAGCAACCAAGGTGTTCTTCAGTGGGTGAATGGATAACAAACGGTGGCATAGCTAGACAATGAAATATTATTCAGCAGCAAAAAAAAAAAAAAAAAACTATCAAATCATGAAAAGACATGGAGGAGAAAAGTCAATCTGAAAAGCCTATATACTACATGAGTTGAACTATGTTACAGTCTGGAAAAGACAAAACTGGGGAGACTAAAAAAAAAAATCAGTGGTTGTCAGGGGTTACTAGGGATGGGATGATGAATGGGTGAAACATAGAACATCTTAGGGCAGTGAAACTATTCTGTATGATACTGCAATGGTGGGTGTACACCACAATACATTTACCAAACCCATAGTTTCACCAAGTGAACCCTAATGTAAACTATGAACTTTTGGTATAATGATATGTCAATACAGACTCATCAGTTGTAACCAGTGTACCCGTTCTCTGCAGCAGGAGGTCAGTAGTGAGGGGTGCAAGGTGGGGTTGGGTGTGGAATGAGGATATTCGGGAGGGAACTCTATACCTTCTGCTTACTGTTGCTCTGAACCTAAAACTGCTCTAAAAGATAAAGTTTATCAATTTAAAAAAAAGAGCAAACACCAAAACAACAGTTAAACCAAAATTTAGCCAGGTTTCTTGAAAAATTACATACTGGGCCAAATAATTTCTTTTAGCCCATGTTTAATCAGGACTGTTTCTGCACCCCAAAAGGCAGCATGGCCTGGCAATTTTTTTTTGCCCAGTGTTTTCAGGAGAGTAGTCAAAGACACACCCAAACTTGCGGGTTAGACATAAATCCTCTGCTGAAATCCAATCTTATATCAAAATTAGCCATTATCCTGTCGCATTTTCTGAGAAATACAATTTGAACTTTGAACATGATTATTTCCAGAGTGGCAGTTGGTTCTTGGCTCATAAAACTTATGATGAAAAAAATGACTGAACAGAGAATACATTTCTAAGACATTTGCTTACCTTCTAAGAATCAAGCTGAAGCATCCTACTTTCTGTTGTTCTGTTTCTCATCCACTCTTTCTTAGATGAGTTCTCATGGTGTGTGTTCCAGTGGGCCTGGTAACATGGGGTTTTAGTCTCTGTCCCAACTCTGCTGGATGTTCTTAATGCAGATTAAATGGAAGACAAATGATTTTTTACAGCTTCATTTTTATTCATTTAAATGAGAATGGTACACATGAGGAACAGACGATATTTTAAGAGTAATTAATTCAAGAGTAATCAATATCCAAAGTATTTTTTAAGTGTATAGCATCATGATGCCCTCTAGTGGCTAACCCACAAGAAAAGTGCCTCCAAAGTCCCACGGAAAACAGAAAATTTCCCTTTCTGCTGGTGAAGTAGTCTACCTAGTAAAGTGTGCTACTATCTTCTATTTCTTTCATGATAGCAGTAGGGGTCTATGTTCAGTTGTGATTGCCTTATTTCATAAGGACCTCAAAGTTAAAGATGCATCAAAGTATTCATAATTGTGTCAAAAGCATTATGACCACTGTGTCAGGCCATTGGGTAGATGCGGCTCACTACAGTTGGGTTTATCACCTCAGGAGAGAGAAATACCTCCTTGAGGGATAATGGGAAAATTTTCCTGAGATTGAGTAATCTCCCACTGTGAATTGCTTTTCCATCATTGAAATGGCTGTCCTGGAAATGAACTGTGATTCCTGGGCAGGTAGCAGCACTATTCTAGAAAGATAAGAAACAATAACCGGGCTCAGTGGCTCAGCCTGTAATCCCAGCACTTTGGGAGGCTGAGGCAAGTGAATTGTCTAATCCTGTGGGTTTGAGACCAGCCTGGGCAACTTGGTGAGACCTTGTCTTTGCAACAAATCAAAAAATTAGTCAGGCATGGTAGCACTCACCTATAGTTCCGGCTTACTTGGAAGGCTAAAGTGGAAGGATTACTGGAGCCCAGCAGGGCGATGCTGGGGTGGCCGTGAGTGTGCCACTGCACTCCAGCCTGGGCGAAAGAGTGAGACTTCAACTCAAAAAAAAAAAAAGAATTGTTTTTTTACATTCCTGAATTCTCAACAATAGCCATTAGAGTGAAGATAGGTATGTCTGAGATGTGTTGTAGGATTCTGAATAAATGTTTAATAAAATCAGCTAAAGACTTAAAATGGGTTTTCTTCTAGTTGTTAGATAGTTTCAAGAAATTAAAAACTTAAAATGCTTACAAATTGTAGATTTGTACATTTTTCATTCTATTGATACTCATTAGAGACATCTCTTTAGTAATTTCTTCTAGATAACAAGTCACAGCTTCGTACTCATATTCTTCACTGATAAATCTATGTTTGTTTGGTTTTTTTTTAGCTGCATAAAGTTCCATGACAATAAATCCCTTTAAAAGAAAACATTCTTTATAGCGAAGCTGTTTATATGACCTGACAGACACTGGTCTAGGATAACACTGTTTTTGGAAAGTAGTTGAAGTATTTTTGCTATAATAAACTCAACAAATATTTTTATTAGTCTCCTTCCATGCGCCTGCTAGTCTGTATAATAAAGTTAACTAATTGTAGGCAGTTGGCACTGAGGAGAAAGATTGAAAAAGTTATTGCAACATAGAGCTTAACAGACATTATGTCCTGCTATTAAGTAGTAGGAACTTTTCAAGTTTCTTTCTCCTTTCCCTCATGAAGTATTCTAACCATTCCCACGAGGAAATAATAATAATAATAAATCCCCAAGCAATCCACCACAACAAAACAGTGCACACACACAAAAGGATTGGAGCTGGAATTAGAAAAAAATAAAATGGGGCAAGCTGTCTGAAGGTGAAAACCTCCTTTCCATCGGCTGTGTTTGCTTTCCAAATTTATAATTTATATTTGGTGTTTGTTCCCTTTTCTCTCCTGTTCCTTAAGATTGTAAACATTATTTCCAGGAATATACCTATTTTCACAAAATTACCTTCTCATGAAATGATTTGTCAGTTTCACAGTTTTATTATACTAGAATTTTACCTGCATTCTATTGAAACTGTTTTTTTTTCTTTGACTTTATCATTGCTGATTCTAAAGCTTATGTATGCAGTCATCTTCAATTCTTTCTTTTCTTTTTCTGAAGGCAATCTGAATCCATCCAGTCCTCTGGATATTGAACCTAGAAATAAACGGATCTTGCACACACGCATTTCAGGTGATCTTAATGTTTACAAGATTCCCAGAGAAGCTGAGTTATTTTCAAGTGAGCCAAAAACCAAATCATTCAGAGCCTATTTCAGAGTTACATGTGCTTCCTTAGGTTAAGCTTGGTTCTGGCACTTGCCTTCCTGGTATCCTCCAATTGGCCTGGAGCCAAGGCTGGGCTGGAGCTCCTGGGATTCTTCAAGGGAGGAGTTAATTAATCTGGTATCCAAACTGGAGATGGAAAATTTCTTCAAATTGTGTAACCATGGCTCTGAGGGATAGAAGGGGGACTGGAGGGGGGGAAGAGTTTTTTCTTCTTTCCGAAAATCAAAATATATGCAACATATTTTGAATTCTCTTGAACAAATGCAAAAATGAAAAAAAAAGGTAATGGAAAATGTACACACATGTAGTACAATTGGTTTGCCCCAAACTGATCAAGTTGGGAGTACTAATATAACTTTTACATAGAAGCCAATTTTATAATTATATTGTCCTTGGAGTGTCTATAGTTATAGTTACAGTAGAGTAACAATGAATCACATTTGAAGGTATCTAAAGTGATTATAGGTCTTGCTTGACAAGGAGAACCAAGCAAAGACCAGAAGCAACCTTCAATATTAGAACAAAATACTGATGCAATCTTCTGTTCTTAATATCTACCATAGTATCCAACTGATACTCATTTTCAGAAAAGACTTTGAGAAATAAAAGGTAGTGGTGGAAAAAATTTTTTTTAGCATATATCTGTTGGGTGTCTGTTTTGTGTCTTGAGTTTTCTTGAATAAATACCATTAAAATTTCATTTATTGTTTACTCTTTTGAACATGTCAATGTGCTTACTTTGCTTTTTAAATAATAGGTTGAAATTTTTTTCTATATTTACTAAGCATTTGTATTCTTTTTTGCCAATTGCTGAAATATACCTTTTTTAAAAAGTTAAGATTAGCTTCAAAAATGAGATCTTTTTTAATGATTTATAAAACATCTACACATAAATTCTATTAACTTCTGTCATTTACAGTGTAAATATTTTCCCCTAGTTTATTATCTTTCAATTTTGTGTGTGGCGTTTCTTTTAAGCACAAAGAGAAAAGATTTTGTAGTCATATTTATCAGTCTTTCAATTTATATTTTTGTCTTTGGTGTCTCTTAGACTGCATCATCACTTATATTTTATTCTTGTATAATTATGTCTTTTTAAAGTTGTAGGGTACAAGTCAGGATTGGGTACGTAAGTGGTTTAGGTACAGGTGAAGTTTGGGACCTCCCATTGGACCTCACTTCACCTGAATTAAAATCAGGCACCCTTATTGATGTTAAGTGCCCTCTCCCTCCCCTGGCAGTGTATAATTATGACTTTATTTTTGGCATTTCATCCTCTAATCCATCTAGGATTCATTTTGTTACCTTGTAGGTTGTGGTTACTTAATTTTCTATTTTTTCACAGATTTGGATAGTAGTTTTAACCAGTAATTGAGTAATTCACTTTTCCTTTGATGATTTGAGATGCTGGCTTATCATACATTAATATTTTATATCTTTTAAAGACAGTTTATGTAAAACTATTTTGCCCCTTTATACAATAAAAAATGTAGCATTCTTTAATTTCCTCTTTTTTTCAGCTCAGTTGATCTACTGCCTTTGTTTTTATTATGTTCTAATAATTTATTATATTAGTTACATTCTCTTTCAAAGATTATTCTTGACATTTGCAGCAGTTTTAATAACAATTATTTGAGTTTGTCTTTTTACTAATTTCTAAGAGGGCATATATTTTTAATTTAAGTTATCGGTAAGAATAAGTGATTTCTGATCTTTCCTAATCCTTACATCTTCAAGAATAGGTCTTCCTGTTGTTTATACACATTAGAAGCAATAGAGATGAGTACAGAATTTAGAGAATTTTTGTTGTGGGGAGGAAGGGAATGATAACTGGAAATTTTTCCTTTCCTAGAAAATGAGTTTTATTTATTTTTTCCCGCTGAAATTCAAAATGTTGACCAAATTAAATAATTTTATTAATTTTGCCTCCTACTTTACAAACTTTTAAAACCTAAGTATCTAAATCTCCTGTTGGCCCAGGTCAAAGGTCTTCTGTAGGTATTTATGTTAGCTTTTTGTCATTTGTTCTATTTTCATCTGAAATTTCTGATATGTATATGTTATGAAAGGAAATATATACATATTTTGATATATATGATATATATATAGTTATATTATAATGTATTTATATATTATATATATTTATTATGTTATTATATATACTTTTTTCTGGAATTGTTTTTCACATCTCTTTTCTTTCATCTTATTAATCTTTGCATAATTGAGTTATCAGATAACTTTTTTGAGCCTATCTTCTAATTTTTAAATATTTTTCTCCTACTGTTGGCAGTTTGTTTTTATTTCTGGGAGCCAAGCAACTCAAAGGCAAGACTGTGTTTTAGATCTTTGTATTTCCCTTTCCTAGTTCAGTGCTTGGCACAAAAAACATGATAAATAAATGTTTATTCTATTTTATTGCAATAAAGTTGTTCAAATGTAAAATGTGAACAGTGATTAAGAAAAAAATCCTCAGTGACATAAGCATATCTTATTGTAGAATGACTGATATAAACTATATTAACTGTGAAATCTTTTCAGATATTATGATACTGTAGAATTTTAGCTACAGAGATTCTAATATTTTTCAGTGACATTAAAATCAAGCCCAGCCCAGTCCCAGCTCCCATCCAGGCACACAACTGTGGGAGGGGTAAAAACACATGTAGCAAAGTATTGAAATAATGACTAATATTTGCTGAGGTTTGCTAAGGAGAAGGACCCAGCCCAGGGCTCTGCATATATAATCTCATTTAATCTTCTCTACAAATTTGTTAGGCATTATATTTACTGATGAAGAAATTGAAGTTTAGAGGATAATTTGCAAAAGGACATACAGCTAGTAAGTAGCTGAGCTGGGATTTGAGCCCAGGACTCATGAATTTCCTCTCTTCCTCCCCCTCCTCGCCTTCTTTCTCTCTTGCTTTCTCCCAGAACTCTGATTTGGCTTCATAGAATCTGAATCTTTAATATCATAGACCATGAAAACGTGAGGTTTACCCTAGATCTAAAACTGGTCAACCCAAGTCACACCCTCATCTTCATCATATATTATTTTATCTACATAATTAAATGCCTGTTTTTACAGTAGCTTCAAAGAGGCAGAGTAGGGCATAGGGGGTTACAGTCTGGTTGCACAGGACAGCATGTATACATGGAAAGAGACGATTTCCTCACATAGTTCCTTTTTAAACTATTCATCTGTGTAATAGGTTGGTGTGATATTTCAAATCACTCTTAAAGATTCTTAGGAGAAAGAGGCTCTGCTGCTGAAATAGGTGTTCCCAATCATCCTTGACTCCAAAACCCTCAAAATCAAACCTTGCCCATTGCAAGGGAACTTAGACCCCTAGGTTGTCCACTCCAGGTCCTCTAAATCTGGGGGCTGTGTGGGAATGATAAACACGTGGTGAGGACCGTAAGCTATCTGGCTTGTGTAGGATCATGGTGCCATGCAGAGAAAGAGGATCATGCTGACTCTTTTTGGACCTCTGTGTTATTTGTTGGTGACTGGTGGGGGCTAAAGTTGCATTAAAGAGTGACAGTGATGCAGAAATTATGAAAAGATGAACAGGAAATAGTATGGTATATTAATTAAGAAATGGGGCTTTGAGTCCAGAATGAATCCCTGAATCCCTTTTCCACCAACTATTGGCTTGATGATATTAGGCAAGTTTCTTAAAACCCTCTGAGCTTCACTGGTCTCATATTTGACATCAAGTACTCATTAAATAATAGTTTCTATTTTTAATATTAATTCACAGGGTGTGATGGGCTTTTTTTGTTTTTTTGCCTAATGTCCTTTTTCCTTTTTGTTGGTAGGAATATGATGATTTTCTCACCTCTCCTCAGTGTAACTGCCAATCAGATTCGCTGTTCTTGCCTCAGCAAGAGGTAGACATACGGCTGGAGCTAAGCATCAGACTCTTTGGGGACTTTGAATCTTGAACTGATTGACATCACAAAAGAGCTTGTTCATCGATTCCTGCCATCTGGACCTTTAGAGCTGCCTCAGTTGCATGCTGTCTTCTTTTAAACTTAGTACTTTGACTACTTTATGTTCTTCTATTAACATCACCTTCTGCAAAAAGTTGGCCAGAGTAGGTGTTTTCACCCGAAGTAAACTGCCTGCTACATTTGGTCAACCTTTTCCATTCTCACGTGGTTGATATCTTTATCCTTAATTTACTCCAAGAAACCCATTAGATTGGTTATGGTGGTCCTAAACATTCCTCTTGGAAGTAATTTAGTAGTTATCCTAGGCATCTCCCACATCGCATGACATTTCATTGTGCAATGTGTCCATTTTCTCCGCAGCATTTCTGGGCAAATCTAAAGCCCAGGTAATCTGTGGTAACATTATTACTGAGAATAATTAACCCGTCTTCTCCATGACATGGTACACCTATACTGTTGCTCTGTTTTCTAGACAAGACATGCCCAGGTTTTTCATCTGTTCTCCTATGGTTTCATTTCCAAACCTTTTATTATGTTCATTGCCCTCCTCTGAACTCTTTCCAGTTAGCTGGAAAGCACACTCTATCCAATAATATCATGTTATCATGGAGAGCACAGAGGTCACAGCCTGTCCAGAAGGTAATCGTGTAGCCCCACGGGCATGACATTCTTTCTTCATGCCTGAGGTAGCTATGAATGTTCTGGGTCTCCTGCCCAGGCATACTCTGAGCATGTAACAGTGGGAAGGGGTGAGCAGACAGGTATTCACGTGTTCTGGGGAAGTGTCATAGCTTATTCTGGGCAGCACTGATCAGTTCAATTTCTCTCTGTGGCTACTTTGAACTGCAGTCTTCTTCCTAACACAAACACCAAACTGAGTGATGACTAGCAATTATTGAATGCTTATGATGTCCTAGGCACTGTGCCTAATGCTTAATATTTATGAACTCATTTAAACCTCACAATATCCCTTTACATTCGGTGATTATCTTCACTTTACAGATGAGGAAACAGAGAATTATATTGGGCCCAAGTTACATGGTTAAGAAGTGAAACAACAGGAATTTGAACCCCTAGATTTTACTCTGAAGCCTCTGTCCTTAACTAAAATTAATTCCCGTAAACACTCAAGAGAAACAGGCTAGTAAATATTAGACAAAAAATTAGAAAAAGCATGTACTTCTTAAATGATAGAGTCTTGTAATTCATGTAGCATGGAGAAATGATCTATTATTTAAAAATGTAAGAAATAATTCATGTATATTCCTCTTCCTAGAGATTCAAAATTAATATTATATATTGAAGGTGTTAAGAAATCCTAATGCAAACAAGTCTGTTTAATCCTACATTTTCTGAATTTATTTTGACAGAGAACACCTCTTCTTCACTAAGGGAGTACAAAAATATGCAGTAGATTTAACTACTCATTATGCTACTACACTGAATTATACATATAATACTTCTAATCTTTATAATAACCTTGTTATAAATGTATGATCTCGCTGGGCAGCGAGACCTCATCTCTACAATAAATCAAAAAATCAGCCGGGCGTGGTAGCGCATGCCTGTAATTCCGGCTACTTGGAAGGCGGAGGCGGAAGGATTGCCGGAGCCCAGCAGGTCGAGGCTGCGGTGACCGGGAGCGGCCACTGCACTCCAGTCCAGGTGACAGAGTAAGACCAACTCAAAAATAAAAAATAAAAAAAGAGCAATTATTGCCTCATCCTCTTTTGGGATATATTGGATGCGAGAAAGTAACATGGTAAGGAGGAAAGACCACCAATGTGGTGTCAGGAAATATTGGGCTAGATGGGGACCTCTCACTTAATGGTTGGGGTTGCCTGTGAAAGTTGCTTTATCTCTCTGAGCCTATTTTCTTTCCTAAGAAGTGGACGTTCATAATGAGAGTGGCTCTTATGCACTGTTTTCTGTTTTCCAGAATATATATCCAACTCCATATTTCACTCTAACAAAGTGAACAAAACAAGTGGCTTCATTCACAACTCAAAAGCTAGAACCTTAGATCAGATCATAGTTTTCTTGATTTATAAAGTTTTAGAGGCATCCAAGAAATACTTATATGCTTTCCCATATTTTTGTTTTACTAAAATATCTTACTCAAAGGATCTTCTTTTTATTGTACATATTTTAGACACAAGAATATTGATCTATTTTAAATATATGAGATCCAACAATTAGGTTTGTGAACCATCTTAGAAAAAGTGCTCCATACCTCACTACTGAATATCACTACAGTCATCTTCAAAGTACTTCCCTTGGCAAACTATGCACCAATGCTAGTGCCTAGTCTACCTGTTAAAGCAATCTTGGAACTCTTTTTCTGGAATGGCCATCCGTGCTGTAATCGTATTACCCTTGATGTCCTGCATGTCATCAAATGTCTTCTTTTCAATATTTTCTTTATCTTTGAAAAAAACAAAAAAATCATTGGGGCCCAAATCAAGTGAATAGGGAGGGTGTTCTAATACAGTTATTTGTACAGTGGCAAGTTCGTGAACTTAATGGTCAGACCTCAACAAATAATGACAGCTCTGATGATCATTCCAGAAAAAGAGTTCCAAAATTGCTTTGATAGGGGAGGTGCATAGCTTCCCACTTTGAAGGTGACCATAGTGATATTCAGCAATGAGGTATGTAGCACTTTTTCTAGGATGAGTTTGCAAACTTAATCGTTCAATCTCGTACATTTTAATGTGTGTTGACAAATGCATACAGTCACATAATCACCATTGCAGTGAAGTTACAGAACATCATTCCCATTACTCCAAAACATTCCTTCCTGACCTTTTGCACTCATTGCCCTTCCCCTGGCCCCAGCTCCTGGAAACCATTGACCTAATCTGCTTTTGTCACTTTGATACATTTTTTTACTGGTTTGCTTTTTTCAGGATGCCATAGAAATCCAATTATATTGTTTTCTGTTTCAGTAGTTCATTCTGTTTTGTTGCTATTATTTATCCATTAATCAATTGTTGGAGGCGTAGATTATTTTCAGGTTTTACCTGCCATGATTCTTGAGGACAAGTCTTTTTATGAGTACACATTTTTATTTATCTTGGGTAAATACCTAGAGTTGAATTTTAGGGTCACAAAGTTAGTGTGTGTTTAACATTATAAGAAACTGCTAAACTATTGTCTAAAATGATTTCTTCCATTTTTCATTCCAGGTACAAAGTGTGGTTCTTACTCCACATACTCACCTACTTGCTATTAGAAGTCTTTAAATTATTAGTATTCTAACATGCGTGTAGATATCTCATTGTAATTTTAAATCTGCATTGTTGCAGTAACTAATTATGTCTAGTATCTTTTCATGAACTTCTTTGCCATAATATACCTTCTTTGATAAAATATATATTCAGACTTTTGCTCATTTAAAAATCAGATTGATTGTCTTATTAGTAATCAAAAGAGTTCTTTATAGGTACTGGACAGTGCATCTATTTCAGATAGTGTTTGCAAATACTTTCTCCCAGCCTATGACTTGTCTTTCCTAAAATAATGTATTTTGAAGATAAGACATATTTGGTTTTGGCGATATCCAATTTATCCATTTTTTTTCTTGTATGGTTCATGCATTTGGTGTCAAATTTAAGAAACCTTTGATTAACTCAATGTGACAATGACTTTTCTCCTGTGTTTTCTTTCAGACGTTTTATAGTTTTAAAGCTTACGTGTTGGTCTAGGATACCTTTATAATTTAATTTTGTAAATGATGTGTAAATGAGTGTAAAATTTTTGTAAATGCTTTTTTTATTTGGCATCTATTGAGATGACCACATAGTGCATCCTTTATTATGGTATATCAGTACTAAATTTGCACTAATTGAGTCTCAAATACTAAACTGATCTTGAGTTTTTGGGATGAACCACACTTGGTCACGGTGCATTATGCTAATATTCTGTGGTTTTATTTTCTTATAAATATTTTTGTTTGGTATTAGTTATCGGGGTTAATAATATTTTTTTTTCTTAAATGTTTACTTGAATTAACTATTGGAACTGGGCATAAAATTTTCTTAAAGAGAATTTTTTTAGCTACCAATTTAATGGCCTTAGTAGATATAGTACTAGTCAGATTATTTATTTCTTTTTGAAGGAGCTATACTAGTTTTTGTCTTTTAAGGAATTTCTCATTCATCTTTTTTTTTTTTTTTTTTTTTGAGTTAGAGTCTCATTCTGTGCCCAGGCTAGAGTGCAGTGATGCACTCACAGCCACCGCAGCATCAGCCTGCTGGGTTCTGGTGATTCTTCCACCTCAGCCTTCCAAGTAGCTGGAATACAGGTGTGTACTACCACACCTGACTAATTTTATTCATTGTAGAGACGAAGTCTCACCAAGTTGCCCAGGCTGGTCTCAAACCTGTGGGCTCAGGCAATCCACTAGCCTCAGCCTCCCAGTTACTGAAATTACAGGCTGAGCCACCAAACCTGGACTCATTTATTCTAAAGTACCAGATTTGTTGACATAAAATGTTTATAATATTTCCAGTAATAAATTTAATGTCAGTAGAATCTGTAGTGATATACTGTCTGTCATTTCTGATATTGATTATTTGTATTTTCTTTCTTTTTCCTGATCTGTCTGCCTAAATCAAGGAATAATAAACTTTTTTTTGGTGAGATCTTAGATAATAACTATTTTAGACTTTGTGAGCCACAGACAGTCTTTGTCCCTTATTTCTTATTCCTCCCCTCCTTCTACTCCTTCTTCTTTTTCAACATTTATTTAAAATGTGAAAGTTATTTTTTAACTGCAAAGCATACAAAAAACAGGTGAGCCATGAGCCATAGTTTACCGATACTTGAGTTTTATCAGCTTTATTCAAAATTTTTAAAAAACTTTTCTTCATTCATTTTCTGTCTTATTTTACTGTTTTCTATATCACTGACTTCTGATCTAAAGTTTATTATTTCTTTAATTTTTTTCACTTGGGACTTCATTTTGTTTGTCTTATTTTCTTTTGTCTGCAATTCATTGTTATCATTTTTGCTTTAGATGGTCACTTATTTTTTAATGAAGTTTCAATGGAGAAAAAATATTTTTACTTATTTGTATTTTCACTATTTCCAAAGCTCTTCATTCATTTGTGTTGATACAAATTATCATTAATATAATTTAGTCTGAAGAACTTCCTTTTACATTTATGTAGAGTAGTTCTACTAGTAACATTCTCTCAGGTCTTTTTAAAAAAATAATTGAATTTGTGTTTTCTTTTCTTTTCTTTTTGAAGAATACTTTTGCTGGATACAGAATTCTAAGTTGATATATTTTTGGATTTTTTTAAATGCGGTAAATTATCTTTCCATTGTCTTTGGTTTGCATAGTTCTAAAGCAGTCTGCTGTATTTCTTATTTTTGTTCCTCTGTGGTGTGTCTTCTCCTGACCTTTACTCAAGATTCTTTTAGGATTTTTCTCTTGTTACTGGTTTGCTTGTTTTTAAAAATTATTATGTGTCTTGGTGTGTTTTTCTTTATATTTATTCTGCTTGCAGTTTGTTGAATTCTTGGGCTTGCTGATTTATGGTTTTTATCAAACTTGAAAAAGTTCCTGTAATTTTTAAAAAGACTAAATTTGTGTAGTTGTTCCTGGAACTTCGTCAACACATAATTTATATTTCTTGATATTTCCCCTTAGGTGATTGATACTGTATTTTTTTTTTCAGTATTTTTTCTCTGTGTGCTTCATTTTGGACAGTTTGTATTGCTTGTCTTCAAGTTTGCTGGGTTCCCCCCCTTCTACAGTGTTTAATTTATCTTTGATCTCATCTGTTGAATTTTTTCATGTAACATTTTATTTATAACCTTTACAATTTCATCTGGGTCTCTTTCAATGTCTTTCATATTTCTTCTTACCATGATTATATTTTTCTCTACATCCTTGCACATATGGAGTACATTATAATAGCTATATAACATTATTGTTGGTGAATTCTGTCATTTCTGGATCTTTTTTATCGATTAATTTTTCCTCTGATTATGAGTCAGTCATGATGATTCGTTTTGTGCACTTGGTAATTTTTTACTAGATGAAATAAAACTCAAAATTCACATTTTAAATTTTATGTTGTTGACTTCCAAGTTTTGCTGTATTACTTTAAATAGTGTTAGATTTTGTTCTTTGCTAATGAGACAGATTAGTATGTTTTTCCAATAAAATGCCTTTTTTGTCTTGTTAAGAATAGAATTACTTATTTAACTTTGAATACATGTCACAAAAATCTGTATGTGTATTTAAAATGTGCATATACATAGAGCAATCTTTAAAGACATGTATGTTTTGGTAAATGTATATCTCATTCAATATATTAGTTTTTGTATCTCTAAATTTTCATGTATCTTTCTTTCATGTGCAAGGAAGAAAAGAAATTTTTTTCTTTTTTTTTTGATTTGGAGTCTTACTCCATCATCCAGGCTGAAGTGCAGTGGCATGCTCATGGCCACACCAGCGTCAACCCTCTGGATTCTGGCACTCCTTTTGCCTCAGCCTTCCAAGTAGCCAGAACTACAGGGAAGTGCTACCATGCCTAGCTAATTTTTTATTTATTGTAGAGACGAGGTCTTGCCAAATTGCCCAGGCTGGTCTTGAACCCACAGGCTTAGGCAATCCACTCAATTTAGCTTCCCAAAGTGCTGGGATTACAGGCTGAGTCACCGAGCCTAACCTAGAAGAAATTTTTTTAAAGCAATAATTGATTCCAACCATGACTGTCTTCTGATGGAAAGTCGTAAGTTGTATTTGAAATAGATAGTAATTTTTTAGCTAATCAAATTGACTGGCTTCTTTGAATGTAGAAGCTGAAGTCTGAACTACTAGTTCAGTAAGGAAAGGATGACTTAAAGAGATTCTCTCACTCATTTATTCATTCACTTAACAAACATATGGGGAACGCTTGTGGTGACCTGGTTCTGTTTCTTTATTTTGAGGCCTTGAGATATACAAGGGAAGAAGACATGAAATTCTTTACCATCGTGGCCCTTTGATTCTGATTGGGGGGAGACAGTAAACAAATACATTTTTATACAAATAACAAGATTAGCTGGGCTCGGTGGCTCAGCCTGTAATCCCGTGCCTTGGGAGGCTGAGGTGAGTGGATTGCCTGAGTCCGCGGGTTCGAGACCCACCTGGGCAGCTTGGTGAGACCTCATCTCTATAATAAATCAAAAAATTAGCTGGGTGTGGTAGAGCGCACCTATAGTTCTAGCTACTTGGAAGGCTGAGGTAGAAGGATCGCCGGAGCCCAGCAGGTCAAGGCTGCTGTGGCCGGGAGCGGCCACTGCACAACGGTCTGGGTGACAGAGTGAGACTCCAACTCAAAACAACAAAAAAAAAACCAAAAGAACAAATAACAAGATTTCAGATGGTAGCAAGAACTATGGAGAAAATGGGGGAGAAGAGGAGTCACTTACACAGGCAATTCTGTGATAGGCTCTTTGAGAAGGTCAGAATTGAGCAGTCCCTGAATGATAGAAGAGAGGCTGTAAAGACTAATCAGGGAAACTGCATAAAGGCCCCTGAATTAGAATAAGCTTCATGACTTTAAGGAATAATAAGAAAACTAGGGCAGATAGAGTACAGTGAGCAAGAAGGAGGGTGGAGGATGATGAGGTTGGAGGGGCAAATGGGGGCCACAGCATGTAAGACCCTGTGGGCTATGGCAAGGAGTTTGTATTTTAATCTAAGTGTAATATTCCTGGAGGGTTTGGAGCCGAAACGTGACGCAATCAGACTTACCTTTTAAGAATATTACTAGCCGGGCTGGGTGGCTCAGCTTGTAATCCCGCGCCTTTGGGAGACTAAGGTGAGTGGATTGCCTGAGCCCGTGGGTTTGAGACCCGCCTGGGCAGCGAGACCTCATCTCTACAATAAATCAAAAAATCAGCCAGGCTGGTAGTGCATGCCTGTAATTCCGGCTACTCGGAAGGCTGAGGTGGAAGGATCGCCGGAGCCCAGCAGGCGAGGCTGCGGTGGCCGGGAGTGGCCACTGCACTCCAGTCTGGGCGACCGAGTGAGACTCCACCTCATAAAAAAAAGAAGAAAAAAACCCAAGAATATTACTATTGTAATTGGCTACTGGATGACTAACAGATTCTAGGGTGGGGAGGATGGAAGGTGGGTGACTGATCAGAGGCTTTACAGTAGATCAATCCAGAAAATTAAAATTATTTACACGTAAAGTTAACAGGCATTTGAAAGAGGGAGGGTGAAGGTGAGTTAAGGGAGAGAGGACTCATCAGTTAGGAGGCTAGAGCTCATGAGAAAAATATCAAGTGAGAAATAGCAACGAGGGAGATTCCCCATGTCAGTGGGTCTGAGAGACATTTAAAAACAAGGCTGTCTACTTGTCTGTTTAAAATTGTTTGTGGGTCTGTGATGGAAACCCTCTCCACCATCCCAAAGCTTAGTGAAACTTTGCAGCGCACACTGTCCTGCATTGGTGGTACTTTGACAGTAGAGAGACATCAGGCTCGAGTCCGGTGCAACACGACACAGTATTGGAAAAGGAAATGTGGAAGATTCTGCACAAAGTGAACTAACCTGATTTGTTAGGACAAAACCATCATTGATGAGCAAAACGCAACAATTCTCCAAGACTATCAGGAGAGATTGGGATAGATAGTTTCCCAGCCCATAGATTAAATAGAAATTTGAGCCAATCATTTGAATCTTGAAGGACAAGACGACCTGGTAGATCACACGCAGGTAACTTCAGAACAAAGAGCAGCTTGATGGTATGTGGCTATGTCAGTAGCATAAATCTTCAGGCTTGTCTTTCCCAGCCAGAGGTTTTCCCAGTAGTTATGTATTAATCATTAATTCATGTACTCACTTGACAACTGTGTGCTGAGTACCTACTATATGCCAGACCTCATGTTAAGAACTGAAGTTACTGCACTACACAACCTAGCAGACATAGCATAACTTACCCAGTTAAAGTATCTTGACCCCATTTAGTACTTCAGAATGACTAGGCATTTGGCTCAGTTCAGAGCTGAACATTTTGACCCAATAAGACACAAGGACATCCAGGCTGGGCATTTTGGGAAAGACGCTTCCTTTGTCTTCTGTAGAAACTTCTGTGTCCTGCATGGAGGGGTATCCAGTAGCTGCTCAGAAAAAAACTTAGTTATTATTATTATTCCTGTACAATCTTTATCTCTTTCTGAATTTCCTTCGTGTTATGTGAACTAAATTTCTAAAATAGTTTCCTTAATTAGTCAGAAGTTTTATAATTCACTCTAATAGCTTGTAATAACAAATTTTTGGTATATGATGAAATTATTTTCTGAGAAGTTCAAAATTGGTTCAAGAACTGAGTATTTTCTAAACATTAAGCCAGAAAAAAGGTATTGTAATAACCACTTTGAAAAATGATTTGATGTTATCTGTTGCAGTTGAATAGACATATAACCTGTAACCCATGAAATTCTTCTTGCAATATATAACCAAAAGTTTTATGTCTATCTCTATCATCTATCTATCTATCTATCTACCTAATCTAAATTTACAAGAATATTCATAGCAGCACCACCCATAACGGCTGACAACTAGAAATAACCCATATGTCATCAACAGTAAAATAGATAAATGAATTATGATATATTTAAACAATCAAAATATAGAGAGCAATGAAAATGAATGGAATGCATGCAATAATATGACTGAAGTTCAAACATAATAATGAGTGAAAAAAGGTCGATACAAAGCACTACTTGCATGATTTAATTGACATAAAGTTCAAAACAGGTGAAACTCTTCCATAGACTGGGAGTCAGCAAAGTGACGACCCTAAGGGACGACCCTAAGGGAGTGACTGGAAGAGAGCTAGAGGGAGTTTCTGGGGGGGCTGGCCATGCTATGTTTCTTGATGTGTGTGCTGGTTACGCAGACATGTCCATTTTGTGAAAATTCATTGAGGTGTGTACTTGCAATTTGTGCACTTATCTGTGCGAATATTATAAAGTTTACTTGTTTGCTTTTTAAAAAGTCGAGGTAAAATGCATTTTATTATATCCCTTAAAGTTTATAATTCACTTTTTTGAAATGCTGTGGATTCTCAGTGAATATTTGGTAACAATAAATGCTATCATTTTAATTTTAACTTTAACTTTATCATATTCTTTGGAGGATAATTTTTCAACAAACATGTTTTTTTTAAAAGAGAAAATAATATCTGTATTATGTAACCATCACTATCTAAACATGACACTACATATAGAATTTTAAAAAGAAAAAGATGATCTGAATATACGCTTTTAAAATTAGTGTTTAAGTCACTAATGATCTTGACATGTGCAATCAAGAGAGCGTTAAAGAAATAAACCAGTTGATAGTTGTCTTAGTCCATTTAGGCTACTCTAAACTGAATATTTTTTACTGTGTTTATGAACAACAGAAATTTATTTCTCACAGTTCTGGAAACTGGAAAGTCCAAGATAGGAGTAAAGCACCAGTGGATTTGTTGTCTGGCGAGGGCCCACTTTCTGGTTCATAGATGGGACCTACTTGCTGAGTCCTTCAGGTGATGGAAGGTGCCAGGGCTATCTCTAGGGTTTCTCATATAAGGGCACTAATTCCATTCATGAGGGCTCCACCCTCATGACCCAACCATCTCTTAAAGTCTCCACCTTCCAACTTTGAGGATTAGGATTTCGACATATGACTTTTAGGGGGGTGTAAACATTTAGACCCTAGCAGCAGTGGGTTGAGGCCCAAATGGGGTTATAGAAACAGAATCAGAGAGTGTTGGCTATGTAAATTATTTTTTCAAGACGTCTGTCAAGAAGAGAAGAAGGAAGTTAGAATGAATGAGAAGAATTTATTTTTGTCCAAAGTGATAATACAAACAGAAGAAATAAATAAAGTTTGAGAAAACTAAACTGTGTGAGGAGAAGGTTGCCGTCTGAGAAAATGTGTCCTGGAGAAGGGTTATAGAATACTGAGGCGACTGGAGAAAGACTGGAAAATGAGAAGATAGAGCTTGTGGCTCTTCTCTAGAGTTGGATGATTATACTCAACCACCATCTTGAATTATGAAGGAAAAGAGGTAATAAGGAGTGGCTGTTCAGTTGATCCTTGAATAATGAGAAGGTGTTGACCCCTACACAGTTGAAAACCCACCTATCACATTTGGCTTCTCAAAGATGTAACTAACAGCCCGTTGTTGACCAGAAGCCTTACTGATAACAGGTATAGTTGATTAACACGTTTTGTATGCTGTATTAGTTGTATACTATATTTCCACAATGGTTAGAGAAAAGAAAATTTTATAAAGAAAAGCATAAGGAAGAGAAACTATATTTACTATCCATTAAGTGGAAGTGGATCATCATAGAGGTCTTCATCCTCATCGACTTCACATTGAATAGCTGAGGCGAAGGAAGGGGAGGGATTGGTCTTGCTGTCTCAGGGTGGCAGAGGTGGAAGAAGTGGAGGAGGTGAATGGGGAGGTAGGTGAGGCAGGCACAATGGACATAACTTATACGGAAAAAAAATCTGTGTATAAGTGGACCATGCAGATCAAATCTGTGTTGTCCAAGGGTCAATTATACTTAGAAAACCAACAGATATATATTTTTAAAAATATGTCTGATGATCAACAAATATTTGTAACTGTAAATAACATTCCTTTGGACATAACTGGCATTTATTTGGGGGAGGACTTAAGTTCCAGTTTTTAGAAGATCACATTTATTGTTCATGATTTTAGAGACTTTAATTGTATTATCTCTTTGACTTAATCTGCTAAATCCGAAATTTCAAATACTTTTAATGTACTCCAATTTGGAAATCACCCTAGTGGCTTCAACTTCACTTTTTAGGGTCTTCTCTTATTTTGTTTCCTTTCTATGGAAGTGTGGTGACCATAGCCACTTTAATAGAAGCCTGTGATTATATTTTCTTTTCTATCTGAATATGCTGCTTAAGGGTGCCCAGCATTTTGTGAGTCTTTTTTTGGCCACAGCAGCACTAATGCCTCCAAGAATAGTTGACAAAGCTTCTGGAGCTTTCTCCCAGGGAGAAATGTGTACATCAAGGCCATCCCTGTAGTAATGAAGTGATTCTAAAAGCAACTGATTTCAGATACTTTCTTCACTCTCCTCACTTCCTGCCCTTTAAAACTTGTATTAACTTGGTTTGAACTCGGGGCAAAGTTTGGTTTAATTTGTAGAATTCGCCAAGTACGTGTTCAAAGTGTGTCTAAGATAATATTGAAAGAGAGGGGAAGCAAATTACACTCAAACTTCCTTTTGAGTTTTCTAGCCATGACCTTAGAAATCATGGAGAAAATCATAACACTGAATATTATTTGTCATTATATATTATTACATGTTATTATAGGGCAGTTATTATTTTATATGGTGTGTGATGATTAGTGAGACTCCCACTATAAAATTAGAAAGCAGACCTGCATTTTTGGTAATTCTGTCCTTATGTTTGGCACTCTTTTCATACCTTGGACTTAGTAAGTACACTGAAAATTCGGAGTCAGTTTAGGAATTAGAAGACAGACTGTCAAGCTTTTTCTTTAACCCCCAACTATTACACCTAGGCACACAACCATGAAAAGAAAACCTTCATAGACAAAGACAGATGTAATTTTTTTAAATGTCTGCTTTGCACATTATGTATTCCAGGAGTGGATTTTACCGCTGCTCCCATGCTGTTGGTATTCTGTAGTTCCACCACAGTAGTGATGGAAGGACTTCCCATTTACACTGCCACCATGATGCCACACAACCAGGGCTGGCCCTACTGATCTGATGTGGTAGGGGAACCTGTTGTAGTATGATACAAGAGTGTTCACCACATAGATAAGATGGATCAGTGAGTGTCAAGTGATAGGACGCAGATGACTGTGATTCCCATTAGCTGTGTAATGGTTCCATTGGACAAAGGAAAGCTATCCAAGATGATGATCAAGTGACAGATGCTGTGGTCCTGAGAAGTAGATGAGAGGAGGATGAGTTGTCTGTAGAGGCTGCCTCAGGTCCCAGAAGGCTTCTCAGAAAAGCTGTGTGTCATTGTGGTGCATATTCATGGGGTCCATACAATAAAGTTCCCATATTCTAGCTTGTTATGGGTTGAATTGTCTCTCTTCACAAATTTACGTGTTGAAGCCCTAATCCCCAATACCTCAGAATGTGACTGGCATCTTTACAGAGGTAATCAAGTTAAAGTGAAATCATTAGGGTGAGACCTTATCCAATATGACTGGTGTCCTTATAAAAGGGGGAAATTTGGTCACAGAGAAACATGTAGAGGAAAGATGATACAAAGAGACACAGAGAGAAGATGGTTATCTACAACCCACAAAGAATGGTTTGGAACAGATCGTTCCCTCATAGCCCTCAGAAAGAACTAATTCTGTTTACATATTGATTTTAAATTTCTAGCCTCTAGAAATGTGAAACAATAAATTTCTGTTGTTTAAGTCACCCAATCTTTAATAACTTATTACTGCAAACTAATACACAGCATTCTTGATGTTTCTGTTTTGTCAACACCCCCTCCCCGCCCCATCAACCCACCTTCCCCTTGGCTGTCCACTACCTCAATTTCCTTTCACAACTCATTTCATGTTTCATGCCTCGTGGAAGACACATTATTCCTCTCAAGACTTCATCCAAAATTGCTGCTGTGCTAGGAATCCACCCATCATCTGTATTTCTGCACTCAATATCCAAGAAGCGGATTCCTTTTTCCTGTGCTCATCTCTTCTTAGGGCTAACCTACATGACTAAATGAGGTGAAACAGGACCAATGATATACAAGAAAACACCAGAAGAAAAAAAAATCCTTTAATTAATATTTCAATGGCATCATCATCTAGATATGGTTTATCAATGCAGTTACCCTAGAGTAGACCTCTGTATTTCCTTCCCCCTATCCCCGCCACCATTATGGATGCTTCTACAACCTCAGAGAAATAAAGTAAAACCTTGAAGTTGGAGGACTGAAAGTTGAACAGTTGCTCAGGGTAGAAAGACTAGGATATTTTCAGTACCAGCTCTTCTCTGTGTCACCACCACAGCTACAGCACCACAGCTACAGCTTTGGTCACTTACTTGACATTCACTAGTGGTTTCCGGTGTACAGCCAAGGGATTTCAAGACTGTGGGCCTAGGAGTAAATGTTTACAAAATAAAATAGAAAAAGCCAAGATGAGCCCCTCTTAACCTCCTGGGAGAATGGACTCAAATGAAACAGAATCAAGAGAGTCAGGATATATGCTCAGTTGTAAAGCATTTAATACAATAGCTCATGGTAAGTACTCAATAAATGTCAGTTATTATTATTACCATATTCCATTAACTCTGAAATGTACTTCAAAATTTTTTTCTGAAGCATTTTTAAGCAATACCAGACATGTCATTCCACCTGAAAATACTTCAGTTTGCATTTCTAAGTGTTTGTGTGTGTGTTTAAACACAACCACTTAGGGAGATTTTCAGCCATTTTTCAATTTTCTCAAATTCTGGTTTCTCCAACTATTAGCTGGGCAATTTTTTTTAAGTCTCAAAATCCTGGTTTACAAAATAGGGCAACAATACAATTTCCTAAATAATAAATTTATTGCGAGAATTAAATCAGATCATACATGTTCTGTGTTAGCAAAGTCCCAGGTGTATGGTGCTCAATAAAGAGTAGCCATTATCTTTATCATTCTTGTCATCATCAATATATGTCATAAATCATCTTATGTGCACATGTAAACACATGTGCCATGAGTAATGATGGACCACATGAAAATGAATACATTCGAGACCCGCCTGGGCAACTTGGCGAGACCTCATCTCTACAATAAATCAAAAATTAGCCGGGTGTGGTAGCGCACGCCTGTAGTTCCAGCTACTCGGAAGGCTGAGGCGGAAGGATCACCGGAGCCCAGCAGGTCGAGGCTGGGCGACAGAATGAGACTCCAACTCAGAAAAAAAAAAAAAAAGAAAAAAATACGTAAAGGATTTTATTCACATTATATAATCAGCAGGGCAACATTTTATTCTTTGGCCCATCCTCTTTTGGTAAAAATACCTGCCACTCAGCTATAACTCAATCATGGTGTTATCAACCTAGTAAGAAACACCAGAACAACAGAATATTATAAAGGGCCAAGTCCTTTTATGGTTTTTGGCAATCTATTGAAAATTAAAATGTAATTAGTGTGGCAAAACAATAGTTCACATCTTTTAATTATTGTTCTATTTCTTGACAGAATGTTTTGATTATTGTTTTCTTTCCTCTTCTCTTCTGTTTCAATTGATTTGTTGCCAGTTTAATTGAGTCACTAGGACCTCCCCGGTCTCCATGAATTACCCTCAGGGGCTTCTGTCTGCTTCATTGTTTTAAAGTAAACCAGATCTCTAAATACCTACAAAACAAACTCAGAAGTTGAAGGGATTTTTTTAAGTGGGGAAAAAACTAGGAGGAATAGAAAACAAGACATACAATTGAAGGTATAAAGGAAGTTTAAAGAGAGAGCCACAGTCTCTAATTTTAGATCTAAAAGAATAATTATTATTAATAAATGTGCTATAGATTTATCTATTTGAAGTGCTAAAGCTGAGGACAAATAAAATAAGGTAACAGATTTTAACAATCTTTCTGTTTTGCTTCTCAGGCCAAATTTATTTTTTCCTGTTGTATTAGGAAAGTTGTATTCAGATGAGTACAATGTACAGGTAGATGATCACTGTCCAATAATACATTAGCCAAGTCCATTCATCAATGAATCAGTGTTCTCTGTAGATACTTAGTTTACTAAAAACTTCCAATTGCCTTTAGAGTGCAAATTAAATGGGAAGAATTTTAAAGTAGAATTAAAAGGTGAAGGATACATTGATTAATGTTTGTTTTTATGATCAATTGGCCTAGTAGGCAAAGTAAAGAGGTGTTCAAAAGGTGAACAGACTTTTCCACATGGACAATACCATGCATTTCAACAGTATCATGTCAAATAGATTTGAGTCTTGGTTCCACCACTGTGTAGACCATGAGAAAATACCTTCACCATCTTAATCTCGGTTTTGCCATCTGACAACGTGGATAACTGTAGAATTTACCTTAGAAAATTGATGTGAAAAATTAAGTGAGATAATGCATATAAAGGCTACAGTAAGTGCTCAGGCCACATTAGTTATTATTTTAATCATATTATGAACTCAAGATTTAGTACAGAGCCTCTTCAATGGGCGTACATATAAACAATACCCTCAGCCCCAAGGAAGCAAATACAAGTGACCAGAGTATTGCAGAATGATATGGTTGGGACTGAGTCTCTCCTTGTTTATGTTTTCTTGTTCCACCCCTTGGAACAAATGGCATCTTGGAGCCACCACTATGGCTAAGAGTTGGGATATGACCACAGGGCAGGTCCGAGTGTCATGCCAGCAGTAGTTTGATTGTTTTGTCTTGTCTTGTTTTAGGAATTTTACTTGATGAGAGTCTTGAAGCAATGGTCTAACACAGTACTTTTCAAATGCTTTTCACCATGACCCATACTAAGGAGTGCATTTGCCATCATGATTTCTTACATATAGACATACATATGCACAACTGAAACAAAAGTTTTACAAGACAACAGTTATGACATACTCTTTGATATCTCCTCTTCTTTCCTGTTCTATTTCATTTTCTTTTTTTTTTTTTTTGAGTTGGAATCTCACTCTGTCGCCCAGACTGGAGTGCAGTGGCCGCTCCCGGCCACCGCAACCTCGCCTGCCGGGCTCCGGCGATCCTTCCGCCTCAGCCTTCCCAGTAGCCGGAATTACAGGCATGCGCTACCACGCCCGGCTGATTTTTTGATTTATTGTAGAGATGAGGTCTCGCTGCCCAGGCAGGTCTCGAACCTACGGGCTCAGGCAATCCACTCACCTCAGCCTCCCAAAGGCGCGGGATTACAGGCTGAGCCACTGAGCCCGGCTCTATTTCATTTTCTAAAAATTGGTTGCATCAAATTGGTTTCACTCTCCACTGAATGGTCTCAACCTACAATTTGAAAAATTCTCTACCTTTTTTGTTTTCTTCATTCATTTTTAAAGCATCTTTGTAATTTTATCTCTAAGTAAAGTAGATACTATTACATAACGGGATAATTTGACTGACTGGATGAGTTTCTGAGCTAGGTGAACATTTTGTTGTGGTGAGGTTTTTAGGGGCGCATCAAGCTCAGAAGCATAGAAGTCGAAAGCATTGTGGGTTCTTTTAGAGTTGATGATCAGGCCGTAACATCTTGCTGATTCCTCAGAGGGTTTTGAAATATCTTGAACGCCTACTTGTACTTCCACTTCTAGAGCACAGTCACTGACATGAAACACCTTTAGATGACTGATCCCGGGCTTTTCATTTACTCCTTCTGCCCCTTTGAGTCTGGGTATTCTCTGTTATGGCTACTTGTGGTGCTCTATAAAGGTTGCTTGATGATGAGGAGGAGGAGGAGGGGCTGGAATCTGCTCATTATCAGCAGCACTTCTGGCCAGAACTGTTGAAACTCGCAAGGCAAGCAAGTCTGGATGTGTTCCAAAGTTCAGAGGCAGAATACCAATCGGACCAGTTGGGAAGCTGGTATCAGGGCACACATCTTAGTGCACCGTATATGTGGAGATGGTCAGGACACAGAGAAACGCCTGCCTCTTCTGACTAGTCATCTTTAGGAGAGACGATTGAGTGTTGTA
The DNA here is from genome assembly GCA_027257055.1 of Cephalopachus bancanus. Taxonomy (NCBI): domain Eukaryota; kingdom Metazoa; phylum Chordata; class Mammalia; order Primates; family Tarsiidae; genus Cephalopachus; species Cephalopachus bancanus. The sequence continues at coordinate 16,880,686 of JAPVLO010000005.1, read as the reverse complement.
ACTCTGTGCAACACCTTTGTATGCTGTATCTCTTCAGTTATATCATACGCTCCTGAAAGTAAGAATAATATAATTATTTAGGTTTTGTATTCCTCTGGAGTGGCATGTGCATTGTTCACACTCAGTATGGACAATTCAATGAACAATATGCTATGGTTGCATTTTCTGGATTTGCTATTTCATGTTAGTTTGTTCTGTAACATAAAATTCTACTTTTCTCCCCTTGCAGTCTGGGTGATTAAACTAGAATTTTAAAATTTTAAAGAGAAATGTAGAAGAGTTGACAACTTGCAAATGTGCACGGTTAGTTGATTGTCTACAGTAATGGAGATGTCTGAAGTCTTTCTGACGACGTGTATAGAATGTGTGAAACATGTAAGAATTCAAACAATTCACAAACCTCTAAATATCTTGGCAGTTTTATTTTCAAAATTGCAGAAGTGATGAGAGGGACTTATGATGAGTTGGGAAAATCTCTTGCTAGGTTTTTTTCCCTTTTCTTAATGGCACTGAAGTGACTACAACAAGAAAGTGGAATAAGATGCAAGTTATGTCTCCCTTAATATTTAACCAAAAGGGGCCAGTTTGCAAATGTAGTCTGGGTGGGATAGGGGGAAGTAGACTTGCCCCTGAGCTGAAACTTTATATGGCAAGTTGCAATAATGATCATGTTTTATGATAGAGTTAACATAAATACATGAGCCACAGGGGCTCTCGTGAAAGTGCCCAGGAATGAAGAGGTGACTGCTGGAATAGGTCTTCATGTTTTATTTTCCTCATTTAGTTGAGCTCACTTATCTCTAATGATTCTTTAAATAAAAGGGAAGTGCCCCTTTCATTTCGTTTCCTCTGAGCTAAAGAGAAAATCCATAAAGCTTTGAAAAAGACCTCTAGTCTATAGGTTTCATTAAAGGAAAAACAAAAGCAGATGCCAGGATTACAAGATTTAGCTGTAATTTCAGGACAACAGTAGCCATAACCACCCAATGAATCAGTGACCTCACCATATGCAGAGATAAAGTGTACACCAGGAAAGGTAGATCAGTGACGGCCTACTGCAGGTGAATGATGAGATCTTATTTACAACACAAGTAACTGTCAAGTGCCTTGAGGGTTGAAGAGAGATTCAGAAGAGCTTAGATGAAAGACAGTGGCCATTAGAATACTAGCAAGCCAAAAGCCTGCATTCCCTGGGAATATAGAGTATGCCAGCTGGTTGACTTTGGAATTTTAGGGGGTATGTGAGTACATGTGCGTGAGGCGTGTAGTGTGTAGCCAACAGAATGAGGGGTTCTGAGAACTTATTCATCCATTCGACATAAATTGAGGACCTATTATGGGTATTTTTTTTTTTTTTGAGTTGGAGTCTCACTCTGTCGCCCAGACTGGAGTGCAGTGGCCGGCCACTGCAGCCTCGACCTGCTGGACTCCGGCGATCCTTCCGCCTCAGCCTTCCGAGTAGCCGGAATTGCAGGCATGTGCTACCACGCCCGGCTGATTTTTTGATTTCTTGTAGAGATGAGGTCTCGCTGCCCAGACGGGTCTCGAACCCGCGGGCTCAGGCAATCACTCACCTCAGCCTCCCAAAGGCGCGGGATTACAGGCTGAGCCACCGAGCCCGGTTATTATGGGTATTGTGTTGGTTTCATGAATAAAGACATTCAGAAGCCCCGCCCCTTACGGGTCCTTAAGCTCTTTAAGTTGGCCACATCCTTTGTCCCCAACAGCCATGTCCTCTAGCTTCTTCCCTCCCCAACTACACATGCCACCCCCACTCCAGCTCATCATTCAGTTTTCAGCTGAAATACGACTTCCCCAGAAAAGCCTCCTGCCCACCCCTGCCCCTAAATTTAGCTGGACTGCTGTGGTTCCATTCCATCCAGTACTTACTGCAACCACACATTAATAGCTCTCGTGTAATTATTTGTTTAAAGTCTACCTTCCCTGCTGGGCAGAAAGCTCCATGCAGGTAAGGCCAGATCTGTCCTAGTTACTATGTCCTAAGGATCTAAACAGTGCCAGTCAGAGGTCAATTTTAAGACGTTTAGGAGTCCTGCCATGTCCCCCGCCCCACATTGTGAACTAACACTGAAATAAAATACATGCATGTGGGCATTAAAAGAACTATTCTTAGATTGAAAGATTTTCTGACTGTGAAATCCTAGACATCCAGTGGTTGCTCTGCTGGAAGTCTGGGCAGGAACTGGTCTGTATACCAAGTCTTCTAACACTTACCTGTCACATGATACTTTGTCCAAATTCATCTAACTAGTCAGTGGGAGAGCTGAGATTCTGACTCACAGCTGACTGGTTTTTAAATTTTCTGTCTTGCAATAGTCTAGGCAGGAGGAGAAGGAGAGGAATGAAGAGGGAAAGGAGGCTGGGCTTAGTGGCTCAGCCTGTAATCCCAGCACTTTGGGAGGTCGTGGTGAGTGGATTGCCTGCACCCATGGGTTCAAGACCAGCCCGGGCAGCTTGGCGAGACCTTGTCTCTACAATAAAAGTCAAAACTTAGCTGGGCATGATAGCGTGCACCTGTAGTTCTGGCTACTTGGAAGGCTGAGGTATAAGAATAGCCGGAGCTCAGCAGGTCAATGCTGGGGTGGTTGTAAGCCTGCCACTGCACTCCAGCCTGGGTGACAGAGTGAGACTCGGACTCAAAAAAAAAAAAAAAAAAAAAAAAGGAAAGGAAGGGAAAGAGAGGAGAGGGAGGAGAGATACGATTTCTGTCTTCCTGGGATCGGTTTGTGTCTAACGCTGTGCTGCAAATGTGTACCACAGCATTTGGCTGCTTTGTAATCATTGTTTTGTTTTCTCATTCATGTATTTAATATTTATTGAGTGTCTATTGTGCAATAGTCATTGGGAATACAGAGACGGATAAACTCCAGCCCTCATCTTTGAACACCTTGGAGACCAGTGGGGATGACATAGAATATCCCAGACAACTGGTAATACCATGTGGTCACTGTTGTGAGAGAAGTAAGAATAAAGTCCTGAAGGAACACACTTCTAGTAGTCTGCATCCTCACTGGTAACACTTATTTTATTTATCTTTTTTAGAATTTTTTAAATTTTTGTGAAAAATCCTATTGAAATTTTGAGAGATTGCTTTAAATCTGTTCACTTATATTAGAAAAATTATAGGTTCTCTTTAGAAGAGAAAAATAACTTGCAGCATTAGTGAGGCATCCCTTGATATGTACTCAAACCAAGAAATGTTTATGTTTACAGGACAGATGCTCACATGGTGCGGCCACATTGAGATTCTCGTATTAGGAAAAACACTCATGAAAACTCAGTCCTTCAGCCCCAATGAGAAACATTTACACAGATTCTTCATTAAGATAAAGCTTTTTTCTCTTGCTTCTTCCCCAATATAACATTCACATGTGAAAATCTTGCCACTGCTTTGATTTAAAATATAATGACATACACAAAAATACATCTTCGCCTGTTTCTTACTTGCCAAGGAATGATTGAAAATGAGTTCCCTGCTGCACCCTGCCAACTCTGCTCTCTCTACTGCAATTCTCGGCTCAGTGATGGCACATCCATGCTTCCAGTTGCGCAGGGATCTTTAACTCTTCTTTTTCTCAAGCCCCCTCTTTTGTATGATCGGAAATCCCATTTGTGACACCAAAAATATACCCTGCCTCTGATCACTTCTCCCTCCCTTGGTGGGTGCTGCCATCATGACTTGCTTGAGATATAAGAAGAGCCTCCTGATTGATCACCCCACCTCTCCCTTTTCTCACTCATTCCCCTCAGTGTGTTCTTCTTTTAAAACCCCCCAATGGCTTCCCACTTCATTCAGAGTAAAAGACAAAGGATCTACCATGGCCTACGACGCCCCAGGCGATCAGTCTAGTCAGTCGCCTCTCTGATTTCAGTTCCAACTCTCCCAACTCCTTCTCTCCACTCTAGCCACATACTGACTTAACCCTACTAGGTGTGCTCCTGCCTCCAGCCAGACCAAAGGTGACTGGAGACATTTTGGGTTGTCACACTGGGGTGGACAGAGTGTGCTGCTGGCATCTAGTGGGTAGAGGTCAGGGATGCTACCTAACATCCTACAATGCATGGGACAACCTGCCACTGCAAAGAATCATCCAGCCCATAACATCAATAGTACCAAGATCAAGAAATCCCTAATTATCCACACACCTAACTCCCTCACCTCCTCTAGGTCTATGATAAAATGCCACTTTTCAGTGAAGCTTTTCTGACCATCCTATTTAAATATATTCCCAACAAACAACCTCCTAATGTTCCTTATTCTGTTCTATTTTTTTATTTATTCATGACGCTTATCACTCTCTAACATACTCTGTGACTTATATGTTATGTGCATTGTTTATTTTCTGTCTGTGAGCAGATGGAGGAGGGACTCCCCCAAAACCCAGAATTTATTTATAAAATATCATGTATTTGCTCTTACAGGTATAAACTTCAGTCACCTTCAAGGTACTCTCTGTTTTATGCAATACACCTATCAAGACACTCTTTTCACTGCTCAAAACAGTTTTTCAACTTGTCAGTTTTGATGCCTTTTAGTGCTACTGTCATTTTTTGTTTCACCTCTTCCACATCAGCAAAACACTTCTCTTTAAAGACTTTTTTCATCCAGGGAAACAAAATACAGTCACTCAGGGCAAGGTCAGGTGAATAGGGAGACTGGGGCACAGAGGTCAAGACCTTTCTAGCCCAAAACTGGAACACTCAGCACAGTGTAGACAGGTGCACTCATAAATCACCCATCAAGAAATGGGCAAATGCATCGAAAGACTCTCCAAAAAAAAAAATTTACTGAAGCCAAACGCAGCCTCTCCCAACAACGCTAGGTGGTACCTAGATGCCAATGGGTTCCTAGAACACTTAACTAGTAAAGGAAGCCTGTACTACAAGGGCTCCACCCTCCAAAGGATAATTCCAGTTTTTCTGAGGGTTCTCCCTCGTATTTGTCTGCTTTGTTTACTATTATAACTCAGCAGAATGCCTGGCAATCGTAAGCCCTCAATACATTTTGCTGCTTGAACAAATTTAATGCTCCTTCATGAAAGACTTGTGGCGGGGCTTTGGTAAGGTGTAGGCTTTTTCATTCTTTAATCACATCATTAAAACCATTAGTTTGCATCACCCGTTTGAGGAGTAGTTGAGGTTTGGGAGTGTGGTGACTTTTTCTTCAATGTTTTATCACTTGATCCTCAAGCACTATCAAAAAACTTCTGTAATAATTTGGATAATATCATCAAAAAACTTTCTCCAGATATAAATAAATACCATCAAAAAGTTTTCTCCAGTTATAAATAAAAGATGTACCTTGAAGCAACTTCCTTTCTTTGTGATTGGTGTGACTCTCAGGAGCAATTTTGTAATTTGTCGCCTTTCTTGGACTAAAAGATGCTCAAAAATGGCCAATATAGAATATCTATTTTTTATTTTATTTATTTTTATTTTTTTTTGAGTTGGAGTCTCACTCTGTCGCCCAGACTGGAGTGCAGCGGCCGCTTCCGGCCACCGCAGCCTCGACCTGCTGGGCTCTGGCGATCCTTCCGCCTCAGCCTTCCGAGTAGCTGGAATTACAGGCATGCACTACCATGCCCGGCTGATTTTTTGATTTATCGTAGAGATGAGGTCTCGCTGCCCAGGCGGGTCTCGAACCCGCGGGCTCAGGCAATCCACTCACCTCAGCCTCCCAAAGGCGCGGGATTACAGGCTGAGCCACCGAGCCCGGCTCTATTTTTTAAAAAGAGAAAAATAGATCCTTTATCTCACCACTGCCATTTTTTAAGGCATGTATACATATTTTAGTGTTTTAAAATGTCTCCAGGCATAGCAAATTTATTAGTTCCTCTGAAATGTCAATAGCTATGATTCCCACCTGGTGTTTCTGATTGTTTACATGTTAATTTTCTTTATTTTCACTCTACAATACTTTTGCTTTTATTGGAAGATGATTTTTTAGTAAATAGATAACAATTGAATGTAGCTTTTGGTACTTGTGTGGGGGGGTTTCTAACTTGCTCTCTCTTCAAGAGCAAAATTTGTCTCTCTGAAGGGGAAGAAATAAACTAATTTGAAAAGATTTCAAAGACATTGCTTATTCTCATACTTTGGCAAGCGTTTGCTTTCAGAGCTCATCATTCCCCTCCCCCAACCTGTTTTCATTCACACTGAAGTTGCTCATTACACAAGGAGTCCGGAAGTCCAGTTCAAGGAAACCGCACATTCTCAAGTAAATTACAGGTTCAGAGATGAGAGAAATTTGTTGTCTGGGCACACACTCTGGTTCCTTCCCTTTCTTCCAAACATGTAATATTGATTTGCTGTTTAGTTGTTTAAAGGGTGTTCTTTTTGTATGTGTCTCTTAAACCTAATGAAACAAAAATATGGGAATCTTTGTTTTCTTTGTTTTGATGGCACAGTAAGGTTGGGTTGCAACACAAGGGAGGGAAACTGGGAAGCGGCTTTTTACTTTTAAGCACAGTTTTAAAAATAAATCTTCAGACAAATGCTCTGGAGACATCTCAACAAATGCCCTGTGATCTTCTGCTGAACTGTCAAGTTATTTTTTTCTACATCAGTAGCTTTACTGCTTTGCTATAAAACAAACACAGTCAATTTTTTAAATCAGTAATTACAGATGATTTCCATTATAATTTCTCTTTTCTGTGTTAAACAAAAAAACAGACACAAAGGCAAAACCTCTCCTTACTTTCCTAAGATTTGAATGTCTCTAAATGAATTTGTTAATAACTCTACAGGGCCCCCCGAATGTTTCAGAAGAGGAAAGTGGACAATTTTCCTCTTAGGATTTTGCCCTAATTTCTTGACTTTTACCCTCATTCACTTATAAAGTGGCTTTTCTTGACTCAGACTGGCAAGAACACAGGTGCTTTCAAGTATTGGAATGATTTAAAAATGATATTACACTAAAATCATGGGTATCAGGCCCAGACTTTCTAAGGCTGACTTCCTTTGCAGAACAGAAGGAGCTAGAATCTTATATGGGCTTTGAAGAAATAGATCATTTGGTACATACATTGTAGAGACTTGTTTCTATAACTTTCTTGATCTGATGATAACTAGTGTTTTGTTAGACTGCTCTGAGAGAACAAACTATTCATTTGGTCCAGGCACTAAAATATTTGACATCTTTTATGTAATAGAATGATATGTGCAATTAGAATAGTTCTTAAGAGTTCCTGCATGCTTCATTTTTCTCAAATAAACTAGAAATTGTGTTATGAAAATTATCATCGAACAAAAGTCAAAAGGCATAAAGCATATCAAATCAACTTTCTAGAAGGACTCTAGCATACCAATGTAAACTGTGAGTTAGAGGATAGCACAGTGGCAACTACATAATTTAAGAGTAGGCATTAGGCTGAGGTACTCTGAAGAAAGACTTTGTGAGGGCTAAGAAGACAGGAATCAAGTAGAAGGCACTCAACTTTTTTGTCATAACCAGTGACCTTAAGGGAAAAAAAACATGACTGTAGATTTATTTCCCCAAATGGTACGCTGTCTTGGTGATTCAGAAGGGGGAAGTACAAGTTTTATACATGGCTTATGCTCAGGAACAAAAATCAAGTCTCTTTTTCTGATATATGCCAGAAAATCAGAATTGGTTCCCAGTCTGATCTGTCTGCAGATGCATGGTTTCTTTCTTTAACCAGCTGTAGCTAATTGCAGGAGGGCCGCCTCTTGTGCTGAACATGAAAAGGAAACCTGTAATTTATTGCAACAGACCATACCATTTTTGCTGTACAACTGCCTTTTCTGTCATGTCAATGAGTGAATTTCTCGTGGTACATTGGCAGCTCAGAGACTGGAAAACAACACTAGCTGGAGAGAGGAGGGGGAGAGGAGAGAGAGAGAGAGAACAAGAGAACGAGAGAGAAAGATTTCAGAATCTCTTTATGTATTTTACACAGAGCTCAGAGAATAAACTGGAAACAGAATTTCCCTTTGTAATCTGCCAGGGGTGTTTTTTTTTTCTTTCTATTGTTTACACATATTTCTTTGAATCAACTACACTGACTTACTAAGATATGAGCACGTGTTACTTGTGACATGCAATATAGGATTCATCTCTATTGAGCAATCATCCTCACATGCCCAAGGAAGTGGCCAAGGAAGATTCTCCACTAAAAAGAGAACCGGGACCACCCTACCCACCACATCCTGTTCTCCCCACCTGCCTTTCACAGCCTGGAGAGTCTCACAACTTTATCTACGTATAAAATAGGCACGAAGCAACTCGGTCTGAATTGTATGCACTGGATGGGCCCATGGAGGTGTTTACTAGAAATTTAGTTCCCAGTGAACTGAACTCCTCCCTGCCTTAAGGCCCACTTACAAATGCCTGTCAATGTGATGCCCTTCTTTTGTTGAGTGGAAATCCAAATTAAAAGACATCCTATTTTGCAGCAATGGAAAGAACCAAGTTGAGAAAGTGCCATGTATGTTTTCCAGTTGACTCATGGCCCCCTTCAATAGTCCTTTTGTATGAGGTGGTAAGTTTTCCCTGGATGCTCTGACAAGCTTGAAGAAGGGAGCCCCGGGACACTAATTCCCACACAGCAGGATGGAAACTTCACAAGGGTCTCCAATCTGGGCTGTTCTAATTATGTCGGGTGCATGTAGTACCTGGAGCCACACACACTGGGTGACTTTTTAATCCTACTTTTGTGCCCTGCACCAAGCCCCAACTACCCTATTTAATTAAGAGTAGGGATCCTAAGGAAGGCCACCCACCTGCCTCTGACTGTCTTCCCTGGCACTGTGGAGGCTTTCTGGGGTTGTTTCCAATAGGTCATTTCTCCTTCCCAGGACAATTTTAATCAATTAAAAATTTCCCAGTTTTGCTTGTTTGGCTTTTTTTTTTTTGAGTTGGAGTCTCACTCTGTCACCCAGACTGGAGTGCAGTGGCCGTTCCCGGCCACCGCAGTCTCAACCTGCTGGGCTCCGGCGATCCTTCCGCCTCAGCCTTCCAAGTAGCTGGAACTACAGGAGTGCGCTACCACGCCCGGCTAATTTTTTGATTTATTGTAGAGATGAGGTCTTGCCAAGTTGCCCAGGCAGGTCTCGAACCCTCGGGCTCAGGCAATCCATGCACCTCGGCCTCCCAAATCGCAGGATTACAGGCTGAGCCACTGAGCCTGGCCTTGTCTGGCTTTTTAAGAAGCAAATCTTCCTACTTTTGTTTGTTTGTTTCTGTATGTTACTAGACAACAATATCGCTCAGAAAATTGATTAGTAATGTCCATCTAAGTAATTAAAAATAACTAAACAGCACATTAAAATATGTTAAAGTGACCGGGTGCAGTGGCTCAAGTCTGTAATCCTAGCACTTTGAGAGGCCAAGGTGAGTGGATTACCTGAGTCTGCGGGTTCAAGACCAGCCTGGGCAACTTGGCAAGACCTTGTCTCTACAATTAAAAAAAAAAATTAGCCAGGCGTGGTAGCACACACCTGTAGTTCCAGATGCTTGAAAGGCTGAGGCAGAAGAATCTCAGGTCAACAGCTGGGGTGGCTACGGAGTAAGACTTCAACTAAAAAAAAAAAAATTTTATATATATATATATAAGCAGATAATTCCAGGCCAGGTGCGGTGGCTCAAGCCTGTAATCCCAGCACTTTGGGAGGCCAAGGTATGGATTGCCTAAGCCTGCAAGTTTGAGACCAGCCTGGGTAACTTGGTGAGACCTCATCTCTATAATAAATAAATAAATTTTTAAAAAATGAACCAGTCGTGGTAGCACACGCCTATAGTTCCGGCTACTTGGAAGGTTGAGGTGGAAGGATTGCTGGAGCCCAGGGGGTCAATGCTGGAGTGGCCGTGACCATGCCACTGCCCTCCAGCCTGGACAATGGAGTGAGATTCCAACTCAAAAGAAAAAAAAATAAAAAGAAAAGAAAAACCAAACTTAAAGCAGATAATGCCAATTGAGCCTCACATATGTGTGTGTGTGTGTATGTGTGTGTGTATGAACCAAATATATGTGTATAGGGGTGTGTGTGTGTGTGTGTGTGTGTGTGTGTGTGTGTGTGTGTGCATGAGCCAAATATATGTGTGTATAGGGGTGTGTGTGTGTGTGCATGTGTGTGTGTGTACACACACATATACATACATTACATTTCAGGAGTCAGTGATGTCTAATCAGACTAATACTTGCTGACTGGAAAATATGGTAAGATTGTGTATACCCCAATTCACATGATTTTTTTATCCTTTGTGGAAATAAGTAGTGAAGGGACTTTTCAAAAATCTCAAAAAGTGAATAGTGACCAGTTTTCCAACTACAGCCCTCACAGATAAACTTCTGTTTTTTTGATGACTTATACTGGTTTTCTATAGGGAAGTAGTTCCCTCTGACCTCTCCCATCACTCTGCCCCATCAACACAATAAATTGCTCTTCAACCAGAAAAACAGTTATCTATAAAGTAAAATCACACAACTATCTCTGTCTATGATAATATATACCTTTGGGTTACAGAAAGTCTTGAATTTGTTATAATTTTACTAAGTTATCTTTATCTTCAAACTACTGTGGCAAGAAACTCAATATTTCTGCATTAGAAAAGTTAAAATGTAAAGAGAATGTACTGTACCACGTTGTTGCTAAAATTTGCCCTATAAAGAGTCTTGGCATAAATCAGACATAAATGAGTCCCCTAAGAGCTTTAGGTCTTACAAAAGGTACATTTTTATTGCTTCTCATGTAAAAATATGTAAACTATTGATTTTTATGATTAAAAATTAACATTTTTGCACTTTATTCTCAAGTATATTCTCTGAAAAGATTTTTAAGAACTGCATTTAACTTAAGACTTGAAAAATTGGAGTCAGGTTTAATTAAGTTGTATTTAAATAAAGAACATATTTAAATTTTTGAGGTTACGGATATAATTTGTTAGTTTTCAGGGTTTGTGGGAACACTTTGCAATATTGTTTTTGTTGCTATTGGGATGATTGAAATGATTGTTTAGTGCAGGACTAAAATAAGACTAATCTTAGGAAGATTATCCATCAATATCTATTTATTCACAAGGCTGAAACAAGAAGAAATTATTCCTTTAAGAAGTTTCAGTTCTATTTAGAAGCTAAGACTAATTACTCAGAATGCCAGAGAGTATAGTGTACAGTGCTATGCTGTGGGGTTCAAGATTTAGGTGTTGTAGGTCACCAGCAGAACAGGGGGTTAACGAGGGCTGCTGCAATCAAGGAAAGATTCATGGAAGAAATGAATGTGATTCTTCATGATCGACTGGAGCATTTGAGTCCCTTTAGCTACCTGGAGGTCAGGAGACCCTTGGGTCATGTTGGTTTTCCTAAAGCAACAATTTATACATGTCCCAACAACTGGAGCCTTGTGAAAGCTTAGAAAAAAGGACTAATGACTTTATATAATTGGCAGAGAGAAGAAATAAAGAGAAGCAAGAGAATGAAAGAGACGTTTGTTGAGTTCTTCTACACCCGACACTGGGCTGGGGAGCTTTGCTTATGTGCCTGCCCTTGATATTCACAATGACCCAGTAAAACAGTTTATTATCTGTATTCTATAGATGAAGACGCCAAGGCTCAGGGGGATTCATTATCTTGCTCATGGTCACACAGCTAATAACGATTGGAGCCAAGATTTTAACCTAAGCAAGTCTTATGCCCCATCCCACATTCTTTTCTCTATGGATACTGTTTTTAGCAATGTCTTTCTTGAAAAATGTTATCCTTTGCAGTCAAGAATTGTTCAATATATAGTTTTATGTAATTTAATTTCTGTGGCTCCATTCAACTTTATACATGAATCAACTGATAAAATTCTTAGATTAAATTCATTCTTTAGACTCTTCTGATTTTGATTTCTAAAAATGTGAGCTTTTCCTATTTAAAAAAAGACTTCCTAATGTGCGCTAAGCAAGAGATAATGGAGGTGCATATGGAAAGAAAAAGTTATTTAATAATAGAAGCATGGTGGGGAGGTCATCCTGAAGAGAAGGGACTAATCTAGGCTCAGCCCAGCAACTCCACATCTCAGTGACCTGTGCCATGTATTCTAACTGGGGTTCAGTCTTCTCATCTGTTCTAACCATCTCTCCTTTTTCCTTTTCTCTACTCAGACTGCTTACAAAAGAGAAGTGTTCAGCCAGGTTTAATCTACCTAAATATCCATGAGGAGCTATTTTTACAGAACAGGAATAAATTAGTTAACAACTTTAGAAAAATATCACTTTACTAGATGTCAACTTTGACAAAAACTGTGATTTTAAATAAACTTTATTTCAATGGCATATTTTGGCTTGAATTATAACATCAACCCATTAAGTTTTTCTGCCTCCTAGTGTATGTGACAGAACTAAATATTCTCTGAATTTTCTTTTAACCTAGGGCAGGGAGAATAACCCCCAGAGTGGCATACTAGCATCAGTTGATGATGCCAGACAGCTGTACTGGGGTATTATATTAATGCTATACAAATCTGGAAACCAGTCAGCCAGTGTGTTCCTAATAGGCCTACACTCGAAGGCGATGAGTTCTATTCTACGTGGCAATAAAACATTAGGCAAATTTATTGCTCGAGTTAAATATATGAGGCTGGGTGAGATACAAGCATTCTGGCTTCTCTTTGAATTCTCTAATTTGGGGTGGTTTGGAGATAGGGTTCAGGCACAGCATAGATGAATGCAGACATATACATTTTCAGTTGAACCTAAGTACCTTGTACCTGCAAGTGAATCAGCCGGGACAAATAAGGATCAGTGGCCACTGACGGCCACGAGTGGTGAAATGTACTATGAAGCTGGTACTCACAGGCATCAGCCAACCCTACCCACATCAAAGTCATGAGGGCATTTTGGTTTCATAGCCCTTTTTCATTGCCCTTTTATGTTACCGTGACAGAGGTTTTTGTGGTTAAAATCAGATGGTGCATCTGCCACTCACCCATTCAGGATAAGGTGTCCAGATTTAAAGAAGTACAAAGAACATTAGAATACCAGTGACCTGCTTCTGTTTTTCAGTGGTCTGCACCAATAGCTTTCACCAAGATATTGTGGTGTGTAAAAACTTTTTAGAGCTAATGCAGATTTTAGGTTTGAGATAAGTCATAGTCATCTTTCAAGGAAAAAAATGGGTTTTTTTCTCGAACATAACCACTGTGTCTCTCTGTTTCTTTTCTCCCACACCCTTTGCAATGCCATATTTTCCTTTGTGCTGCTGTGATGTACACCTGTGGCATGCTGGCAGTGTGTTTTTATGTGGTACAGGGAACTCCCAGATTCCAAGCTGGCCCTTCCTTGCAATTTAATCCCTTTTATGAAATATGTTGTTGTTGCCAGAGGTAAAACAAAGCAACGCATGGAGTTGAGGAATGCAGGCACTGGGTCAGAGTAAACGAATGCACCAGGGACTGATCCAGCCTCTATTTTGTCACACACGTTCTGTATTTCTACTTGGTATTCTAACCCATCCCTATGACTGGACCCATCAGTGCCCCAGAAAGAAAGGCAAAAATGGCAAATCTTTGCCATTGTTCTTGGAGTGGGAAAAAACAATGTGACTTTTTTTTTTTTTTTTGAGTTGGAGTCTCTGTTGCCCAGACTGGAGTGCCGTGGCCGCTCTCGGCCACCACAGCCTCGACCTGCTGGGCTCCGGCGATGCTTCACCTCAGCCTTCCAAGTAGCCGGAATTACAGGCATGCGCTACCACGCCCGGCTGATTTTTTGATTTATTGTAGAGATGAGGTCTCGCTGCCCAGGCGGGTCTCGAACCCGCGTGCTCACGCAATCCATTCACCTCAGCCTCCCAAAGGCGTGGGATTACAGGCTGAGCCACCGAGCCTGGCTGTGACATTTTAATTTTAATAAATTCTGAAAAATCTTCCAACCATTCAGAAGACTCTATGGCCTAATCCAATGATTCTCAACATTTTTAGTCTTTCATTTCACCACATGTTTTACAAGCTCCTGGGTATCTACCATGATAAAAGCAAAAAGCTTAGCTGGGCGTGGTGGCTTGTGTCTGTAGTTCCAGCTACTTGGAAGGCTGAGGTGGAAGGATCACCTAAGTCCAGCAGGTCGAGGCTGCGGTGGCACTCCAGCCTTAGCAACAGAGTGAGACTCCAAAAAAAAAAAAGCAAAAAGCTCACTTTCCTCAAAAGGATTTTTAGACTATACTGTTATATTGATCAATTATGTGAGTTTTAAGGAACTCAAATCAGAAAAGAACTTTAGGACATAAGATTTTTTTTTTGCTATAGCACATCTTTTCATCAAGGAAAATGAAAAATTAGAAGCATCTAGGTACGTACATATACCCTTTCAGTTCTCATCTGAAGGCAGCAAATGCATGTAGGGTTGATTCTCTGCCATTGTTACCTGTCTCACCTAGACAATAGGTATAGGCCTCAGGTGACTGCAGACCAGCAGTTAGAAACTGGCCAGTACATGTGCCATCCAGGCGGAAATAGGTTGCGAAATGCTCATGCCACATTGACCTAGACTTTGATGTTTGGAGTCCATGGAATATGAACTGGATCAAATGGCTTGGGGAGGAGCTCTTCAAGCTCCGTGAGGCAGGCACCAGGATTTTTCTTCAACTCAGAGACCCTAGGATGTGTAGGACTGGTTGTGTATCTGGCAGGGGTGGGGCGACAGGTAGTGGTGATAGAGTTTTTATAAATGAAAACCTTAAAAACTTTCAGTTCTCTCTTCTCTCTCTCTCTCTCTCTCTCTCTCTCTCTCTCTCTCCCCTCTTCTCTTTTGTCTCCTCTCTTCTTTCTCTCCCCTCTTCCCTCTCCCCCTAGCCACCCCAACTCTCTCTTCTGACATTGGACCTTTGCAAAATAAGACATTTGATATCCTGAACTGATCGAGATGCAAAGCAAGACTGCAATTTTTCAAATGTTTGAAGGAAACAAAGAAGAGAAATTATATCACATCAAGTAAAGAAACAATTACAGAAAATTATGATTTTTTATCATCCGTAAATTTTTTCAAGTAATTATAAAAGCAAAACTCCCACATTCTATGTTAATTTTTTGTCAAATCTGACCCCACTCTGATTTTCCTTCCAAATAACAGCTGTATTAGACTATGCATACAGCATGGACCCAACCTCTTTGCTATGAATCACCCCTCGTTCTGCTGTGAGGTACTAGGTCAATAATTCTCAAATGAAAATCCGCAGTGCTTTGCTGGGTTGGCTAGTTAAAATCACCTGGAGAGACTTTCTACAATATAGATTTCTAGGTTGCTCTTAACCAGAGGAATTGTGCTGATCAAATTTAATAAGAAACAGGGCCGTACTCTACTATGCAAAGTTCTCGTCTTTATATGTAGTCCCTTATTTTTACCATTACAAATCAAGAGAAGGCCGGGTTTGGTGGCTCAGCCTGTAATCCCGCGCCTTTGGGAGGCTGAGTGAGTGGATTAACTGAGCCTGAGGCTTCGAGACCCGCCTGGGCAGCAAGACCTCGTCTCTACAATAAATCAAAAAATCAGCCGGGCGTGGTAGCGCATGCCTGTAATTCCAGCTACTCGGAAGGCTGAGGCGGTAGGATCGCCGGAGCCCAGCAGGTTGAGGCTGCGGTGGCCGGGAGTGGCCTCTGCACTCCAGTCTGGGCGACAGAGTGAGACTCCAACTCAAAAAAAAAAAAACCATAAAAAACAAACAAATCAAGAGAAGGAAACTTGTTTGGATAACCAACTTTAAAGGGGCTTCTTTGAGGATACTTCCAAGAAACGTTAGTAATATTTAATAACTTTTGGAGACACAGGCATGTTTTATTTTATTTTATGCTTTGTTATTAGCTGCCCCATAACAATAGTCCTGGAGACTAAACTGTTGGACACTTGCTGACTTTGAAGCTATCTCTCGTCTTCTTCCATTTTTAAAATGCTATTATTTTTCCAGGGACTCCTCTTTGGTGACTGCCATTAAAAATGCTTAAATTTTTACTTTTCAAGGGCTGTTACCTTGTTATACTCTCATGTGGAAAAGTCTAGAAAGTTTGATTAAATTAAATTAATCCCAAGGCAACTAAAATTAACCTTAAGTTTTAAAAATCCCCCCAAAATGAAATATTTCCCTGTGTCAGGAAACATTTTTCCTCTATCTGGTCCTCCTTATCAGTATCTCTAGCTGCCTGACCTGCACTATTTTGTCGCACATCATTTCTCACCTGATTTTATGCTTTTGTTTATTGTATATCCCTCCCACTCACCCCTCTAGAATGCAATCTCCATAAGAGCAAGGATGGAATTTTGCTCTCTGCTCTATTAAAATGGTACCTGGTAAATATTGGGTGTCTGATAAGTGGTTGTTGAATACTTGAACAATTCAACAAAAACAAGAATAACAGTGTATTTGCTTTCCCTGAAAGGAAGGTAAACAATAGTAGCTCTCGTGGCAAGTCTGTTGCTAGAGTATTAATTTAGTCTTTCCATTAATTTTTGAGGATTTTTTTAAATGATGTGTGGCTATATAGAATAAGTGTGATTTTCTAGCAAAATAACTCGGTTTCTATACCCAAATAACTTTTATCCTAATGTGGTGCCCTTGAGAGAACATATATAGATTCAAATAAAGCTTAGAATATTTTGGGACTGTCTCTTTGAAATCATCTTTTTTTTTAATTGAGTCTCACTCTGTCACCCAGTCCAAATGGCATCAACCTGCTGGACTCCGGCAATTCTCCCACGCACGGCTAATTTTTGATTTATTGTAGAGATGAGGTCTCGCCAAGTTGCCCGGGTTGGTCTCGAACCTGCAGGCTCAGGCAATCCAATGACCACGGCCTCCCAAAGTGCTGGAATCACAGGCTGAGCCACCGAGCTGGGCCTGAAATCATCTTTTTTTTTTTTTTTTGAGTTGGAGTCTCACTCTGTCGCCCAGACTGGAGTGCAGTGGCCGCTTCCGGCCACCGCAGCCTCGACCTGCTGGGCTCCGGCGATCCTTCCACCTCAGCCTTCCGAGTGGCCGGAATTACAGGCACGCGCTATCACGCCCGGCTGATTTTTTGATTTATTGTAGAGATGAGGTCTCGCTGCCCAGGCGGGTTTCGAACCCGTGGACTCAGGCAATCCACTCACCTCAGCCTCCCAAAGGCGCGGGATTACAGGCTGAGCCACCGAGCCCGGCTTTGAAATCATCTTAATGGCTGTTTGTCAACTGTGTAGTTGACCTAATTGCTTAAAAAAAATCTTATATTTAATTAATGTTTGAATAGGCAATACATTTGCATAAATGTTATTTAAATTATAAATATTTGAAGATATTTCAGATAACTTACTTTTATTGATTTCTAGTTAAATCCCACAGTAGTCAGAGAACATAATTTAAATAATTGGATCCTTTTAAATTTAGTAAGACTTTTCTTATTGCCTAGAATATGGTCTATCTTTAAAAATATTTTGTATGCCCTTAAGGAAAAGATTGTGTATTCTGTTTTTGTTAGATGGAGTATTCTACAAATGTCAGTCAGGTTATTTGGGTTGATAGCATTGTTAAAATCTTCTATATCCTTACTGATTTTCTTCCACCTTGTTTTACCAATTATTGTGAGGGGATTGGGAAAACTCTGTGACTATAGTTATAGATTTGTCTGTTTCTTATTGCAGTCCTATTGGTTTTTGCTTCACATATTATTATTATTATTTTTTTTTGAGTTGGAGTCTCACTCTGTCGCCCAGACTGGAGTGCAGTGGCCGCTCCCGGCCACCGCAGCCTCGACCCGCTGGGCTCGGCGATCCTTCCGCCTCTGCCTTCCGTGTAGCCGGAATTACAGGCGCGCGCCACTACGCCCGGCTGATTTTTTGATTTATTGTAGAGATGAGGTCTCGCTGCCCAGGCGGGTCTCGAACCCACGGGCTCAGGCAATCCACTCACCTCAGCCTCCCAAAGGCGCGGGATTACAGGCTGAGCCACCGAGCCCGGCCACATATTATTTTAAACCTCTATTTTTAGGTGCAGAAACATTTAGAATATGCTACGTTATGAACCCTTCCTTCAGTACATTGTTATTATTTGGATTTAAATTATCTTTCAAAAGAATTTAAATAATGAAGAAGTATTTTATATTTTGCCACATGGATACCATTTCCAATACTCATCATTCTTTTTGGTGGATCCAGATTTTTATCTCTTATCATTTTCCTTCTGACTGATTTACTTTCTTTTAACATTTTTTGCAGTACATGTCTGCTGGTGATTAACTGTTTCTGCTTTTGTAGATCTGAAAAAGTCTTTCTTTTCACATTTGTTTTTGAAAATTTTTCATTGAGTTTAGAATTCAAAGCTGATTCTTTCTTTTCTTTCAGTACTATAAAGATGTTGTTTTACTATCTTCTGGCTTGTGTTGTTTCTTGCAAGAAGATTGTCTTGTTTTCTCTGACTACTTTTAAGATTTCCTCTTTATGCCTGGCTTTAA
The DNA here is from genome assembly GCA_027257055.1 of Cephalopachus bancanus. Classification (NCBI taxonomy): domain Eukaryota; kingdom Metazoa; phylum Chordata; class Mammalia; order Primates; family Tarsiidae; genus Cephalopachus; species Cephalopachus bancanus. The sequence continues at coordinate 16,862,251 of JAPVLO010000005.1, read as the reverse complement.
GCAATTTGATTATGATATTCTTTGTAGCTTTACTCATGTTTACCACATGTGGGGATTCTTGGATATATGGGTGTGTAGTTTCATCAAAGTTTGAAAATTTTAACCATTACCCAAAATTTTTTCTACCCTTCTCCTCATCTCCTCCTGGGACTCCAATTTTATGTATTCAAATTCTTTTCTCACTCTCCTCCTTGTCTCCTTCTGGAACTCCAGTTATGTGTATACTGACTGATGCTTTGTTTCTTTTTAAAGTTTTACTTTCTGTGTTTCATTTTGGATAATTTCTATTGTTATGTCTTCAAGTCCACTAATGCTTTCTTTCTACTGTTTCTAATTTGATGCTGACCCCGCCCAGCATATTTTTCATCTCAGAAACATATTTTTCATATCTAGAATTTTGATTTAGGTTTTTTCCCACATCCTCCATATTTTGACTTAACATTTCCAATCTTTTTTCTAGCTTTTTGAACAAAAAGAATATGGTTGTAATTAACTGTCTTAATGTCCTTGTTTACTCGTTTTATTACCTGTATCATTTCTGTTTCAGCCCCAATTTATTTATTTTTCTTCTCATTATGACTCATGTTTTCCTGATTTTTTATATGCCTGCCAATTATTGATCATGTGTCAGACATTGTGAAATTTTATATTGCTCTGTGCTAGATACTTTTTGTATTTTGTACTTATTCTTGAGCTTTCTTCTGGGATACAATTCTTCAAGGAACAATTAAGTTCCATTGAATATTTTAGAATCTTGTTTTTAAGCTTTGTTGCAAGAGACCAAAGCAGCATTTATTTTAGGACTAATTTTTAACCAATACTGTCTAGTAGCCCTCTGAACAGTCTATCTGACACCCCTCACATTATGAGTTTCCTTTCCGGATAGTGGGAACAGAAATTATTCCTGATCTTGTGTAAGCGCCAAGGAATGCTTTCTCCAGTACTTTTGGGTGGTTCGTTCTCTAGTCTTGAATGGTTTCTTCACATGCATGTGCTAATCATTACTCAGGTAAAGATCTAAAAGGAAGTCTGCAGATTTCCAGAACACTCTCTCCATCACACAGCAAGAGCTACAAACAAGACTGACTAATTAGACTGTGACTTCTTCTCTTCTCTATGCTCCTGACCTAGTTTCCCAGACATGTTACGTTAACCTTCAACTCAAAGTTTCCTATTTTTACCTTCAACTTGCTGTCAGTAGATTATTTCAAATCAGAGCTCTATTTTAAGGTTTTGATGTGTGCAAGAAAATTGTACATTTCCTCTTTTTTTCTGATTTCTTGATAAATTGGGGGGATTTGGGATTTAAAAAAAAATTCTAAGAAATGCTAGAAGGGGATTCTCACACTAGTTCAGTCTCCCTTGCAGGTAATCTTGGCCCCATGAATAGGTATATGAGTGGAAGGAAATTTTCCAACTTTATCCTTAAAGATGAAGCCACTTTCTCTGGCCTTCCTTTGTCCACCTAATTATATGTATGAAGCTGATGAGCCAGTGTAGACATTGGTAGTTAGAACAACACAGTGTAAATATCCAGCCCACAAGGTAGACAGAACTGGAATCCCTGGATGGGCTTATGAAATAAACTTTCCCTGCAGTACTGGAACTTTCATTTCTGGACAGTTATAAAAAGGAAAAAATTCTACTTTATTTAAGCCATTATGTCTTTTTTTAATGTAGCAGTTTAGATCCTAATACAATAGGTGTATTAGTCCATTTACACTTACTTGTTAGGATAAATTGGCTCTTAGTCCTGGCATACTATTTTATGCTTTTTATTTTTTACAATTAGAAAAATTTAACTGGCCAGGCTTGGTGGCTCAGCTTGTAATCCCAGCACTTTGTAAGGCTGAGGTGAGTGGATTGCCTGAGCTGCGGGTTCGAGACCAGCCCGGGCAACTTGGCAAGACCTCATCTCTAGAATAAATAAAAAATTAGCTGGGATGGTACCGTGCATCTGTAGGTCCAGCTATTTGGAAGACTGAGATGGAAGGATCGCCAGAGCCCAGCAGGTCGACGCTGGAGTGGCTGTGAGTGTGCTACTGCACTCCAGCCTGGGCGATGTGGAATAAGACTCCAACTAAAAAAAAAAACAAAAAACGATATAGTTTACTTTCTTTGCTTTATGTATATATGTATAGATGTTCAGGAAGATTTATATTTTTCTTTTTCTGATTACCTTTATAACAACTTCCCTTCTTTCTTTCCCTTTTCATCTTACAATATTTTTTGCAGTTGTATCCTTTCTAAGTTGTCAAAATATTTACATTCTATTTTGTTCCACTTAAGTATATTAAATGTTAATTTTCTGTCCAACAGTCATAGTTAAGTCATCCCTTTATTGTCTATAGTTTATCCTCTAATAGTCACCTCAAAAAAGACTCATGGGGCAAATAGTTCTTGAGTTCTTACTTGTTGAAAACTGTTTCTCTTCATCCTTTATTCTTGCTGGCTGAGAGGTCTTAGGATAACATTTTCTTTCCTTGAACTTTCGTAAGAGTTCTTATAGGAGCTAAATGGCCACAGAGATGGAAATAATAGACATTGAGGATACTAAAAGGGTGAGACTGATAGCAACGTTAGGGCTCAGAAGTCTCCTATTGGGTACAATTCACTATCTGGGGAATAGGCCACCTGAGGCCCTATCCCTACCAGTATGCAATATGTCCAAAAGAGAAACAGGCACTAATACTCCCTAAATCTTGAATAAATAAACCGTTATTAATCTGTTATCTTTTGCATAGAATATTGAACTTAGCCTATTTTTGTTCCTTTATAAGTGAATTCTTTCTGTCTGGCTATGCAAAGAATTCTTTCTTTGTTTTGAGGTCAATAAGTTTGTCATGGTATATTATGGTGTGACCACTCTGAAGCTGTTTTTGCTAATACATGTTTTAATTGCAGAAAAGTTTCTTTGATTGTATCTTTAGATTTTTGTTCTATCTCATTATTTTGTTTTTCTTCTTTGGGGACTGTAATTTTGGGTGTGTTGAATACTCGATTTTGAGTATGTTGGGTCCTTTTAAATCTATTATTTTTATCTTGCTCTTTTAAAATCTATATTTATTTTATTTCATTTTGCCGATTTTTAAAGATGTCTATGCTATATGTACCTTACTGTGTTTTCCACAAGGTTACCTTTTTTATGCCTTGATTGGAATAAAAAGGAAGATAGGCCAGGCTGGGTGGCTCAGCCTGTAATCCCAGCACTTTGGGAGGCCAAGGAGAGTGGATTGCCTGAGTCTACGGGTTCGAGACCCACCCGGGCAACTTGGTGAGACCTCATCTCTACAATGAATCAAAAATTAGCTGGGGATCGTAGCACTCGCCTGCAGTTCCAGCTGCTTGGAAGGCTGAGGCAGAAGGATCGCCGGAGCCCAGCAGGTGGAGGCTGCAGTGGCCAGGAACGTGTCACTGCACTCCAGGCTGAGCGACAGAGTGAGACTCCAACTCAAAAAAAAAAAAGGAAGATAGGTACCTTACTAAAAGTGAGGTACAATGAAGGAGCATAAAGAACTAATTCAGAACCAAGAAAAAGAAAGTTAAAGTAAGGATGATGGAGTGTGGGAATGCAGCAGGAATCGAGAGAATATCAACTCTTAATGTTGGTGTCTTTCTGCCTAGTTATAATAATCTTAGGGGTAACTCTGCCAACCTTTACAGGGGCTTACAAACAATACTGAGGTCTCAAGAATTTCTTCCTTTAAAGAGAATATTCCTGAGGAAAGGAACCATATATGCTGAGGTGTTAGCCCCCAAATACCATTATAATATAGACTTGCTTTCTTAGAGGTTTTACCATAACATGTTGATTTAAGCATGAAGATGACAAAGGTTTTGGTTTTGGATATACCTGTCATTGGTTTTTATCTTTAGGAATTATATAAGGATAGAACACTGCCTCAGGGAGAATGAGAAAGACAACCAGTAAGAATGCAACTCAAGTGTATATATCTTCTTTAGAGAGAAAAGAAGAAAATATTTGTAAGAGCATTAAGCTATATTCCAAGGATATAATTTAAAAGCCTCATACCGTTATGGCTCAAGTGAGTCTATTTATAGTTAGAACCATGACCCAGAAGAGGACCCATGTGGGCAGAGATTAAACCATGTGCCACATTTCTATACATAGTGGGAAACTGGTGGACTGCATATATCACTTCAAGTTACCTGCAAATCATTTGAGGTAAACTAATCAAAATGATTTTACACCTGAAATAATATTGACATTTATAATTGCCCATGAATAATTCAGGGTATTTATAACGAGTGACTCTTGCTATGTAATAAGACTGAGATGGCCAAAAACAAAGCCTTATCATCACAGGTGATGGAAATTCCAACTAGTCTTTGTAAAAAAATATATTTTTAACCTGGATTTCAAATTTCATCATACCAATCTGAATATTTTCTGGTCTCTGAGAGCATTTCTGTATACAGTCATTTATTTTTCCTTTGCTTGTTTATTTATTCAACAAATATTTACTGGGTGCCTACTGTATGTCATGCTGAGGAGATCAGCAATGAACCAAAATTATACAAAGTCCAATGAAGTTTACATGCTATTGTGCGAGACAGACAAATAGGCAGGTAACCAAGCAACCAACCATCCAACCAGCCATCTGATGCCAGATTATTTTTAAGAACAACAGGCCTGGATAAGGATAGAGCTATGCGGGGAGGGGTATTGCCTCAGATAAGGTGGCCAGAGAAGGTTTCTCTGAGGGAATGCGCAGTCTTAAATGGGAATAACAGCGAAGGTATGTTCCTGGCAAAAGGAATCCTGATTGAGAATGCCCACATGTGAGAACATACTAGATATTCTGGATATAAACAGAAGGCTGCACAAGCTAAGAAAGCAAATGCAACTGGAGAGTTGATCTAGGAGAAGACAGTGTGGCCATGACAAGTGCCGTGTGTTTTACTCTTTGGAGATCATGGATTTATATCTATGGGAAAACACTGAGAGGCTCTGAGTAGAAGGGTGGCATGACATACTTTGCATTTCAAAAATATTTCTCACTGCCATGTAGAGAATAAGCTTTAATGGGCACGGTGAGGGGAGCCTGGACACCATTTAGAAGACTATTGCAATAATCTTGGAAAAAGATAAAGGTGGTTTGGTCTAAGATGGTAGAGATAAGAGGTGGTGAGTATTGTTCAGATACAAGCCATATTTTGAAGGTTAGAGCCCCATAGGATATCCTGCTTGACTGAATGCAGTTATATGAGAGAAAGAAATAGTCATGGTCTAGGAAAATTCTAGTTTTCAGTCTAAGTACTTGGTTGAATGATGGAACCATTTACTGAGAAGGGGAAGATTACAGAAGCAGTTGGATGACAGGGCTTGAATGAGTTCAGTTATGTCATGTTAAAGTGAGATAACTGCTAGATACAAAGAGGGAGAGGTTGAGTACGCAGTCTGACATGCCAGGAATTCAGTAGAAGGTTCAAAGCTGGAGCTAATAATCTGGGAATTTCTTCAAATATACACCCTCTAAAGCCATGGGACTAGACAGAGTCATGTGAGACACAAATTTAGATAAAAAAACGTAAGAGGTACAAGGATTGAGCCCTTAGACATGATAATGTTTAGACACAGGAAGAAGAGGAGAATTTCACAGAGGAGACAGGAGAGAAGGGATGCCAGGAGGGGGGCATCACAGAAGTGAAGGGAGGAAAGAGTTTTAAGAAGTTAGGAGCAGTTCTTATAAGTATGAAAAGTTTAAAGGTGTATAATTACATTATGGTTGGACTAGATTATCAATATTAGAGGAAGCTGGGTGAAAGGCACACAGGAACTCTTTAAAGTTTTTTGCAATTTCTGAGCCTAAAAGTATTTCAAAGCAGACGATTAAAAGGTAGTTAAAAGCAGTTTTCAGAAGAGGAGCAAATAAATGTTGTTGGGAAGTCAGTGAAGTAGAGGACCTGTAGTCAAGTATTTAATTGGGCAACATGGAGCTCATTAATGACCTTGCTAAAAGCCATTTCATGGAGAGGTGAGAACAAACGCTTGATGCCAGTGTTTTCAAAAGAGAAGTGAGGATGTCAAGACTGAGTATAGATAGTTCTTTGGAGGGTTTTTACTTTAAGGGAGAGCAGAGAAATAATGCAATAAATGGAGATACAAGTGGAGTCAGAGGAGCCTTTCAAAATGTGTTAAAAGTTGAACTTCCTGTTGCTTAAGTCTGTACATTTCACTAACGACTATTGCTTATTGGAACCCAGTAAATCATTTCATTCTATATTAGCTGATAAGGAAACTTTCTCTTGCCACTCATGAGTTTGCTTTTTTCCCTCTACATGATAATTTAATTAGTTCCTTTAAAATTAGTTCCTTGGGTTTTACCCTACCAACTATAACCTTTACAGTCGTGTGCATCAAAGTCCTTGTCTGGTGCAATACTCCACAGGCTGCTTTCTATCCAGGGAAATATATAACTAACTGTTCTCAATAACTTTGGAACTCCAAGAACATTATAACCTTTGCAAAGACTTGAGATTAAGATTTGTGTGTATTTAGCAGTCAATCAATAAAATTCACTTAAGAACTGTTGTGGAAGGAATAAGGCTCAGGGTGCCATGAGGCTACAGAGGGATGGAACATTTTAAGGGCCGTGTGCATCTCATAACTAGAAGCCTGAATGCTTTGGCTAGCTGTGGTTATAGCCCAACCTAATAGGCTGACTCATTTCTGTGGCTGCTTTATAATTTTGTATCTCAAAGGACCACAGATCCTAAACACCTCTTGTTTCCTTGAACATCTCCTGTCAACACTTGCAACTAAAGTCAAATAGTCATGGCAGGGCAGTATGCTTTAATTGGCAGTGCCCACAATGGTTGTCTAAGTGTAGTTCAGGAAAATGCAGGGAGAATTCCCCCTCACTCACCCAGTTGCTTGTCAGAAAAATTCAACAGCAACAAAAGGCAAACACCCTGTTTCACAAAGCACATTAAATAGAGCAAACAGGCCTCTAACCCAATAGTTTAATTATAGTATAGAGCATTGTGGCAAACCATGCTTTAGCATTTCAAACCACTCGTTTTGTTTCTCAATAAAAAAGGAAAGCTCACTCAAAACCCCCACAAAGCTTCTCACACCCTGAAAAACCAACGGTGTCAGAGGACACTGGTCTGCTGGTTTTGTTCTTCAGTTCTCAAACCATCTCAATTTATGCTAGTTAACGGAAATTTGAGGGACTCTTTTACGTGCATTTCCCTTGTTTTCTAGGCAGTCTGTCTGTCCTCCTAACTGCATGCTTCCCATTCTCTCCCCTTTATTTAGAGTTTTTTTTCCTTTTATTGAAGAGGGAGTGTTAGGTAGAGGTGTTTTGCTTTTTTTTTTTTTTTTTTAGTCGGAGTCTCAGTCCGTCACCCAAACTGGAGTGCAGTGGCCGCTCCCGGCCACTGCAGCCTCAACCCAGTGGGCTCCGGCGATCCTTCCGCCTCAGCGGTAGAGATTTTTAAGTCAATCATTTCACCAGCTCAAGCCGAGTTATCATTAGTCCAATCATGACCTCTATAAATCATGATTTATTTTCCTATTCTCCCCTCCAAAGACAGTAACTCTAGAGTACTTAATATATGTTTTTGGATATGTATATGAATTTTTAAAGTGTTTTGTGTATGTGTTTTTAATTTGCATAAATAATATTGTGCTATTAATTTCATTCTTCGTTTTATTTTTAAAATTTCATCATTAGGTTTTTAAGATATTTCTTTATATATGAGGGTGGATCCAAAAAAGTCAGAATTATTATTATTATTATTACTATTTTTGGAGGCTAGACCCTTTGTGCTACATACAGGCTTCCCTTGATAGATGAGTGTTCTAGGAACTCATCAGTGTCAGTGTACCAACTGGCATTGTTGTGAGAGGCTGAATTCGGCTTCAGTGAATTTTTTTTTTTTTAGATTCTTTATGATGGGTGATTTACAAGCACACTTGCCCATACTGTGCTGAGTGTTTAGTGGTTTTTGACCAAAACACCATGATACCCATTCCCCACCCTCCCTATTCACCCAGTCTCACCCCTAGCGACTATTTTTTGTTTACTTGAGTGAAGAAAATCCTCAAAGGGAAACTTTTTGCGGATGTGGAAGAGATGAAACAAAAGACGGCAGAAGCACTGAAAAGCATCAACATGGACGATTTCAAAAACTGTTTTGAGAAGTGAAAAAAGTGTCTTGATGGGTGTATTGCATCAAACGGAGAATACTTTGACAGTGACTGAAGTTTAAACATGTAAGAATCAATACACACATTTTTATAAGTAAATAAGCAAATTATTGGATTTTTGGGTCCCACCTGTGCATGTTCTTCTAGAAGAATCCATTTCTTCTGTGTCATGGTATCTCACAGAGTGCAGCCCATCATATTTGACTTCTCTATTCTTTTGCAGTGAGCACTTAGGTTACTCCAATCTTTAGTACAGTGACACATGTTCTCTATAAACCGTGCCCATAAAAAACAGTGAACTTGCCTGAGCCCACAGGTTCGAGACCAGCCTGGGCAACTTGGTGAGACCTCATATCTACAATAAATAAAAAATTAGCCGGGTGTGGTAGCGTGTGCCTGTAGTTCCGGTTACTTGGAAGGTTGAGGTGGAAAGATCACTGGAGCCCAGCAGGTTGACGCTGGGGTGGCCGTGAGCATGCTACTGCACTCCAGCCTGGGCGATAGAATAAGACTCCAATTCAAAAAAGAAAAAGACAGTGAACTTAGTAAATGTGTGTGTTCTGACTGCTCCACTGACTGGCTGTTTCCTCAATTCTCTCCCTCTCATGGGGGCTCCCTGTCTCCTAAGACACAGTTGTATTGAAATTAAGCCAATCGACAACCCTATGCTGGCCTTTAAGTGCTCAAGTGAAAGGAAGAGTCATGTACCTTTCACTTTAAATCCAAAACTAGAAATAATTAAGTTTAGTGAGGAAGGTATGTGTTGAAAGCTGAGATAGGCCAAAAGCTAGGCCTCTTACACCAAGCACTTAGCGGTGCTATGATTACAGAGGAAAAATTCTTGAAGGAAGTGAAAAGTGCTACTCCGGTGAACACATGAATGATAAGAATGTGAAACAACTTTGTTGCTAATATGGAGAAAGTTTTAGTGGTCTGGATAAATCAAATCAGTTACAATATTTTCTTAAACCAAAGCCTAATCCAGAGCAAGGTCAAACTCTTTTCAATTCTATGAAGTCTAAAAGAGGTGAAGGAGCTGCAGAAGAAAAGCTGGAAGCTAGCAGACGTTGGTTCATGAGGTTTAAGGAAAGAAGCCATGTCCATAACTAAAATTGCATTAAGATGACTTTTGATAAAGATGGCTATACTAAACAACAGATTTTTCCTTTTAGATGAAATAACTTTCTGTTGGAAGAAGATGCCATCTAGGACTTTCATAGCTAGAGAAGATAAGTCAATGCCTAACTTCAAATTTCCAAAGGACAGGCTGATTTTCTTGTTAGGGGCTAATACAGTTGATGACTTTAAGTTGAAGCCATGATCATTTATTTTTCCAAAAATCCTAGGTCCTTAAGAGTTACACTAAATCTTGGATGGACTTAGAGTCTATAATACTGAGTGAGCTTTCACAGAAACAAAGAACTGAGTGTTGCAGGTTCTCACTCATAAGGAAGCCTTGAACAACTATCATAATGCTGTAAGAAAAGGATAGGCACTAGTGGAAAACTGCCGGGAGGGGGGCAGGGAAGCGGGATTGGCGGTAGTGGGAATCTGCCTGAGGAGGGAGGCACATATCATTAACGAGGGTACCTTCATAATGATCATTTGTATACCTAATGCTGAATTGTACCCCACATCTTTAAAATAAAAAAATTAAAAATTAAAAAGAAAAAAAGAGTTATGCTAAATCTTTTCTGCCTGGGCTCTATAAGTAAAATAACAAAGCCTGAATGATAGCATGGTTTACTAAATAGTTTAAGCTCAGTGTCAAGACCTACTGCCTCAGAAAAAAAGATTCCTCTTGAAATATTTGCTGACAATGCACCAGATCACCTGAGACCTCTGATGGAAATGAACAAGGATATTAATGTTATTTTTATGCCTGTGAACACGACATCCATTCTGCAGCCCATAAATAAGGAATAATTTTGACTTTCAGGTCTTATGATTTTAGAAATACATTTTGTAAGGCTATCGCTGCCATGGATAGTGATTTCTCTGATGGATCTAGGCAAATTAAATCGAAACCTTTTTGGAAAGGATTTACCGTTCTAGATGTCATTAAGAACACTAGTAAGCCGGGCTCGGTGACTCAGCCTGTAATCCCGCGCCTTTGGGAGGCTGAGGTGAGTGGATTGCCTGAGCCCGCGGGTTCGAGACCCGCCTGGGCAGCGAGACCTCATCTCTACAATAAACCAAAAAATTAGCCGGGCGTGGTAGCGCGTGCCTGTAATTCCAGCTACTTGGAAGGCTGAGGCGGAAGGATCACCGGAGCCCAGCAGGTCGAGGCTGCGGTGGCCGGGAGCGGCCACTGCACTCCAGTCTGGGCGACAGAGTGAGACTCCAACTCAAAAAAAAGAAAAAAAAAAAGAACACTAGTGATTCATGGAAGGAGGTAAAAATATTAGCATTAAAACGAGTTTGGAAGAAGTTGTTTCAATCCTCATGGATGACTTAAAGAATTCAAAATTTCAGTGGAGGCAGTAACTGCAGATGAGGTGGAAATTGCAAGTAAACTAGAATTAGAAGTGAAGCCTGAAGATGTGGTTGAATTGCTGCTGTCTCATGATGAAACCTCAATGGATGAAGAGTCACTTCTGATGGATGAGTAAAGAAAGTTGTTTCTTGAAGTGGAATCCACTCCTAAAGATGATGCTTTGAGCAGTGTTGAAATGACAGCAAAGGATTTACAGTGTTATGTAAATTTAGTTGATAAAGTAGTGGCAGGGTTTGAGAGGATTGACTTTTAACTCTGAAACAAGTTCTGCTGTAGATAACATGCTATCAAACAGCATTAGCATTGCATGCTACAGAGAAATCTTTCATGAAAGGAAGAGTCAATTCATGCTTCAAACCTCATTTTTGTCTTATTTTAAGAAATTGCCACAGCCACACCAGACATCGGCAACCACTACCCTGTCCAGTCAACAGCCATCAACATTAAAGCAAAACCATCCACCAGCAAAGAGATTACAACACGCTGAAGTCAAGATAATCACTAGCATTTTTTAGCAACAAAGTATTCTTTAATTAAGGCATGAAAATTGTTTTTTAGACATGATGCTATTCCACACTTAATAGTCTATGGTATAAACATAACTTTTATATGCATGGAAAACCAAAAAAGTTATGTGACTTGTTTTATTGAGATATTAGCTTTATTGTGGTTGTCTGGAACCAAAACTGCAATATCTCTGAGGTATGCCTGTAAACTCAGACATGGGATAAGAGGGTAATATGGTAAAGACATACTTAATTTCACAAAGTACTGCCATGTTTCTCTTCAGAATGGCATTACTAGTCTACACATCCACCAGAAGTATATAAGAATTCCCATTTCCTTCCTTTCTAATGAACACTTGATATTATCTGACTTGGTGAATTTTATCAATCTGATGGGTACAAAGTATTTTCTCTTTTGCATTTATCAAACTATTGTTTCTATTGGACAGGTTTCCTGTATTTTCTTATTGATTTGTAGAGTTATGTAGACATTTCAGTCATTAATATCTTCTTGGTTGTAGATAAGATGACCTTATGACAGATTTATGCCCATCGCCCTAGCCTAAGTACTAAAGGAACTTACTTTTATTTTCAACTATGTCTTTAAATTTAGATGTTGCAAATATCTTCTCCCAGTCTGTGACGCTTCTCTTAATATTGTCATTGGTGTTTTAATGCAGTCAAGTCAACTAAGCTTTGGGCTTATGTGCTTTTGAGTATTTTTAAGAAGTCTGTTTTTAATCCAGACGTGCTATTGGACATTTAGGTTTTACTGGCCATTTGCATTTTCAGACAATGCTGTATTGAATATCCTTTTATATCTCTTTGTTCATATGTGTGAGATTTTTCTCTAAGTTATGTATCCATGTGGCTAAGACCGCTGTATGCGAAATACTTTCTGTCTCTTTTTCCTCTGTGCACACAATGGCTGGAATACATTCTACAGCCTCTCTTAACCATTGTTAACTTGGTGCCATGTGACTGGCTTCTGGCCAATAAAATGTGGGCAGAAGTGATATATGATGTTTCCAGTCCTGGCTCATGAAGAATCCCCATAGGGAATCCGTCAATGATCTTCTTTTGCCTTCTGGGAAGATGCAGATGATAAAATAGAGGACTCAGAAACTCACAATGATGGTGGTGCCATCAGATTGAAACAACTTGGGAGCTGCAATTCCTAGATAGATCCCAGAATATTAGCCTGGGATTTACATAAGCACAGAAAAAGTTTCTGTTCAGCTACTAATGTTTTTTATTTGGATATTTACATGCAAAAGAGTTGGATCCTTATCTCATGCTATACATAGCAATTAACTCAAAATTAATCAAACATCTAAATGTAAGTGCTAGAACTTAAAACTCTTAACAACTTTTTATTTGTAAATCTTTGTGACCTTGGTTTGACAATGGTTTCTTAGTTTTAACACCAAAAGCACAAACAACTGAAACAAAATTAGATAAATTGAACTTTATCAAAATTTAAAAGTTTTGTGTTTTGAAAGACACTGCCAAGAAAGTAGAAAGGCAACCCACAGAGATGGAGAAAATATTTGTAAATCACATGTCTGATAAGTATTTATTATCCAGAAAGAACTGAATAAAGAAGTAATAAATTCAACAATAAGAAGACAACCCAACTTAAACATGAGCAAAGCATTTGGATATTTCTCTAAAGAAGATATACAAATGCCCAGTAAGTATATGAAAAGATACTCAACATCATTAGTCATTAGGAAAATGCAAATGAAAACCACAGTGAGACACCAGTTCACACCCACTAAAATAGTTATAATCAAAGAAATGGAAAATAAATGTTGGGGCAGTTGTGGAGTAATTGGAATCCTCATACATTTCTGATGAAAACTTAAAGTGGTGTTTAACATTTGACATAAAGAGTTTGACATTTTTTCAAAAAGTTAAACATAGTTACTATATAACCTACTCCTAGCTATATACTCTAGATAATTGAAAACTTATGTTCACACAAAAACTTGTACACCGATATTCAAAGCAGTATTATTCATAAAATAATTATTCATAAAAAAAGTATTATTCATAAAATATTCAAAAAGCAGGAACAACCCAAATCAACCCACATGTCCAAAAACTGATGGATATATAAACAAAATGTGATAAATCTATATAGTGGGGCACTATTCTGTTCCAAAAAGGAATGAATTACTGGTACACGCCACAATATGGATGAACCTTGAACACATTATGCTACGTGATTACACTATGTAAAAGAAAAAGACACAAAAAGCCATATATTGTACAATTCAATTTATATGAAATGTTCATAAGAGGCATATCCATAGTGACTAAAAGTAGAGAGTTTTTGCCGGGGCTAAGGGGAGGGAAAACAGGAGTGACTGTTAACGCATGTAAGATTTCTGTGAGGAGGTGAGAATGTTATAAAATTAGATAATGATTTCATAACCTTCTGAATATGCAAAAACAAATCCCCAAGCAAGCATACATTTTTAGAGTGCATTTTATGGTATGTGCGTTATTACTTTTTATGTTCTGTAAATTATATCTTAATTTTTAAAATCCACTACTCTGTAAGGAAACTGGTTTTGTGATGAACTTTCTTGGTGCTTCCGTTATTAATCAGTTGGGTGAGGCTGGTCCCAGCCTGTTCAAGCAGTCTCCTCAGAGACAAAGTCTCCACTCCACCCAAGTTGTTATTACCTTCTCCCTTTCTCCAACTTCTCTCTTTTTAAAAAATATTTTTAGAATTGTGGGGTACATGTGAGGATTTGCAACATAAGTATATTGCATGAGGGTGAAGTTTGGGCTTCTGATGACACCCCTCCCCTCCAGTAGTGGGCGTGATACCCAGTGGGTGGTTTTGTATCTCTTATCTCCCCTCCCTTCCTTCCTTCTTCAGCAGTGCTCAGTGTCTGTTTTGCCCATCCTCGGGCCCAATGTTTAATGTCTACTTATGAATGAGAACATGAGGTATTCAGTTTTTTTGTTTCTATGATGGTCTCCAGCTGTATCCATGTTACTGCAAAGGACATAGTTTTGTTCTTTTTTATGACAGCGTAGTATTTCACAGTATATACAGTATGTACCACATTTTCTTTATTCAGTCCACCTATGGGTATCTAGATTGGTTCCATATTTTTGCTACTGTGAATAGTGCTGCAAAATATATTCATGTGCTGGTGTCTTTTCGATAGAGCAATGTGTGTTCCTTCAATCTCTGAAAAGGGTTTTAAAGCTCACCGCTGTGCCAGTGGCTAGAAATGTGATCAGCCACTCATATGTCAACTCTCTTGCCTTTCTGGTACCAGAGTCTTGGGCGTATGCTTGCAGTACTGATTGAAAGAACAGAGAATATTTCTGATCAAAGAGCTGATTTCCTCTTTCTTGTGGTGCAGGATGGGGCCTTCTCTGAGCCTGATCAGTTGTCCTGGGGGGAATTGAGTGACTGCTACATTCTCTCTTTTTTACCTGCACAGGTACCGTTTGGCCTAAATGCTGCCACTCAATGTCAACCCACATCTTCTGTGAGTCAGGACCACAGGAAGCCTCTGCTACTGATGGGAGTGTTTTGTACCCTTAGGTATGAGTGTGGAGAGAGGGTAGGTATCACTACAGGTCCCAGCCCACTATGCAGATGCTTATCTTATGTTTTGGTTTCTAGAAAAAGAAAAGAAAAAGCACTGAAAGGAATCTTTGAAATAAATAATCCTGCATATCCAGTATTTTAATCTACTAAGAATAGAAGAGAAAATCTCTTTATGTTCGGGAAATCATAATTGGAGTAACATCCTGAATTCTTCTGAAAGTTTTCCCTTCAGAAACTACCCTAAATTGCAAATCAGAATCAAACATTCAGAATGCCATCAGAGTCTGCAGATTTTTGTCCCCCACTGAAATGAATCTATTAACCCTCATTTTTTTCTTATTTTCTTATCCTGTCTTTTGTTAACTGGACCTTCATCTTTGCTATTCTTTCAATTTGGATTTTTTTTTAATCTTCCTGTCTCTAAACAAAGGAGAGCCATGTAGTCTTAAATTATTTCTTTGCTAGTCTCTTCAATTATTCAGCATTCTATTTTTGAAGGATGAATTGATGAAGTTAACTTTAGTCTCAATGACTAATAATACTTACCTTCCTCTCAAAGATGATGTAAAAATCTCCACCTAAATGAGTAATGCTCACAGGAAGAAAAGTAAATTACTTAGATGATAACTTAGGCAATATACGGTTACTCAAAAATGCCCTCTTATGTACTGAAATATTTGTCCAGATGTCATTATGCCACTTCAGAAAGTATATTTTATCATGAGGTGCTACAAACACTTTTAAGGCAAAGGCTTTTCAGAGTATCTACTTTGGTTCTACCAACACCCCACAGGTCACTTTCTTACTAAACAATCAACATTTTATTAAATATTTGTATAAGATAAGTAGGATAAGTTTGAGACAGTAACATGATATTCTTGCAGATTCAAGAATGGCTGGTCTACTATACTGGCATATAGTAGAGGTGAGAAAAAGTCACTGTAAAAATAGTTTTTCAGATGTCACCAAGTGAGAGTAATGAGTTTAGCCCCAGTGGCCTGCCTCCTTCAATTTTGCTTCTTCAAGCTAAAGTTGTTCTCCTTTTTAGCCAAAGTATTATCATTTATTTTGTACTTTTGAATGCAGTAGTGGGATTTTATGAATGACTTTTGCAAAAGTATTGAGAAAAGTCAAGTTTTTTTTTTTCAGCTGTAAAAATGGGGGTAAAAATGTAGAAGTAAAGTTGAGGTGACAGTGCTTATAACGGTTCTTGAGATCTGCAGATGAAAGGCAAATGCTGATGTTATAATAGCATAACATGAATTTTTCTTTTAGAGTACCTATATTTTTAGAGTCAGGTTTAAAGAGATCTCAATCTCTTTGTTGGGGGCTCAGAATGCTTAAAACAATTCTCAGAAGAAAACTAGTTCCTTACTTATTTAAAAAATTGAAAGACAATAATGCCTCAATATTTATCCAGAGGTAGCTCCAGAAAGAGCTAAGTTTTTTTTGTTTTGTTTTGTTTTTTGTTTTTTTTGAGTTGGAGTCTCACTCGGTCGCCCAAACTGGAGTGCAGTGGCCGCTTCCGGCCACCGCGCCTCGGCCTGCTGGGCTCCGGCGATCCTTCCGCCTCAGCCTTCCAAGTAGCCGGACTTACAGGCATGCGCTACCACGCCCGGCTGATTTTTTGATTTATTGTAGAGATGAGGTCTCGCTGCCCAGGCGGGTCTCGAACCCGCGGGCTCAGGCAATCCACTCACCTCAGCCTCCCAAAGGCGCGGGATTACAGGCTGAGCCCGGCTAGAGCTAAGTTTTTTAAAAATTAATTTTGAAGAGGATTAGAAATGGAGTTAAAACTACAAAAAATAAAATTTTCAATATTCCTGGAAAGAATCATTGTTATATTAAAAGGGCAGATTTGAAAAATAGCAAGAAATCAAGAATTATTCATGGGAACATTAAAATAGAGTAATGATATTATATTGAATTTATATTTATATAGACCAAAAGCTTATAAAGCTTGTTTATATATGAACTCAGTCCATCTTCACAGCGTCCTCATAGGCTAGTTGAAGCAAAACCTGAGTTTTACATATGAGAAAACTAATATTTGGGAAGGCTAAAAATCTCGCCCAAGGTGTGTGGTTAGCATCTTGTTGATACGGGGCTTGAACCTATATCTTCTGATTCTTAGGCCATGATTGTTCTATCCTTTAGAAAGGAAGAACTTCCACTTTGCTATTGTCTGATTTCAGGGAAATCAGAAGATAAGAAAGAATGACAATATTTCTAATAGTTGCCTTAAGACGCTTGGTGAAGTTACATTGGTTCACACTGCTCCAGTCCCCTGCTTTTTTGCATTAATTTTGGCCAAGTGAAGACCTAGCCCTAGAGAGAAGGAAGAAGGACCTGCTTTCAGATCTTCGACAGACTGCCTTGAGTTACTTACAAGGCACTATTCCTGTCATTTCTTACCTAGTGCTTTCTCTTTTTGTGGAGATAAGTCTGTCGTTATACCTCATCCACGGTATGTGATAGTAAACAGGAACAGAAAGGGGGTAAGGGACTGGGTAGTGGATGGTAAGTGTAAACAGGTTGCGGGGAGCTCTAAGCTCAACTTCACAGGAAGATGAAGAGCTCCCCAGCCTTTCTGAAAACTCGGTCTCTCTAAAACGTTGATGTTAAGGACAAAGAATTGAGATGGATCGAAAATGGAGAAAGATCGTCATGGGAGGGTAGAGGTCAGACAGGTTTGGGCGTTTACCTGTTGGTTTTCTTGTCCCCCAAATTAACATTTTCACAGACTAGATGAATAGGGCCTTCATGCGGGGTTACATTTACTGTCTTGTGGCTTTCTTCTCAGTTAGTGAATTGAACAATATGAATGAAAATAGATAACAGAATTCCAAGGTGGGTAAACTTTTTTTCACTTAGCTCAAGTCACCAAAGGGTGGGTTCTAAATAGGAAATGTTAAGAAGAGTTAATGAAGCAGATTGTATTGAAAACCAAAAGCAATTTAAAAGTTTCCCCAGAGGAGAAATCCTGTCCTAGAGCATGCTAAACTCCCTGGAGAGCCATGTGTCATTTGAAAATACATATGTATATGTATGCACCAAACTTTTTCATAATACAAACTATAAAAAATGAGCTTATATCAAATCTTTTTAGCTAAAGAGGATCTTCAGAAAACAGTAAGAAATCATTTGGGCAGAGGGGCTTTAGTTTGAGAAGTCTGAGAAATCAGCAGTTCCTAGAAGGAAACCTGCTTTGGAGGAAACAGGGATTATCCCAACTAAAAGGCTAATGAAAACTGATAGCTCAAGTGACTTCTGTTTGACAAGGAGATCGTCACTGTTGACAGGGATGACTGGCAGGGTGGAAAAATGAGGGGGATAAAGCTTCACAGAAAGACTTCAGAGGAAATTTGACACCTTCAAAACCACAGGTGCGAAGGTAAGTGAAACCAGTAAGTAAAAGTTGGTGTTGTTTTTCAGGATCTGATGTTCTACATACTTTGAGTTCGAAACTTAGAAGATTAAGTGGACCACATGAGAGAAGTTGGGACATGGAAGGCCAGGGACTCTCTTCTGCCCCTGTTGATAGTCTTTAGACTTTATTTTTAAATGTATTCTATGGTACTCTCTAGGACTCTAAGAAAACAGGCTAGCTTCTTTCCCTACCAACCCACCCTGCTTCAAATCACAGCATGCAATGGGCTTTCTAACTCGACTCCCAAAGGTCATTTATTGAGTGGCTGTTATGTCCAAGATGCTGAGATTAAAACACATAAAAATGTCTTAATACTTGGCCCTTGCCTTTAAGGAGCTCATCATCAGTGAAAAAAATGGGACATGAATTCAGCCTGAAGATAAATTATTATCAAATGTAACTAACAGTAAACAGTAAAACACAAATGTCAAGTAGCATTACCATTACATTTTATAAAAATTCAGAGGTGTGAGGCACAGACTAGGAGGAGTCTTTGGGGGAAATGTGGAGGTGGAGTTATAGCTTTAAGGCTGAAGAATTCAGAAAGCCTGGGTAAGGGAATGTGAAGAAAGCGGGGAGAGAATGGAAGGGGCATTCTCCCAAGAGTAAAGAAAGTGCTGGAACAAAGGGAGCAGGGGATTCAATTTAATAACACAACACTCCCCCCCCCCAGATGCACTCTGTGAAAAAGCAAACAGTGGGCTTTGTAACAATTATTTTTGTTTGGCTCTCAAAGCTAAGAATTTGGGTTTCTGAGGATGTAAACAGTTCATTGTTTTAAAAGAGGAGGGACTGACCCGAAACAGGTAATAAAATGGACTCTGTGGGCACTGAAGCTAGGGCTGCACCCTGGCTGTGCCGTTTGTTAACAATGTAATCTCTGATTAGTTCACCTCTTCTTGACTCAGGCTCCTAATTCTTAACTGGGGATAATATTTGTATCTAATTCATAGGGTAGTTGCAAGAATTAAGAGATAAAAGTATTGAATATGCTTATCATAGTGCTTGGCACATAGACTCAGTGAATATTATTCTATAGACATATAATCATAAATAACATTAATAACAACAGTAATGAAAACAAAATCTCTAAGTCAAGTAAGCATCATGAAATTGTTTATGTACACCTGAGCTCGGAGGAGAACTTCAGAACCTTCTATGTTCTGGTCTTTAAGAAAGGAGAAAAAAAAGTTGCCCTCAAAAAAAAAAACAAAAAGAAAAGAAAAGAAAACACTAGAATGAGGAGATGAAGAATTGCAAGACAGTCCATGTCACTCTGGATTGTTCTCTGATGCTCCCCCTAGGCCCTGGGTCTTAGGAGTATTAGGAGGATCCCCCACAGATTTCTGCTTGGGTCCCCATCACCTTCCCTGCTGCCCATGAGGAATTCATTGTTCTCACAAGAACTGTGGCTTCTGACTTGAGCAAGGATGGTGCAGGATTTTTTCCTGCTCCATTTTTTTTGGGGGGGAGGGCAAGTTCAATACCCAGCAGCTTCGATTTATCATGAACATTCTGTTTATTTCTTGCTTCTCCTTTTAGCAGGGTAAGCAATTCGAGGCAGGACACTTTCTAGTAGATTGTGAGAAGATAGACCTCAGCATTAGCCTGACTGCGGGTCTGATGTGGAGAGAAAAGAGTCAAAAGGAAATATTCTGTGGCTTTCTGTATGACTGAAAGGTAGGGGGACTGTTGTTTGCTGTAGCAGCTGATGAAAAAGAGTGACATTCTGGCCACCGAATGTTAGTACGCCCAACTGGCAGTGCGGTGACCAAAACTGAGTCATAACTTGAGAGGAAACCAGCCTTACCCATTTTTTTGTTCTTTAGTGGAGACCCTTAGTAAGCTCTTCGAAGACAGTGGCTTTCTACAAAAAGAGAGCGATAGTAACCCTTGGCCACAGTGAGGGGCCCACTGCACTCTTGTGTTGGACCAAGAACCAGTTATAAGAAGCCTGAGTTTGACTCGCGTTTGGTGTGGTTCATGTTGGTGGGAAGGTTACTTATAGTCGCTTCAGTTCTTAATGCATTGGGTCTTAGGCCTTCAGGGTCTTCTATTGCTGTGACTCTGTTGGTCTGGCTAACTTTGTCCAGGCCAGCAGAATGCGAACCCCCCCACCTTGCACCATAGAGGGGCAGTTCACAAAGCCCCTCTCTGATTTGTGGCTATGTGAGAGATCCTTTGGTGGCTCTTTGAAAGTAAAGACTCTGTGACTTTAAGCCATAACTAAAGAGTGACCTTGAGCCATTCCTAAAGAGTGACTTAAAACTTGGGGGTGTTTTTGTGATTTCTCCAGGGCACAGGAAAACAGAGGACCTCTGTCTTGATATTGGAACCTGCAGCTTTATTCCAGGTTTACTCTTCAGGGTATGACTGGTAATCTGAACTCTTAAAATTTTGGGAAGAGCCCAGTGTCTATATAAGAATAAACATTCAATTTGGACCAATTCCACTGCAGAAGAAATCAAGTTTTATGGGAACTGAAATAAACAATCCCTAACACCTCTCTATTCCAAAGTAAATAAAATAGCACTCATATTTTCATGTTAGAACTAGCCTGGCCTCATTGTTTTTGTGACTCTAACACTTATGGATGATATTTATCTAATTTGCAGATATGCTCAGATCAAAATTCTTCATGCTCAGTTATCTTTCTCATCAAATAAACCTTGTCCAGTGTTCTGTTCCAATTAGTTTCCTGAAGGAAACATCATTAACAACACCTGTTGACCCTTTTCTCTTAGGCACTTAGTTAAAATAAGATGCAGGGTGTGGAATGAGACCTAAGTAATTATTTCCAAGTTTCTTTGAGGAGCACCCTGCTAATACTCTTGCAGCCCAGAAATGAACACCTGCTCTTCACAAAGGCGCCTCCATCTACTGTGGAAGTCTGGCAAGTCCACAGGTACAGTGTTGTCTCCAGGAACACTGTCCTTGTACCCTCTTGCCAGACAGCAAACTAATTTCTCCAAGAGAAACACTGGAAAATAATACCACTCTGTACTGCCTCCATACTGCCTACTTAAGAGGTTATGTAAGCCAGCTTCCAGAGATTTCCTGAGTACTCTCTTTAAATGAAATGGCAGCTGACTGGTTGTTATTACATGTAACAGATACTCGTTCCAGCAACGGAAGCCCGTATCAACAGCGAAATCCAACTGGTGTTCTGCTTTTCTATTTGAAGACATCTGCATGCAGATCTCCATACACTTAAGAGGAAAAATCTATGTGAATAATGGGATGGGTTCCACAGGTTAAAAAACAAGTGGGCTTTCTCATTATCTCATGGGTCATTATCTAAGC
Source organism: Cephalopachus bancanus (assembly GCA_027257055.1). Taxonomy (NCBI): domain Eukaryota; kingdom Metazoa; phylum Chordata; class Mammalia; order Primates; family Tarsiidae; genus Cephalopachus; species Cephalopachus bancanus. The sequence continues at coordinate 16,840,756 of JAPVLO010000005.1, read as the reverse complement.
CAACTTAGGACTGGCAAGAAGGCCAACAGGGAAGCCTAGAGTTTTCGAAAGTGACAAGCACGAATGTTACAGATTCTGTTCCACACTTAGGAAGGACAGCAGGAAGTACCCCCCAACCAGACAAAAATTGTACAAGCCCATGCCATGACAAGTACAGTTTTACTGCTGCCTCTGCTCATAAGTAAGACTTCCATAGTAAATCATGTTCCACATACAGTTTGCTTTTCCTCCTTAAGTAAAATAGTCTTAAAATAAATTCCCTTCGCAGAGTGGTAAACAACTCCCTGCAGTAGGAGCCATCTAGATAGCCTCCATAAACCTTTTCTACTTGATCCCACATTGATTGACAATTAGATGCATCCAAAGAAAAATCTGGCTCAAGTTTTACCAAAAGGTACTCTTAGCTGGAGGAGCTGATGTGGCGGTGGATGGAGAATAAATAGAAAGTCAAGGGCAAGATCACTTACAAGAATGCCACTTATAATTTTTGGTTTTCTCTCATTCATGGTCAATATTTTTTAAACATATGAGTGGGTCGGGCCCATCATAAAGCTGTTGTCACTTGGCATCAAGCCCATCCTTCCACACTCTGCTCTGTGGATGCTGGGTCCCTGCAAAACACATTTATTTCTCTGTTGCTGCTAGTATCCTGTTAGGCTCTGTCAACAGGGAGTGCTAGAGGAAGACTGCAAGCCTGCATGAGGAGAAAGTTTGTTTTCCTCTGACTCCGGTTTTTCTGGCTGTTCCTTTCAGGATCACCCAGCAATCCAAGCAGTGGCAGTTCATTCCAGCAACGGCAGTTGATAGCAGTTTGCAATGTTTCCAAAACTTGCAGAATCAGTCTTGTGGCACCTCTCAGAGATATGGTCTTGTCCAGCAGCATCCCCTGCTTAGAAGTCTGAGTCAACCCCACAGGCCCCACCACTAGCCTGAGGCACACCAGCACAAGCCAGGGCCACCTCCTGAGGGTAGGAGTCTGAGGTTTTCCCAAACTGGGCTCAGGTTTCAAGGTATGAGGTACCCACTCCCTCAGAGCAGTGCTCCCCTCCTCAGGCATCTGAGTGTTGGATCCATTGGGATCCATTTTAATGATTCTTATCTCTTCCTTTTGTTCCCAGCTCTACTGGTAGTAAAGGTATACTATTTCCAGTTGACATTAATGTTCTCTTTTTGCATGTTCATTCATTCAGTACCTGGTAAATACTTTGTATTCTTTGTGTTAAAATCTCTCCATTGGTATAATTTGTCTCTTGACCAAACCTGGACTAATAAAATAGGAGTCCTTTCTTTGACCTCACAGCTGTCTCAGTTGGGCATTGACAAACTCTTGCAAGGTGCAAGATCTACAGTCAGCTTGAGAATAGTGCTCTTTGGACGGAGATTTCTTGTTGCTATTGATTCTCTGGGACTAAAAGCCCAGGGTCGATGATGAACTCTTACTCTGGGTTCTAGAAAGATGCTGGAGGCCCTCTCAATACTTGAGTTGACTGTCACATAAAGTGGAAGAAGGGAAGTTTTTTTTCCCCCGCTCTTTTAATTGATAAGAAAGTCTTAGAGAGGCTCCATATTCTCTTTCTATGTCTGTATAGAAAACTGAAATATCTGAGGGGTTCTTTTCATTCCAGCCATCAGATATTATGAAAATAATAGATCTGAAAGATTTATAGTACTGTGCAAAGGAAAAAGGTTGATGGGTTTAAGTGACATAATTGAAGTTCTCAGTGTTAGAAACCCCTTTTGTACCTAAAGGCTTGGCAAATATCCATGCCCGTTAGCCATCTGCATCACCACTGACTGACTATGTGTATATATTGAAGGATTTAATGAATCATAGACATATGATCACTGCACGGGAAAAAAAAAGTTTTGCACCCAGCACACTCTTTTCCATAAAGAAAGCGTCATTGAGAAATGCAAACATGTACAAACAGGCCACCAAAATGCAGCAAATTAGTCCTTGTTATCCACTCATCCATGCAGGAAAGTTTTAACACAGGAACTTATTTTGTAATAAAGTCCTAGCTTCTTAAAATTGGCACTTTATCCTTCTTCACTGTTTTCCAAGTAATATCTACAGTGCTGGAGAACAACTGTGCATCTAAGCATTTCGTTTAGCTTTTAACTGCCTTTCAACTCAAGAGGCATTTCAAATCATGCTGCCTCCTGTTCCCAAGTTTTCCGCTACAGGTTACCATCCCAAACTGCCTCATTAAAATAAATGAAAACAAATAGATTATCCAAGGGAAGTGTCACTAATGCTATTATAAAGTAAGAATGTTTTGGCACCATTCAATACAGCACAATTCTAAGCTGTAAATGTAACCCATGGAAATTCGGATGACATCTCAACTCATTAGTTCTCCTGTTCCATATTTGTGCTTGTGCTTGGAATAGATGATAATACAGTTCTGTACAGCTACATTATAAGGGTCATTGTTTTCTCTAATGAACAATGACATAATTCTATGCTTCCACTTATCCTTGCTTGTCAAGTATCTTGTTTGTTGTCATTTCTGAGCACAATGGATAACCTTGTAATTTAAATATGGGTATGCCCACACCAAAAAGTCAAACCTATATACCTTCCAAAACAATGTTTCTCAAGTTGTTTTCTAATTATTCAGTAGTTGTTGGCGGGAGGAATTGTGTATTCTTTCCCAGATTTTTAAAAGCATAAGCATGTCTGATGTTTAGTAACCCTTTTGTGAGATCTAGACTGAGAGAGAAAGAAGGAGGGAGAGAGATGGAAGGGGAAAGAGAGGAGAGAGAAAGAGGAAGAGAGAGGGAGAGAGAGAAGAGAGACATGGTGGGGGGGGAACATGGACCGACAGCAGAGATGAACTATCAGAAGCAGAAAAAGTGCACTGTCAGAATAAAGAGCACAGGAACTCATTTCCTTGACAGAGGGCACCCCAAATCCAACAAAGGTGACCTGATACCAAATGCAAATGACAGTCAGAAAGTAGTTTAAAAGCTTGGTATGTAACCCAGAGTGTCACAACCACTGTACATGGTGCACAACTGTACTCCTGCAACTTCACAGCTGGCTATTCTTCAGCCAGATGTACAGGAAACTAAGAATCAAAGAGACCAATGTGGTCACATGTAGACAGCACATCTGATGCTGGGGGAGCATCAGCTTTTTAAGCACAGGACTCACCACCAGCGTCACAGAGATCCTAAGGAGTGAACAGAAAAATGATGGTTTCTGAGAACTCAGAACATATGCCCTGGCATATGCCATGGTAGGGAAAGCATTTCTTGTCAGTGTAGAAAATGCCCATTTAGTCATCTGGGAAATAAAGCTACATTTTGTTAGCCTTTCTTTAAGTCATTTATTTCTTTTAAATGATCATCTGATGTTTCTGCCTTCCCAGTGTCAAGAGATTTAGCACCTTCTTCTCCATTGAATGTAACCTCTACAGGTTGTAACTTAAAATCTTCATCAGTATCACTTGTAACAACACTGAGTAAGAGGAAGCCAAGAAACTCAGGTGGAAATGGAAAAGCATCTGGTAACAAACGTTCCTTTAACTAGCTCTCACTAACTGTGTGATATTAGGCAAATTACCTCTCATCTCTGAGGACTAATCTTTCCATCTTAAAAATGCATATATAACTCCCATCTCATAGAGTTGCCAGGATGATTGAAATGAGATTATATTTATAATATGTGAGTCCTAGTGCCTAGCACATTCTTGGTGCTCAGAAAATGTTCAATCTCCACCTACTCCCTTCACTTCTTCACTATACTTCCATGCATCTTACCAGCTTTGAAACATCTTGGCCTGAAAATCAAAGAGCTAGGTAACATGTGTAGAAAGTGTGGTTGATGTCTATCTTGTGACTAGGTTAGCTCAAGTCATAGTAGAATGGGTTGGCTCTGGAAAGTGTTGACTTTCCAGGTAAGGAAGGTTACACGGAGATCAAGAGTATATCTTTCTGAGAATTGCACTCTAGTTCCTTTCTATCAATCAGAATCCCAAACTGAAAGAACTTGCAGGTGGTAGAGATAGCAGGAACGTTCAGGAGGATTTAGAGTTGTGTGTGTTGTCTCAGCATAATTAGCTATAATGCCTCTTTTGCCCTCCAAAGTATCACAGCCTGGATGACACATTATATGGTTTTCAATATCACTGGGTGCTTGGTAGACTGTAAGCCTCCAAGTGTAAGTCACTAATCGAAAGGATTGATTGACCCCAGTATTGACCCTCTATATGGACCTCAGTATGCTGCTTTTCTTATCAGTGCGCCTTATGGCAGTGGTCCCCAACCTTTTTGGCATCAGAGATCGGTTTTGTGGAAGACAATTTTTCCATGGACCAGGGGGAGGGAGATGATTTGGGGATGATTCAAGCACCTTACACTTATTGTGCACTTTATTTCTATTATTATTACATTGTAGTCTATAATGAAATCTATGCCCTCACCACCTCCGCTCCATCTCAGATCATCAGGCATTAGATTCTCATAAGGAGAACACACAACCTAGATCCCTCACATGTGCGGTTCACAGTAGGATCCATGGTCCTATGAGAATCTAATGCCGCTGCTGATCTGACCAAATGTGAAGCTCAGGCAGTCATGTGAGTGATGGGGAATGGCTGTAAATACAGATGAATATTCGCTCACTGGCCCACCGCTCACTTTCTGCTGTGCAACCCTGTTCCTAGCAGGCCATGAACTGGTACCGATCCATGCTCCAGGGGGTTGGGAACCCCTGCCTTATAGCATTTTTAGTAAACACACATTTTCATCTCATCTTTGAGTAACAACTGAGTGTGTAGTAAAGAATAATTGAAGACAGCTATGTCAAGGAATGATTTTAGATTTTTGATAATCCACTTCTTTGGAGGCCATAATTTACATATCCGACTCATTTATTTTCTCGCTTTCTCTCAAACTGCATCTTTCTTCCATAAACTTCTGAGCCCTTCATTCAATGGCTTTATATTTTGTCCCTGAGCACTTACTACAGGCTTATAATGTCATGATACCAGACAGGGTGTGTTTTTTCCTCACCCGATATTATTCTAATTTGCTAAAAATTGCTTGACCATACTTGCAAATGTATGTATCATCTATTCTTTGCCAAAATATCAAGGTGACAAGCTCTTATTTATACTTTGCAAAGTAAGAATAACAAAGCTCTTTAAAATTTCCTTCTACCAGTTTAACCTATTTCATCTTAGGAGCTCAGGTTTCACTGTACACCTGTATTTGATTTTTCATATGTTTATACATGTTATGGATGGGTGATGAGATGTGCTTGTCTTTGGTGACAAGTGTTATGAAATAAAATTTCCTCCTAATTCAGAGCAGATTATTAACATGATGGTACAATCAAGACATTCATGGAAACATAATGACAAAAGCATTCCAAGAACTGCAGAAGGGCACTACCCTCGTCTTTTCATTCCACACCCATTTAGAATGGACTCTCCTCTGGGCATAAGCCAGGGAGAATCAAGGTAGAATGATTAGTTTGATTGTACCAGACTATTGAAGGCCTTCTTCCCTTTAGATTAGTTCAATTGGAGCTATCAAATACATATGAAAATTAGTGGTATTTACAGCTATTGTTATGGTCATGATGCTTGTACAAAAGCGTTTGCATTAATAGAGAAGGGAGTGTTTATGCTTAACAAGTCTGTGCTGGTTGTTTGCCAACATCTTTGAAATACTTCACAAATTGTGAGAACCCTAAAATTGCTAAAGTATCAGGGATAAGCGAACAATGGGACCTCTGTGGTGCTACGTTGCACCCAGAATCAGATCTCCTAAGTTTCTCACTTTTATGTCATGCTTATCAAGTTGAATTGACTGGGTATGATGGTACTCTTCAAGAAGATACCTACCTATCTGTGTATTTCTCCATGAAATCTGCTGATCTCAATATAAGCAAATGGATTTGGATGGACTACAGATGTGGTCTAAGGTTCTGCAGATGTTGGCTGTACATATGATGTTAATCAAAACACATATGTAAATGTACCCTTCTTTTATCACCATAGATACAATGCAGGCTAGGACATAGATTGTTTTTAGGACAGAGATAGGTATTTCTATTTGGGTTATTCGCTCAAAATCAAAAATACTCATTATCCACCATGAGTTACTCTGAATCTCTGCATTTCCACCAAAACAGGAATCTTACCACTCTATTTACTGACCATGAACCTCAACCTCCTACAAAAAAATTCTAAAAATGAAGTGAATTGAGGAAATTTTCTTGTAGTTTTGACCTCATCTCCGTAAGGAAGAGTAAGAATCTGTCATGGCAGCTTAGTCTCTACCCAGCAAGTGAATTAATGCACAAAGCTCTCATTTTTGTCTCATTTCCCCCCACCCTATTCCCATGTTTTTTATCTTCAGAACATCCCTGACTACTTCAGTGTGGAACTCCCAGTAAATCCTCCAATCTCTTTGTTAAGTTCAGGCCAGAGGCCCCAGGCTGACTTCCACGGTGTCTCCTTTCTATACCATTCATGGTACACGTGTCAACCAAATGTGTGTACCTACTATGTGCCAGGCTCTGCTCTAGATATGTAGGACACATCATCAGGCAACCCCAAAATCATTACCATCATGTGACTAGCCTTCTGGCTGCTTCACAGTGGTCTCTGGCCCTCCACAGGGAACAGATTGAGGAAAACTAGGCTCAAAGTAAGCATTTTCCTAACAAAGGCAGGTTTCATCTCTTAGTACAAAATTTCAATGGAGGAACAGTTGGAATTCAGGTATATTGCTATATTAACTAAAATTTTATTCTCTTCTATCTTCAGGGAAACATGTCGGAGATAACATGAGTTTTTTAGCTTTATCGTGTTATTGTCATATTTACCTGTGCTATTTCCCTTTGGTATTTTGAACATTAGTCATTGTTGTGGGAATGATGTTTTCTGTACTTTACTTGATCAATAGTTGGAGATAGCATCTGTAAAGCTTGGATTTTAATCTCTCTGTAAGACTTATAGCAGGACAGAAACTGCAAGATTGTATCACAGACTCATCTAAAAATTAAAAAAAACTAACCAAATTTAATCCTTTCATGTTCTTAATTTTCACCTTGCTGCCGTGATGCCACTGGGTAGAAGGAAGTCTATTTGACTAAAAATATCTTTATTTCACATTCTTCTTGAAGACCAGTTTAATTTGGTACACAATTCTAGGTTGACATATATTTTCCTTGGTATTTTCTTTTTCTTTCTTAATCAACATTTTATATTAATTTCCTACTATAGGTCCAATTCCTACTTGATATTCAGATTTCTCCAATTGTTTAAAAATGTCTGGATACTCAGTTTATCTTAAATAAATTCTAAAAGAGGTCGACACATTGCATTTGATTTTAACTCTCATAAATCTCTTTCAACCTCTAACATCATCCTCCTTTTATTATGCCTTTTTTTTTCTGTTGAAGAAACTGGGTCCCTTATCCTGTAGAATAACTTCATTCTGGATTTGGCAAATTGCTTTCTAATTGTGCCTTTTAATTTGTTCCTCTAATCCCTGTATTTCCTCTAAATTGCCGATTAGGTTTTGAGGCTTAAAGGGTTTCTTTTAGGCCAAAAAAGAGAAAGAATACTTTATGAGTAGAGGCTGTGTGCATCCTACTGTCTTGTAGCAGGAAGCATGTTCTGTCTGATTAGCATACTTTTGGATATGCCAGCACTGACCAGAGGTTAGGGATGTCAGCACAATTTCTCTGGTATAAAAAATTCCGACAGATTGGGTTTACACATTTTTTTCTAAATATGTAAGTAATGTGCGTTTCAAGAATAAAAATATGTACTATGAAGAAACTAAAAATTATCCATACCCCCCAAATTTTTACACACAAATACTATGTGTACAGTTTCATATCTAACTTTGTTCAGATAACATAAACTGATGACTGTTTAGATGCATGTATATTACGCAACAGATAGGAATTGAATAGTCTCCTTGACAGTGGTTTTATGATCTTGAGGCCACAGAGACACAAAGAAGCTAATTGTCGGATATCAAACATGGCTCAGTATTACGCTGAAACCAAAACCAGTGTCACTGACAGATAATCTGTATATTCAAATTGTATAAAACCAAATAACTCCCTTATAGCAAGTCAACATGTTTAGATACCCAGAAGGTCACTGTCTGGCTATGGAATTTACTATCTACAGAAATACTGCAGAAGATTTCTGTGGGCAAAGCAGGTATTCTAGTAACATCTGTTTTGAAAATAGTCCACACCTGAATCAGTTTTATCCTGCTATGATATAGAACTGTAGGATTGTCTGTGCCCATGCTCAGACGTCTATCCTGAACCTCTAATATATTTTTCTTAACTGATTTTGAATGATTCTGCTTAGAAATTAATAATTCTATAAACCAATCAAGAAGATAGATTAAAATGTGTTTTATGTTGTTTTACTGTAAAATGTAGAGTAATTTCTCGGTGACTACTGGTGTTCTGGAAGATTTTTTGTCCCCTTCAAGTAAACAAAGGATGGATTCAGTGCACAAAAGAACACGGGTCATGCTTCTATGGTTTCCTGATAGAAAGTCTACCACCCCACCCACTATGTAGATCTGTGAAGCAACATCAGATGTACTCCCTCTAAATCCTCATTGTCATTGCTGAAGCTTACTGGAGAGGGTTTAGATTACTTTGAATGGGGACCACTTTATTCTGTTACACCATAGATTTTAAGATCTGTCCTTGAATCAAGTTATATTTTTTCCCTGGAAGACTCCCTACCTGGAGTATTCCAGTGGAGGGTCTTACAGAGTGGCTTCCACTAAATCATACTGCAAAGTAATGCCTTTGATTTCAACACTTGAAGAAGGGAAGAGAGCAGAGGATAACTAGGTACAAACTGCTTCTGCTTCATTATGTGGTGTCATCAAGGATATTGCCCACAGGACACTCAATGTAAGACTCCACTTGAGCATTTTCTTTTTGGGTCGAGAGTCAGGATAAAAAAAAAAGGTGTTGCTTAAGGAACTGTTTTCTAATATGTGGATTGTGTTAATTGTCTAAGCTGCTATAACAAAGTTATCCCAGAATAGAGTGGCTTAAACAGGATGGAAGTGTGTTATGATGTTGTGTAATACTCCATGGACAGATGGCCCAGAGCTGGTAGAAGTCTCTGCTATCCTCAACAGTCAGCGTCTGACTATGTGTCCAACATGATTGCTCCATTGCAAGGGGCAAAGGAAAACCAGGAGTGGCTTACATTGTTTCTACTCCCCTCTCACTGGCCAGAGGTTAATCTCATGGCCATCCTAGCTACAGGGGAGGATGAGAAGAGCTTGACTTAAAGAAGAAAAGGGGAATAGATACTGGTGGATAACCAGAATCTCTGCTGGAATTTTCTCCTCTATGCACCTAAATATCCACATAAATCCTTATTTTCACACATAGAACATTCTCCACCAGGCTTAAAGTCCAGAATCCGCATAATGTATAATCTTCTCCATCAAGTCTAGGTCTAACTCTTGTGATCTGGCGACCTAAAAACTAAGAGGCAAGTTATCTTCAGCCCCACCTTCCACCCAAAATACCACAATAAACAAAGCCTTATGACCATTTTATTGTGGATAACCACAATAAAAACTCCATTCAGAAAAGTGAAAAACAATGAGCGTACGGCAGCCACTGGTGCAGAGCAGTTGTCGAACCCCACCAGGCAGGACCTGCAGACTGCTCTGGCAGTGCTGGGCTCCTTGATTAGATCCCAATACTGGGAGCAGGTCCCTTGTGTATTATCCTCTCTGGCCCTTTAGAAGACTTGTCCTTGTCTTTTATCACATTCATGGCCACATATAAAGTGGGCGTAACCCATTGCCTGCTGCCGAGGGTTTAGGAGTCCGGGGTTAGATAAGGGCTCATATAGCCACAGCTTTTGCAGGCCAGGCTTGTGGTTTCTTTGGCAATACAATTCCCTTAAAACCTAATAGACTTATGGTCTACTTGCTCTCTGTCAGTTCCAGATGCCAGTAACCACTGCCAAAGTTCTCATCTATCTGTAAATCTGAAGCCAGAAGATTCTGTTCTTTCGTTTCCTGGTCTCCTTGCTCAACATACCTCTCTCCTTATTGCTGGAGATTCCTCAGAGGCATCTGAAATAATAGGTGTGAGCAAGAGGCAACACCCTTAATTTTTACCTTAGGAGTAGTAGCCTTATTGTCTAGTGAGGAACACTTAGTATTAGTCTCTGAGGAAGCTTGAGGTTACAGTTTCATCCCTCAGTGTATTTGGGGGGGAAGTGTGAAGCAGTATTTTTCCCCCAAAATCTATGAATTATCAGACTTTCATTTAATTTAGATGCAGGCTTCCAGTCAAGAGTGAACTTCCCTGAGCAGAGATTGGCTTACAAGTTTAGTAGCTATCAATTGAATTAACCACTCTTAAATCTTTGCTAAAATTGGCAATTACCAGTCACCTATCACTAGTAGTGGTTTTACCATATGTTTACCATGACATCATTGTCTTTACAGATTTCAGTATTTTTTTCCTCATTGCCTTGCCTGTTCATTAAGGCACTGTTATTTTTATTTTATTCTATTCTATTCTATTTGAGTTGGAGTCTCACTCTGTTGCCCAGACTGGAGTGCAGTGGCTGCTCCCAGCCACTGCAGCCTCAACCTGCAGGGCTCCGGCGATCCTTCTGTCTCAGCCTTCCAAGTAGCTGGAACTACAGGTGCGCACTACCATACCCGGCTAATTTTTTGATTTATTGTAGGGATGAGGTCTTGCCAAGTTGCCCAGGTGGGTCTCGAACCCGTGGGCTCAGGCAATCCACTCACCTTGGCCTCCCAAAGCGTGGGATTACAGGCTGAGCTACCGAGCCCGGCTGCTGTTATTTATTTTAAAGTTTTTGTTTATTCTACAGGATTCTACTTCTAGATACCAATTTCTTTACTGGAGGAATAGTCTAAGCTGATAAAACAAAAAAATAAAAAACTATCACAGCTTCAGCAAAGTAACAGCCCAAAAGTCAGCAGTCAGTGAGTGTCAGTAGAAAGAGTCTGCCATTCTTTTGATTTATTGTAGAGATGAGGTCTTGCTGCCAGGTGGGTCACGAACCCGCGGGCTTAGAGTCTGCCATTCTTAACACACAGCCTTTCTGGCGTACTCCAGCCCTCGCCATCATATCTGCATCTCAACATGTCCATCTGCATCTCTGTACCTGTCAATTCCACTTGCTTCCCATTGGCCAGAAATTAACCATATGGCTAGGCTTAGCAGTAAGTGGAAGGAAGTCACCTGTGGAAACCTAGCTTAAACTTAGTTTGGTTTATTCTTTTTGCCTCAGCATAACCATTTTTACTTAGACTTTACCCCTGACACGCTTTGAATCTAGCACAGGTTAGACATAGATAGATAAATTTCCAATCGGTAGGATTTTTTTACAGAGAGATGGGACACGGAATCTTCTTTGCCAGGAAGCAGCATTTATTAGTGCTGGCACTGGCTCAGTGGATTCACATCCAAAGGCAGAACCCCGAATGCAGCAGGACATGGCCTTATATACTCTCTGTTTCCCTTCCTTTACATTCTACCCTCTTTGTCTCCCTTATACAGCAACGTATTGGCAATATACATTCTGACTGGGTATTCCATAGCTCAGGGTTGCAACAGGGTTACACATACGCACTGTGACATGGACTGTGCCACATTCCTTTCTTTCTATTTTGGGAAGGCCCTTATTGCTTTGTTCTGAGAAGGTCCCCCACCTCAATTCTACTGCAGGCCAAGCAGTAGCCTACCCTGGGAAAACCTCCATCAGAAGCAAGACAAGGACAGAGTCATAGAAATGATAATAGACCACCACCTTTTGGTCAAGGAGTTTGTAGAATACAAATGTCTGGCAAAGTCTCTTGCAGGAAATCCCCCTCCCCTTGTCTCTTCCCATCTAGCCCACCATCTGAGGGTATGTGATGCTAATGTCTGGCGACCTCAAGATCTAAGACTCATGTAACTAACCCATCCATCTCCCTGCTGTCCATCACCTGACATCAGTACCTGTGCTTACCTGTCCCTTCATAATGACGTGGAGCAGACCACCACCCAATCACCTTAGTGACCTTCACCCATCCGCAGGAAATAGTTAAAAGGACTCAACTTCGAGCAGCCATTACGCCATTGCTTTGCTAAGCTATGGTGTGGCCATGTGCTCTTTGAGCTATGCCAGGCCATGTTTCCTGGTTTTGACTCCCTTGGGAGGTGAATCTTTTCTCTCTCTCTCTCTCTCAATCACTTTTAAATAAACTATGTTTTCGAAGCTAACTGTGCAATTCTTTGCATCTTTCATGCCTCATTGGATCACACACCAGACACCCACACCCTCGGCAGGCCTGACCTAACATTCTGGAGTCCCCACTGAGAGTATGTGACCCTAACATTTTTGGAGGCCCCAGTGAGATCTAACTGTAAGGAAAACGTAAAACATCATTTTTTAGAGTTGCATTATCTTATTTTTCTTTTTTTCTTGGGAAATCGGGAAGTTCAAAGTCAAATTTATAACATCTGTGTGTGTGTGTTGTGTGTGTGTGTGTGTGTGTGTGTGTGTGTGTGTTTCCATTAGCTATTGGGAATTGCTACAAAGAACATGGAAGTACAAATATCTCTACAGGTCTTGACTTCAGTTCTTTTGGATATGTACCTAGAAGTGGATTTGCTGGGTAATGTGTTCTATTTTTAATTCTATTTTTACTTTTTTTGAGGAATCTCCATACTGTTTTCCACAGTGGTTGCACCAATTTATATTCCTACAAATAGTGTTACAAGGGTTTCAATTTCTCCACATCCTCAAAAAGATGTATCTTTTCTTTTTTTTTTTTTAAATAGCCATACTGACAGGTGCAAGTTGATATCTTACTGTGGTTTTGAGTTGCATTTCCTTGATGATTAGTGATACTGAGCATCATTTTATTTACCTGTTGGGTATTTGACTGTCTTCCCTGAAAAATTGTTTATTCAAGTCCTTTGTCCATTTTTAAATTGGTTTTTCTTTTCCTATTGAGTTGCAGCTGTTCCTTATGTATTTTGGCAATTAACCCCTTATGAGATAACTGGTTTGCAAATATTTTCTCCCATTTTGTAGGCTGCCTTTTCATGCTGTTGACTATTTCCTTTGTTTCAAAAGCTTTTTAGTTTGATGTTGTCCCATTTGTCTATCTTTGCTTTTTGTTGCTTGTGCTTTTAGTGTCGTATCCAAGAAATCATTGCCAAGACAAGTGGCATGAACATTTTCCCCAATGTTTTCTTCTAGGAGTTTTATAGCTTTAGATTTTATGTTTAAATCTTTAATCAATTTTGGGTTGATTTTTGTGTATGGTATAAGATAAAGGTCCAATTCTATTATTTTGCATGTGGATACCCATTTTTCCCAAAACCATTTGTTGGAGAGACTATCTTTTCCCTATTTTGTATCCTTATTACTCTTGCTGGAGATTAGTTGACTGTATGTCCATGGGTTTATTTCTGGGCTCTCTATTCTGTTCCATTGGTCTGTGTGTCCCTGTTTATGCCAGTATCATACTATTTTATTTTATTTTATTTTTTTAAGTTGGAGTCTCACTCTGTTGCCCAGACTGGAGTGCAGTGGCCGCTCCTGGCTACTGCAGCCTCGATCTGCTGGGCTCCGGCAATCCTTCTGCCTCAGCCTTCCAAGTAGCTGGAACTACAGGCACGTGCTACCACGCCTGGCTAATTTTTTTATTTATTGTAGAGATGAGGTCTCGCCAAGTTGCCCAGGTGGGTCTCGAACCCGCGGGCTCAGGCAATCCATTCACCCCAGCCTCCCAAAGCGCAGGATTACAGGCTGAGCCACTGAGTCTGGCTCATACTATTTTGATTACTATGGCTTTATAATACAGTTTGAAATCAGAAAGGATGATACCTCTAGCTTTGTTCTTTCTCAAGATTGCTTTGGCTGCTTGGTTTTTGTGGCTCCATATAAATTTTAGGGTTGATTTTTATGTTTCTGTATTTGAAACATTTTCTATATATTTTTCCCCTTTCCATAGTCATTATTTTCTATTTGATTTTATTCAACTCTTTATACACATATGCTTTATTGTAAGCTGCCTCAAGTCCTTCTGAAGAAGGGCTGTTATATAAACAAATAGTAAATATGAATATGAATATGAATAATGAGAATTCTAATATAGGACACTTCCAAGGAAAATTCAGCTTTGATTTCCCATTTATGATAAAAAATGTTAGTCATCTTAAATATACCAAGCTTGAATTCCATTTAATCTGCAATTTGATAATCTGCCTAACATATTGCCTGATATTCTACCGTTAGAGGGTTCCTTCCTTAGCTAAAGATTTGTGCTATTCTAAACTGTAAATATTCCTGGGAAGAATAATCATTTAAATTATTATCAGTCATCACTGTGATATTGAGTATGAGCTAAACTGATGGGTTTCATTGTAATAGCTGCCAAGAAGGGGTGGGTTTGAGGAACTATGACACAAGACCAATGAATATTCATTTCGGGGCGGGTGAGAAGCCCCAGAAGGAGTGTCAAGTGGATACTACAGGAGGTAGCACAGTATCTGGATGGCTTCTGAGTCCAGGTGGACATGGAGAAGAGGGCTGGAGGATCATTCAGTGTGTGTGTGTGTGTGTGTGTGTGTGTGTGTATGTGAGTTGGAGTCTCACTGTGTTGCCCAGGCCAGAGTGTGGTGGCATGCTCTTGGCTACTACACCCTCTACCAGCTGGACTCAGATAATCCTTCCGCCTCAGTCCTCCAAGTAGTTGAAACTACAGGCACACTACTATGCCTAGCTAATTTTTTTTTTTAGTTTGTTGTAGAGACAAGGTCTTGCCACGTTGACCAGTTTAGTCTCGAACCCCTGGGCTCTGACAATCCTCTTGCCTCTGCCTTCCGAAGTGCTGGGATTATAGATGTGAGTCACCACACCCAGTCATTATTCAATTTTATTGTTCACTGGTCTATGCCAAGTCTCATTCAAGGGCTTTATGTGAATATATAACCCCATGTAAAACAAAGGGGCCCTGGAGGAAAACCAAAGAAGACAGGTCATGTGCCAGAAAATAATGTGACTGCTGACACTGTCTTGTATCAAAGAGCTTCATAGACCTTGTCTCATCTGACCCTTCAGAAACACTGTGGGGTAGGTCAGAGGAAGAGAAAGAGGCAAAACCCAGGGAGGCCTAGTCACATATAGGTGACATAGCTGGGACTCCAGCCTAAATCTCCCCCCCAGACTCATTTCATTACTCCATGCCTCCTAATTCTACATCATTTCACAGAGTTGGCCTCGCACCTAAAAGCAAAGTCGGGGAATGTTTTTAAGTGGAGAAATGGGAAGATTTTTTTTTTTGAGTTGGAGTCTCACTTTGTTGCCCAGGCCGAAGTGCAGCGGCACACTCATGGCCACCCCAGCATCGACCTGTTGGGCTCCGGTGATCCTTCTGTCTCAGCCTTCCAAGTAGCCGGAACTACATGTGCATGCTACCACTCCAGGCTAATTTTTTTTTTTTTTTTTGAGTCTCACTTTGTCGCCCAGACTGGAGTGCAGTGGCTGCTCCCGGCCACTGCAACCTCGACCTGCTGGGCTCCGGCGATCCTTCCGCCTCAGCTTTCCAAGTAGCCGGAATTACAGGCGCGCGCTACCACGCCCGGCTGATTTTTTGATTTATTGTAGAGATGAGGTCTCGCCAAGTTACTGGGCTGGTCTCAAATTCTCAGGCTCAGGCAATCCACTCGCCTCGGCCTCCCAAAGTGCTGGGATTACAGGCTGAGCCACCGAGCCCGGCCGGGAAGATTCTTAGATGAGTAATAGAATAAAATGTTTGAGCATGTAAACACTATGAGTAATTTACTCCAGAAGTTGAGGGAGAAATTTATCAGGGGTGGTCCTGGTGTTAGGCCCTCTGTTTAAGCAGGCCCCTCCCCTGCGTTTGTCCCCTCCTTCTTGGGGACACTGTATTTACTTTCGCCTTCTTGAAGGGCTTCTTACTTCAGCCTCTAAACATTTCTAAATCTTGCCCATTCTACACTATGGGAAGACCCTCCAAGTTTTCCCCCTTAGTTCTCTCCTCACATCCTTCTCGTTTCTCTAATAAGTCTTTACTTCTGACACCTGTTTTTGGTAAAGTCAGTGTTTACCTTCGAATACCAAATTCAGTGGACTCTTTTCAGTTGCTTCCTTTCTTGATGGTCCTAGCGCATTTGACAGAGCTGGCCACTCCCTCTTCCTTTATCTTACGTGACATCACCTTCGCTTGCTTCACCATCCCCTCTCTGAACGTTCTTTCTCGGAATTCTTGTTGATCTCGTTTTCCTGTCCAGCTCTCAAATGCTGAGATCCTAGTTTTCCTGCTCATTCCTATTCTATTCCCACTCTGTCTGCTCTACCTGCATACTCGCCTCTAAACTCAACCACCACCTCCATCTCTAATCTCATAACTATATCTCAGCTTCCCAAGCTCCCGAAGAAATATCTCATCTCTTCTTGGACAATGAACACCTCTTCCATGAATGTCCATAAACAACCGAAATCTACTACTTCTGAAATTGAACTCCTGACGTTTCTCCCCATGCGACTCTGTGGTTCTTCCCACACTGACCATCCTGACTGGTAACACCACCATTCACCAAGTCTCCCAAAGGAGAAACAGGACTCCTTCCTTTCCTTACCCCGCATCCAATCATTCTGCAAGTCTTACTGACTTTGCCCTAAGTCCAGGCAATCCTTGGCTTCTAGAGAGTGGTCCCACTGCCTCCAGAGTCATTTCTCCCTCCCCATCCAAGCAGCCCGCCAAGTTGGTCTTGCTAAAACACAGGTCAAGTTCCTGTTAAAACCCACAATAACTCCCCTTCGGCTAACAAATGGAATCCAAGCTTTTCTGCAGTAAAATCTTCAAGTGTTACATTCTACTTTTCGAACTCGCCAGCCTCACTCCTTGCTATTCTACCCATTGGCCCTTCTTTCCAACCCCATCTCCCCATTCCTTTTTCTGATATGCTCTTCTCTCTCCAAGCTCTATCATCCTGTGTGATCCCTACAATCCACCAAATTTTCTTGGTGGCCCCGACGGAAGTCTATTCCAAATACATTGGGAGTATAGAGAAAACCAGCTATGTCTGCCTTGAGAAATCTGCATAGAAAAGAGGAATGCTCATGTTGAAGCTTGAAAAATGAGGAAAAGATGGTTCTGTGAAGTCTTCATTGACCCTCAAGGACTGAGAAATCCTACCTCTTTTCAATATGACAGCACTGCCCCTGTACATTCACTTGTTTGTTTCTCCTGGTGAACTGTGAGCTTCCACTGGACTCATTAATGGCAAGTGGTTGGTTTAAGAGAAGTGGCACTCCATGCTCAGGTCTGGAATCTTGACCTCATTAGCACCCTGTTCCAACCTAACCTGCCAACTGGCTCCGACCTTCCAAATGTTAACACTATACATCAGCACATGTGAGATAAGTGTGTGCACACCAAGTATCAACATGGCATATGGATATGTAGTATATGGAAAAGAAACTCATTGGTTCACTCACCAAATTTATGGCCCTTTTAAACCTCCTGGGTTGGTTTTGAATCAAACCCAGATTTTCTGGTGTTTGAGTTCATTTTCTTTTGGCAAACACATCTTCCTGTTGTTAAGAAGAAAGCCTTTACAGAGATTATTTAAAAGTTTAACTGGTTTCTTGAACATCAGCTAGTTCTTATAATACAGAATTTTTAATGGTATGAGTGTAAATGAATCGAAAACACATGGGTTAATATCCCCCTAGAATCCTCAGGCTGTTACACGAGAGATTTGAGGAAAATATTGTTTAGGTTCCATCAGACTCCAAATGCTGAACATAAGATATTCCACGAGTTCAAAGTATAACTTTTCAAGTCTATTGGATCATCACATCATGGATATTTGTATAAGTGAACTATTTTGTAAATAGAGTCATCATGAGTAGTCGCAAGTTCCTATTTAAGCAAAATGACTGCAGATAGAAGGTGTGATAGCACTCCCACCCTAAGTTCTAAGTCTGAGCTGACTGGTAACAAAGAGAAGGTTTCTTTCAAGTTCAGTGCAACAGCCCTGCGAAGGTTGGTGCCCTCGGTGATGTTTCTTGATCCAGGATAGTGAGAGTGTTAGATACTAGGAGGGATAGGGCACTTGAGGGAAAGAAAACCAATGTGAGGGTTCTACCTACCTCTGTAATGGAATCTCTTTCTCATTATGAAACTATTGCCTCGTTTGGTACAAATCAAGTATAGACGGGGAAGAACAGGGTAATTGCAGGTCATCGTGACCTAGTAGGATTAGTTAGTTTGTATAAACATGTTCTAAGTTCAGCTATGTTTCACTTAAGCAGCACACAGAAAAATACCAAAGCAGCCTAGCTCTGGTTCAGTGTCACAAACTGTTTATTTGTACAAGAAATCCCTAGAAGTCTACTAATTCAGGAGATAGCCATCTTAGGGAATTCATGGAGTCCTCTCTGGAGTGGTTATTTTAAAACAGATTAAACCCAGCCCTTGAGAAAGCAGCATATAGAGTGATCCCATATTGAATCTTGATGTAAGCAGGACAGTAAATCTTTGGAAAGAACATTCCTATCACGAATGGCTATTGGTTTCATTTGTTCTAGAGGTGAAACATTATGTGTGCTGGATTGTGGCTTACACATTCAGGTAAGAATGATGTTTTGTAGGACACTCCTTTTGTGTCTAATATGTTTCTCTTCTTATCTGTTGAGAAATAGCCATAGCCTTTCAGGAGCCTCAGAGGGCATTTAAAAAGTTCCTTTTGCATTTTGATATATTTAATAGAACCCACAAATGGAGTTACCCTGGACATTGTTCAATAAACATTTTTTAGCACTTCCTGTGGGTCAGGGACTGGGTTAGGGATTGGTTACATACATAGTAGGCACAGATAAAAGGAACGCCAATGCTGAATCTTTAAGAAAGTTATAGTCTGGATCTGGAAGTAAAGAGGAGGAAGAAGCAGCTATGTAAACAAATCACAAACCTTTAACAAGGACTGAAACAAAGATAAGGACAAAGTGCCAGGTAGGAGTTTACTGGGAAGAAGCTATTCACTTTGGGGAGATCGAGAAAATCTACCCAAGGGGAGGTGACTCTAAGATAGGTTTTTTGCTTGCTTGTTTGTTTTTTGTGTTTTTTTTGAGTTGGAGTTTCAGGCTGAAGTGCAGTGGCACACTCACAGCCACCCCAAGGTCGACCTGCTGGGATCCGGAGATCCTCAACCTTCCAAGTAGCCAGAACTACAGATGCATGCTACCACGCCCAGCTAATCTTTGATTTATTGTAGAGATGAGGTCTCACCAAGCTGCCCGGGCTGGTCTTGAACCCGCGGGCTCAGGCAATCCACTCGCCTCGGCCTCCCAAAGTGCTGGGATTACAGGCTGAGCCACTCAGCCCAGCCTGAGATAGGTTTTAAAAGATGGAGGTTGGTAGTTGATCAAGGTCAACAATACCAATGGAAAAACAGATAAACAGGGATATCAATGAACTTGTCCCAAAGGCCGCAATAGGATTGAATTTGATTGTGCCTCCTATTTAAAGAGTAGTTTGGTTTCAGTCTGCCTCATTTCTCCACTACTCTGCTTCTCATCTGTTGCTTTGATTTTTCTCTCATATCTCTTCTCCGTTGGCTGTCTTGATTCAATCCAGTTCAGCATTTATTGACATCTTATATTTTTCAGTGCTGTATTGCCCCTAGGGGAAATACAAGAGAAGGAAAACCCTGCTCCACCCTCTGAGAAAATCCTGCACCACAAGGCTTGTGTTGGCATGGTCTGCATGTCCCCATTTCACTGCTTCGGAAGCAAGTTTATGAAGATCATGCCCGTCTTTAAAAGTCAACCAAATTGACAGCTCAGCCTTGTCTCAATTAGGAGGTTAGTGAAAATGTCACAAAATGTGCTAGGCAAGGAAACTAAAGTTTCCGATGTAAACTGTAACCGAAGCTGAAGATGGTGTAATACAAATCCTTTCTTATGACAAACACAATCCCCAGAAGTGGGACCACAGGCTGATTCACTTATCTTTCATATGTCTTAGGACAAGCACAATTTTCTCCAAAATCTAACATTGTCTAACATTCCTGTTTATAGGAATAGACGCCTAGGGAGACATGTAGATTTTCCTGGCACTAACATTGTGCTCTAAGGATAAGAATTCCTAAGACATAACTTTAAAAACCTGCTATGTTGCATGAAGTTTCTTCATACCTTTTACTGCTTAATTGCCTTTATTTTATTAGCTGGTCAAGGAAGAGATGCTAACCCAGTTATTAGTTTGACTCAGCAAACTCTCATATCTGAGAAGAAAAAGAAATATGAATGGGAAGAACCCCAAGATAAATTCATGCTGATACTCACTTCTCCCCTCTATCTTGAGGAATAAAAATTAAATTTAGGAGTTTACTTGTATTTTGTATACCTAAAAGAAAGCCTTCTAAAATAGAAAGAAATAGGTTATGCTGTGGGAATGAGGGCCATAAGAGAGATTACATTGGGTCTGCAGGTGCCAGGATGGGTGCTATGACAAGACTGAGGATATTCTGTCACTGGCTCAAGACACTAAACTCAATCCTTCCTGCCTAAGATACACAAGAAACCAAGAGGACTTTCACAGCAGCACTTGCCTTTTGAATTGTTCAAAACAGCTTCTAGAATGTTCAGCATTATTGTGAGAGAGGTTACCCTTCAGTGAACTTCCACTTAAAACAGTAGTTAATCCCAACAGTTTCTTCCCACTATAGTCCCAAGGAACCAGACTGGATCGACAAGAAAATGTTAAACTAATTAACAAGTCACATGACCAAACTAAACTTCTATGCTGAGTGTAAAACTTGAACCCGCGGGCTTGTTGGACCTAATCTCTTGGATTCGTATGTTTGTTTGTTTGTGTGGGGATTTTTTTGGTTTGGGGCTTTTTGTTTTATTTTCATACTGATAACCTTGGCATTTGCCAAGTGACTAATGCTTTTTGGTAAAATCAATTTATGCTGAACCTATGACCTCTCACTCAGGGCAAGTATATTCATGATTTTTCAGGTATTTCTGTGGGATTAGCTGGCCCAGTTACTTAAAGCTCTGTATGAACTTCAAAATATTTATTTGTCATCTCATTGGATTCTCAAAATTTACCTGTAAGGTAGACAGAAAGGTTTGATTATTTACAGTTCACAGATGGGGGAAGCAGACCTGGGGAGGCTAATTTAGTTTCAATTATACTAATTTAAACCTTAGTAAGCAGCAGAGCTGAGATTTAAAACTATACCCCTCTCCCACCCCTGGTTCAAAATCATTCTGCCACACAGGAGCTGGTGCATGGTAAAAGAAATCATGGGCAGGGTGTGAGTCCCTCTGCCAATGACTGCCTGCCTGGCTTTGTTGTTTCACCAGAGATAAGGCGTGACAGAGACAGACATCTGTTCCTCAGGCAGGATGACCAGCTGCCCCTTCAAGTTGACAGTCTTTAGAAACGTATCTTTATTTAGTGAGGGTGCAGAGAAACTGATTTTCTACTAACAAAAATTCAACAATTTTTTTTGTTATTTTAAACAATACGTCCACCTCTTTACTCTATGACACCAGCTACTCCAAGTCAAAAGCATGAATGACCCAAGACTTTGATAAAGTCTACTGCTTCCAGAAGCTTGAGTAGACTGGTCACACTGCAGACTGTAAAGCATTCTACTTAAGAAGCCTCTTCCAACATACACATCGCCCAAGTCTTCTCTGTCTCTCTCTCTCTCCCTGCCTCCTTCCCCCTTTTGTCTTTCAGACCTTAAAGCCTCCCAACTCAGACATCCTAGTCTCAGGTCTTATACCTCCTGAAATCTCTCTCTTTTTCTTAGCAGGGGAACTTAACATCACCTCAGCTTCTGTCTCTAAACTTGCAACTTCCTTCCACAGAATGATGTAAATCTTCAGTTGTGTCAAAGATCATTTCACTGAGAATAATTATTTTGGTGAACTCAACAAATCAAGGAACCAGGTCTCAGTACCAGATTGTATCTTCCTTAGAAGGCAGTGAGGAAATTGTTAAAATATATAAGTAAATTTTTTTCTGTTGCATGATTAAATTCAAATGAAAGATTAATACATGTGCTGAACAGAAGTGGGACCAATTTACACGTCACCAGTTATGTAAGAAACCATGCAATAAAATTATTTTAAGTTAACAGGCGCCATGTTCCTGATTAATTTCAAAATGTTTTAAGTCTCTTAAATTCTGACAGCTACTCAATTGGTTGCCCTTTCATTGGTCTAGTCTTCCAATCTTTAGTTTCCTCATCTGGAAAATGGAGATAATCTTTACATTGGTGATTTGGTAAGAATTAAATGAGATACCCTAATAGAACATTTCTAATCACAGTGTCTATTCATGATAGGCAACTGGAAAATCTGAGTCACCCCTACCTCACCCCCACAATATATGCCTATAATTTCTCTCCTTCACTAAGGACCAACTCTCATCAAAAATTGTAAATTTTCCTAGGGACATGACTGTGTCTTTTATTCCCTGTGCTTAGGACAATGTGGAGAATTCTGGGTATAGACAGGTCATTTAAGACATGTTTCTCAGTTGACCTCTAGATTACATATCTATCCATCTATTTATCTGTCTCTATCAATATCTTCCCTTGAGTCTCCATTTTCATACACACACACACACACACACACACACACACACACACACACATAAACACATGTATATACAACTTAAACATTTTTTTTGCAACACAAATTTATGTAACAATAAAAGTACTATCTTTGGATAAGAGATAAGAAGTCTTGGTTACTCAACATGGTGAGCCATTGATTTTTACACCTGAGAAAAAGTTAAACTCCTATGCTTGTTGAAATCATCATGTCTGTAGCAAACAGGACCTTGGATCTTAAGGGTCCATCAGGAAGATAAAACTTCATCCTTTTTGCAGTAATGATCTTATCTGTCTTGAAGGATAAAGGGGTCATTTGAAATGGCAGAGACTTGAAGTGTTGGTTCCAAGAAATTTTGTTGCTAGTTTTTATTGTCTTCTTCGCTGGATGGAAAGTAGTCCCCACAATTGAGTTTGCAATCTGACACATGTTTTATTTGGCTTCATTCTTAATTCATCTATGGAGTACTTTGTAGATTTGTGTTGTGTTTTGGAAAACAAAAAATGCCAGAACATTCAAATGAGGCTTTAAAGAAATTTATCCTTGATTTGATAAGTAATATCTTCCTAGCAAGAATGTTTAACTTTGACTCTTTGAATATCATAAGCATTTTTTAGGAAGTATATTATCCAGTTTGGAAACTCAATTATGTTTATTTTATCTTACTCAAGTGTCATAGAATTATTTCCCTTGAATCTCAGTGATTTCACCCCTGAATATAGATGACAAGAGAGTGGTAGGAGATGAAACTGAAGAAATGGACTGTGGCCAGATTATGACAGGCCTTGACTTTGGATGTCATTTTGCTGACAAAGAGACATTTGAGGTAGAGACTAGTGTGAGGGGAAGCTGAGAGATATGCATAAAAAGATGATGTTAAAAGTATGAATTTCAAGGAAATTGGAACACTTCTAAAGCATTTTAAGCCAGCAATTGAGTTGAATATATTTGTGTTTTTAAGCAATGATAATGTTTGCAATATGGAGGGGGTTGAGGTGGGAGGATGGATGGACAGAGACCAGTTATGAGTCTGGTCCATAATTACCCAGATGGGAAATGATAGATAGCAGTCTGGACTAGGCAAAAAGGGTGATGAGGGGAAAAGTCACATTCAAGATATAGAAATACTTCCTACATAGGAAATAAGATCCCATTGTGTTG
This sequence comes from Cephalopachus bancanus, assembly GCA_027257055.1. Lineage (NCBI taxonomy): Eukaryota > Metazoa > Chordata > Mammalia > Primates > Tarsiidae > Cephalopachus > Cephalopachus bancanus. The sequence continues at coordinate 16,816,919 of JAPVLO010000005.1, read as the reverse complement.
ATGGGTATGAGGAGAAAGAAGAAGCAGTTAAAGATAGTGCCCAACTAAAAAACTTAAGATATTTAGAAGCTAGCTATAACTGATTTTTTTTTAAAGCAGGATTTATTAAAAGGACAGAAAATCTCCCACAGTGGGAGGGGACCCAAAGGGGTTGCCCTATTGCTGATTTAAAATCAAGGTGATTTTGAGTAGAACCAAGCCCTCGATTAGTTTCCCTTGTAATGTCATTTCCCTTATAATGTCACACCCACCATGAGGCTGTGCACACAGGAAGCCATCAGCAAGAGAAGTAGGTTGGTGGCACACAATCAAAAGTAAGGTGTCGAGTGGTACTTCCAATATTACAGACCAGCCTTATCCCCAAATATCTTCATGTTGATGAATTACTTGGGCTGTGTACAAAGTTTAACTTCCTGACTTATTTATTCCACAAAGAATTTATCTGGCTTGCAGTGAAAACGGGCCTCTCAGTTTCCCCTTCTCTATATATGAATACTCCATGGGATATTTGGAAAAGCAGTGATAGCCAATGAGATTCAGCATTTAGAATGTTAAAATACAGCAGAAAGCTTGGCTGAAGATGGATTTATAACAACTGTGGAGATGTTAAACCATGAGCATTTGCTTTTTCAGTCATTTCTGTCCTTTATTTTCACTGGTAAGAAAGAGTTGACTGTGACTAATATCATAGGTCATTCTTAGGATTAATCTTCCCTTTGTTATACCTTTTTCCCCATCTCAGAAATGAGAGACAATCACAGTTCAGTTCACTTCCTGTAAGTGTATAACTGACCTTTTATGTCTCATGAATAAGAAAGAATAATGGGACATACATTTCTCTCTAATCTGGGAAACAAATCAGTTAAAAAAACCATGCCCTGAATATCTCAACTGTCGTTAAGTGTGGGTCAAAGTACAGGAAGAAAATAAACTCTTCTTCAAATTCTTGCCCTGCTTAGCAAAATCTTAGTTTGGAGGCAGCATATTCAGGGTAGGCTCTGACTTGGCTTTTATTTCTATTGGCACACCATGAGATATTGGTGAAGTTGCTTAACTTTTCAGCATGAACTCCCCTATCTGCACATTTGATGGTGATCCTCCCATCAACAAACATTTATTAAGCGTCTATTTTCGTGTATCGTTGTACTAGGTACTATATACCAAGATGCCTACCCAATAGAGATATGGTCAAAATCTATGAGATAATGAAAGAAAAATGTTTTAATGTCCTTGAAAAAAATGTAAAGATGCCAAGCCAAGAGATAATGAATTTAAAGTTTCATACGAGTAAAGGAGGGTCTTCACAGTTTCCACAGTTTTTAAATTTATTTGGTTGACAGGGAGATCAGGATTAATCTCAACAGTATGAGCATTGTGCAGAGATAAATATCTTTCAGGGCCTAGAATATATATACAGATCACAGAATCATAAATGAAGTCAGGATAAAGAGAGAGTCAGAATAAATGGCTGAAAATTTATCATAAGCACTGGCAAAGATATATGTATATATATATACACATCTATATAAACATATATATATATTTTTTTTTTTTTTTACCAAGATCACTGCATATAAAGAATGCTATGCTAAATAGATTAGTATCTGCCTTTCTTCACTCTGCTCTGTCCTGGGAAGCAGAACCCTAGGGACTCTGTTTCCCAGATGCCCTTGCCACTGACTTCCAGTTGACTAATGAGCAGCACTAGCAGGAGATCAGTAGGTGGAAGAAGAGAGCAATCAGAGTATTTCTTACCAGACCCCTACCTTCTTTGGGTAAGACTCTGCAAGTGGCTGTAGCTCTATTAGGTTCCATTGGATTCAAGTAACACTACTTCCTCTCCTTGTTCTTTTGGCCTAAGTGTAATAACAACTCCCACTGTTGCTAGTCTTGGGGTGCCTCAACATCCCTTGTTTGTTTCTTTAACCTGCCCACCTCTGAAGTTATTTATCAAGCCGTCTTCACTGGAAACTTCTGAGGCAGATTTTGTTCTTGCCAGGACTCTGACTAATGTATACATGATATAAAGCATTTCGGTAAAGTCCAGAAAGACCTTTATGTAGTCTTATATTTTTCACATGAAAAACAAAAACATCCACGTTTTCAAATCAATCTTCTCACAAGATATCCCTGAGATGTTTGAATTTTATTAATTTGAAGCTCTGGAAGATCTCATACAAGGTCATGAAAATCCTCTGATGAAACAATTTTTAAACTGAAAACTCATTCTGAAAATATCTTAGATGGGGTGAGAAACCCCAGAGAATACTTCGTGCATTGTTCTTTTCCTTTACGTGGTTGATGACGTGCATTTTAAGTCAGAAGAGAGGAAAACATTCAGTAATCCTGGCTTTTCTTAGGCAATAATGGGTTTTGCAGGTCTGGGGACAGGATTTTACCGGAGGGGTTAGAGGGTACATAGATCAGAGCTTTGTGTCCACACAGAGAACACAATGAGGTGTCAGCAGTCTATAGTCTGGGAGGATGTTCACTCCATCCAGAGTTGACATTCTGTGACTCACTTTACCTTCCCTCTGCTCTAGTAACAAACACACTACCGACTGGGGAGTTATGAATGAGGCCATTTCCTGCAAATAAGATTTTAATAAGGCTCTTTAGCTCATCACACACCAACATGAGATGATAAAATGTTGGCTGTTGGTCTCCTCCCTCCCAGGGTTAGTGATGTAAACCCTGGTCCATGTTTTTAAAACAAACCAAAATTTAATTTAGCTTACAAAATTGTAATAGAACAGAAACCAGGTCAAAATAAGTCTGTCTCTGGTGGCGGTGACAGCGACTTGTACATATGGCCAAGTGATCTCCAGCAGAACACCAGTGATCCTTGACCTGGTGTCATGAAAACAACATTCTCTAACTGGCATACTTTGGCTAGCTCAGACTTCCCAGGCATAAAAACAAGGCATGGAGGTGCCTGAGAGAAAAGAGAGGTAGCATTCCAACCTTCTCTCCATGGGAGTGAGAAAGTCTACCTGGGAAGAGATTGCTTTCCTTTCCCCACTTTGCCTCTGTTCTTTGTTTTTAGACATTCATGGTGGAAGGGACAGGGGTGCAGGCATGACCAGGAGGAACAAATGCAGGAGGGAGAAATGGGAAGACAAGCTTTCTCTCCATTACCTTGTCTGCTCTCCTCAAGGCAAACAGTCAAGTTCTAACAGCCATAACTCACAGAGCCAACTCCTGAATGATCTGGCTTATTTGGAGCTTAGCCTGCTGCCTTGCAACATATCTTGTTGCTCCCAAGGTTGAAGAGAATGGACAGAGATAAAAACAATCTGAAAGAGACATGGTTGAACAATAATATGAGCCATGCTAGTTTTGTGTGTTAAATTAATTATGTATTCATTTATTCATTCAACAAATATATACCAGACACAGATTGTATGTCAGGTAGCAATATAGACACCGTGAATCCAAGGGTGGAATGATACTAAATGCCCACCTTCAAGGAGTTTATTTTGGGATGAGGGAAACAGACAACAAACTAAAAGACAAATCAATACATAATGTGATGTCTTGTCTCATAAAAGGTAATATGTGAGAGATTGTACCAAGAGCTTGCAGCTCTCATCTCCTCAAAACACTTCAAAGGTCTGGGTTTATTATCTCTTTTTCTGAGAAGACAAGCTCAGAGCAGAAAGGAACTCGTCCCAGGTCACCCTAGGCAAAGCTCAGCTCAGGTCTGCCTGACGTCATAATCCATAGACAACCAGGTAGCTTTGTTTTGCCTCCTCCTTGGCCTACCTACCTTCTGCCTGTCCTGAAAGATGCCTTCTGGACCTTGCCTTCTTCAAGGTCTGAGCACTTTCTGCTTGTGGAATTCACTTGGCAACTAACTATGGGTAAACGTGTGAGAGTTGTCATTTCTTTTTTAGATCTGTTATTGAAATGTTTTATGTCATTTAGCTTGACCGTGATTCACATTTTTGTCCCTCACTTTGCTGTAAACTCCTGGGGGTAGAAACATTTTAAAGACTTGAACTCTTTATGGGTCTCAAGGCACTCATAGCATGCCTTGTGCACAATGGACATTTAACGTAGAGTTTACTTACTTGAGTCTCTGTAAGAATCAGCCCTGGGAATGTACCAAGGAGTCCTCCTCTTTATCTCAAGTCATAGATGAGATCCTTGTTCTTGATTTCTCACCTCAAGGCCTTTGGGGCCAAAACTTGGAGCATTTCTTCTTCAAACATGTGGTCGGCCTTATAATACTTCTTGGGAATGTAACTGGTCCAAAGTATTTGAGCATCAATAGAACACTAAAGTACTCTGTACCCTTGAACATCTCCATTCATGGAAAAGAACCAATAATTTTTACACTTATTATGTAAGCTGGGAATTTAAAAAAACACAATACAAAATAAAACAAGACTAGGAATAAAATACTTTCCCATTACAAAACCATGTTACAGGAGGAAATACTCCTTCAAACATCAGGTTCAAACATTGTCCACTGCAAACGTTGCTAAGCAACATTCAGAGCTCAGGTCAGCCTGAGTCTACTTGCACTAGGACAAGGCTACAAGAGGACTCACCCTATACTCTCGCACACATAAAATATCCCATTTCAAAATAATGTTTCTTAAGCAAGAATGGCAGAGTCAGGCAGAGAGCAAGTATATATAAAAATAAATATAGCCTTTATGGATGCGTAAATACTCAGTCCAGGGTTCGTCGTCACTCGGAATTCATTGGAGATCTGAGCAGAGAGTGATGCAGACAGGAAATGTTTCTGAGGTAGAATCATGTTTTATTGACATAAATGGGAACTTTCTGAGTCATTATATATAGTTATCCCATCACTCAGAAGAAAAAAAAATCTGTATATAAGAGGGTTTATTGGGGTCATGACTTCAGCATGTACGATAACTCCCAACTCTGTAGAACTGACCTCCCAGCCTTTAGGACATTTACTTGGTCAGTACAGGCTACCTCCTCTCTTTTTTTGGCCACCTATTTGAGAACTAGCAGTCAAAACAGGCTCTTTGTAGGGGCAGTTTCAGCTTCCTTGGGGTTGAGTTGCGACTCCAGTAAAAGGGCATGTGTACCATAGTTTTGCTGATCATACTTACATATCAGAACCTGTGGGCTGAGTATATTGCCATGATGTGAAAGCACAGAGCCCAGCTTCTGTCCAGTGGAAGTGGAGGTATGGCTTCAGATATCACTGATGTCCTGTGTGACATCTCTGAAACCTAGGAATAAACTTGACAGTGTTAAGGACTGAGGTGTGAGATAAAGTCAAGTGTTCAAGCCATTGGTATTAGGATGGGAAAGGATGGATACAAATAAGGAGGAAAATAGAAAGCAGGTGATTAGATATTGATCATCAGAGTCAGGAAGATCCTTATTTCATTTATTCATTCCACAAACATTTCTTGACATCTGCCAGGTACTTTGCTAAGTTTTGTGAACAGAAAGATGAAAGATAATCCCTCTTAAGCATATTCACAGTACAGAAGTAGAAATGAACGACGCATAATTTGCAGGACTGCATACGAGTTTTCCAAGACTGCCATAACAAAATACCACAAACCGCGTAGCAGATATTTATTTTCTCACAAGTTCTGAAGGCTGGAAGTCCAAGATCAAGGTGTCAGCAGGTTTGGGGTTTGATTTCTCCTGAGGCCTCTCTCCTTGGCTTGCAGATGGTTGCTTTCTCTGTGTGTCTTCACATGATCTTTCCTCTGTGAGGAGCATCTCTTGTGTCTCACCTTCTTCTTAGAGGGACAAAAGTCATTTTGGATTACAGCCCCATCTTAATGTCCTCATTTTAACTTGATCACCTCCATAAAGACCTTATCTTCAAATATGGTTACAGTCTGAGGTATTGGGGGATTGGGACATATGAAGGGGACAGACATAATTCATCCCATGACAATCAATTAAATGCTATGGTAGAGGTTGCCCAGGATGTTTCGGAAGCATAGAGTTATTGCAGGACATATATAGTTATTAACCAGGTGCAAGCTGTGGGCTGTCCCCACAGATGGAACAGGGCATGACTCAAGAACTCATGAGTATATAACAGTGACATGATATACTTTTAGAATGTTCTACAGTGTTAACTGTTCTTCCAAGATAGAGAGAGAAACGTGGGCAGGTAGGAAGATACCTAGAAACACTGAAGGGCATTGGCACAGGATGAAGGCTGAGCTTGAAGTTTAATTGAAGCAATGCAACCACAGACATATAGGGTCATAAGCTGAACAGGGAAGAGACAGAGACCAGAGAGTCCTGTCCATCAACCACTTGTGGGTTACCGACTCTTGGACACTGTGTTAGTGCAGTTCTATTACATTGTCTCTTCTTCAGGCCCCTGCCACCAAGGACCTCTAGATGAGGAACAGGTTAGTGGGGCTCACACTCCATTGCCTCTGTATGGTCTTTATTATTCTGCAGATAGGACATTTTTTTCCTTGAAGGAGGCTTTTAGAAGTCAAACATTCCTGCATTTGCAAAATCTATGGAACCATGTTGACTCACTGTCGAATTCACAAAGATGAAGATCACGGTAGAGAATTTAAGAAGTGAGACATTTTCTCACTTGTATTTGTATAATGTCTTTATGATCCCTCCAAAAATAATCCTCCATTTTCCCAGCTCAAAATCAGTGGCAGTAACAATGATTTGAATTTAAAACTAAATTAGGATAATTTGGAGGATGTGGAACATGAGAAAATTATGAATTGAAGAGTCATATTCCTTAGAGGAGACTGCAGGTGGATAAAACAATTCATTTGGGTTTGGTTTTGAGGACTAAAAGCGGGAAATTCCATATTCTGAGGCATTGAGAAATGTAAGAAGTATGTGGTCCCAAGATTTAAAATGTCCACCATATGGGCTTGAGTAGATCAGCTTTCAGAGAACAGTGGCATCAGAAAGCAATTCTCAACTTCTGAAGCCCTGTGAGCCCCGGAAGCAGGCGAGGCTTAAAATGCCCTGGGGTTAATTTTCCTGCTTTTATGCCAGTGTTTTTATTTTAGTATTGATACCTGGTAGCTGTTTCTCAAAAGACTCATTTTTAAAAAAATCATATCAAATAATCAACCATTTATTTATTTCAATAACTGGAACATGAATTTCAAAATTTGCTGAATTGTGTCAGGTTCAAATGACCAGGATCAAATCTGCATACATTCAAGTCAACTTGGGTTTTAATCAAAATTATTCCATTGAGTAGTATTTTGAAATGTCCTTTTAAATAAGCTGTAGGAGAAAACAATGGTAAAATCTTTACTTAAAGGTATGTAAGCCGGGCTCGGTGGCTCAGCCTGTAATCCCGCGCCTTTGGGAGGCTAAGGTGAGTGGATTGCCTGAGCCCACGGGTTCGAGACCCGCCTGGGCAGCGAGACCTCATCTCTACAATAAATCAAAAAAAATCAGCCGGGCGTGGTAGCACATGCCTGTAATTCCGGCTACTCGGAAGGCTGAGATGGAAGGATCGCCGGAGCCCAGCAGGTCGAGGCTGTGGTGGCCGGGAGCGGCCACTGCACACCAGTCTGGGCGACAGAGTGAGACTCCAACTCAAAATAAAATAAAATAAAATAAAATAAAGGTATGTAAATGTTTTTTTAACACTTATGCCCCTGAATTTCTTTGAGATTTTGATAATATTGTAAGTTAGACTTCACTTATCCATTTTTAGCTATTATTGTTACAATCTTAAGCTCTTTCCACATTTAGCATAATACCACAACAATGTAAAGTTCAGTGAACTTTTATTTACATTATTATTTTATATACTTTTATTATTTCAAGAATAGAGCCAGCAGAAAATTTTCGTATTATCTAGTTCGTCCATCTAAGTTGACAAGCTTGAAGATGGCAAAGCATCTCCCAAGGATACGAAGTGACGGAGTAGAGAGATGAGCCTCAACTCTCAACTGCAACTCCTGAGTTCTCTGTTCCAGCGTCTTCTCCCACTCCTGCTCTTTTTCCACAAGATTATCCTCACTGGTAGTCTAGAAATTTTCCCTCGGTCCTTCTCCCAGCTAGGTCTTGATCAACCAGAAAGGCTTGAGTTAAGGAAGGCTGGAAAAGACCCATGAGTGCCATCAGGGTGCAAGATTCACCAGAAATCAAAGATAAATTCAGATGAGTTGTTTGAGTTGTAAGTAGTTTTTTAGTTATTCACATTCCTCCTTCCCTCCATTAGAGCAGAGAGTGAAAAGAAAAGCCCAGTCATCAATCTAGATGTTCACACTGGACTGTGAAACAAGAACTCTCCTTATTGCTCCTTTGTTACATGTATAGATACTATGGATCTTTGCTTGACCAAAGTTCTATATGAAAAAGACTTTTAATTTGGGAGAGGGGACAAGTTTCTTCATTTGAAATAATTGTTCTTGTCCAAGCGTGGTAGCTTACACCTATAATCCCAGTGCTTTGGGAGGCAGAGGCGAGACGATTGCCTGAGTCCAGGGGTTTAAGACCAGCCTGGGCAACATAGTGAGACCCTGTCTCAAGGAAGGAAGGAAGGAAGATTATTCATCTCCAATTACCATATGTTCATAACTAATACTGAGTATTTGGGGGACATAAAAATACATGACATAGGTTAAGCACAGTGGCCCATACCTGTAATCCCAGCACTTTTAAAAGGAGGTGGAAGCAAGAGGATTGTCTGATCCCAGGGGTTTGAAAGCAGCCTGGGTAGCTTGGCAAGACCTCATCTTTATAATAAATAAAAAAAAAATAGCCAGGAATGGTGGCGAGCACCTGTGGTTCCAGCTACTCGGAAGGCTAAGGCGGAAGGATCACTTTAACCCAGAAGGTCAAGGCTGCAGTGGCCACTGCATTTCAGCCTGGGTGACAGAGTGAGACTTCAATTCAGAAAACAAACAAACAAACAAACAAACAAAAAACACAGCATGGCCTATATGTCTTTATAAAGCTTATCATAGTAGAACTTTTAAGATAAAAAAAAGTTTTCAACTTTAAAAAAACTCCTAGGCTGCGGCTTAGTAACGGTTGCATGTCTTCTTTTTGCATTTACTGGAAAGTGAAATCCTAATCGTTTAGTGGGAAAGGGCATGATTGGGGTTTTCCACTGGCATCCCAGAAGGAAGCATGCACAATTTCAGACAATACAATAATGTTCTTCCAGCAAGAAGAAACTAGTTCGGTGCCTAAAAGTAGTTCAAGGCAGAAGTTCCTGAGAGAAAGTAATTTGGGCAGGCCTTAGATCGAATCCTAAGGGATTAGTCTGCCTTGTTGTTTCATAATGCTGGGAAGAAAGAAAAACAACATTTTCCCTCCCACTCTTCCCGTGACTTAGATTGCTGGGATGCCTGTGACCGGCAGCACGAGATGTCCTTGCGGCCACTGCCACACCCTGGCTGCTCTGATGGTGCCAGACAAGGTGAACTCCTGCCCCTGGGATCCCTCTAGGTACCAGAAATTGTTCCCTGACATTTAAATTTTCATAATAGCAGATGAAATTTTCACACATGGATATGAAATTTGTACTTCTGAATTTGGAGTTCACCTTGTTCTGTAAATGTCCACCTGCCTTCGTTGCCAGTGTTTCTCCCACCAGTTCCTGCCTGCTGTGGCCTCTTGGTCAAATCAGGCCAAAAAGAGTTCCTTCCCCTCAGAAGTCAGCAACCACCAGTGTCACCTTGGCAGAGTGGGAACCAGTTTTCAAGCCAGCTCAGCACATTATGAAAGAACAGAAGCAGTCCCCGCAAGAACTCTAGAGGCAGCCGAGACTAGCTGTTCCATTATTAACACAGAAACACACTCCTGAAAGTGAAGCCCAAACTGAGGACATTCAACAGTCAGGTGGCTTTCAAGAGGGTCTGAGTATACATGTTTCGCCGTGTGGCAACTCTGTGCAAAGCTGAAGTTACTGCAAACCTGGAATCTTCGTTTGATAAAGGGTAACTGTAGTTATGTAAAAATGAAATGAATTCACTGGAATTCTTTGGTTCCCTCCTCAGGATGACTTAGCAAGTTTGTCTCCTTTGAAAAGGAAAGGTGAGAGGTATTCACCTAACGAAGCCTTTCTTTCATACATGTAAATATAAATAGCACCACTTCAATGCGGTGTAGAAGTGAACCAGCCTTACAAGCATTTTTTGAGTTTGAAGTGTTCTGTCGCTGCCAGTAAAGGAGGGGGTTCCCGTAAGCTATGTGTTGTCGAGAGCTGGCTCAGAGCTGCCCTTGTCCACTCAGAGAATCTGAGCACATTCTGTGGCCTCACCATCACCCTTTCTTGGGACAGCAACAGAAAGCACTCTGCCTCAAAACGGTTCTGTTTAAATCCCGTCTGGAAGACCCATCCTGAAAGTGGAGTCAGAGGCAGACTTTTGCGTGTGTCTTTCCTTTCCTTTTCAGGGTTGATCCCTCATGTTTAAAGTAAGAGACTCTCAAAGTCAGGAAACCGGTCAGACGTCCAAACTATGTGGTGACGCGGAGGCCCCTGTGAACCGGAAACAGACATTTACTATATCCCTTTCCAAGTCAATCGCTTCCAAAGATCTACCTCTGGTACTAAGGGGTCTTGGCTGTTGGCCCAAAGTCTAACAGACTGTGCAGAGGCAATGTGCAGTTCACAAAGGTCACTTTTATTTTTCATTTTTACTGTTTAAAGAGAGAGTTGGGTGTATAATGTTGGCGCTTTTACAAGAGGCTGGTAAAGAGAAAGGAAAGAGGAAAAAAGTAAGACTGTTTTTAATTCATCAAACTGCTGCTGATTTAGGAATAATAAACACAAGTCTGTTTCCTTGATTATTTTATAAATAGCAAATATTTGGGTAAGGAATTTGATAAGTGCGCAGACTATAGGAATTGTTTACCAAAATGATGCGTCAGAAACACACACACACACACACACACACACACACACACACACACACACACACACAAACAATTCCCAAAAAACCCTGGAGTATGTCTGTGAGATTCTTCAGTCTGGTTCCCAAGGTCCTTAGTCATCATTCCCCACATCTTTTGAACTTGATCAAAGCAACACGGGGCCTCTGAGGGAAAAGATTGGTTCCATTATGCAAAAGGCAGTAAGGTAGTGCCCTTCCCAGCAGTTAATAGGCAGGAATGTTGTAAAATACCGTGTGGTTTTCAAATACCAAGGCGGAAGTTTTCTGGTTTTTAATCTTCCCAGTCATCTTGACTGGCCCCCTGGCTTTCTCTGGTGTTGCTGACTGTTTCCAGGCTGAACCAGACTGGTGAGGCTGGAGATCCGCTGTCCAGAGTAGGCCAGACCACTGCCTAGTGCTTGACGACCGTGCCCCCAGCACCACCAACCCTGGCCGTCTCCTCCAGACCCCGGCCAAAGTTCTGGAATTTCCACAGCACTGAGTTACGGTAAGAGCCTCCCGACTCAAGCCACTGACCCAAACACGCAGCAAATTGCATTTAAATGAGCAACACAAGCCCTGAGGAGAATAGGAGGGAAAATATAAACTGTGGTCACTGAATTCTTCTGATATTTAAAAATTAAAATGGAAATATTTTGCCCATTTGGATTTCTGGGAACTTTAGGATGAGAAAATGATTCCAAAGTTCTTGTAAGTGAGGCATCAACTTTAATAGAATAATCACCACAAGAAAATAATGAAGTGATTTTTGACTTATTTATTTGTTGATTCAATAAATATTTTTTGAGCATCTTTTATGGCCAGGACTGAGACAGGGTCTGAGGAGATAATGGTGAACAGGAAGAGTTTGGCTCAGGGAGCTATCAAAAATGGAAGATACCCACCGTGGTTCTCAATCATGGTTCTCAAAGTGGAAAGAGGAAAATGTAAGTGAACCATCCATTTCACAAGCAGCATTACAAGTCCTCCATTCCTGGCGATTGGTATTTTATTAGTATTTTAGTAGTATTAGTAGTATTAGTATTAGTAGAATCTCAAAAAGTTAGAGATCATCAAAGCCCACCCCAACCAAACTCTGTCCGGTGATTCCAGAGTCTTGAGTCCCTGAGTCCAGCTCCACGCCCTTTGTGTCTGTGCCTGAATTGGAAGTGAAATGGTATTCTCTCTATTTCTAAAGCACAATGTTCTTGTGAGGGAAGAATGACTCCAGCCATGCAGCCGGAAGAACATACCCCTTCAAGGCAGGATTAGACTGTTTTGGTGTGATCAGCTCTCTCAGAATGCCTCCTTGATAAAACTTGTGAAATTGTTTCCCCAATATTAAATCAAGGAAAAAAATCTGCTTTAAATCACATCCGTCCAGAGTTTTTGAGCTTCTGGATACATCTGTATCCAAATCACAGGTAGTCTTAGGAGACTCCAGATCTCAGAACAGCTTAAATGTGGCACTAGAAGGCCAAAGACTTTACTGTCAGGTTGGTAACCAGTCAAGGCCGCCCAGAAGAGGACAGGTACTGTGCTAATGACAAACAGGATAGAAATAGGAAGGAAGATACTGTCCAACAACACTTGTGTTTTCACAGTGAAGTCTTTTAACATGATAGGTACATGTTACACTCAAACTTAATTCATTTTCTCAAGAAAGTAGGTTGGATTTATAAAACATCTTTCTTTTGAGTAGCTAAAAGAAAACACACTACTACCTCGAAGCCTAGTTATATTGGAGACCCTCTCTGTGAGAGTCTGACATCATACTAACTTTAAGTAAAGGTCAGAACAGCTTTTAAACTTTGTAAAACCATGTTTTATTTTTTATAATACTTTTCATTTGAACACTTAGTCTCCCGGTACTTTTTTGCAAGGGTGTAGATAATTTATGGCTTATTTTATGGGTAGAGAAACTGACATGGCTAACCATTAACTGGTTGTGTTTTCTCAAAGTTACCCAGTAGGTAATTAGTAGATTTAAGAAAACAATCCAGGACTGCAAATTCCCAGTTCCTTGGCCTTTCCCCTAGACCTTTACACCTTAGATGGTCCTGAACGCAATGCCCCAAGAAAGTAAGAAACCTGTATTAGGGACCCTGGTGGACTATTGCCTCATTATAAGTTCTCAGATAGCACATAGAGGAGTTTGATAATTAGTGTGTCTGAATTTTCTTTCAAATTTAGTACCGCTCACAGAGTGAGGCAAGAGGGACTCTTACCCCAGGCCCTTGGCTTTAAAGGACACCACATATCACAAACACACACATTTATTAACTGACACTTGGTGCTCAGCGCTGGCACCACATGGGCCATGCACTTAACATCTGACGATGACTAACACTCTTCGGGCCCAGGAGAAACTCTGTTGTACTTCTTTCGTTCTGTGTCCTCAGGACACAAGGTCAGTGACCAAATGCCACCAAGTCTTGCGGGCTGTGCTGCTGCTGACACCAGAGACGGGTGCTGCTTTGGGATGTCGGGAGGACCATCAGTGGCAGGAATGTGACAGCATGGAAAAAGACAAATGAACTAACTTGTCATGTCCTTTCTGATGGGAAAATCAAGGTTCACTTTCCGATAGTGCTGAGCAAGCAATTTCCTGGCTCCTCTTCAAGTTCCAGTTGGTGATTCCAGAGATTCTGAGGAGTTAGAGTGATATTTATCTTAGCTTACCTGGTGGCTGAGGAACGTTTTACAACATCAGACACTTTGTATTACTCTTTAACTTGTACATACTTAGGGTTGACTGTATCATCAGGGAATCATGATGTGATTCTTTACTTGAACATAAATATTAATGCATGTATTATACAGACCTCAATTCATACAGTGGGCCCCACAAATACTGTACATGGATCTGTTCAGAGGTTAAATTATTACCTGACTGTGGGGCCCTGAATAAGTCATAACTGCTCTGGGCTTCTGTATCTCCAGTTGTTAAAGAAAAGCATTGGACTAAATGCTCTGTAAAGTGTCTTTACGTTATAGAAATTATTTTAAAAATTATTTTACTTATAAATTATAGCTTCTTATAAGCCTTATATAAACATATAAAACCAACCATAAACCTTACATAAAACCTACTATAAACCTTACAAACCTAGTATAAAAATATAAATCCTTCTTATATCTTATTTTGCCTGTCCAGCCTTATTTATTCATTCATCAAGTATTTATTAGGTACTAACTATATGTCAGACATGGTGCTATATTTTGGGTAAGATCACAACAATGAATAAGTCATAGTTTATGTGCTCAAGCATGTCACAGACCAGAAGATACATAATTAGGTTCCTGTCTTAGTTCATGTTTGTTTATTTTTAGAGAGAGGGTCTCGCTCTGTCACCAAGGTTGGAGTGCAGTGGCACAATCAAGGCACACTGCAGCTTTGAACTCCTGGGCTCAAGAGATCTCTCATCTCAGCCTCCCATGTAGCTGCGACTATAGGTATGCACCACCATGCCCAGCTAATTGTGTTTTTTTTTGAGAGATGAAGTTCTCTCTATATTGTCAAAACTGGTCTTAAACTCCTGGCCTCAAACAATCCTCTTACCTTAGCCTATCAAAGCACAGAGATTAAAAGTGTGAGCCACTGCTCTCAGCTTGTTTTAGTTTATCAGGATTGTTATAACAAAATGTCTTGGGCTGCATAATTTATAAAGAACAGAAATTTATTGCTCCCTGTTCTAGAGGCTGGGAAGTCCAAGATTTAGGCCCTAGCAGATTTGGTGTCGGGTGAGGTCTAGCTCTCTACTTCATAGATAGCACTTTCTTCCTGCCTTCTCATGTGGCGGAAGGGGCAAATGGGCTTCCTTGGACTTCCCTTATAAAGGCCCTAATGTCGTTCATGAGGTTGGAGCCCTCACAACCTAATCACCTCTCAAAGGGCCCACCTCCTAATACCATCACCTTGGGGGTTAGAGTTCAACCTGTGAACTCCAAGGGGACACAAATATTAAAACATTGCAGTTGACACACTATTCAAGTGCAGCAAGAGCTGGGGTCTACAGTTCAAGGGGGCCCCAAGAGGGCTGGGAACCTTACCTGCCCTGAGGGACAGTAGGCCAGAGAAGGATGCTCAGAGAAGACAGTGTATGAGTTGAATCTTGATGGATAAGTAGTAGTTAGCCCAGCAGAGGGAAAAGGAAAACATCTCAGGCAGAGAGAGCAGCCTGAACAAAAGCACAGAAGTGAGGGAGAGCATCTAGCATGAGAAATGCAAGCATGTTGGCACAAAAGCATTGAACAGGGCATGGAGCAACAGGCAGAGGGGACACTAAGAGTCTCAGATGAACTAATCCGTAGGTGATGAAAAAACTCCAGAAGGTTCTAAACAGGGAATGACATAATAGATGTGGGTGGTAGGTGGGTCACAGTTTGACAACGGTCTGAAAAGATAAATTAACAGGAGACAATTAGAATCAGAGGAGCAAGTTAGGAGGCTACAAACATATTCCAGGTAAGAAATCCTGAGGGTCCAGGGTGGGACAGTGATAGTACAAATGAAGACGACAGACAGGATTGGAGACATTGTCTGTCTGTCTGTCTATCTATCTATCTATCTATCTATCTATCTATCTATCTATCTATCCATCTATCTGTCTGTCTGTCTTGTCGGGGGGGCTCACTCTGTTGCTGGCTGGAGTGCAGTGGCTTGATCATGACAATCATGGGTAATGGTAGCCTCCACCTCCTGGGCTCAGGCGACCCTTCCACTTCAGCATCCCAAGTAGCTGGGACTATAGGCATGCGCAAACATGCCCCACTCATTTTTTTTTTTTTTTTTTTTTGTAGAGACGAGGTCTTGCTTTGATGCCCAGGCTGATCTCGAACTCCTGGACTCAGGCAGTCCTCCCACACTGACCTCTCAAAGTGCTGGGATTATAGGAGTGAGCCACTGCACCGACTGGAGACATATTTTGAAGAGTGACATGGATTCATTTGGGTGACAACCAAATTCAGTGTTAATTTCTACACTGGGCCATTTGATTTGCCCAACATGAACAACAGAAAGAAAACTTTATCTGTTCTGTGTTCACAAATTTGAATCTTTAAGATTGTATTTGCCTCTTTTGTGAGTTTTGCACAAATATGCACTACTTTTTTTTTATCATAATGCGCAAGTTGAAAGAGGGACAGTGATACCCCACATCCCAAGAGGCTCATTCTTTGATCCTCATCAGTTTTGGGAGCTGGGAGCAAGTTAGGTTCAGGTCTCACTTGTCAACCTTCATTCACCTGAAAAGTACTTTTGTGGAGGGGAAGTTTGTGCCGTTCAACAAGACCCGTGTCCTTTGCCACATAGGCTTTCAGCTTTCAGCAGAGAGAGTCTCTTCACAGCCAGGAACAGCAAGCGGTCACTTCAGTTTAGGCATCTGCAACTTTCTGTGTAAATGAGTCAACAGCAGAAGCCTGGATTTTCTTATGAAAGGCAGATGCTTTTAAACTTAAGGTGGCCAGGCACGGTGGTTCATGCGTGTAATCCCAGTTCTTTGGGAGGCTGAGGCTGGCGGGTTACTTGAGCCCAAGAGTTCAAGACTAGCTTAGGCAACATAGTGAGACCTCATCTCCAAAAAATTTATTTTAAAAATTAACCAGGCAAAATGGCACATGCCTGTAGTCACAGCTATTTGGGAGGCTAAGGCAGGAGGATCACCTAAGCCCAGGAGGTTGAGTCTGCAGGGAGCTGTGTTTGTGCCACTACACTCCAACCTGGGCAACAGAGTGAAACTCCCATGCAAAATAATAATAATTTAAAAATACATAAAATAAAATTCAAGAGGCAAGTTCTTGACAGAAAATGCGGTGAGATTGCCCCAGATTCTCTGGAAACAACTGAAGGCTGTTGGCATAGTTTGGCCAGTCCAGCAAGTCAAGGATTCTACCAGGAAACCAGCAGCTCTTTCAGGAAGCTCCAGGGGGGAAGCCAGGCTGCAGTCCTAGCTAGAGCTCTGCTGTCCAAATGGCATTTAAAGGGATCAGTGATTTATACAGATTTATATAAGATAGAAGGCACTTTATGAAATGTGTTCCTACAATTACATTTCCTAGGAATTACTGGGGATTAGAATGTCACTATTCTCAGACGCACTGCCACATAGTTTTCTGTAAATAGTTTATACAGAAATCAAGGAGAAGGAATGATCAGTTGCCAGTTCATATGAGCTGTTCCATACAGGGCTCACGACGGCCAATTCCTTCTGATTTATGTACCAACTGCCTGTAGCCAGCTGGACGGCAGTCATCCTCTTTAGTACTCTCAGAATCTTTTAAAAATAAGTCCTAGGAAAAGGCTTCCTTTCTATTATCCCTGTCCTTTGGGATAAGGAAAATTCCCCACAGAAATTGTATACATTTTGCAAAAGCCATAAATCCCGAGGGTGATATTTTAATGTCCCAAAGTCAATGCATGATAAATTTCTCTCATAAGTTAGAGCCTTTCAGGGATGCATTGACCCTTGAAGTCTCTCCAATAGATACATTTTTTCTCACTTACTCAAGGCTACCATGTATTGGTTTTGATTTCTATTCGCCCCAAAATTATAATCAAATGCTTCTAAAATGTTATTGGGTTTGTTCATTGGTCTGAGATGATCCTCAAATTCAGTGACATTCGTCATTTTGTTTTCCTGGCACTGAAGAATTAAAAACCAAATATCACATTAGAAAGTGTTTGGGGGGAGGTATATTATAGAGAGGCTATCTTAGATAAATTGTCATTTAATGCATAAGAATTCAAATAACACACAGAATTTAATATTATCACTTACCCATTTCAGCCTACACATGTCTGTACACACAAATAATTTTGTAATTTATTAAAAGAATCCACTAATAATCTAAGATTCTTTATGAATAATCTTACTAATTATTGAGAATACTCGTTCTGCTATCAAAGTTGAATTTTCTGCTCCAAAGAAGATTAGAAATATTTGATTGATTGCCGGACATGAGGGAGAATTTCCTTTAATCTCTCTGTTGCCTCTCCAGTCAGTAATGCATACACCCCTACATACTTCAGAGCACCCAACGGTTCCCATGTCCAGGAATGGGTCTCACAGCACCCTGGCACCTCTAAGAGAAGTTCACACAGAAGGTGTGACACTGAATTCCGTGAAGAAAGTTTCCCATGGAGCTGTTGAGCCTTTGGGGTCTAGGAATAACTTTTCTCCCAAAGGGTTTTCTGACTAAAGAAGTAGATGGTCACGTCTTCCAAGTAGAGTGTTTGCAATGTGCCATGCAAAATCCACACAGTGGTGTGAGCAAGACAGATGTGGTCTCTGTCTTTCTGAAGCAGACTATCATGCCTTCAGGTTAAATGTTCTTTAGGCGGGGCTCTGTGGCCCAGCCTGTAATCCCAGCACTTTGGGAGACCAAGGTGAGGACGTTGCCTGAGTCCACAGGTTTGAGACCAGCCCAGGCAACTTGGAGAGACCTCGTCTCTACAATAAATAAAAAATTAGCCTGTCATGGTAGCGTGCGCCTGTAGTTCCGGCTACTTGGAAGGCTGAGATGAAAGGATTGCTGGAGCCCAGCAGTCAACACTGGAGTGGCCTTGAACGTGCCACTGCACTCCAGCCTGGGCGACAGAGTCAGACTCCAACTAAAAAACAAACAAAAAAGTGCTCTTTAGTCTGAGTTGAAAGAACATTTTAGTACTAAGTTTTAAAACTGACATGCAGAACTATACAATACAATTCCATTTGTGTAGAAAAAAATACACAGAAGTAAACAAGTACATATGTATACATTTGTATGTGTCTTTAAAAAAAATTCTAAAGACCAGAGTATTACTGTGAGTTGGAAGAGAGGGAAAAAAGCACTTTTATTGCCAATTTAAATATCACTGTACATTCATTTTTATTCTGTGTAAAACTTATGTTCTAAAAAAAAGTCATGTCTTAAAAACTGAACAAGGTATCTTTATAAACAAATATGAAAGGGTATATTGTTGAATGAAATCAAAAGAAAATTTATTAGAGTATTAAGGAAGATTCCATTCTTGTAAAAATAGATAGATAAACTGGAGGGAAAACTGAGAATATAAAAATAAATTGCTAATGAAAGTTACCCCTAGGAGTCAAGCCTCTTGTTTTCTGTTACAAATTCCTGTAACATTTGACTATTTTTTCAATGAGCATTCATTATCAAAAAAATTTTTTTTAAATAAGAAAAAGAGTGTGATATGTCTCATGCTAAACAACCTCAGTTTTAAATCTTCATTTAAGTGATTAAAATAATATTAAAGCAAAAAAATATATATATGGGGGATCCCAAAAAACAGAATTTATTTATAAAAATTGTGTGTTCTTACATGTTTAAACTTCTGTCACCTTCAAAGTACTCTCTGTTTGATGTAATACATCTATCCCACTGCTATCCCACTGCTCAAAACAGTTTTTGAACTCATTCATTTTGATGCCTGTTAGTGCTTCTGCCATTTTTTGTTTCCTTTCTTCCACATGGGCAAAATGTTTCCCTTTGAGGTCCGTTTTTCATTTCAGGAAACAAAAAAAATTCGCTGTATGTGATATTGGGTGGAGCACAGGGTCATACGGGTTTTGGTCAAACACTGCTAAACACTCAGCATGGTGTGGGCAGGTGTGTGCATAAATCACCCATCATGAAATGAGCAAACGCCTTGAAAGAATCTCCAAAGAAAAAAGTTCACTGAAGATGAATGCAGCCTCTCACAACAATGCCAACTGGTACACTGATGTCGATGCGCTTCTAGAACACTTACCCAGTGGGAGAAGCCTGTACTATGAGGAGCCCGCCCTCCAAAAGATAATTCTGGGCTTTTTTTGGAGGGGTGGGGGGACTCTCTTGTGTATGCATGGATTTGTTTTAAAGGACCATAAGCCTAAACATTCACCCAGTCCTAGTTTTTCCAAATCTTTATAATTCTTGTGTGCCTTTTAAAGTCATGAGAGGCATTTCACATAATTCTTGGAGTTCAATTTGGAGCTAGTCCCTCTGTGGTGGTGTTTGTGGGAAGGGTAAGACCTGGTCCCACAGTGGCCATGTAGATCCCGGGGGAGGGTTATACAACCTTCCATTGTGCCACTTGTGCGCTGGCATACCACTGGGAAAGGATCTTGAGTTAGGCTGAAGGGTGAAAAGCTTGACCTTACACCCCAAAACCTTGCTATCTTTTGAACCCTGTTGAGAAATAGCAAGCAGACTCAGTTTTCGTCTTACTCTCAGAGCACTCATTTGAAGGTTTTCATTTTGAACTGGCCGGAATCTGGGTCTCAGACCCATACACAGCAGCAAGCTTTCACATCTTGGAATCTGCCTGGGCTGCTTGTACTTTCACTTCCCACCCTGATTCCTGAGCACAGACCAATGCGAGATTGCGTCAGATGCACCAAGGCAGACCAATGAGACAATCCTGAAATCCCCGTGGTGACACAGCTCCCATGAAAGCCTGTTTGTACCGTATCACTTTGCTAAATTTAGATGTAGTCTGAAAAGAGGCAAAGGGAATGCATGGAAATCAATCCAAGAATACAGAAGACTTGCCTGGGCTGGTTAGTCTCCACTTATTTTGTAATGCAGACAGAGGAGGAGTTAATTCCAACCTTAGCCAGTTGCAACAGAGTCCTTGTTTCCGTGAAGTTACTCTAGAGAAGGAAGTGCCTTCTAGGTGCTGGAAGCTGATGTCTGCCAAGCCCACACAAGATGTAAGCTGGGCAAGGTAATTGGTACCTTGAAAAACAAGTCAGTTATCCAGCTCCAAGTTACTGACAATATCATGTGAGTGTTTATATGTAGGCAGATCACAAGCATATGAATGAAACCAAGAATCCCTACAGGGACAAGTATCAATAGCCAAAGTATTGGTAATGGATACCGAGGACATGATTCCTTAATGAAGTATTAATGAACTCTCTAGAATTAATGAAGATTTAGTACACAGGCACCAAATGGACCTTTAAATTCATGTTAAAAATCAGACTCAGGATATGTTGTGATCTCATCGATTACTATGAAGTTTTAAATGGTTTCAATAGCTAATACTAACAAGAGCAACATTATCCATTTAATACTACTTGAGATTCTGAAGGATGTCATAGATTCTCTTTTCCAAGGAAAGAAACAAGAGACCATGTGGGCATGTTAGCCATCATTTGCTTTTAGAAGAGCCAATCTTTTCCAGAGTCTTTCTAGATATTTTTGACTTTCCACTCTTTCTGAACACTGGGCTCAAAAGCTACAATCTAAGATGTTCTTAAAGCTTGTCACATGTTAGAACTTTACATAGCTTCATCTGATGATAAGTAGATAATGCTTTAGAAAGGTGGAAGGAAGCACAGATAAGGATAAACATACACACGACAGAGTGAAACAGAATGGAATTCAAAAAATCTTTGGGAGACACGGAAATCCAAGTTGACCTAATAGAAGACTGATAAAAAAAAATGTATACAAGAATAAAAACAACCACAACAAAAAGTACCCCAGTGCTTTAGTAAGGATATAGGTCACTGGGTTCCTCTTTTCCATCTATCAGTCAAGAAGATACTGTCCCCAACTGAATGCATGCACACTAGAACAGGAGACTTCATATTCCAGAATCCATAACTCATCTCTGACTTAATCCCAAACATTGCATTGAAATGAATTACACAAATAGGAACAAGGTGAAGCCTAAATTATGTAATTTGGCATAACATAAAATATTATATATATTATATGAGATTAAAAAGCAATCATATAGAGAATTATGATAAATTTGATATACTCTTATATGGGTGTGTATTTTATGTTAATCATCAAATGTATAAATTATAGCAATTTTATCAATATTCCTTAATTTTCTGCACAGGAGTCTTTTAAAAATTAATCCATCCTAAAGTTTAGAGTTTCAGAAACATCCCTGCTGGATTTTTCTTATTTGTCTTCTTTCTCCCAAATTCCCTAAAACTCAAGGTTTTGGGTCTCATTTGTGGTTCTGTTGTTTCAGCCCCATATTCAAAATGAGAAGAAACAAGTGAATGGGTGGAATCTATTTAAAAACGGTAGTCAATATCTGTCTGGAGATGGGGAGACACCCCTTATCAACAAGGATGCCTGAATGATGCATCTTTGTAAACCTAACCCTTAACTGTACCCCACAATTTTAAAATAAAAAAATTTAAAAATAAATAAATAAAGCATATTTTCCAATTTAAAAAAGATGATAATTCAAAATATGAGATGAGTCAAAGGGAGGCATGGCCCAGAAAACACACACACACACACACACACACACACACACACACACACACACACACAGAGAGAGAGAGAGAGAGAGAGAGAAAAGAAAACTATGTCATTAAACAAGTTCCACTTTCCAACAACAAATGAGTCATTTATCAGTTCCTATGCCTCATATATTATAGGGCCTGAATGTAAAATAATATTTATTTTTAAATAACAACAAAGAAAGCCCCTAAGGTCTCACATTACCTCAATTTTCCTCTAAGTTTCTAAACATGCTAAACCAGCTCTTACACTTCAGAATAGCCGATGTGAGGAACTTGAAAAGACAAGGGAAAACAATCACTTATTTTTCTACTTTGCACAAATAAAGGCTACAGTTGACCATCTTGCCCAAGGTCCTTTCCTTTTTCCTTTCCCTGGAAGCTAATAAACAAATATATCTAAAGGACTAATTACTCAAAGTCTCTGATAGAACTGGGTATGGGCCAAGGTGATGCCTAAAACTTTAGAAGAAAGATTCCAGAAAAACACAGCGAATAATGACTCAACAATTACCTCAGGAAAAGATGAGAAGCATTATATTTGGGGTCTGCTGGGTTCTGTTTCACTTGGAAAAGGAGTTCATTGAGAAGGTCAAGTTTTTCTGTCAGGGCTTTTCCCACAGTAGTGGGGAGGAGCTTATTGTCCCATATGGGCTGTGTGACCTCACACTCCCTGGCTTCTGGATCAAGAAATCTAAGTTTTATGCTACTAAAGCACACAAAAGATGAATACGTGAAGAGACATCTCTGCTTTTTATTTACACATAAAGCAAAAATGGAACACACCAATATTGGTCAATTATATGGGACGTGCATTCGTATTTATTATAATATTCACTATATCTTTCTATATTTTTAAACTTTCAAAACAAAGACAAATAAATCAGTAAAAGTTATTTCATATTTCTGTATAAAAAATATTTTACTTCATGGATCCATGAAATAAATATCATTCTAATGCTTTGGGCTTTTTTAATGAATAAAATTTTGCCACAAGTATTCCGTTTCTAGAACCAACGCAGAAGATTTTTGTGTGGAGTAGCTATCAAACATTTTCTGTCTTAATTCAGGAAATATTAAAGTTTATTTAAAACTACCTAAAGAAAACTGTACAATAGAATTTAAAAGTCCAGTTAAAGCTACTGAAAGAACAAAAATCTGGATTTTAGGCCAAGTTCTACTATTGGTTTATTATTTGACCTCAGGCAAATGTCTTAGCTTCATCTGTTTCTCAGCTTCCTTATTTAATTAATCAATTTTGTTGTGTTGGAGTATCATTCTGTCTCCCAGGATGGAGTGTGGTGGCACAATCATGGTTCACTGCAGCCTTGCTTTCAAGGGCTCAGGCGATCCTTAACCTCAGCCTCCTGAGTAGCTGGGACTACAGATGCGCCACCATGCCCAGCTAATTTTTTTTATTTTTTGTTGAGACGAGGTCTCACTATGTTGTCCAGGCTGGTCTCGAACTCCTGGGCTCAAGCAATCCTCCCACCTCGGTGTCCTAAAGTGTTGGGATTACAGGCAGGAGGCACTGCACACAACAGTTTCCTTATTTTAAAAGTGGAGATGACAATGCCTTCTGCACTGATGTACTCAGTTTGTAAGGGGAAACTGCGATGCGTAAAACTACTTTCAAAGAACGAAGCACTGTTTGGATGCTAAGTAGTTTCATGAAAAAAATATATGGATCCTTCCCCTGATTTTCTTCTCTCACCAATGCTATTTTGAAATTCAATTTTAGAATTAGAATGAGATTGGAATGAAAAGTACATTCATAAGAAGATCTGCAAATGGCCAACAGGTATATGAAAAGGTGCTCAGCATCACAAATCATCAGGGAAATGCAAAGAGCTGTCACCTCATGTGTGTTGGAATGTCTGTTATCAAAAAGACAAGGTAACAAGTGTTGGCAAGATTGTGGAGACATAAACAGACTCTTGGGCACTGTTGGTGGAAATGTTGATTGGTGCAGCTGATGTGGAAACTAGTATGGAGGTTCCTCAAAAAATTAAAAATAGAACTATCATATGACTCAGAAATCCCTCTTTATAGTCCCAAAGTAAATGAAATTAGTACCTAGTAGAGATAGTTCCATACGCATGTTCATTGTGGCATTATTCACAATAGTCAAGATATGGAAGCAACCTAAGTGTTCATTGACAAATGAGTGGATAAAGAAATTGTATATAGAATGGACTATTACTCAGCCTTAACAAAGGAGATCCTGTCAATTGCAACAACATGGGTGAAACTGGATGACATTATGCTGGGAAAATAGCTAGACACAGAAAGAAAAATATGGCACGATTGCTCTTATATGCAGAATCTTAAAAAAAGAAAGTCAACTACATAGAAAAGAAAGTAGAACAGTGGTTACCAGAGATGGCAGGGAGTGGGGGAAGGAAGAGGAATGGAAAGATGCCAATTAAGGGTTACAAAGTTGCAGTTATGAAGGATGAATAAATCTAGAAATCAAATGCACAGCATGAAGACTATAGCTAATTGTATTCTGTCATGCTGAAAATTTGCTAAGAGAATAGATTTTAGGTGTTTTTGGCACACGCACACACATGCACACAAACACACACAAAGATAATATGTGAGGTGACGGATATATTAATTGACTTGACTGTAGCAATCATTCCACTATGTATATATAATAAAACATCATGTTGTACACCTTAAATATACACAATAAAGTATATATATATTTTTAAAGTACATCAGTACATGTGCTGATCTATGCACTGGCAATTAAGTGCCATGGGCATCTGAAGAATTGAGTTTTATATGGTGGTCATAATCTGCTTTCCTACACAAAAAATTTATTCTCACAAGGCTTGATGCTAGAGTAACTTCCTCTTTCTACATTGAAATTTCACCATGCCTGCCATGCAGGTGGCAAAAGGCAGAATAGTCTAGAAGTGTTTGATAGGTCCACTTTAAATATGATTTAAGTGTGTCGTATTAAATGTTCCCTATGCACATTCTATCTAATTCATATACTACTGAATTGGAAATTGCTCTAATCATATTACACTGGATTCCCTTCACATACGTGAAACTCATACTAAATCCAATTTGGTTAAACTGTTTTTCAGTATATATCTCAGTCTTAATGTAGTAAAGTATTCCAGTTCTCTGCTGGAAAAAGTCAGTTATAACATTCTGGGAAAATCATCAATTTAGTCAGTGATTCATGCTGGAATAACGCCTTGCTTTCTAGTAAGAGATTCCTTGGAGTGGTGTCTACAGTTTAACAGTAGACAAGGCTTACAAGAACATTGTGCTGAACAAAAATTCCCTTCATAACTTTTGGAAATTGAGTTTGCACAAGAATATCTGAAATAGCACGTTACTGAAGGGTGGCCAAATTCAGTGCAGTCATCTCACATCATTTTCCAATTGCTGAATAACAGTATTCAAAGCTAAGATTGAA
The DNA here is from genome assembly GCA_027257055.1 of Cephalopachus bancanus. Classification (NCBI taxonomy): domain Eukaryota; kingdom Metazoa; phylum Chordata; class Mammalia; order Primates; family Tarsiidae; genus Cephalopachus; species Cephalopachus bancanus. Next base: position 16,791,381 of record JAPVLO010000005.1, on the reverse strand, counting down.
GTTCCACTGCTCTCAAATGTGTTTTTTTTTGTTCTGAGTTGGTTTATTTTCCTCCTGCAGTTTATCGCATTTTATATCCTGGGAATGGAACCACTGATCTCTACTAAGAGAACATATTTTTAATAATCTTTGTAGTCCTTCAGGTGCTTCGTGTCTCATGACTGAGCAATGGACTTAAAAACCCAGGCATTGTGGACTAGATCCCCAGGTCCTCCCCTAAGGTGCTATGAAAGTTTAGGCAAACCATGTGCTGTACCCTTGCCTCAATTTTTTCATCTGTATAATAGGAGAAGAACACTGATCTACAACACAGGACTATTCTCTGTCTTTAGGGGAGAAATGTTTACTAGTAGAATGGGCTACAAGATTATTAAATCAAAAATGTCATATTTTTAGGCAGTGAGATATTTGTGGAATCAGTCCTAGCATTTTGGTACTTTCATCTAGGAGAAAAGTATTTTAAAATGTGGAAATAAAAGGTATTTAAAAACTCATAGAAAAGGGAAACAAGTTTTTTTGTTGTTGTATTGAGTGTCAGGATTGGCACTCTATCTAGGAAATGGCCAACTTTAGAAATATTTCCAACAGTATTTGCACCTCACATCATCAACACCCTCATATGATACCCATAATTCTGGTGACATTGTATCCACAAAACTAAGGAAGGTGGAGATTTGAGGCTTTGCCTTAGTCGAGAATACACCGCTTAGGAAATAGAACGAGGAACAAGTTCCATTTTCCTGTGCTCCGCACTTGGTATTTCATATCAGGTCTCCAAAATGTCTCTTCGGTGAACCTAGGAAAGAAAGTGTGAATGTTTCCTTAGGTGTGCCCCATCCTGTCCCCTCACTATGTCACCACCCAAGATGGTTGAATTTCTATGGTGTGCCATACAACAGGGCATCATAGTATCCTATCTTATGCAAAATTGTGGTCTTCAAACAGAGATATTGGTAAGTGATCACTGTCCAACAGGCAGGCAAAGCTACTGTCCAAAGGACACAGATCGAATAGAAAGTGTAAGTCATTAATTCTTCCTGGATTCTCCTCTCTCACAAAGGCTGGTGTAGGTCATTTCCTCCACATTCCAGAATTCCTGACACAGTCTTCCATCATCTGCATCTACTGCGTGGCTTGGTCATTTTGTGCATAAGCATCTGTTTCCTTTACAAAACAGAGAGAACAGTAAAAACTAGAAGTTCTCTTTTCTCTTCCTTTGGCTGCCCCTTTCATTCGTGTGTTCATTCATTCATTCTTTTATCCAGCAAATGATTTTGAAGCCCCTACTCTGTGCCAGACACCTAATATATTATCTCATTTAATCTTTACAACTCCACCATCACTACTATTTTATTTTAGACTTTTTTTTTGAGTTGGAGTTTTGTTGTGTCACCCCGGCTAAAGTACAATGGCATGGTCACGCTTACCACAGCCTCGACTTCCTGGGCTCAAGTGATCCTCCCGCCTCAGCCTCCCAAGTCGCTGAGGTGCATGACCCCATGCCCGGCTAATTTTTTTTTTTGATTTTCTGTGAAGATGAGGTCTTGCTATGTTGCTCAGACAGGTCTCGAATTCCTGGGCTCAAGCGATCCTCCAGCCTTTGCTTTCCAAAATGCTGCGACTATAGGTGTGAGCCACTGTGCCTGGTTCAATCACTACTATTTTAAGGATAAAGAAATAAGAAGTCAGGTCACTTGCCCAAGTTCCCTGAGTCAGAAAAAAACAAAAAGGAGGAAACCAGGACTTAAAATTGTTGCGATCTCTTTGACAACAAAGTCCATGTTTTTTCCCCCTCCATCTTGCTACTTCTCAGGCTTAGAATGTTACATCAAAGCAACAGAAAGGAAAATGGTGTTTAAGGAAGAGTCTGTGTGTGCTTTTAATCTGGAAGGAGTGAATGACATCAGGGACACTGTAGAAGGTGTATGCATAAAGGGTGACTGACAACAGCACGTACTGAATGTATTTTGCAACCCTTAAATAACCAGCATGGCAGGTCACTTCTGTTAAATGGAGGTCACCTCAGATAGCCTGGAAACTTAAGCAAGTTTCCAAACTGGGAATACGATGTAAGAACCTCAGTGAAAGAACCCCAGAAATGCAGACCCTGGGGAAAGTGCTCTGGTTAGAGCTGGGAACCAGGACACAGTTTCCAGGAAAAGATTTAGAAGTTAAATGGCCCTTAAGGCTGATTTCTGCAGCTGGAAAAGGAGAATTCAAGACGTACAGGAACAGGTACCAATTAATGTTTGGCAGGAAGGCAAAAAAAGCCTCAGGAAAATGCCAAGGATTTCATCAGGATAAACTTGTACAAGAATGTTAAGTTCAAGAGCACCAGATGGCATTTTCTGAGGTACTTGGTATTATAAACAGAGATTTCTGATACAGACATTTCCTCAGAGACGGGGGAAAAGTCGTCCACAGATTTTTATTTGAGGACTGATAAGTGGCACCAAAGAAAGCTACATACAAATAACCATGTAGAGACATGGTAAAAGGAGCTAGGAAAAAAAGCCAATTCCCTTCTTCTGCCTGGATTTGTTTTCTTGGGTCTACATGAGGCTTATTGGTAATAAACAAGCTCAAAAAAGTAAACTTTGAGTGTATCTTTGAGGAAACTCACTTTTCATGTCTTTTTCCGGAAACCGTCCTTTTTGTGAGACTGGAAACCCTTTCTGCTATCTTTCGCCTGTCAAAAAAAGAAGATTGAGATTTTCCTCTTGGTTCATGTATAGCATAAGCCAAAGGCTCCCAAAGCTCTCCGAGTTATTTGAAAGAAAGCATTGAGACAAGTTTATTTTCATTCATGTTTTCATTCGTCTTTTCAAGATGCTAAAAGTAGGGCATTTGTTTCTCTACTTTGTAAACAAAGGTCTCCTGACTTTGTGTCCCACTCATTTCCTTTTCTGTCTCCCCACTCCCCACTCCACCCCCTCACCCGCCCCCAGCCAGCCACATCTTGTATCTTTTGTTACTTTAACTTCTACCTCTGTGTATTCTTCCATATGGCTTCATGTGCTTCAAATAAAAGCCCATTGTCCATCTGACAAGTCACTTTTCTGCCCTCTTTCATATCCCTCCTTATGAGTCACATCCCTTGGAAGTCCATCTTCCTTTCGGAGTGTCTCTCTGAACCACTTCAGATCCTGAAATGTTGAAGCGAATCACAACAGTGTCACATTTTCCTGACTTCATTGTCACATAAACACTCTCAGAAAACTTCCTCTCCGAAATGTTCCATTCTTTTCCTTTTATGATGTTGAGGGTCTGTTGTGATGAACAAAAGCACATTTATTTATAAAATATATTGAAGAGTCAGAAGGCGTCTGTAAGACCTAGACTAGACTTGTCTACCACCAAAGGGGCCCAGACCCCCTGCAGATGTCCACAGAACTAAGAAGATGGTGTATAGCATAGCTGTTAAGAGAAACACCTCTGGAATAAAACAGATCTAGTTTGAGTCCCAGCTTCATCACTTCCAGCGGATTAATCCTGCAAAGCCTCAGACTCTGCTTCTATAAAATAGGAATCAGAACATAACTCATGGCCTCATTGTGAGGGATTCAACTGAGATAATGAGTGAGAAGGACTCAGTGTGGTGCCTTCAAGACACACTGAATGTTCCTAAATGGGAATGATGATCGTCAGATGCTTAAAGGACATCCAGAGGACAGGTAGATGGTTAGGGAGGTAAACATGGCACACAATCCAACACAAAGTAGGCATGAGAAACAGATGGGGCTGTTCCTTCACTCGCTGGGAAGACAATCAGCTGGCTCAGAGGAACTGTGGGAACAGGCAGGTTACTGGGAGAGATGAACCTGTGTCAGGGATCCCCAGATAGGGCTAGGACTTTCAAGGCAGAAGCCCATAAATCACAGCAAGGAATCAAGATGAGTTTTAGGAATGACTCAATGCTGAGTTCTCCTCAAGGGCCTTGTATCCCTTCAACCTCAGACCACGACTGGTTTCTACACTAAGAAGCGACTGGTGGGTCCCAGGAGTATGCCAAGTAGCACCTTTCCTTAGAAGTCTGACACAACTATTTCTTTTTTTCACATAGTAAATATGCAAACATAATTTATCCTAAAATGAATCACTGAAAGGGCAGTTTGAATTTTCTCCATAATAGCTATGTTTGAAAAGACTCTTTCCTTAGATATTACATTTGAATATTCGTTTCTACCCAGTAACCTCCAGAACTTTCTTTGCTATATCTTGTTTTCCTGAGCAATGCTCTGCAAACTCTCCTCTTGGATTTTTCTGCTGGTTTTACCCTCAGCCCAAAACAGTTTTAGGCATAAATTTACTGGCAATATTTAGGGGATTGTCAACTTAACTTTTCCCTGTTCTTTGTATATCAGAGAAAATGCTGGAAAAAAAAAATCCATGAATCGGGCAGAAGACAGGTTAGGGCAGGGAAGGAGTGAGAGATTTTGCTGGCCAAAGAGATTTAGGTATTTCTCCATAACTGCGCATATCAGAGCGGAAAAGTTGTCTAGGCACTCTGTAGCTGTCATCTACAGGCTTAAAGTAGAAAGTGTGTGTTCAGGAAGTGGCTAGTGGAATTTCCCAACGGTAGACAGATAATCTTCAAGGTGGGGCAAGTGAAGAGTTGCTAATGGCCTCTGGCTAAGACAGGGAGTATTTATAAATCAGGCCTTTCTTCAGAAGGGGAGAGGGAGGGTGTCAGGTGTCTTCTCAGGATTGCTGAGAGATTCACTTTTCTGGATAAGGCTGGAGAGAGCCCAGCAATATCACCAAAAGAAACTTTAATCTTTAAAACCCACAACCTTTAGTGCTGGAATAAATGGACCAAAAAAATGACCCAAAGACAAAAAGAGGACAATTCAAGGACAGGTCAATGGCATCTGCGATAATGGAAAGAGATACTTCGAACATCTCCTTATTGTCGTCTATTTTAATTTATCTGTAATATTTCTCTCTCTCTCTCTTTCTCTCTCTTTTTTGTCTCCCCTTTTCATGCTTGGTAGTGAAAGTAAGCCAATTGTAAACCCTCGGGACCCCTTATTTGTTGATCTCGCTACTGCTACTCAAGGGTTCCCAGCTGTTTAACTCTCCAGATCCCCCGTATGCAGGGCCAGCACCAGGAACCAGGAGAGCTCCCTTCTCCTGGGAAGAAAGGCCTTCTCATGCTGGCCAGAAGGTGGATTTAAAATACCAAAGTACTAAGGTAGACACAACCAGATGATGTGCTTTCTCAAGGAATAAAGAAAAACAAAATAGAAAAGCAAAAAGAAAAGTGTCCGTTCCTTTTCTCCCGCAAATGAAACTGTAATTAAACTGTTTCTGAGGTATCACCATTCTGTATTGTTTCCACAAACCGGGGTAGGGTAGGAATTTACCCATGGAACAAGCTTCACAAAGTGAAAAGATGTGTGAGGATTCCACTACCAGATTAAACTCCCCCCATAGGCTCCCAAATCTGCATATTTGGAGCCTAAATGGGATTGGAATGGGAAGATCCTGGAATATTGATGTCTAGCTTCTAAGGGTATCAGCCCCTCCAAAAAAGTTCCTCCCAGGTTAATCATTTCAGTGGCCTCAACTCTCTCCTTGGCACTGAATTTTCTCTTGATTCTTTCCCACCCATGGATATAAACCCATCAAAGGGGAAATTATTTTATTCCAGAGCAGAGGCCTAAAAGACATGAGACTTTCTTGGGAAATCTGTGTATTTGGACATGACATCTCCTTAGAATCCTGAACCTTTTGGCTCCAAAGCTCCTCTCCGGGCCTTTTCAAGGCTGGCTTCCTGACTGTACCTTTGACCCCAGTGAGGTCTGGCCAGCATGTATTAGAGCACGACCTCTTACTTACTCATTGAGTAGACCCATATCAATTACTGTTTCATGCTTCGTTCCTGAGTTTGCCTTATCTCATCTTTCCTCCTTCTTCTGTTTCCTCAAATACCGTAATCTTTATTCTTGATACTCCTCCCCACCCCATTCCACACCATCAGTAAATCTCTGTGTAAGTGTAACTCAGTAGCCAGTGATAATGAATCACTTAAACCATCCACCCTCATTTTCCCCAGGAGACAACCAAACCAAACAACATTCTGGGCTTTGCTTTACAGGGATCAGGAATCCCAAACCTACCTACTTCAAAAATCTTAATACTAGATTACACCATATAATGGCTCAAAAAGGATCACTCTCTTTGGCTGAGACAACAACTTATTTCTTCCTAACTAAAGAGATTAACTATATCCCAGCACTCTGGGAGGCAGAGGCGAGAGGACTGCCTGAGCCCACAGGTTCAAGACCAGCCTGGTCAACATGATGAGACTTCGTCTCTGTAATAAATCAAAAAATTAGCTGGGCATGGTGGTGCATGCCTGTAGTTCTAGCTATTTGGAAGGCTGAAGTGGAAGGATTGTGTGAGCCCAGCAAGTTGAGGCTGTGGTGGCCATGAGCAGCGTGCCACTGCACTCCAGCCCGGGCAACAAAATGAGACTCCGAATAATAAAAAAAAAATTCCAGCTATCTGACCACATGGCTTACCAGTATCTTACAAGATATATAGGAACCCCTATATCCTTAACATTTGTCAAGATTTGTACCATACAGAAAATCCTCAATATACCTCGCAAGTTAAACCAGAGAAGGCCAAGTTTTTATGATCTGCATCTGCTCCTCTAATCTGTTCAATCAAGTTCATTATTACACTATTATATATACTGAGGGGCTGTATCGCATCTCACATTTATTTAGCAATGCATTCTACCTCATATAAACATAACATTTTTGTTTCAATTATGACCTTCAATTTGAAACTTTGTGTCCCCTGGACAGGATGAAGAAATAATTGAGCAAATCTTGGCCAGTCTTATAAAAATTAACAGATGCTGCTTTGAATAGAACCGTTCATGAGAGGCTTTCTGCTCTTTCATCTCCACATATGAGGTGGGTGGCAGGGGAGGGAGGAAGTAGATCAATGGCCAGAATCAAGTTTTGATCCCAGCTCTAACCCAAGCCCCACCCACAAACACCATCTAAAGCAAGACCACTTGTCAGCACCTCATTTATGAGCAGCATTATCAAAATCCCCCAGTGCACGGATGGTATCAAAGTTTCATTTTCATGGAAATGATTTATATGGTATCTTCTCTGTGAAGAATCAGGAAGGTCCATTCGGAATCTCCACTTTGAACATGGTGGTCTGAGTGCAGCTCCATGCTTCAGAGCCAGAAGCCTGCTGCAGCCTGCAGCGAAGCGTAGGCTACAGCTGTCCCCCAGAACCCAGCGAGATGAAGAACTTTGACGAGCTAAGGAAGAAAGTGAAGAGGAATGTTTTCCCTTCTGACATTTCTCTAACAACTGTGTCTAACCTGAAAATGTGGCTCCAATCCTTTTCAGAACTATTATTTTCTTTACAGCAAAGTTCTAAAAACTTGGTTTCTTTTGATTTCTCCCCCCTGGCAGGAAAATGACACATTTGGGGCCAAGGCATTAAAGCGTGGCCTCTTGGGAGGAGGGGGAGGGCCGTTGCTTTCGAGCCCACAAACAGTTGCAGGTGCAAAAAATGTGCACACAAAAGGGGAGGTCTGGTCGAGGCCCCTTTTAAAATGTGGCCTTTTAAGTTCAATAAATCTCTTTGCTCTTCCCCTTGTGAGCCGTGCTCCCCTCCCACGTCCTAACGCACATCCCAATGTGGCCTCCAGAAGGAATCTTCATGTTTGTTGTGAAGTTTTCCATAATTACATAATCGTTGAAGTCTGCGAGTTTGTGTCGAGGTGGCTGAAAAATGCAAGGCTGAGGATTACGGTAACATCTTAGATGGCTTCCTGGAAGAGCCAAGTGACTTTTCCCTGGGTCAGACTTAGATTGGCTGCCCTCGAGGTCTTCCCTCCCCCCACCCCTGTGAATCTCAGCCAAATGGGCATCTCTGCCGGCCAACTGCACCAAGGTGTTTCACGGCAGCTGTTTGTGTTGTGGGTGAACGCTACATACACACATTCTGCTGATTTGATTAAGAAGGCAGGGGCAATGAAGCCAGAGGGCTGTGGTTTCTTGGATGCCTTTGTGTCTCTGTGGTGACAAAGCCAGTGCTTAGCTTGTCTGGGCCGCGGAACCTTGAGTCATCTGGTGGTGTCTAGAAAGAAGCCCTGATTCCTTGCCTTGGGGTGTTAGGGGAAAGAAGAAAGAAGAAAGGAAAGGCTCCAGCTGAGTGTTAGGTGTGTTATGGAATTGGGTATCTGATATGCATCATTTTTCATGAGTTTTTGTAAGTCAGCTGGATATTGAAGATTATATATTCAAAGCCAAATAGAACCAGAAATAACTTTTCATTATCTGCAGTATCATCCCCTTAGAATCCACTTTCCCGGTACCTAACAATCCTTTGAAATGATTATTCATACACTTTTCAAACCCTTTCTCTCCCTCCTGTATTCAGTTCTCTGGGTGTGTTTGCTGTTTTCGTTTTTAATTCTGGCTCATGAATAGACAGACCCTAGTATTTTTTTAAAAAAGCACAGCTGAAGATGTGACAGTAGCTGATTATCTTCTAAATGAAAATAACTTTAACATATAGGAAATCTTTATACCGCTATCTTATTTGGCTAGTTTCCATGGAAACCATAAACTGTCTATCAATGGTCCCAAAACAAGGGAGTAGCTGTGAAATAAGAACTTCTTCATAGTCATATGGGGGAAATCTCTCCACTTTATTTTGTTTTGTAGTAAAGAGCCAAAACCTCAGATTTTGTCACTGTTGCCAGAATATAACATTTGATGCCCCCAAAAAGTGAAAGACAGATGGCTCTCAAGTGGAAATGGTATACATCTAATTTTTAGGAGCTTCAGGGTTGGTTTGACTGCCAATCACTACATTCAGGAAGCACAAAGTCTTTCTGTGGAGCAGTTGATCAGAGTTTGTGGATCCTCCATTTAAGATGCTCAAGTTCCTCTTCATTCTCCTTCCCTGAAAGACTCTATTGCCCTGCTCTCTGGAAAACCTCATTTCCACTGACATCAAGCTGCCCATCCATTCTGTTGGGTTTGCTCTCAGAGTTATTCTAGCTTCATAAATCCTGTATACATAGGGGCCCCACTCTTCTTCTATTCTCCCAAAGAGTTTCATCCAAGGCCAGTTAGGAACTGGGGCCACACAGCAGGAAGTGAGCAGTAGGCAAGCCAGCAAAGTGTTTTTGTTTGTTTTTTTGAGACAAGGTCACCTGGGCTGGAGTGTAGTGGTATAATCACGGATCACTGCAGCCTCAAACTCATGGGCTCAGCCCACCTCAGCCTCCTGAGTCACTTACAATTTTTTTGTAGAGATAGAGTCTCCATACGGTACCTTGGCTAGTCTCGAACTCCCGGCCTCAAGCTATCTTATTGCCTCAGACTCCCAAACACTAAGATGAGAGGCATGAACCACCATGCCCAGCTGAAAATCGGTGATGTAATATTGTTAGTTATATTGCATATTATCATGGCATAATAAGAATTATTATAAAAATTAATCAGAACAATTTAATCTTATTTTACCTAACTGTTACACAGCCATCCATGGCGATGCAACAAATTATCCCAAACTTTATGAAGTTAAAACAACAAACCCTTCATAGTTTCTGCTGTTCAGAAACCTAGGCATGAGTTAGCTGGGTACCTTGGCTCAGGATCTCTTCTAAGGCTACAATCAAGGTGTTGGCGGGAGCTCAGCTGGGAGAGCATCCCCTTCTGAGCTTACTCATTAGCAGGAGTCAGTTCTTTGTGGGTGTTGGCCTGAGGCCCTAGGTACTTCCTGGCTATTGACTGGAGAGATGATTTTCGTGCCAAGTAGACTTCTCTATAGGTGACTTACAGCATGGCAACTGACTTCCATCAGAGCAGGCCAGCAAGAGGATGAGAGCGGCCATACAGAAGGACAAACATATGAACTTCGCAGCAACTTGAATGGGTTTAGAGTTGATCATACTTAGTGATCTATCACAGAAACAAAGAACTGAGTACCCTATGTTCTCACTCATAAGCAGACCCTGAACATTTACCATAATACTGTAAGAAAGGGATTGGCAGTAGCGGAATACTGCCGGGGGAGGAACAACATCAGTAAGGGTAACTGATCTCAAAACAGGTGAATGGAGACCAAAAGAGAGACCCAAACTCTACCTGTATGATGACCACTTGTATACCTAGTCCTGAATTGTACCCCACATCTTGAAAATTAAAAAATATAAATAAATAAATAAACAAGAGGATGAGAGAGGACAAGCAAGAAGAAAGCCACAGGTTTTTTGTAGCCTAATCTTGAAAGTGACATCCATCTCTTTCTTCATATTTAACTGGTTAGAAGCAAGTCACTAAAGACAATCTACACTCAAAGGGAGAGAATTGGACAAAGAAATAAATACAAGGAAGTGGAGGGTCCTAGGAGTGATCCTATACGTAGACCACACACTCAGCATGCACAGAGGATCCTGCTTCTTCCTATAGTTACCTGGCCTCTGGCTATCATCAAAAATTGAGTCTTGTGGCTCAGCCAGTAATCCCAGCACTATGGGAGACTGAGGCGAGTGGATTGCCTGAGCCCACAGGTTCGAGACCAGCCCAGGCAACTTGGTGAGACCTCGTCTCTACAATAAATGAAATAAATTAACCAGGTGTGGTAGCGCGTGCCTACAGTTCTGGCTACTTGGAAGGCTGAGGCAGAAGGATCGCCAGCGCCCAGCAGGTCAATGCTGGGGTGGCTGTGAGTGTGCCACTGTACTCCAGCCTGGGTGATGGAGTGAGACTCCAACTCAAAAAAAGCGGTAAAAGGCCTCAGTAAAGGGCAGTACTTCATCTTTCTGCTGGTTCAAATTTCTAGATTATTAACAGATACACCTTTCCAATGCTTGTGGTATGGATCAGTGTTACAGACTCTGGCAAAGATAAGTGATCCATGTCCAAATTAAATGAAAAGGCCACTTGATGTTAGTTGTCTACTATTTTAGGGATCTATCTTCATATTAATTGCCTATGATATTAGCTATCTACTGCTATATAACAAATGACATGAACTTGATAGCTTAAAACAAATGAGCCTTTATTTTCTTACACACGGTTCTGTGGGTCAGAAATTTGGGAGTGACTTAGCTAGGCTGTTCTGTTTGGTGTCTCTCAAGAGGTTGCAGTCAAGATGTCGGCTAAAGCTGTGATCATCTGAAGGTTTGACTGAGACTGGAGGATCTACTTCCAAGGTGGCCACTCACAGGGCAAGTAAGTTAACGCTGGTTGTTGGTAAGAGGTCCCTCACCACGTGGGCCTCTCATGGGGCATGTCCTTATAACATGGCAGCTGGCTTTCCCCAATGAGAGAAAGAAATTTAAGAAGACTATGAAACTCATGGAAAATGTTTCCAACTTCAATAGTGAGTCTTGTCTTAGTCTTTGACCACATTGAAGGCACAAAATGTGATTTCCAGAATATTCAAGTCTACAATTCTATGCAATCGTGTGAAATGGTTCAACAAATGCCCATCCCCCAGAAAAGGACAAGAAGCCCTGTTGCTTATAGAGGTCAATACACAGACAGCAGATAGGCGCAGTAGTGGCAAATCAATCTTGGTTCACCTTCAATAGAAAGAGTATAAATATGACCAAGTAACCAAAAAGTACTGATAGATTTTGTCCATAAGACATACAATAAAAACATAAAACCAAAGCTGAAGGGCTCAACAAAATATTTGGAGCTCACATTGGTGGTGAGACTTGGCTTATCAGTGGCCTTGGGGAAGTAGAGATTCAAGGGCTCTCAGCTGTGGTTATCAGTAAGAGTCCTGGCCCACAGTAGAAAGGGTCGGGCAAATCTTGATAGGACCTCATTTGTTAAATCCCTCTGTCCAGAGATCATCAGGAACATACCTGTAGTGTGTGTAGGGGGAGGAGTTAGACTGATTTAGCCTGCACCACAAGAGAAAATACAAAACAAAGGAACCATGTAAAGAGTCAAAACAGAAGGCTTTTAGAGTAGGGTATGTGGAGGATATGGGGGCTGGAATCAATCCATAATTCCAGCATGGACTATTCAAAATTTACAAATGGTGCTATCTTGGAATAAGTATCCAAACAGAAAGGGATTATACAATTTGGACCTTAAATCATTCGTTGACCTTACTAGTCATAGGTAGATCATTTTGCAAGCCGTGGTTTCTGTTTCCAAGTCTCATCCTCAATTAACTCCTTCCCATTCCTTCATGCCTTATGAAGAGGTTGCCAACCAATGTGTATTTGATTAAAACATTCCTTCCATCCACTCATACCGTGATTTTACTAAGACACTCCCAAGCCTGGTGGGAAAGAAAGGTTTCGAGACTGAACCAATTCTATCTTTTTTGCACATAGTGTTTTCTCTAATCATAATTCCAGTGCAAAGTTCTACTCTTTCTTAAATACTCAGTTCAAAGTCATGTCCTTTAAGGATGAATTTTCCAATGTCTTCCCCTTGTTCCCTCCTCATTATCACCCACCCATCATCACCTCATCTGCTTGTAGGATAACATTATGCTCCCCCTTCATATTCCTGTTGCTTACTAGAGTGCTTAGTATGCAGTAGATGCTCAATATTTTTGAATTGTATTAGTAATATGTAATTAATTTGGCAGTAGTTATTCTCAAATACTCCAATATTCCTGTTATTTTAGCCCTTTATAATTCCCCTCTCTGAATTTTGGTTGCAAAGTTTAACATCATTGTTCTCTGACAGTTTCATAAGTGATTTTTGGGGTTTTTTTTTTTCCTTTTCTTTTCTTTTATCCCAACTATTAATTGTGAACTCCTGGGAATAGAAACAATTTCTTTTATTTATTTGGCATCCTCCCGTCCACTCCTCTACCCCTTCAGACTTAAGACAATTCTCATACTTTCTAAATATTTGTGGGATTTTATTTTCTTTTGAGATATTAAATTATATTGTCTCTTGTATTTCCCTCACTCCTAATTTTCTTCCATTCAAGAAGGCAGTTGGCATCAAACTTATGGCCTCAGGGAAGGATTGAGGCTAGGTGTGAAGCAGTAGCAGAGCCCCAGCCATTGTGGTGTAAAGGCCTAGACACTCAGGTGAATGGAGTAAGTTTGGAGGCTACCAGAAGAATGGATTCCCAGGTGTAGACAGAGTGTCTGGAGAAATGGTTAGAGCAGGTGATTGCCCAGCCTCCCTTTCACTGCCTCCAGCTAAGAGAGACAGTGAGAAATGCAGAGAGAGAAGAGAGGTCTGAAGGTCCGGGAAAGATGTGGACCCAGGCCCTACTTGCAAGGCGGTGATTCCAAGGAGGTGGCAAACCCTCCAAGAGGAATGGATACAAGGTTCATCTAGGATGACTGGCCAATGACTGTCTTACAAAAAGCCCCTGCCCTCATGTCTTGTGTTAGATTTCCCAGCAGTGTACCACACATTCTTGGGTTTGGGGAGGAGGGGGCTGAGTATTCTAGAAGGATTGAGAAGAACAGGGTTTGGGATCCAAAATTAAGTTCCTGTAATTTATAGATAACCTATTGATCTTGCACACTTGGATATATGAGAATTTATATAATGCTATATTTGTATAAATTGATTAATTTGTCAGTTATGTAAACATGATAGATAATTACACCTGTCACATCCTAGAAAGGGAAGAAAAGCTCATGTCTCATGATGTTAAAGGGGGATGTATTGCCTGATTTTGGAATCCAGCTCTGTCATTAATTATTTGTGTAACTTTGAGAAAATTATTTTACTTTTTTCGCTTCTAGTGTATCATATATTTTTAACAGTAGATACAATATTATCCACCTTGGGCTGATGTGAAGACAAATGGAGATAATATCTATAAAGTACATAACAGTAATAACTATTGTGTATTAATAGTACAAATTTTAGCTGGGCTCGGTGGCTCAGCCTGTAATCCCGCGGCTTTGGAAGGCTGAGGTGAGTGGATTGCCTGAGCCCGTGGGTTCGAGACCCGCCTGGGCAGCAAGACCTCATCTCTACAATAAATCAAAAAATCAGCCGGGTGTGGTAGCGCATGCCTGTAATTCCGGCTACTTGGAAGGCTGTGGCGGAAGGATCGTCGGAGCCCAGCAGGTTGAGGCTGCAGTGGTAACTTCTTTGGACTATGTAAAGAACCAGTCTGGGTGACAGAGTGAGACTCCAACTCAAAAAAAAAAAAATAGTACAAATTTTGGGGGGAGTAAAGAACCTTAACATTCATGTCAACCAATTAGTATTGATTGTATAATTTTGACAACAATAAGAAATATTTGTTCCTACCATATTCAAATTAATTAATTCTCAATCTTTCAAAAGGGGATATTTCTAAGTATGAGGTAATTGTTCAGATATTGTCGCTTTCCCCCATACCCGGCTTCTTTCTGCCCCTCCCCCAGGGAGCAACCTTGGTCAAGGCTGTTCTCTGAAGGGTGTGCGTATTCTCGATGATGAGTCATGGGGTGCAGGTGACCAAGCAAAGTTGAAAGCAATGTGGTCCCACGTGTAATCAATGTAATTGTAAACACGGAATAGGAATTTAATTAAATGACTTGCTTTCCTATAAAACTGTTTGCTGCACTGCCCCGAAGTGTGGTTTCTTTCCTCAACAACCAACTGTCGTCGGTGCCTCCTGGGAGTACTAATAAGCAAATATCTTTCCCTGCTGTACCTCGGGGTAACTTCTTTGGACTATGTAAAGAACCTTACGTTCAAGCCCTCTCAGATTTGGGGTTACCACTTTACAGTAAGGAAATTATAGCACTATTTATAGAAGACAAAAACAGTTCTCAACTAAAAAAACATAAAATAGTAAGAAAGCCATGTATCCATGACTTTTTGAACATTAAACAAAAGTGCCGATAAGGGCAACCCCTTCGGGTCCCCTCCCACTGTGGGAGCTTTTCTGTCCTCTCAATAAATCTTGCTTTTAAAAAAAAGCGTAGATAAGATAAAAACACAAATTATGAGATACTGTATAATTACAGCTGAATTAAATTGTATGTACTCCTATATTATATACACATGATAGAAAAGGAATCTTTTTTTTCCAGGATGAATTTACAACCATATGTCAATGAAATCTAATTTTTTGATGACAGATGGAACGCCATATATAATGAGAAATACGCTAAAAGCAAGAGCTGTAAATGGCAATCTTCTGACTTACTGTATGTGTCACAGGAAAGAGTGATTATTTCTCACAAGCAGAGGTGAAGTCAGGGACTATTATTGTCCATATTTAAGTGGTTTTGCTCTTTTCTTCAACATCCACCATGATTAAATAATGGTTTGGCTCACAAGAGACTATAACTTGGTGACTACACGTTCATTCCCAGTTAAGTTTGTAAACTTCTCTGGTGTTCAGCTTTAGGGAAGCACACTGGTAAGGAAACGCACCATGAAGTCAGAACCATCCAGGGTCAGCCAGACAGAAGGTTGCAATCTCAAGAAGAGGTAGCAAGTCGCTGGAGAGTGATCTTCCCAAGTTAACAAGTTAACATGTTTGATAGCCTCAGGTAACTCCTAGCCTCAGGTAACTGCAGAAGCCAGCCCTTAGAGAAGTATGCTTTGAAACCCTCCTCTTACTGAAAACCCAGGGCTGATGGAAGATCCCGAGTTTCACAAGATAATCAAGGAAGACAACTCTCAGGTAGTAGTTGATCAGGTCTTCAATGAGAGCCAGGTAGAAAGTATCAGTCACATTTCTGCTTCAGTATTTCAGGGAGGAAATGCCAGGGGCTTTGTGTTCCAAAATCTGTGATCTCAATCCTTTTTTTAACTGGTACCTCACTTCAGCCTCATAGGAAGTAGAAAGGTATATTTCATCAGGAGGAGCAGAAAGTCTTAGAATGGAATCAGATTAAAGAACTTCAGAAAAGGTGATTTACCTGAATGTCTTGTTTTTCTTTCTAATTAACACTAACATTTTTCTAATTAACACTGTAAGTCACAGTTACTAAACGTCTGCTTCCACAGTAGAAAGTTGGGGGTTTACAATGTTTAATATCAGATTAATGTTTAATGTTCAAAATTGTAATATAAATTCCTCTTGCTGCTAAAGAAACCAATCTCAGGTGAAAAGTATTGTGGGAAATTAACATTCTCCATCATTTTCTTTACTTTTTTTTTTGAGAAATACTAAGATAGGTCTTGTTTTAACGAACTTTCTCATTTGCTCATTATAAAAGAACAAATGTAGTGGACATGAGTCTCGCTTCCAGATGAAAAAAACCGAAACTAGGAGAAGTCAACTTGCTCAAGGTCCCACAACCTAGTAAATTGAAGAGAGGGAATTTGCAGCCAGGTATCTCTAATTTCCATAACCTTGCTTATTTCTCCACAATTGCTCCCTTCCATAGAATAACAGAAATACAAGTCTTTCTAAAGAAGAATATTATGTTATCATTTGGCAAAATAATTTTGCATTTTTAATCTTTTCTCACTGTACCTACTTTTATTTATATCTTGGTTAATGTATAAAAATAAAAATATTTCTCTTATCATTGAAATTTTGTGGTTTGACAAGATAATGAATTAGTCTCAGTTTTTAACCCATTCCTTGTGACAAGCTACTTATTTTTAGGGGATGAATTATTAGATTTGGCTCAGAATTTCTTTCTTTCTTTTGCACCAGAGTCTGTTACCCAGGCTGAAGTGAAGTGGCACGATCATAGCTTACCACAGCCTCAATCTCCTGGGCTCAGGCAATCCTTCCACGTCAGCCTCCTGAGTAGCTGGCACCATAGGCACACACCACCATGCTCAGCTTATTTTTTTATTTTTTTTAGAGACAAGGTCTCACTATGTTACCCATGATGGTCTTGAAATCCTGGGCTCAAGTGATCCTCCCACCTCAGATTCCAAAGTACTGGGACAGGTGTGAGCCACCGTACCTGGCCAGAATTACTTTCCTGGAAATTACTTGCTCACAAAGATTTACAGTCTCTCACCAGCTTTTTTCTATTCCTTCAATTTGGAAGACTAGACCCTAACATATACTTAGAAAAGAACTCTTGGTATTATGGTGTTCCTTTCATGTTAGGCCTTCTGATCCACTGATAAGAGGGGTGGGAAACAGATTTACAAAGAAGCTGAGGTATCACAAAATATGTAATCAGAAATATGCTTTATGAAAAACATTTCTAAATGTTTGATTCATGCTCTGTGAGATTATAACTTTTTTGTTTTTCCTTTCTGAAGATTCTTGTCATAGCTTATTAAGTTTGATCCCAGCTTATATATGTCTTTCCTATTTTTCATTATTTTAAAATGGGCTATTGGTGATATATATACAGTATTTTTGCCTTCCATATAAATATTACTGAATACTCTTTTGTTAAATTTTAATAATTAATTTCTTATCATAATTGTTTTACATAGGTATTAATATGGTTTGAAAACAATGATAATTGCCTTGAGAAAAAGAAAAATAGTACACAACATCCAGGAGCTGACCAGGCAATATCAATCAGGCCTTGGTGTTCTCCCATTAAATATAAACATTTCACAAAATAGCAACATCAGACAAAGCTTCTCTATGACCATCATAGATAAAAAAAAAAAAATGAGCATTTTGTAATCATGGCTGAATATAGACAAAACACGAATACTTACCAAGACACAAAATACCAACTATACCTCGTTTTGGTTAATATGTGTGATTGTTTTATTTTATTTTTACCAGTTAAAGTTTTAGCTTCAGTCTAGTCTCCTATGAATATGGTCATAGACTTACCCCCACTTCATGACAGCATCCTGTCCAGACATAACCCCTGCTTTCTTAAATCCTCTCCCCCGATTACTTAAACCCATGTTACATAAGTTCTTTCTAATGACTTGTTTATAAGACACGCAAAATTCTCCGTGCACTCCATTCCCCAGGAAGTTCATCTCTCATCTCTCATGTGGCAACGAGTAATAAACCCAAACTGTTCAGCCGCAGGTGGGTTCCTGGCAGTCTTTGTCTGGAAGACATTGGCAATCTCTTCATACTGAGCTTTTTTTTTCTCATTTCTTTTTCCTTTGACATTGTTTAGATTCTAAAGTAACAGAAAAATGATAGTGGCAGCAAACTCCTTGTTTAGAGAACTGATTCATGCTTTATCGTTGAATTACTATTTGCTCCTCTTTTAAGTTGGGTCTCTTTACCATATTAAGTGAAAATGATTCTATATACTTTGGAAAAAAATCTTTATTTTGAAAATGTCACAAAATTTTAATAATGGCTATTTTTAGTCTATTATTTACTTTTCTTTTTAAAATTATTATAATGAGGCATTATTTTTTTTTTTTTTTGAGTTGGAGTCTCACTCGGTTGCCCAGACTGGAGTGCAGTGGCCGCTTCCGGCCACCGCAGCCTCGCCTGCTGGGCTCCGGCAATCCTTCCGCCTCAGCCTTCCAAGTAGCTGGAATTACAGGCATGTGCTACCACGCCTGGCTGATTTTTTTGACTTATTGTAGAGATGAGGTCTTGCTGCCCAGGCGGGTCTCGAACCCGCGGGCTCAGGCAATCCACTCACCTCAGCCTCCCAAAGGTGCGGGATTACAGCTGAGCCACTGAGCCCGGCTGAGGCATTATTTTAATAGACTTTTCTCTCACAAACACAGGATAAACCCTTTTTGATCATGATAAATTGTTATTTTAATAGATTACAGCTTTAATAAAATTATGTCATTTATTAGTTTTATTCATTTAACAAATATTATTTAAATACTTTCTATATATATATATATATTTTTTTTTTTTTTTTTGAGTTGGAGTCTTACTCCTTCGCCCAGACTGGGGTGCAGTGGCAAGCATGCTCACAGCCACCTCAGTGTTGACCTTCTGGCCTCCAGCGATCCTTCCGCCCCAGCCTTCCGAGTAGCGGGAACTACAGACATGTGCTACCATGCTCAGCTATTTTTAATTTTATTGTAGAGACGGGGATTCGCCAAGTTGCCTGGGCTGGTCTTGAACCTGTGGGCTCAGGCAATCCACTCACTTCGGCCTCCCAAAGTGCTGGGATTACAGGCTGAGCCAATGAGCCCGGCCTCCTTTCTATATATTAAGCTCATCCTTAAGTCATAGAGATACTGCAAGTTTTAAAAATTATAGCCATGCGCGGTGACTCACACCTGTAATTCCAAAACTTTGGGAAGTAGAGGTAAGAGGACTGCCTGAGCCCTAGGATTCAAGATCAGCCTGAGCAACATGGTGAGACCTCGTCTCTACAATAAATCAGCAAATTAGTCAGGCATGATGGCGCGTGCCTGTAGCTCCAGCTAGTTGGAAGGCTGAGGCAGAAGGATTGCCTAAGCCCAGAAGGTCGAGGCTGCGTGAGCATGCCACCGCATCCAACCTGGATGACAGAGTGACACTCCAACTTAAAAAAAAATTAACAAAAAATACACAAATAAATAAAAATTATAGGGAGGGCAGTGACCGTGACTACAAAAACAGCATGAGAAATCCGGTGATTTCAAGAACCGTTCTGTGTCTTAGCTGTGGTCATGGTCACACAAATCTACCTGTGATAAGATCACATAGAACTGGACACACACAACACACACACACACACACACACACACACACACACCCCAAACACACAACACACACACACACAACACACACACACACACACACACACACACACACACACAGACACACCACACACACACAACACACACACACACACACACAGACACACACACACACACACACACGACACACACACACACACACACAACACACACACACACACACACACACAAACACACACACACACACAAAACACACAACACACACACACACACACACACACAACACACACACACACACACACACACACAAACACACACACACACACACACACACACAAACACACACACACAAACACACACACAAACACACAACACAGACACACACACACACACACACACACACACACAAATGAGCACATTTAAACCTGGTGAAATCGGAATCAGGTGGGTGGATTGCATCGATGTCAGCTTCCTAGTTGTGATGTTGTCCCCGTGTATTGCTATTTCAGGTGTTGCCATTGGAGGCAACCAGGCCAAAGGTGGACACAGGATCTCCTGGTCCTATTTCTTGCGTCTGCCTGTGTCTGATATTAAAATAAGAAGTTTTTTTAAAGCTCGGTGGCTCAGCCTGTAATCCCACTCCTTTGGGAGGCTGAGGTGAGTGGATTGCCTGAGCCCGTGGGTTCGAGACCCACCTGGGCAGTGAGACCTCATCTCTACAATAAATCAAAAAAAAAAAAAAAAAAAAAAAACTCAGCCGGGCGTGGTAGCATGCGCCTGTAATTCCGGCTACTTAGAAGGCTGAGGCAGAAGGATCGCCGGAGCCCAGCAGGTCGAGGCTGTGGTGGCCGGGAGCGGCCACTGCACTCCCGTCTGGGCGACAGAGTGAGACTCCAACTCAAAAAAAAAAAAAAAAAGTTATATAGTCACTCACATAAAGTAGCATACAATCTAGTCATAGAAATGGATAATAAACACCAAGAACTATATACTAACTACTATAATGTCATTAGAGAAATATCCAGCACCATAACTACATGTAACAAGGGTACCTAATCTGTACTCAAGGGTCAAGTAAAGCTTCTCTGAGGATGCAGCATTTAAAGTGATGTCTAAGGGCCGGGCTTGGTGGCTCAATCTACTCCCAGCACTTTGGGAGACTGAGACAAGTGGATTGTCAGAGTCTGCAGGTTTGAGACCAGCCAGGGCAACTTGGCGAGAGCTCATTATTAAAACAAATAAAAAAATTAGCTGGACGTGGTAGTGCATGCCTGTAGTTCCTGCTACTTGGAAGGTTGAGGTGGAAGGATTGCCGGAGCCCAGCAGGTCAACACGGGGGTGGCCATGAGTGTGCTACTGCTCTCCAGCCTGGGCGACAGAGTGAGACACCAACCCCACCCAAAATTAAATAAATAAATAAAGTGGAGCCTAAGAATGAGTTGGAATTGGCCAAACAAAAAGAGAGGCGCAAGATAGAACATATTCACCTTTGAAGGTATGGTGTCAGATAAGAGATAAACATGGACAGAAAAGGACCAGAAGAAAGGTTGATAGAGGGTGATACTGGAGAATTAGTTAGTTGACAGGTCATACTGGACCTTGTGGATTATAATAGGAAGCTATTAAAATACTTTAAGCAAGACAGTAAAAATACCTAATTTATATTTTTAAACTTTCATTTTTTGAGTCAAGTTCTCACTCTGTTGCCCAGGCAGAAGTGCAGTGGCACAATAATGGTTTACCACAGCCTTGACCTCTTGGGCTCAGGTAATCCTTCCAACTTAGCCTCCTGAGTAGCTGAGACTACAGGCACATCCCACCATGTCCAGCTAATTACTTTATTTTTTTTTGTAGAGATGAGGTCTTGCTGTGTTGCCCACGCTGGTCTTGACCTCTGGACTCAGCCAGTCCTCCCACCTTGGCTTCCCAAAGAGCTGGGATTACAAACATGAGCTACGACACTCAGCATATATATTTAAACTATTAAATTTGGTTTTTAGGTAGAGAACAGCTTGATTGAACAAGATACTCTAAATGTGCAGGAAAAAAAACTATTGTAGGGATCCAGGTTAATCCAGGTTACTCACAGGAACCCTTGGTATCGGGTAGAGGCTGTGAAGGTGGGAATGAGTGAATTCAAGAGAAATTGGACCAATTTGGTAATGGTTTGAATGTGAGATACTAGTCTCAAAGATTATAGTATCCAAATGTTGGCATGAAAAGTGGAATGGATGAAGAAGCCTTGTTCCCAGGTGGAGAGGATTGCAGGAAAAGCAGCTCAGAAGTGGGGTAGATTTTGTTTTAAATTTAAGATGCCTGTGAGACTTCCAAGTGGGGATTTCAAGTAGGCAATGAGATGTCTCCAACTGAGCCACAGGAAAGGAGGCATGGGTTAGTGGTCAAAGTGTTGAGTCTTGGGTGTATATATGATCTTTAAAGCCAAGAGGATAGAACGGTCATTAAGGGAGAGTGGGAAATGAAAGAAAAGGAGTGGTCCCTGGAGGAACTCCTGATGAACTTGAATATTTAAAGTTCAAGGGGAGGGGGAATTGCCAGCAAGAAGATCAGGAAGAAGTCAGAGAGAGAGAGAGAGTTGCCAGCAAGAAGATCGGGAAGAAGTCAGAGAGTGAGAGAGAGAGAGGCAATGCAGGAAGGATGTGAGGAAAGAGAGTTTTACCAAAGCAGGTAACCCCCTTAAATGCTCTGGGAAGGTATCAAGTCAGATAAGGGATACAAATGACCACTTGGCTTAGCAACATGGATTTTTTTTATAACTGAGGTGAAGAAGGAGAGAAGGAATGCAAATGGAGATCAAGTTTCAAACATGGGTGGAGGAAGATGAAAGAGTTGTCAGGTGATATCTGTTTTCTCTACATAATATAGACATTGGGGAAAGAAGTCTTGAGGGGAACGAGGAAGATGTAAGATGGTTCTTGCAAGAGAGGATAGTGAGTAGACTAGAAAAACATTTCAACTACAAAGATCAATTTTCATCAAAGTTTAAATATGTGGAAATTATACCAATTTGGCATAGGAAGACTCAATATTGTAAAGATGTTAATGCTGTTAATATTTGTCATTCCATTTGATGAAATAATCATAATCAATAAAATTACGATTATATTTTACATTTATAGAGGTCTTACGGGTCAGGCATTGGGTTAAATGCTCATAAGGGCCTAAGCAAAATCCCAAGTTCAGACAAACTTGCAAAATGACTGTAAAGTTTATCTGAAAAGTAAACATGTGAGAATAGCAAAGAAAATTCTGGGAAAGAAAAAAGCAAGTGTGGATTAACCAACTGTAATTGTGGTTTGCAACAATAGAGAACTCAATGGAAAGAACTCAAAAATAGTCGCAAGTTATGGGTAATGTCAGTGAAGTTAGGGTTTCTAACTGGGTTTACATTAAAAAGTTTTGGGACACCTGAATAGTTGTTAGGAAAATAATATAGCCAGATTTCTACATAATTCCATACCCAAAATACACAGAGCAAAGCTATGAATGTAAAAAAAGAAAATCAATCTGCTAAAATAATACAAAACTGTAAATATTTTTATAATATTGAACTAGAAACCATTTAACAATACACAGTAATAGTCATTATTGAGTTGGCAGAATCAAACATACTGTCACATGTATGCACATCTACACACACAGTGCCAAAAGACAAAATGGACAATATTGTCCATTTTTCAGATTAAAAGATTGAGCTTCCAGAAAACAATTACAAATACAAGGAGCCTATTTTTAATAAGAAGGGCAAGAGTCATACATAGAAAGATAGCTCAGAGTAAAAAAAACACATGGTTAATAAACATGTGAAAAGATACTCAAATTTTGTCACAAATTTTAAAGAATAAAAATTTAAACAATGTGATATTTTTCACTTATCAGTTTAATAATTCAAACTGATATATTTCTGAACAGCTACTATGTGCTGGTTGTGTTTAAAACTTCCTTATTCATATTTTACATATTTATTTCAAGAATATTTTCCATAATAAACTATTTTTAATGCTATGATCAAGAATTTGAATGGAAGCAGACCCTCTAAAAATTTTGATAATACTTGGAAGAATTTTTTTCTTAAGTAAAAATTTTTCTCAGCAATCTTATTTATATGTTGAATTCGATTAACACATTTTTTCATGGACAATGTACAATCTTCAACCTGACTTTTTAATGCTCACAAAATCAGTTGTTTCCTCTTGTTTAATTATACTTTATTGAATTGATAATATTGCTGAGATTGCAAAGTTAACACTGGAATGTTGAAGACAAATCTGACCAGAGTTACAGCACACTGACTTCTCTTTTATTAGCTAGAGATGAGAACAGCAGTTGGTGAGAAGAAATATTTCATCATTTCTTCATCTCTTCATTCTTTCATTCAACAAATACGCACTGTGTTTACTCTCTGCCAGCACAAAGCTAGGTACTAGAAAAACCATGATGAACAGGAGAGAGAGGATTCCCTACCCTCAGATTTTACCAACCAGCTAGGGATACCGGGAAGTAAACTGCTAAGAAGAACACTTTATTAGAAGAACTTGCATTTGTATCAAGTCACCAGAAGCCTTTCCCTGTCACCTTCCCTTCCAGTCCGGGAGCAAAGTAGTACCAGGCAGGGTAACATGTTTCTTCTGTGATTATACAGGATACTCATTTGGGAGTGATGGAAGCACCTTATTTCAAGTATCTTCCTAAACTATATGTGACGTCTAAATACAGCTAGGTCATTGACTTTCTCCAAATTAATAATACTAAACTTTTTGGCAACATGATAAGAGATTTTCTAGGTCTAAATGAGTCATCAGGAATGAGTAAATCCCAGACATAATAAATGTTCTATAATTAAGAAGATAAAGATGTATGTTAAGAAGCATAATAAATCTTAGACTAACCTCAAAATGTGTCCATTTGTCTTTGTCAATAAATACTGGAAAGAACCAAAAGATATAGCCAAACATGAAACTCCAGATAGTCTGTGCTTTTAAAAACTCACTAAGCTAATACGTAGTTTCTTAGAAAAAAACTCATAGTATATGCTGAAGAATTAAGAGCTTCACATGTTACTTTATAGAGTTCCTAAATTATATTAGATTAAATAGTATAAAATTGTTGAAATTTAATTTTTTCTTGATAAAATTGGCAATTTTACAATTCATTCTAAGAGTATGACATCATTTCAATTCCTATGAGAAAATTTTTGTGTAATGGGTAATTTATAGTGCTCTCACTTTTAACCAGAAACTGTACTAAGCCCTGTGTGACTTTAGTCCAAGGGCTTTATATGGGATCCAAAAAACTTTAGGCTAGAATTGTGGAGAATCTTTGAACATAGATGAAAAGAATTTACATATTTATTCTCACCAACCACAAATTGGAATTTAGTATTTCTTTCAACTGCAGATGCAAAGAGCCAACTTTGATGATGTTAGTGGTAATATTAGTGTCCTCAGTGGAAATCACATATTTTCATATTATATTACAGTTGTTACAGGTATCTCAAAATATATTTACATTCACCACAAACTTGAAATTTCCTGTTGACATCAAACTCACTTTTAGCTCTTTTTTTTTTTTTTTTTTAGTTGGAGTTTCACTCCGTCGTCCAGACTGGAGTGCAGTGGCACACTTCCGGCCACCGCAGCTTCGACCTGTTGGACTCCAGTGATCTTTCCGCCTCAGCCTTCCAAGTAGCTGGAACTACAGGCACCCACTACCACGCCTGGCTAATTTTTGTTTTATTGTAGAGATGAGGTCTCGCCAAGTTGCGTGGGTGGGTCTTGAACCCGCGGGTTCAGGCAATCCACTCACCTCGGCCTCCCAAAGCACTGGGATTACGGGCTGAGCCACCAAGTTTGGCCACTTTTAGATCTTTTATGCAATGTAAAAAATACGAATTTGTAAATCACAAATTTGAAATATATATATTTTGGCAACAGTGTGATTAGTTAGCTTTACACGATTACATATTTTATTTTATGTATTTAAAATATTCTGAGAAGGCATTCCAAGGGTTCCTTCAGACAGCCAGATGAATCCATGGCACAAAAAGTTAAGATTCCCTCATGTCTTTTGATCCCAGTAGCTACTCTGTAGGGTAGACAATATGATCATCCCTTTGTACAGAAAAAAATGGTTGGGTCACTTGCTAAAGGTACACAGCTAATAAATTACACAATCATTTTCACAATGGGCATGGCTTCAAAGCCCATGCTTTTAACCAGGCTCTATATCTTCATTCCTCTAGGAAATTGCCAGGTGACCAATGAAGACCATCATAGTCAAGCTATAGATGACCATCAAAAACATCCTTGGGCTGCAGCAAGGATTATACTACAACCCATTGAAAAAAAAGTGTTGTCCATGATAGTTCATAAGTTTGCAATATGAACAAGAAGACATAAAATAATAAGAGTGGGTTTTTAGCAATGGCCATTTCTATGAGTGGGTGAAGACCTCAGAGATGTCAAAAAGTTGAGAGGAGACAGACATCCTAGCACAGGGAAGTATGTTAAGGTTGTACCTGGTGACATTTATGTTTTATTCAGTTGGTAACCTCTGCCTTCTTTCTACATCTGTGCTATGATTTGACTGTCCCTTCAAAAATCATGTTGAAATTGAATTGCCATTGTGATGGTATTCAGAAGTGGGATCCTCAAGGGGTGATTAGGTCATGAGGAATCCATCTTAATGAATGGACTAATGCCATTATCATAAGAGTAGATCAGTTATTGTGGGAGTGGGACCCTGATAAAAGGATAAGTTCAGGCTCTATTTTCTCTCCATTTCCTACATTTGCTTCCACTTCACTTCTGCCATAGAGTGGCCTTTGCCAGATGCCAGTGCTGTGCTCTTGGACTTTGTGGTCTCCAGAACCATGAGCCAAATAAACTTCTATTCCTTATAAATTGCCTAGTCTGTAGTGTTCTGTTATAGAAACAGTAAACAAACTAAGCCGGTCTGATTTTATCCTTCTTTCTCTCCTCCGTCTCCATTCAGTTTTAAATTTAGATTTCTATCCTGCTTCTCCATGTCCTAGCCAGTTCTCAGTTTGAAATAGAGGAAACTATACCAGGTTGTATCAGATGAAATTCAAACTTATATATTTATCCATCCAGTTGGGCTTTCATTGGTTTTCACATATGATGGGAAAAGATGAATGATATAAAGTAAGACAGAGATTCCTCACCTAACCAAGAAAGCACTAGGATTCCATGCATATCATTTCCCTTGTTTTTAATACATTGATTATTGATTAATGTGCCAGATCCTGGGCTAGCTCAAGGAGATACCCAAGTGCCCTTCAGTCCTACCAGGGTGAACAGATATTAACAAATACCACCCTCCTATGCTCTACTTGTTCTATTTATGTAACAATTGTTGTAGATATAATGGTTATGTTCATTTTAATTAAAGATCAGTAAAGCTCTCCAGGACACCCTACCATCTCTAGGATACCATGTCTGGGAAACAGCCCACTAGGGTAATGCGTTGGTGATCTTCCACTGTAGCTGTTCATTGATTTATTGCCATCAATCTCCCAATGAATGATGTGGCGATTTAGAGACCATGACTCTTCATTCATTGACCTGGGTTTACATTCCCACCTCCGCATTCCTAGAGAGATAGCCTTGGGCAAGTTAGTTAACCTCTCTGTGACTTAGCTTCTTCATCTATAAATTGAAGTTGATAACATAACTCGCTTCATGAGGTTGTTGTAGGGATTAGAAGAGATGTTTGCAAAATATATGGCATACATGGTTTAATAAATGTTGACCTTGTTACTTCATTGAATCATAATAACAACTCTATGAAATAAGAATTGGAGCACCATTTTAATATATAAGAAAATAAAATCACCAGGGTAGTGGCTCACATCAGTAACCCCATCAGTTTGGTAGGCAGAGGTGAAAGGATTACCTGAGTGAGCCCAGTGGTTCGAGACCAGCCCAGGCAACTTGGTGAGACCTCATCTCTACAGTAAATTTTTTTAAAAAGCTGGAACTGTAGGCGTGATGGCACACACCTATAGTTCCAGCTACTTGGAAGGCTGACGTGGAAGGATCATCTGAACCCAGCAGGTTGAGGCTGTGGTGGCTGTGATTATGCCACTGAACTCTAGCCTGGGCAAGAGTGAGACTCTGACTCAAAAAAAAAAAAGAAAAGAAAAGAAAAAGAAAAGAGAGGAGGAGGAGAAAAGAAAAAAAACAAAATTCAGCAAAATTGAATAACTGGAAGGAAGAAAGGAAGGAAGGAAGGAAGGAGGAAGGAAGGAAGGAAGAAAGGAAACACAGTCAGAAAGGTGCAGTGTCAGGATTGGTTTACTGGTGGGTGTGACTGAGAGGTCACATCTGGTCATGTGTACCACCCCTGGGTCCTTGGTGTGTTGAATGTGCTGCTCAGGCAGCTGCAGGATACTTCACGTATGAAACCGCCCCCTCCCACCCCCATCATCACATCACAAAATAGTTTATATTCATTATCACTGAATTTCACAAACCCCCATGAAATTAAAATACTTATTGGTATCATAATCTTTGATGAAATTACAAAGAATCCATAGCCCCTTAACAAAATGCTATGTCAAAATTTATGTAAGACTGGGCTCGGTGGTTCAGCCTGTAATCCCAACACTTTGGGAGGCCAAGGCGAGTGGATTGCTTGAGCCTGTGGGTTCGAGAACAGCCCGGGCAACCTGGTGAGACCTCGTCTCTACAATAAATTTTTAAAAAATTAGCCGGGTGTGGTAGCGTTTGCCTGTAGTTCTAGCTACTTGAAAGGCTGAGGTGGCAGGATCGCCGGAACCCAACAAGTCGAAGATGGGGTGGCTGTGAGTATACACTGCAGCCTGGACCACAAAGTGAGACTCCAGCTCAAAAAAAAAAAAAAAAAAAAAGAAAGAAAAAAAGGTTATGCAAAAATTAGAAAGTGAGGGATTTAACTAAAAAGAACATACTGACTAGTAGATTTCTCTGGATGAGAGTAAAGTGGTTCCGGTAGACTCAGGACTTGCCTTTTGCCAAAGTCCACAGGAGGGAAGGTGTTATCTTTCTCTGCCAAACTCCAGGCTCACAAGACAAGGCATATTACAGAAAAAGAAAGTCAAGAGGTTATCTACCACAAACATTAAAGAGTCTGAATAGTCAGGGAACAGTGTTGGGGATGAAATTCTCAAAGATCTTATCACTGGACTGATGGCTTTAAAAGTGAACTTTTTCCTTCTATATGGCATTCATGAAATTACACCATAAATAACTGCCCAGGATTATACTTAGCCTGGGTATTAACCATTTCATAGCTCTGTGTCTGTGTTGACCCATGAATCTCCTTTCTCTAAAACAAATGTTCCAAAAAAGTCCTGATGACTTTTTTTTTTTTTTTTTTTGAGTCAGAGTCTTGTTCTGTTGCCCAGACTGGAGTGGAGTGGTATGATCATGGGCCACCGCAGCCTTGACCTGCTGGGCTCAGGTGACCCTTCCACCTCAGCTTTCTGAGTAGCTGGAGCTACAGGTGTGCACCACCGCATCCAGCTACTTTTTTGATTTATTGTAGAGACGATGTCTTGCCAAATTGCCCAGGCTGGTTTTTTAACCCCTAGACTCAGACAATTGATTCTCTCACCTCCACCTCTCAAAGTGCTAAGATCACAGGCATAAGCCAGTGAACCAGCTATGTTGACTTTTGAAAGAACATTCAACTGAGCTTTAAGAGTATCTTGGGCTCATTCAAAAAGTGAATTCCAAGTCAATCATAGATGAAAATACGTGGTCTAGAGTATTTATCTTCATTGTTGATATGTACTATTTTCTCATCTCAATTCTCTACCCAAAGATACTTTACCCCTAAAACAGCAGGTTCTACAATGATATTTATACTTTTTAAAATCCAATCAATAGTCTATTGTTTTCTGGCTATGGTCATGCCAGAGAAAGTTTGCCTTTGGAGTGGGAGGGATACACCATCCGTGTGTGCCCACAGGCAAGTTCCCATGCTGGTAAACAGCTTCCCAAAGGAAGCTTGTTCAGCACATAAAGTTGCCACAGAACTGTTCAGCTGTGAAGTGGAGAACTCTGGGCCCTTTTCTCCTGGAAGGTGAATAGAAACAAATATAGTATTTCATCGTTTCAATTAGGAGTAACAGAATATCCAAAATAAAAATCCTCCCAACTCAGATAACCAGAGAAGAGCCAACAACTCATCTCTCTGGGGTCAGTTTGCCTTTGGTAAATATGCAGGACTGAACAGAACAGCTCTAAGAGGTCCCATGGTGCTGGTGTTGATGCTGCCAGGGCGATGGCTGAACTCAGAATCATCTAATTACAGAGAAGTTTGGAGACAAATAGATAACATGGGAAAAGGAATTTATTGAAGATTTAAAAGAGGTTAGAATTTTAATTCCTTCTCTCTGAAGCTTCTTTTGGGAGCCTATTAATTCTTTGTCCTTCGATTGGCTTTTAGAATGGCACGAGAATCATTTTCTAGATAAAGAGCTGGGAAGAAAACCCAAATTCACAAGTATCACTCAGGAAAACTTCCTAGCATTTGCAAAACTCAATATCATATATTAGTTCTCACAACAAATATTTCCCAATGTCTATTATCTACTAGACTCTGTGCATAGGAGTAAGGTTTATCAAATCAAAATTTTACAAAAAGAAGATACACCTAATTTTATCTAAATAAAAGACAAAAATAACATAATTTTCTTGATGTGTACAATCATTCTATCCTCTTTCAATTTTTAACATTATTTTTTGACATGATGCAGATAAGGGAACACAAAGAACTCATTCATTCCTCTAGAGAACTTTGAAGCAAGGCAAGATCATAGTCTCTAATTCAGTCATGTGATGACCAACATATTGGTGAGCTGCTCAATCAATTATTTCAAAGTCTTCACCTAGTTTTGAAATCCCAAAGGGCCACACCTGTCCTTGGCCCAAACATGCCATTCTCATTAAGTATGAGTGGGATATATTCTTACAGGCAAAGGGCAATTTGTAGCCCCAATTCTGCAAGAAAAAGCACGATTCACATTGACATTATCTTAGTCCTGGCTTCTCATAAGCTAGTTTATCTTATCTACCATGCACCTTGACACGTCTTCTGTTTCTCTCAGTCTGACTACACAGACTAAAACTCTGGGATGAGAAGGGCTTTTTTGTTCTTATAATCTTTTTGTAAGCCTTATTCAATAATCAAGTAAATCCAGGTGGATTTATTTTTTAAATGGTTGAACAGAGACTGGGAATGTTTGGAGACTAACGGTGTCATGCAAAGAACATCCGCCACAGTAACTATCTGCCCTCAAATGTATCAGAAACCTGTATCTACCCTTCACTCCTTATGGCTCGGGAGTTCACTTGCACCGATGTGTCCCTAAATTCTTCATTCAAGAGCATCCCACTAATTGATGAATCGATGCTCTGGGGGAAAGGAAAGGCAGATGGTGCAAAAGAGGAGGTGTTTTGAAAAGATTATCCTTAATCATAATGATAAAGAGCAGAGAAGAAAGGTGAATGAGCCCAGTAAATATGGTTAAGTCATCTGCTTTAAGGATGTCCAGATTGGGAAGTACAGTTTTCAATGTGAAAATTGACAGAAGACAGAAGGAAGGCACAGGAGGAAGGAGGGGACAGAATTCCCAGTCAAAGCTGCTCTGATGGCAACTCCCAGGAAGGAAGGGTCAAAATGAAAACAAGACCGTCAGAGCCGGTCAGCCATCTTAGCATGCTGGCAGGGACATGTTGGCTTCCAGTGTTGCGGAGAGTCATCATAGCATTGTCCAGTAATTGCTGAGCCCTCTGGAGTTCATATGAGCATTCACAGCATTGTCCAAATGCCCAGTACAAGGTGAGGTCAGAATTAGGAGCTATTTGTTTCTATCTTATTGATGAAAATCCTGAGACAGCGGGAGAATTAGTAGCTTACTCATAGTCACATGACTAGAAAGTGACAGAGCTGTGACTGAAACTCATCTCTTTGGATTCCATGTGCTATGCTCATTTTCACAGGACTCAGGTGCTGCAACAACCTATTTTGTGATTTGTTCTAGGGTGTCACATTGACATGTTCAAATTCAAGTGGAATTGCGAATCTAGCACCTAAGAACTAGAAGGAGAGAGTGAGCATTAGATGAGACTTCCAACCTTCTAAACGGCATTAATGTGATACAACGGGGAATTAAATATTGAGCTAGGATGAATCAAAACATGGACACAAAAGGGTTGTGTGTGTGTGTGAAAGAGAGAGAGAGAGGAAAAATGATAGGGGAGAGGACAACCTGTGAGTTTTCTACTTTCTACTTTCTATAATATATTCAATAAGCTGAGAGAGACAGAAATGGATCATTCTTATATTCAAATTATACACCATGACTGAGAAGTGTTCTTTGTGCAGATGTCTGACTTTTCTAAGTTTTTGTTTGCTTTTCTTGTAATCAGAGCAAAGACTAAACAAGAGTGGTGAATCCTTACTGACCACATGCTGATTTTCTTCTTATTTCAGTGTCTCCGTTTTTTTTGTGGGGGACTGGGGAAAACGCCCAGTGGATGAACTGAGTGCGTGCAGCAGCACGCCATCCGGGAAAGGGTAATGACTGTGGCCTGCAGCACACATCAGCTGACTTGTAAAATTTCCTGACAGCACTTATTGCATGTTGTAAAACCCATGGGCATGTACTTAGGGAGAATCCTCATAGCCACAATTACACTCTATGTGCCCAAAAGTCCTTGTCAGCCAAGTTAGTGGCATCAGTGGTAAAGTGAATTTTCTTCCCAGGAAAACTTGAAGTAAATGCCAGTAGAATTAAGTGCACGTTAAACACACACATACACACACACACACACACACACACACACACACACACACACACACATTTTTTAAAAATAGGTGAGGTGAATACCCCTAATATTGTTCACTATTATCAAATGTCCTCCCCTCAGGCTCCTACAAGTGATTTTCCTAGTAATGGGGGT
Organism: Cephalopachus bancanus; assembly: GCA_027257055.1. NCBI lineage: Eukaryota > Metazoa > Chordata > Mammalia > Primates > Tarsiidae > Cephalopachus > Cephalopachus bancanus. Next base: position 16,758,896 of record JAPVLO010000005.1, on the reverse strand, counting down.
GAGTTTGGGTTACCCTGAAAATACTTCCTAGAGGTGTGGTCTACATGAGCTGTTCCATTTCTGAACTTTCCATTTCTGCTTCAAACCAGCAGGGTCCTATTTTTACCTCTCCTCCCTTCTTCTCCACTGAAATGGCTTCGCAAGATTACCATAGGCCAGGCGCAGTGGCTTATACCTGTAATCCCAGTACTGGGAGGCTGAGGTGGGAGGATCACTTGAGCCCAGGAGTTCAAGACCAGCCTGGGCAACATAGCGAGACCTCATCTCTACCAAAAAAAAATCTGGGCATGGTGGCACATGCCTGTAGTCCCAGCTATTCAGGAGGCTGAGGCACAAGCATCACCTGAACCCAAAGTGTTGAGGCTGCAGTGAGCCAGGATCATGCCACTACATTACAAACTTGGTGACAGAGAGAAATCTCAACTCAAAAACAAAAACAAACAAACAAAAAAAACCAAACAAATAAAAAACCACCAGGAATCTTCTTTTCTTACTTCTGGTTATGGCTTTCTTCTTCACTTAGCATTACAGAGTCTCATAATTCTTCTCCAATCTTCTCAGCATGCTTTGCAGATTCCTCTTTATTCTCCAGGCCCTGAATTCAGTGATGTTTTATCTTCAGGGTTGTGAACCCTTGAGAATCTGATCGAGTTAACAGAAGCTTTTCCGAGACAGGTGTACATAATCCGATACACAGAAAAAATTTGACCCAAGTGAGATACCACACACCTAATGACTAAAAATAATCATAAAATGAATTATCCCAACAATTCTAAGTGCTGACAAGAATGCAGAGTAGCTAGAATTTCATTCGCTGCATATGGGAATGCAAAATGGTGTCACCACTTTGGAAAACAGTTTGGCAATTTCTTACAAAGTTAAATATGTGTCTACCATATGACCCAACAATCCCACTCCTAAGTATTTACCTAAAATAAATGAAAACTTATGTTCGCACAAAATCTGTATGCAAATGTTTACAGTGGCTTTATTAAAAAATCAACAAAAACTGGAAGCAACTCAAATATACATCAACTGGTGAATGGATAAATAAACTATGGTATATCGACGCAATGAAATATTGCTCAGCAATGAAAAGGAATGAACTACTGATGCTCATAATAACTTGGATAAATCTCCAGTACATTGTGCTAAGTAAAGGAAGCCAAACTCAAAAGACTACATACATAGTCCAATATTCATATACTGTATGATTCCTTCTGTAGGACATTCTGGAAAGGCAAAAATATAGGATCAGCAAACTGACTAGTGGTTGCCAAGGGGCTGGGGCATGGGGGGAGACTGGCTACTGGAGCATGCAGGAATTTTTGGAAAGGAATGAAAATGCTCTAGACCCTGATTATGGTGGTAGTTACACAATTATACATATTGGTCTAAACTCATAGGAGTATGCATTCTAAAAAGTATGACTATTAACTGTGTCAATGTATACGTCAATAAATCTATGAAAAATCTGTTTTTTGTTTTGCTCACAGTGTCAGGGCTGTTGTGGTCCAGGGATGCCAGATGAATATTTCCTTCACCAAAACTGTCCCCCCTTTTTCCTGCTTTTCCTCTCTGTGCTTTCTTCCTCATCTTCTCTTATGGTTTCAAGCACAGTCTCTATATTGGTGATTCCAAATTGTACATCTCCTAACTTCCAACTCAAAACTTCTCCTGACAATTTAAAATCACCTTGTTCAAAACCTGCACTCTCTTGGACATTTTTTTCCAGAACTGTACCTTCTGTGTTTCCTGTATGCCCCACTTAAAAACCTCTGCCCTCAGGCCACTTGTATAGTCCTCATCCTTAACTGCTCACTCTCTGTTCATATCTTATCAGTCACTAAATCCTGTGGGTTCTACTTTCTAAGTTCTTATCAAACAACCCTATCCCTTCCCTCATACATCCCAAACTGCTTCCTAAATTCATGCCCTCACATATCTTCCTTAGACCATATAAATAGCCTCTTCTACCACTAAGCCCTCTCTCTCAATTCACATCTCGTTAACATGGCACGAGTGTTGGGTTACCTGTTTCCTTTGTTCAAAAACTTGCATAGTTTCTCACACCTAGTGCGGTGAAGTATGGTCTTCTTAGTCTGCTTTTTAAGCCTCTGGATGATGGAGTTCAAACACCTTTTCATGTCCCATCTCCAACCACATCTTTTCACAAACACCAGCCTCTGGAAACATTATCAATAATATACTTTCAGGGCCCTGCAGAGACCACATGTTTACATTCTCCTGGCTTGTGCTAGTCCTCTTCCTAGAACACCCTTCCTCTAAAACTGCTTGACTAATGACAACATTTCTATTCTTTAGATGTGGTCCCAATATCACTATAATGAACCATTCCCCAGTTATTCCTCTCAGAACTAATTACTCTCTTCTTTGGCACATCTTTGGCATGACTGTGTGTGTGTCTGTATGGTGTGTGTGTGTGTGTGTGTGTGTGTGTGTGTGTGTGTGTGTGTGTGTGACTTAACACAATTAGTGAAAAAATTGAAGTTATTTATGTATATGGCTAGTAAGTCAGCCACTTCGGGACTGGAAGCATGTCTTATTCACATTTATTAATCACACACCAGACTAGTAAAGACTTCTCCCAAAAAAGATATTAAATATTTGCTGAACTAAATTTAATTTAGACCATCTTCTAAAGTTTTTTTTACATTGAATTTTGAACAATGAAAATAAAGCTTGAAGGAAGGTCCATATATCCTTTAAACAAGTCTTGTGTACTCTATCTACTACATAGACTGCTATATTTCAAGTTGCTATTCAAAGGTTATAGAATGACCCTTGCCACAGGATGTCTCTCCCATCAGCCTTAAATTCATCATGTGTAATCAGGGTAACATTATCTGATACAGCAGAAGAAGGAACTCTGTTGTTCATGCCTGGGACTGGCCATCTTCAATAGCAAGTTTGGGTTTAAATCATGCTTAGGCCTCCGACAACAATTCTTTTGTTAAAATAAAACATACTATTTACCTGGGACTCAATACAAAGGGTTTGTCTAGTCATTTCAAATAGGGATGGGGCATACATTTTCTAAATGTTAAATGGAAAAAAATGAAATTTAAATTTAAAAAAATCTCATCAGTATTTCAAATCTGTGGTCAATGAACAGGAATCCACTGAGCATTTGTATGTGTGTGTGTGTGTGTGTGTGTGTGTGTGTGTGTGTGTGTGTGTGTGTGACTAGTATTGTTCATGACAGTCCAGAGGGTTTAAGGGGAGATATGTTCTTAATTCCCAAGGAGATTAGAGTGCAGAGCCAAGAAAAGGGGGCAGGGCTAATGTGTGAAATGATCAGAGAACACCATCCTCAGGGTAAGGAATTAGGAAGAGCAATCTTGTCTAGAGCACCAAGACACTCCATGGATTGGTGCCATGGATAAACCCTTACAGAGCACAGTCCATATGTCTTATTTGAGAAAAGGGGTTCAGTGAGGCAGAGCCAGTGTGTTCATTTCCTAGCACTTCTGTAACAAATTACCACAAACCATGTGACTTAAAACAACAGACATGTATTCTCTCACAGCTCTGGAGACAAGATGTCTGAAATTAAGGTGTCTGCAGGGTCATGCTCCCACCAGGCTCCAGAGGAGATTCTGCCCCTTGTCTCTTCCAGCTTCTGGTGGCCCTAGACATTCCTCGGTGTGTGGCCACATCATTGCAATATCTGCCTCTGTGATCACACTGCTTCTTCCTCTTCTCTGTGTCTTCTCCTCTGTGTATCTGTCTTATAAAGATACATATTATTCCATTTAGGGCCTACTTAGATAATCCAGTTCCAGGCCCTTCCTCACAAGATCCTTCACTTAATCATGTCTTTTGCCATGGAAGGGAATATTATATTCATTTTTTTTTCCTATAAGGTAATATTCACAGGTTCTGGGGATTAGCACGTGGACATATCACCTTGGGGGCCATCATTCAATCCACTGCATAATTTGTAGGGCCTAGTGCAAAATGAAAATGCTGGGCACCAATTCATTCAAAAACCAGGAGAACAGTACCACTAAACGCACTAAGAGGCAGTTTTCTTTCTTTGATGATCGCTCTCTCTTGACTTGTTATGAGACAAGTCTTTGCTATTTAATCTCATTGTAAGAAAACAAAATTTTTTAATTATCTGCGTGATTTTGCCATTCATTTTTCCATTGTGGACGGCCTGTTTTAAATGCAAATACAGCATTTAACTCCTACACAGAATCACCAAGATTACATAAATTGTATTTTATAACTAAAACATGCCTATATATTTCATTCTTATCAGAACCGTGGAAATGCTGCCCCAAACTAACTCCACCATGTCTATTGCGTTTATGGATACACATACTTTCTACCAAAACTTTGCTTTTGGCTTACATATGATTAGGGGAGGAAAAGGAAGTCTGGGTTGCAATGTCTTTCCCTTTCCTTCCATGTCATCATTTTCAGCCTATGTGGTTGGCTCAGACAGGGACGTATTAGGTGTAAGAGAGAATATGATAAGGCCGCTTGGTAATGTGTGTTTTTCGGAATGTCATTGCCTTCTTTCTCATTTGAACCAAGTTCTGACCCTAATCAAAAGGGCGGTCTCACAAGGTTTTCAGGGTCCTCACATCCTCAGTGATGGAAATAACACAACTACCTTGTGCTCAATTTGAGTCTCCCTACGTTCCCACACTTGCAGGTGCTCCCGAATTTGGTGCTCATGGGGCATCGGGGATGCTGTTTGTGAACTGCTGGCAAGAGACAGCCGACATACAGATGGGTTTCCCTCTGCTCACGTACATGCGCCGCTTGTCCCACTGGATTTCACTTCCACAACATAAGTTGAAAGATACAATTATCAGGAATCTCAAGATGACAACATCAGAGCATTCAACCAAGTGCAGGGCCCTTCAGGGCACTGGTTTCTGTGTGGCCACACAGGTTTCAAGCCATAAGGACTGCGAAGAAGGAGCGTGCGGTCTCATTTCTCAGTGTGCCTTATAGCCCATTTGTGAACTGTGATCCTTGGTGGTTGTTAATAAATGCGGTTCATTGAAACCTCTGTTCTCAGGACAAGCCCATGGGCTCTGGAGACAGACACAGGCATAAACCCTATTTCTACCTATGACTGTCAATGACCTTAAAAGACATCACTTATTTGAGCCCACGTTTCCTCAGTTGTATAAGTGATGTGCTAGATAAACATCAGTTATTAAGTTAAGCTGATTCATTACTCTAAAAATTTTATACAAATGGTTGAATGAAATTGACACTTGAGTGAAGATCCCTAATCTTATCATCAAATGTGAAATTAATTTTGGTTTTATTATTATTTTAAGTTTTTATAGAACATTATTTTCTGGTTTGCTCAAACACTTTAAGAGATATAAAGTCTTTCCTCTAGAGTACATTCAGTTTTACCTGAATAAGTGGCTTACATACAAGCTTTCCAAAGATCGTGTGCAGGCAACCTTTTTCAGGTCCCCTCCCTCTGTGGGAGGTTTTCTGTCTTCTTAATAAATCCTACTTACCAAAAAAAAAAAAGATAGTTTATAGCTTAATGTTTATATGGTACTGTTGGTCAGCTTCTCACTCTAAGAACATATGCCTTTAAACAGAGTTCCCTTAAATGATTTTAAAAAGTGCTTTATAATTTTAAGAGTCATAGGACTAATTAAATATCCCATTCTATATCTTAATCAGTGTGAAGTTGATAGACCTAACTACTTTCAGTAAATTGCTATAATATCAAATGCTAAATAGTCTAAATACTCTGAAAAAATTGAATGAACCATTTGAGGAAGAAAGAAAGAAATACACAACCACTAGTAACTTCCCGCAGCCTGGAACTGAAATAGCAAAAGTATCTCTACGAGGATTTATAAAACATCCTTTGGAAAACTTTAATCATCATGGCTATGATCTTCCACATGATCCTTAGACACTGAAAATGGTGCAACTTGGCCATACCATTTTGAAAAATCATGTCCATTTGGAGAAGGATGGCCACTGATTGTGGTTTTATCTTATTCACATTATGTCACATATTTGGTTCTAGTTCAGAAAAGGAAGGAGTTTTCTGGAAGATACACATTTTAGGCTCTTCATACCTTTCTTAAAATGGTTGATTTTTTAAAATAAAGATGTTTTTAACATAACAACCATAGTGTCATACATCCAAAGTTTATTTTTAAACTCAAGTACTTTTGCTCTTAAGAACTGTGTGGACTTTATTTTGTCTATTCATTTTATTTTGTATTTTATTCACAAAAGAACAGAGAATGAATAGCTCCCTCATTCATCAGGCAAAGACGACAAAGACATGATTTCACTGATTACCAGAGGGTTTGTGGTTTTAACTACAGAATATTTGACAAAGGGAAACCCCAGTCTTTGGGTGGGATGAGAATTGAAATATGGATAGATCTAAAGGAACAATTGCATTACCCTCCCCCAAAATGTATGAACTCAGGAGACATATTTCTAACATCCCTGCACCAGGTTGCAGATTTTTATGAGTGAGAGAAAGTGTGATTCCTAAAAACACAAAGTAATTCAGACACATCTTTGGCTGCCAGAACATACTTCAGACAAAAAGGTTTAAGCTATCAAGAAAGCAGGCAATGGAGTTCCCGGACGAACAGATGCTGTGCTGGAAATGCATCTTGCATGGATTTTACTCCAGACATCAATGCACGCAGTGAACCTTTGGGGAGGTGAGAGAAAAAAATAGGAATTAACAATTTCCAGATTCGAGGCTTCAGGGCACACCCTGGTCCACTGTTGATTAGTCAGTCTTTATTTTTTCTTCCTGTTCTGTGTCTCTGTTAAATTGTGTTTGTAAGATTTGCTTAAATCATCTGTTGTTCTTTCCCATTATTCTTTCGGCTCCTTCTCTGTGGTGAGGCATTCCCTCTGAATTTGGGCCGAATTTAGAAGACTGTTGGGTTGATGTTAGCCTTAACACTATAGAAAATGAACACCATGCCTGACAATTCCTAGTAAACACACAGAGTAAAAATTCACCCACAAGAACTCTCAGACAATTGGTTCATAATACATAAAAAAGGAGCAGTACAATCATGAGAGTTTTTGGCAATTCAATACGCCATATGGCTCTCATAGGTCAAGCTGGCAATGAAAATTGGTTTTCAGTTATTAGTATTTTTATTATTTTAGTTAACAGCCCTCTCATCAGAAAACACTTTAAAGTACTTATTTTTACCATAGTCAAAAGTAAGCTACAGACCACAAATCTGTGTATTTGTGTATTTTTAAAGGAAGGAGGTCTATATTGTCTTATAGTTGTCCGAAATGTTAATAAAACCAAAATTCATAAACAAACAGAAATCTCACAAATATGTTATATATGGCTAGCATCACATTCTTAATTGAATTTGAATGTTTTGGGGCATAGTATATATCCCTACTATTTCTTTATTTCACATTTTGTGTTACTATCCCAGCCAGTAAAGGCATTTGAGTTTACTACTCCTACCCAGCTCATCAGGAGACTTAATGCTATAGTTTGAATGCTTTTCCCTTCTAAAACTCACATTGAACTTTAATCCTCAATGCAGCAGTATTGAGAAGAGGGGCTTTTAAGAGATTATGGTGTCATTGGAGCTCTTCCCTCATGAGTGAATCCATCCACTCATGGATTCATTGATTATGGTTAATGAATTAGTGGGTCATCATAGCAGTGGAATTGGTGATTTTATAAGAAGAGGAAGAGAGACTTGAGTCACACACTCAGCCCTTGCCATGTGATGCCATAGGACTCAGCAGCGTCCTTACCAGCAAGAAGACCTTCACCAAATGTAGCCCCTCAGTCTTGGACTTCTCAGCCTCCATCACTGTAAAAAGTTTCCTTTATTTCCAAATGATCCAGTTTCAGGTATTCTGCTATAGACAACAGAAAACAGACTAAGACACTTAATAATAAGAATGCCATTCTTGTTATGACTATAAAGTAGTAAGGATATCAATAGGTCTGTTGATTAAAGCTACCATGGTTATATAAGCAGAACATTTATGCAATGAGATGTGAATGGAAGATTTTTGGAATAGAAGAATTATCACAAGATGCTACACAAAGGAAATGAAACAACTTCATAAAAGTTCAGTAGAATATTATTCTAGTAAGTCTGGGAGCTGAGTCTAAAGTAAGATATGCATAAAGATTACACAATCGGGATGTTCAGGAATATCTTTTGCAAAACCTTCATCTTTTCTTTTCATGAGTCAGAATCTCACGTCTCGCTCTGTCACCCAGTCAGTTCAGTGGCACACTCACGACCACTACAACCTCGACCTGCAGGGCTTAGGAGATTCTTACACCTCAGCCTTCCAAGTAACTGGAACCACAGATGCACACCTCTACACCCATCTAACTTTTTAAAAACTTGTTGTAGAGATGAGGTTTCATCAAGTTGCCCAAGTTGGTCTCAAACCTCTGGGCTCAGCCATTCCTCTCACCTCTGCCTCCCAAAATGCTGGGATCAGAGGCATGAGCCACCACGCCCAGCTAACTAATCCTCCTTGGTGGGCATGCGCTTAATGGCATGCCACTCAAGACCTCTTGTTAAATAAACACTTTAAAATGCATTTTTGAAATTGTAAACAGTCTGGTGTTTTATGTTTCCAATCTGGAGAAACTTCAAACGAATGATTTTTATTTGTAATATCAAAACATTTTAATTGAATATTATAATCAAAGATATAAGGGAGGCATCAAGGTAATGAAGAAACTAGTAAATAACACTATTGAAACCTCCAAAGAGTTTTCATTTTTAACATTGGGATGGCAAGAGTGTTTAACCAGTGCCCAATTTAAATGGGAGAGTAAGAACTCAACAGTATCAGAGACTTTTCAAAAAGTCCTAAAATTATTTTTATTTTCCTTCCAGTGTTGTTGTTTGAAACTTCGAGTTTTCCAAAACATTTTCCCCTTAACCTAAGCCTTTGTTTTCCAAAGGAAATTTAATTTAAAAAACATGTTTTTTTTCTAAGTTCAAACTTGTATTATACAACTAAGACAGATTTTTGTTTGAAATTAATTCTTGTTTGCTTCTAGAACTACTAGGAAAATAGAATTCAAAAGGCTGAGCTAATGTGTTTTCAGAGTTGAAAGCAACACAGGCTAAAATATTTTAAATTCTGTTCTCAGTTCAGATTTGAAATCTTTTTTTTCATTGTTATTTATTTGGCTTTCAAGATATGAATAAAAATGCCGTACCCATAAGTAACAATCTAGTACAGGTGTAGTGAAACTGAGTTCAAGGTCACTTTAGGAAGATGCAAGATGGCAAAATCTGTGTCTCTCCTTGTGTCCAGGATTTCTCACCGGAGAAGGAACAGAAGCTGTTTAACGCCGCAATGTCAAAAGTTTCTGCTAAGATGAAAACAGGAGACCTAGCAAGCCCTACACTTTTGAGAGAGTAAATGTATGTCTCACTACCTCTGTGTATTTCCTGTTATGTTACCGTGAATTTGGCTGCGATAAATAAGGTACAGTCATGGATTATGGGACAACTGCTTTGAGGAAATGTTCTGCTCAAACTGAGAGCCTGTTAAAGCTATTTAATAACTTCCTCATCCCTGTTTCATTCTCAAAATCAACACACACAAACACTCACAGTGTTTTTTGTCTATCAATTCACTAATTCATCTAATATTCCCTGGGCAACTGATGCCAGGTTCTGGCATCAGCACCAAAAATACTGCAATAAATAAGACATCCCCTAACCTCCAAAAGTTTACAACTTTGTAAGGGACGTGGACACAGAGAGAGATAAGCTGTCACTAGGGAGTCTATTTAGAAACGAATCATAGAGTTATTAGAACATAAGAAGTTAATCTATCGCTGGGTCAGAGACACAGGCATCTTAGTATTATTTCAAAAGCAAATGGGCCAATGTTGGATTGGACTAATCAAGGTGTCTCATGAGCTTGCAAGGTGCAGATATCAGGACAGCTCAGCTTCAGCTGCCCTACTGTAGGCCTCATCAGCAGAAGATCTAACTCCTGGTCTGGCTGAGGTCCACTCATATGAACTACCAAACACAGCTTCTTTTCTTCCGTGGGTAGAGTAAGACACATTGAGTCACTACAAGGACAAAATGCAGACCAGGAGAAGTTTGACTTTTCCAACCTGACATTTCTGAGAAATTTGAACACAGGGATAGACATGCAAACAGGAAAAATGCCATGTGAACATGAAGGCAGAGACCGGAGTGATACATCCTCCAGCCCAGGAATGTCAAAAATTGCCAACAAGCTATGAGAATTCTCACTTAGTCTCCCCCACAGCCCTTAGGAAAAACCAGCCCTGCTGACAGACACCTCCATCTGCACCCCATGTCTAGCTTCCAGAAGTGAGACAATGAATTTCTGCTGTTTGTCACCCATTTGTGGTACTTTGTTGCAGCAGCCCTAGCAAACTAAATACATGTACTTTTACCCAATCTGGTTTTCCAGTTTTCCTGACTGTTTTGTTTTGTTTGTTTGTTTTTCAGTCGGAGTCTTACTCTGCTGCCCAGGCTGGAGTGCAGTGACACCTACTGCAACCTCAACCTACCAGGCTCAAGTGACCCTTCCACCTCAGCCTTCCAAGTAGCTGAGACTACAGGTGTATACCACCACACCCAGCTAATTTTTTTTTGGTTTATTGTATAGACGAGGTCTTTCGAAGTTACCCAGGCTGGTCTCCAACTCCAAGGCTCAGGCAATCCTTCCACCTCAGTCTCCCAAAGTGCTGGGATTACAGACATGAGTCACCGTGTCTGGTCAGTGTTTTGAGCCACCCAGTTGTTCTTCTCCTAAGTTTCTTTTCTTAACTGGAGTTAACTTCTTGTTTGTTCCTTAGCACCCCGATGGATACTTCTTCTGGCATCTTCTTTTAGTATTCATTCTTCCCTCTTCAACAGTTTCAATTTCCGCTTTAGAATTCACATGGTTCTGGGGAAACAGACATCTCTCCAGAATCCAGGGTAGAGTATATGATTTCTGCTTAGCCAATCAACACAGTGATTGTTTTTCATGTGGGTAAGTCCCTGAAGATGATCCAATCACAGTGAACTGTCAGACATGTTTCCAGGAATGCTGGGGCTAGAATATTCTGTCTTTCCTGCTGTACATAAATAATGATGCTTGTAGTATAGCACTTCTGGCGAGATCACCTCAGAGACAGGCTGACCACAGAAGAGGAGAAATAGGAAAGAAAGAAATCTGGTGCTTAGTGGTATCTTTGAACTACTGGCCCAGGCCATACTAGCTCTCCCTATGGACTTCTCATCACTTGAGCCAATCAAATTCCCATTTTGTTTAAACCAGTTGAAGACTGATTATCTGCTATCTCCAGTGAAAAGCATCCTTGGGATGGAACACCCCATGTATACTTAGAACTTTATTCACAGAAATTTGATAAGCCTCTAAGTTGCATGCTATTTAAAATGCTGTGTTTAATTTTGAAATGAGAGGCTTTTAAAAACAATATCAATTATTCATAAGTAACTGGATGGTATTTTAAGGGTAGAGAGGGGTTATCATCTAATTCTTGAGATGATGGCATTGACCCTGAAAGAAATAATAATGATGGTGAAGATCATGATGGCGGTCGAGTTGGTGGCAGCAATGGCTATCACTTTCCAGCTACCCACTGTGCACGAGGAACTTGAGGAATGCCCTTATGAAACAGAAACATTGGACTTGGATCCTAAACAGTGCATTGGAGTGTGTCAGGCATTGCAGGCTCTTGAGGATAACAGCAGTGTCCAAAACCCAGTCACATTTCCTGTCCAAAACCGAGGCTGTTCTTCCTGTCTTCATTCCCTGTGTGTTTACCTGCCTGTTCCTGAATCACACCGCACAGGTACAAATGGTCTTACAATCATAGCCCTGTGCATTTACTCGAACAAAAGAAACAGTAACTTCGGAACTCCATCTGGCCTGAGGGGATGGGACTGGCCCTAATTTCCTCTTCCCCGTGGGGTTTATGGTGTGCCCTGGCTACTGAGTGCACTGAGTCATAACTTGTTCCCTCATCTTCTGGTAGTCATTCCTTATTTTGTGCGGTTGGACTTGGATTCTGTTTCCTAATTTGCATTCCAGTCTTTCGTTGTGGCTAAAAATTCCTGAACCTTCAACCAGTTGCCATTCAGAAGGCTCCTCTTCACACAGAAAGTCCTCCTTGAGTCTGTCTAAATCACCTGCTGTAAATAAGGTCAGCCCCCACCCAGTTATTCCTGCAGTCTTACCTTTCCCAGTGACCAACCTTGACTTTCAGGCCCTGACACCAGCCTACCTCAGGTCTGAATTTAGCCCTTGGCCACTGTGATGAGGATGCCCCAACGGCCCCACACCATCTGGCTCTTCCTCTTAACGCTTGCCCCTATAGCTGTGGCTTTGTCCTTCTCTGCTTAGGACTCCAGCACATGTCATAGGCAAAGCCATATGGATGATGACACTTCTTCCAACGACAGCCTCTCATCATTTTAGCTCTTCTTGTCCCAGATCCCAGGGATCCCATTTCATTTTCTTGAATTCTCTCCATTTTCCTTTGATGTTCCCTGTAATACCAGCACCAAACTGGGTTTCCTGTTTCAGGATGGTAATTCAAAAAGTCACCTTCACTCCTTTTGCACATATGGACTACCATTCCTTTGCTTTAAGTTCCCCAGAATCTGACTATTTACCACTGAATTAAGGGGTGAGAGTTCTTGGGTATTTGGAATCAGAGAATAGACTGAATACAAATGAGAATGTGAATGATGCACCCAGGAGAGTGACAATAGATGAATTCCAAATAAGCGGGCCCTCCAGATGTTGGGGAGTAAGATACTAGGCCTGTGTGAGAATCGCTTTATATACAAAAATGATCATCACAGGCTGGGCATGGTGGCTCACTCCTGTGATCCTAGCATTTTGGAAGGCCAAGATGGGAGGATTACTTGAGCTCAGGAGTTCAAGACCAGCCTGGACAACACAGTGAGACCTTGTCTCTACAAAAAATAATCAAAACATTAGCTAGGTGTGGTGGTGCACACCTGTAGTCCCAGCTACTCAGGAGGCTGAGGCAAGAGGGTCACTTTAGCCCAGAAGTTGCAGTGAACTATGACTGTGCCACTACAATCCAGCCTGGGAAATAGAGTGAGACCCCAACTCCCCCCCCCAAAAAATGACCATGATAATAAAACAAGGCCAGGCACAGTGGCTCAAGCCTATAATCCCAGCACTCTGGAAGGCCTAGGAGAGAGGATTGGAGACCTGAGACTGAGGGTTGGAGACCAGCCTGGGCAACATGGTGAGACCTCGTTTCTACAGTAAATCAAAAAATTAGCTGGGTGTGGTAGCGCACACCTGTAGTTCTAGTTACTCGGAAGGCTGAGGCGGAAGCATCACCTGAGCCCAGCAGGTCAAGACTGCGATAGCTGGGAGCGTGCCACTGCACTCTAGCCTGGGCAACAGAGTGAGACTCCAACTAGAAGAAAAAAAAAAGGACAATTAAACAATACATAGTATTAGGAAAAATCATCAACAGATACACTTCTCTAAAGACACTAGGAAACAAAGAAGTAAAAAGGAAAATATTAATTATGCCATAAATATGCTAATTGCCTTCATTTTTGTGAATCACTTCATATTAAAGCCACCATTAAATGTTTCTATATTATACAGTTTATTTATAGCAGTTTAGTATGATTTATGGCAGTTATAGTATGATAAATGTTCACACATTTTAAAAATTAAAGGGACAATGACTCAAGAAGGTTTGTATTATATTCCACTGATAAGGAACCATGCTGGGTATTGCAGAGACATGTAAGGATATCTACACGGAGCTCAAAATTATAAGCACACACATGACAGCCATATACTGCAGGATACAGGTATGTATCTGAAGTGCTAGAGGTGACATCAATTTGAGTCAGAGAGGAGTTGGCTTCTGAGGTTAGACAGAATTTAGACAACAGACTTAGAGCAAAGAAACTGCCTAACAACAGTCACATAATAAGTGTGCTCATGTCTATGCTGCTTTAGTTTCCCCTCACTTCTCCCCTCACCCCCGTCTGCTATTATTAATACATTTGAGAAGAAAATAGAAAAATCTTAGAGAACATTCTCAACACAAGGTTTGGGGACTCTGTAGTGAGTGATACCATATTTGGCCAACATTAAATGAGTTCTTTTTCCCATACTAAACATGCAGAATAAAATAAATATTTATCATCGACAGAGCCCCCTTTTCTACTGGACGCATTTTTATAAACAGTTCAACTTGTTTTCGCCCTGCGTTTGGAAAACTGGGAAGTTCTTACTTGTCTTCATTGTGTCCTGGTTGGAAAGTCATTCCAGCTTTATTACAAAATGAAGTGACATTTCCCAGAAAGATGGAACATATTTTGACCATTCCGAGCACTGTCACCTTAGCAAGATACCTCATTCTGTTTTTGCAATTCCCATGTCTGGATCAGGGCTTAAGCTCTAGGACCCCACACCAGAAAAAAACAAAACAAAACAAAAAAAACTCAGGACTTGCAGATTCTGGTTTTCCTTATGCTGAATCAGGAAACAAAAATGTCACTTTTTTGTAACTCTGAGTTTATCCTGTTCTCTCCTAACCAGATGGACATACTTTGAAAAGACTCTCTTCTTTTTTAACAACCATAAATGTGAAGACAATGGCTTGCTTAAATGTTATTAAATAGAGAATATTGTGTCGATTATAGCCATGCCTTGATGTGGTGGGACTTCCTGATGAATGGTCAGTAATGAAGAAACTGCTGAAGGAAAACTTATTTTATAATACTGAGAAAGTTTATTGTTGAATAAGCTATTTAAGTTAATGGATACTTCTTCTGAGCCTAATATTCTGTTATTATAGCCAGAGTAATTCTTGAAAAGTTTTTCTTCGCTTCCCTGACTTCGAAATAGAAACCCACTTTGTTGTGCCTAGTTTCCCATAGAGATACTTGCCAAATTTAATCAGTGCTAAACTCATTCCAGATTCATTGAGTGGATTGGCTACGGCTAACAAAAAGGTAACTTTGAATGCAAAATTTTCAAAAAGTTGTATATAAGAGTCAAGCTTAGAATGACATATATGGAATTGAAAAAAAGAAATTTTTTTTTTTTTTTTGGCAATTGAGTTGGCCCTGCACAGTTTTTATGACCTTGTGTGACATAGTCTCTCATCTTTGGCAAATTAATCTTGTCTTTTATGTGTGTAAAAATAGGGCTTTTATAAGACAACACATAAAACAAAAACAAAATATTTCAACATGCATTAAATAAATATATATTAAGAGCCTATTCTGGGTAAGGCATGGTGTGGAAACACGATGTTGAAGAGACATACATGGCCCATGCCCTTCTGAAGCTCACAGGGCAAGGGGAAGCCAGGTAACTCAATGGGCAGAAACTATCAGGTATCATAAGTCTGGTTCATTATTCACAAAATAAATTGATGAGCAGCATTAGATACCAAACAAAGCAGAATAAACTTAAGTATTAATTATCAAAAGAAAATCTGCACATGGATTTTTTTGTGAAAATTTAAAATTGTATTTTTCAGTGCTCGATAGCAAGCAGCCACATATTTTTATACTTGGGTCAGAACAGTAAAGAAAAATGTCTAAATGATTCATGATGATTGGGTGGGGTCTTCTAAAAGAATTTGTGGATGATCATTGAAGGTGATGATTTAACTATACCTTGTAGAAACTGACATGGAAATAACCCCAAATTCAGTTTCTTTCTATCAAAAAAAAAGTAGGTCTATAATCTAATAAAACTAAGGGTAGAAGAGGCAATAAAGCATACTTTAATCATACAGTAATTTGGAAATAACTTCTACAAGCAACTTGAAATTTAAATACAATAAGTCCCCTATACACAAACAAGTTCCATTCTGAGAGCACATTCATAAGTCCAATTTGTAAATCCAACAAAGTTAGCCTGCATACCCAACTAGCACAATTGGCTGTGTAGCACTGTATTGTAATCGATTTATAATACTTTGCACACACAAAATACATGAAAAACAAACACAAAAAGTAAAATAAAGCAAAAAAACAAAAAAATTTTAAAATCGCTTACGTAATTTGGTATGCGAACGCACGTTCGCATTTTTACAAATTCACAACTTGAAGGTTCGTATGTGGGGACTTACTGTACTACCTTTCAGTTCATATATTCAGTTTTTCTTCCTTCAGCACTGGAGGGAGAGGTGTAATAGTCAGAGCAGCTCATTGCCAGGTGGTATAGATGACAGGTAGGCAATCCTGATACTCCATGCCACACTGGGGAAAAGAAGAGATCAAAGAACATTTGTGAAACACAGTTGTTCAAAAGAGCATGGCTGGTTCTTGAGACTGTGATTAATACAGGTTGGCAGAACAGAGGGTGTGTGCCGGAAGACAGACTGGAGGGACAGGCAGAAGTACTTACAAATTGGGATAAAGAGTTTAGATTTTAACATGAAGTTACTAGAGAACTTCAGAGGACTTGTAAGCCTTAGGAGTGAAGAGGTGGGGTGGCATTATTAGATGATTTCTTTTTAGAAAAATCTATCTGGTTGCATGACGGAGAATTGATCACAGAAAGGAAACCAAAGACACAGATAGGAGACCTTAGCAACAACTCAAGTGAGGAATGATCAAGTCCTGCATTGTGATCATGGAAACAGAGAGGAGAGGATGGGCTGGGTAACTGGTCAGAGGTGAGTGTAAAATGATGATTCCAGACAGAGTTGGATAATGGATTGGAGGGAAGGGAGTGGGAGCATTTACCAGGACAGGAAATGTGGGAAGAGAAGCAGGTTTTGGTGGAAGATAAAGAGTTGAATTTTGAACCAAAATTTAAGATGCATGTAAGATGCCTGTGAGTGGAGAGTTCCAGCAGGCAGCTGGAAACACGGACCTGAAGCTTCAGAAAAGAGATCTAGACTTGAGATAGCAAAATTGTGTGAGGGAAATCACCCAGCATGAGCACGTGAGGGAAAAGAAGGTCAAGGGCATTTGGGCTGGTAAACACAGACATTCAAGGACTGAGCAGACAAAGAGGGATTCTAAGAGATGGCCAAGAAGTAGGGAAAATGAGAAATAGGAAAGACTGGTGTCATGGGATCTTAGGGTGGAGAGAATTTCAGGAAGGAAAACATAGTTGATCATGCTCATTGCTGTAACAAGCGAGTGAGGTGTGTCCATTGGGTAAGGTGGCAAGAACAGTTTCAGTGGTAGGGTGGAACCAGAAGTCAGCCCGCTGTCGGCTGGGGACGTAATTAGAGGTGAGGAAGCAGGAACAAGAAGTGGAGACTTTTTGAGGTTGTCTTTAGAAAAGGAGAGAGTAGTTAGTAAATGTGTTTATGTTTTGAAATAATTATCCCTACACACCCCCCTAAAAGAAATCCTGTCATTTGTTTTATTCCTCTAGTTCAAGAATGATGGAATGATGTTCGCATGTAAAATTTTTACAATAGACATCTTAAATTTTTCCATTGTTTCTTCCTTCTTTTCTTCCTCCCTCTCTCTCTCCCTCTCTTCCTTTTTTTCTTCCTTCCTTCCTTCATTCCCTCCTTCCCTTCTTTCTTCTATAATACAAGAAGAGATAACAAGTTATCTTCAATGAGCTGGAAAAAATATAATAATGCAAAGGAATTAAGAATAAGTACAAAGATTTGGAAACAAATAACTAAAGCTTCAGATAACAGCAAAAATACAAATTTGTAATTCCAGATCCAAGTACTTCTGTTTATTTTTAGTTCTTATCTTTTAAATGGAGGTCTCCTAAAAAAAACAAAAACAAAACAAAACAAATCTTTTACAGTTACCTTCTGAAGAAAATATACAGAAGTTAAAATAAATCAGAAAAAGGAGAGAAAGATCATATAACAAAGGTCAAAAATGATCTTTAAAATTGTACTTTCATTTTGATTATGTCAGCAATGGAAGGAACTTTAGGATCTATTAGCCCATTTTAAAGATGGGAAAACTGAGGTTCAGAGAGTTCAGGTGACCTGTCTAATGATACACAGTTTTGTCTAAGGACAAAAACTTTTCTCTCTTAAAATCCACCCAACAACTATCTCCCGCAAAGAATTTCCTCTTCCTAAACCAATGCAAGTTGATATTGGTTATAAAAGAAACATAATAATTCCATCCACTTTACTCTCAGTGGTTTCTTGTCAATAACTACAAGGGCATACAAAGCGCATTGTGCTCTAGGAAGATAGACTGTATACATCAAAAGCATTTGACTTTTACTGATGCTAGACTTTTGTATATATATTTACATCTTCCTATGGTCTTGATTCCTCTCTGTATTATATTCTTCAGCTATCATCTAAATTTCCAATAATTTGGAGCCCTAATTTCACATACACACACCACACACACACACACACACACACACACACACACACCCCTTTGTCATGTAAATGTGCTTCCTTTTTACAAAGCTGTCTTCACCTCTGCCAGTTGAGTGTTTGTGTTCTGCCCATCTCTGTGTCTGGGTCTTGTGTGTGTAACAGCACACAGATGGTCTGAGCTTCACTTAGAGACGGTCCCTGTCCCCGAGCCCTGTTCCCACAATTCATACAAAGGCCAACCTCAAAGGACCACCACTTAAGGGTCCTCTGTACGATTAGAAACAGGAGGTTTTGCCATGGATTTTCTGTACTGGTTGCATTTCTAAGAGCGCCTTGTCCATGACATTAGAATTGGAGGTACTTATGAAAACAAGAAAGAGAGAAAGAAAGAACACTCTTAAAGTTAATCCTGCTGTTGACAGTAAGCAGAATTAGACTTTGAAAAGTCTCCATTCCTTAATATCGCATATTGCTCTCATTTGTAGTGTAAAATGATGCAACTCACATTGTACTTTGTCCAGTAGGGCACTTAATCCCCATGAAAGAAAGAAATGAATCATCACAGCAAGGCTCTTGAATCCCAAATGACTCTGTCTTAAATTAGAAATGAGTAATTATTATAAGGATAAATAACTGTGCGTTTCTCAGAATAGATAAGTTTCCTCAAGCTGTGGGACAGTGCTCACAGGATTCCCCCATTCCAAATCCTGGAAACGCGAAGCTTCTGACACCCCCATACTTGCGTTCAGGAACTGAGACATTTAGATGGGCATATGTGGAAAAATCCACATTTGCTCACAGGATATGAATACAGTTTCCCGCTGCAAGTGGCATCTTAATGGGAATTGTGTTTTACACTCTGGTTAAAGAGGCCAAGCCCCGGAGAAAGCCTCTAACTTTCAATAGCTATGTATAAATAGAGTGGGAGAGTAAACAGTCGTGTAGTCACTTTCCCAGGCCAGTCTTCAAGGACATCGGAACAGAACCAACAGCGTGAGAAATGTCACTCATGTGCATCGTCATGGTGGTTTCCATCTTAGAAGCTGGTATTTACTATTCAGCCAAGAGAGTACAGTAGCCAAAAAAAAAAAAAAAAGATTGCTGTCTATCTTGATAAAGTTAGTCCAAGGCAAATGCCAACTTGTTTGAGAAAATAAATACCGTAAGGCAATCTAATGTCTTCTAGAGAAAAGTAATTTAATGTCTCCCTTTGTTCTTATCGAGGTGCCATTGTCTCTAGGAAGTGTCTTGAAATTGAGGCAAAAATTGGTAAACAGGCTAATGTCAAATACATTGCTTCCCCATGCTGTGGTATGACCCACAAGCCTGGATGAAGAATGTAACTGCCTGTCATGGGTTATTCTCCTTAGTCTTAACTTGATGAGTAAGATGCTAAATTATGGTTTCTTGACAGAGATCAGCTGTCTCCAGGAACTTGAGTAACTGTCTCCAACACTGTGTGGATAAGGGGAGCAGAAGGGCTTTAGATAATCCAGAATTGGGTAAAATCTAAGATTGATCTCCGAATAACCCGCTCATCTTATACAGTAACAGAACTATAATTACAAATGAACCAAAAACTCTCCTCCAAGGAAGAGCATTACATTTTTTAAATAACAAAATCAATACCATGCTGGACCCAGGATGTTTTGTGGAAAGTGCTTTCCTACTATCAAGAATGACCTCAAAAGATTCTAGATAAACCACAGCATTCTGACTTCTCTCCACAGTTCATGATGAATCTGTCCTCCATGAAGTCAGCTCACCATCTGAGAAGTGATTTACATCTCAGTCTAATGACAAGTAATATATACTGCATGCTATGTGAATTGGTTTATTCTGGTTTGAGCTAAATTTCTGTCTCTTGAATGTTACAGGGTTTTTTTCCTCCTATTAAAAAATCAGATTTTGAACTTGGCTTTGAATAGAAAAAGAAAAACAATTTTTAAATAAAATAAAAAATAAATAAAAATAAATTTTAAAATACATAAATAAAAAATAAATAAATAAAATTAGATTTTATAAACAAATCTGTGTTCTTTGTTCCCATACTTTGGATGATTTCATTGATCCCTTCTCAACTTCTGCTTTTTCAGATTAAAGAGTATTTTTTGATGTCTTTGTTTTGTTTCATGGCCATTTAACTAGGAAAATCCAGTAAACCTATACATGACAGAATCTCAGAAGTAAGGCATACATCTTTTTTGCTCATGTCTTGATAGAGAACCTTTATGGCGAACATGGAGACTGATAATGGTCTAGAAAGAAAGAAAATACACTGCAGTGTTTCTGAGGAGTGTTTCCAGGGAGCTTGGCTTATTTGATTTGACCACACAAAGCAAGATCAGCAGTTTTACTGAAAGTTTCTCAAATTATCAGTCTCCTCCCACCTCACCCCCACTATTGATGCAGATGAAGAGAGAGAATCATTACTGAGTCATTAGACTACTTCACAACATTTATTCCTGACATACGGTCTTATTCATCCTCACCACACCTTTGAGACATAGGCAAGACTATCTCTATTTTATAAGTAAGCAGTGGAGGCTTAGAGAAAGGTTAAGAAACAACCGAGGTCACACAGGTAGTGAGTATCAGGACAGGAATTCAAACCCAGGACTGTCTGAGTGCCCAGCTGAGTAGCTAAAATTGCTTGCTAGCCTTCCTATTGGATGAATTCTTACTCCTTTCAGTTATCTTTTAGGATGTGGCTATAACCTTTATATTAACTGTTCCATTACATCAACAATGCACTTCATTTAACTTAGGTAAAAGCTATAACCACAGACATGTATCTATTCCATCTGTCTCTGTAGCCTTTTTTCTATTTGGCAGTTCTGTTTGGAATGAGATTATAGCACATTCACTTGTATTAATCCCATATGAGCTAAAGTGAATGGTAGTAATGTTATTAATTAAAAATGTGGGTTGCTACCAGTTTTCAATTTGGACAGTTGAAATTTGTATGTATGGCTATTTTCTGCTTGTAAATTCAAGCTTTTATCCCCACGAAGCATCTGAAATGAGAGAAATAGAAATATTGTTGCTAAATATTTGGGAGATTATTTTTTAAGCCAGTGAAAACAGAATCTTTCATTTATTTCACCAATGGTGGGAAGGTTTTCTTTTTTATTTTTCCTTGTATGTCCCCTTGGGAATGAGTGCACATAACACAAAATAATATTGCTTTTTTTCCCCAAAAAAGCACTATTAGTTCCACATGGTGACATTCATCTTCTTTTCAGAAATGCCCTGAGAACTCCCCAGACTGACTCAATTCAACTCAAAAAACATAAGGAATGGCTTGTTTTAGTTCTTATACTAAAGTCTAGCAGTGGTTCACACCTGTCATTCCAGCACCTTGGGAGGCCAAGAGGGAAGGATCACTTGAGTTCAGGAGTTTGAAACCAGCCTGGGCAACACAGCAAGACCTCGTCTCTAACAAAAATTAAAAATATTAGCCAGGCATGGTGGCACATGCCTGTAGTCTAGGATACTTGGGAGACTGAGGCGGAAGGATCACCTGAACCCAGAAGGTCAAGGCTGCAATGAGCTATGATGCTGCTACTGCACTCCAGCCTGAGCCACACAGAGTGAGACTGTCTCCAACAAAAAAAAAAAAAAAAGAAGGAAAAGAAAAGAAGAAAAGAAAGAAAAAATAAAGCCTAAGGTAATAAAACTTTTAAAGTAGTACACATGATCAGAACTGAAGATTACTATCTCCAAATTGTAGTATTTTAAAAGTGAAAACAAACTCATTTACTTTCTTGGGCTTTTGACTGTGAAAGTATGAACCCATTGGGGTACCTGGACCAACAAAGATCAGTTCCTTGTCCTTCCCCTACTGCCAGAGTCATTATGGGTACAACATGCAAGCAACTGCTGAGAGAAAGCCAAAGGCAAAATCAGAAATTTGAACTGCTCCTCAATAAGCAAAATAGGACCATTTCCCCCTAAATGTAATCATCTTATCTGACCTGTTGTAGACAATCCTGGACAAATATGTTTAGGGACTGTGATGTATTTCCCTTCTTCTTTCCTATTCACATCACATCCTGCCATCTTAAGAGCCTGGACTTTCTTCAGTACAATGTTTCCTACTTTTCTGACAATGGCACTCTATCATATAGTATTATGCGAAGTTCATATTCCATAGAACACACTTTGAAAACGTTGATCATCAGGAGAAAGGGCTCAATGTCTAGGAAGGCATTCAGGTTGAATTTCTGTCTCTTGAATTTCACAGGTGTCATTTGAATGAATCTTAAGACCTTATCCAGTAAATGTGAAGGTAGAAAAAAGTCATTTTTCTCTATGTCTCAAAAGGGGACAGAAAGAAGGAAATAAAATAATACATACGAGAACATTTCTTAAAGAGTACAATTGCATGTAAAGTTGTTACTATTTCATCTTTTTTTTAGAGAAGAATGAGGTGACTTTCTTTTAGTGGCACAATGGACTCGTAAGTCAGCCCTTGTGAACCAGGAGGACTTCGCTGACATTCCGTTTTACAATCCTGAGCTTTAGCTCTCTAGGGATCTCAACATGACCTTCAGACATGGTCTCTTTGTTTCTTATAATGTGAGTTAAGACAATATCAAAGCTCTCATTTTATACCTTAACACATTTGTGAGCCAAGTTTCAGGACCAACAGAAGAAGCACAAGAGACAGTAATACCTCTATCCATTAGCTAAAATAAGAAAGACTAAAAGAAACTCAGGGATCCCTGGCTAAAGCAACACAGGTAGGAATCCCAAAAGAACAGGCAAGACAACTAGCTACTGAATGGAAACTTTGTCTGAAGAGTTACCAATAAACGTATTATTTTGGTGATGTGGCAGTAAAACTCAAGTCCGTCTTTTGAAAAGTACTGTTAAATGTGGCTTTCCTTTAATTTGTAATGATAAGCTATCCATGTTCCCAGAAAAATAATGAATAGTAAATAAACTCACAATGACAACTTGGTCTAATTTCCTTCTGTGACCCTCCTTCATTCTTTGAGCTTGAAAACTCTTTTTTATATTTATATTTCCTGATATTTTATACTTATGACTTTGTACTGATATGGTAACTTATGGACTCAAAGTTTTATAACAGTCCTGATAATCAGATTTGTATAACTATTAGCTGTACTGCTCACACTGAGATACAAAAGGAGGACAAGATAAATGTTTGAGTTTTTAATGGTAAATAACAGGACAAGTAACCTGAAGTAAAATAATAATAGATGATGTCTGTTGAAGACATAATGTGTCCAGTACTCTGCATGCATATATATGTTTTTTGCTCTGAAAGGCAATATTTTTTTCACTTTATAGATAAAGTAATTTAGGAATTTAAGAAAATAATGTAACAAGTTCAAGCAGACTGGGCATGGTGATTCACGCCTGTAATTCAAGTACTTTGGGAGGTCAAAGCAGGAGGATTGCTTGAGGCCAGGAGTTTAAGACTAGCCTGGGCAATATAGCAAGACCTCATCTCTACAAAAAAATAAAAAAAATTAGTTGGACATGGTGGCATGTGCCTGTAGTCCCAACTTCTTGGGAGGCTGAGGCAGAAGGATCACTTGAGCCCAGGAGGCTGAGGCTGCTGAGAGCCATGATCACGCCATTGCACTCCAGCCTAGATGACAGAGTGAGACACTGACTCAGATAGCTAGGTAGGTAGATAGATAGATAGATAGATAGATAGATATAAAGATAGATGATAGATAGATATATTCAAGCAGCTGAAGAATGGAGTTGGGATCTGAACCCAGAACTATTTGCTTCAAGACTGATCTTTTCGTTGAGTGGAACTGCCTCTCTACATCACCAGTGGTATAATTTGGGTCATATCATAGCATTTTGTCATAACTTTTGTTTATGAGATAATAGCAGTTTTTTCCTTATTTAGATTTTAACCTACACCAATATATACAGAGCATATTTTTCCTACACAAGTATCATCTAGATGGGTCCTTTTTTTTTTCATGTACAAGGCTCAAGCCAGCAGGACATCTTTGTGGTTTTTTGCAGGTGTTTTTTAATTTATTTATTTTAACAATGTGGGGTATAATTCAGGATTAGGTAGATAAGAGGTCATTGTACAGGTAAAATTTAGTCCTCCCTTTGGTCCCCACTTCGCCTGGTTTGAGATCATCCACCCCTATTGATGTTATGTGTCCCTGCCACCCCCCGGCAGTTTCGCACTACTGCCAATTCTTTTCTTATAGTATTATGATAAATGGGTACTTCTTTTCAGAATAAAATTCTCACTTCATGGGTTAAAACATTCATTCAAAACAGCACTTCTCTTTGGGTGCATTTGGTTTCCTTTTGGCAAACCTATTCTTCCTAAGGACATGAGTACACACCATGACTTTTAAAAAATTTTTGTATACAAAGTACCTTGCAAAGTAGGTGGAGAAATCTTTGCTTACCTTGCTGATTTTCCAAGCTTTTTACACTTTTTTGTCCTGACTTTTCAACATTTGATATAATTTTTGAAGTTGTTAATCTTAAAAAATAACCATAATCCAAATGATAATACCCATCTTTATTATTTTCAGAATTTATACATTCGTATGTTTTGAGGACTTTCCATGTAGCATGCTTGCTGTCGGGTGCTGGAGAGAAAGTGATTAATAACAGAGGCCCCTGTTCCAAGGAAACTTACAGAAAAGAAGTAGGCAAGGAAGTCATAACCACAATACAGATAGAATATAAGAGGATTATGTGAAAGCAACTAGAAAATGCAACTAACCAAATTGGTGGTAATAGGAAATAATTATTCCGGGGACTTATATCTAAGCTGCACCTTGAAAGATGGGTACCTCGTGGGCTAGCCAGGCAGACAGATGCAAACCCAGGTAGAATGATGCAAGTCCAGGCAACCATCAATTTGATACACAAAGGGGGGGCACCCCCCCAAAATGGAATTTATTTATAAAAGATTGTGCATTTATTCTGACATGTTTAAACTTCAGTCACCTTCAAAGTACTCTCTGTCTGATGCAACACATCCATCAAGATACTTTTTTCACTGCTCAAAACAGTTTTTGAACTCATCAATTATGATACCCTTTAGTGCTTCTGCTGTTTTGGGTTTCACCTCTTCCACATCAGCAAAACATTCCTTTGAAGACTTTTTTCATCTGTGGAAACAAACAAACAAAAAAGGCACCTGAGGTGAGAGTGAGTGAATGGGGGGAAGGGCATAAGAGTCATGTTGTTTTTGGTCAAAAAACAACACTCAGCACGGTGTCACCCCTCGTGAAATTGGCAAACATGTTGAAAGAACTTCCACACCAAAAAAAATCCACTGAAGTCAAATGCAGCCTCTCCCAACAACGTTAGCTGGTCCACTGATGCCAATGGGTTCCTAGAACACTTACCTAGCTTCCGGAGTTTTTTGGGTCCCCCTCATATATGACACATGGATGAAGGAAAGGTTCTAGCATTACTTGAAATACATTTCCTGATGGAAATGTATAAATAATTTTGATAAATAATATACCTCTGTTGCAGGTTTGGGGCAAAACTTCAATATTCCAATGAGCCCCAACATTCTTCAGAGCCTTTTCTAGATTAAAAATGAGAAAATGGTGGATTTAATAAGGGTAGGGTTAAATAGTTGATGTAATAGGTTATTTCCTGGAATCAAATTCCTATGGTCAGATCTATCAAATCAGCATGCACACCTCTTCAGCAAACAGTAGTCTCATTTATGAGTTCTATCTGATGGCATTTTGGGATTGCCAGATTTTGATATTTAATTTACCCACCATTTTTCTATTGAGAACATTCCCTTGCATCTCTTGTTTTTTTGAGGAAGTCTATAATTTTTTTTCTGCGATCCCATTTTAATAACAAAGTTACTGCAATAGAATGTTCAACTGTGACAATTTAGGCATTCAAAATCTTCAGCTTTGCATAATGGTGTAATATCCTCTTTCCTCATTAGTCCCTGAAGTCTGCTTAAATTAGTTCAGCCTAACATCAAATCACCAATGAGATATGACGTAATTTTATTTCTGCCATTTAGCATTGCCAAATGTGGAGATATTCGATCTTTTTACAGTTACTTAAGAGAAAATATAACATAATGGAAGAAAGCGTTGAGAGGTTTCTTTTTAATTCCAGAAGTATGTTGCTACTATTTTTTTTTAAGTATTGAAAAATGTGTGGCTGTGAAGTCCTTCAGAAAAACAATGCAGGTAATCCGCTTAAAGACTCAGTCTCATTCAGTTGTCTGGAAGCCAAGTATTTCTTACCTGGAAACTCTGATGACAGGGCGAGCAAGTTGTGACATGGTCTACTTCCTTTCACTTTAACTGCAGGCTTTCCCAGGAAGAACTGACTTGTGTTCCACCTGTAACACCACTCCCTCTTCTTTATGCGGAATGGATTCAGTCATTACAGTTCTTCAGAACAACCCTTTGGGGTTGAATATTTTGGACGAATTGAAAGATCTTATCCTTACTTTGCTATAGTCCAAAACAATATCTTTGTAATCACCTATGCCATTCTGAAGATAACATATTGCAAAGGATACTGGTTTGAAATGTTATCTGAAGGCCCTTTGGGTATGATCAAGTTTTGTTGGATTTTTAAGTCTTTGGAAAACTCTCCAAATTATTCTCACTTCAATAATTTAGCCAATATATTTTACCTGGAAAATGTGCCCAAAAAACTAAGATCTGTAACCGAATAACTCAGTTCACAATTTTGATTCAACTTGTTGAGAAATTATGTAGCACAATCAATTACAGTTAAAGAAGTCTTAGAGATCCAGAAATAAAAAGCATATAAGAGTTATATGCTTAGCCGAGCTTGGTGGCTCAGCCTGTAATCCTGCGCCTTTGGATGGCTGAGGTGAGTGGATTGCCTGAGCCAGCGGGTTCGAGATCTGCCTGGGCAGGGAGACTTCTCTACAATAAATCAAAAAATCAGCCGGGCGTGGTAGCGCATGCCTGTAATTCCGGCTACTTGGAAGGCTGAGGGGGAAGGATCGCCAGAGCCTAGCAGGTCGAGGTTGCGGTGGCTGGGAGCGGCCACTGCACTCCAGTCTGGGCGACAGAGTGAGACTCCAACTCAAAAAAAAAAAAAAAGGAATTATATGCTTAAATATCTTTGCTTATCAAACCCAGTATAAATGATTAATGAATTTTTTATTCAAAATATTTTGAGGCCAATGACCTATATGGAAGATAGTTAGAAAAAATGAAGAATTATTAATAACTATGGTCCTGGTGGATATATAATGGAAGATAATAATTTCTTAGCTTTAAGAAAGATTTTTTGCCATAATTACCATAGTTGAATATGAACATATTGAGTAAGTGAGTTCCTATCAGGAGCTGCCAAAGAATGAAATTCCCTCACACTTGTGAAATGCAAGCACATTATTGGTGATGATAATGAATTGAACAGTTCAGCTAAAGACAGCAAATGATTGCAATGAACTAAGAAGCATTATCTTAATAAATGAATTTGTTATTTTTCTCTTCTGCATAGGTGTTTTCTGGAAGTTGGTCATCAAAGGTGAAAATATAAAATGATTAAATATAATTTATAATAAGTACAATTGTTGCTATTTTTTTATACTTCATATTTCATTTAATTTAATCCTCAAAGTAGTTTTATGCAGCCATATAAAAATATATTGTATAGTTATATCTATATTTTTATTTTTACATATGTAATATTAGAACAATTTTATAATCACAGTTATATATATGCTTAAATACTTTTGCACTATCAATCTCAGTACAAATGATTAATGAATTTGTTATTCAAGATATTTTGAGGCCTTATTATAGGTTTGGGTTGCATTTTGAGTTCTGTTTTTGCCTCCCAATTAATTAATTTATTTATTTTTGGAGTTGGAGTCTCACTCCGTCTCCCAGGCTGGAGTGCAGTGGCACACTCACGGCCACCCCAGCATCAAGTTGCTGGGGTCCGGCAATCCTTCTGCCTCAGCCTTCCAAGTAGCCGGAACTACAGGTACGCTACCACGCCTGGCTAATTTTTGATTTTTTGTAGAGACGAGGTCTAACCTTGTTACCCGGACTGGGCTGCCTCATAATTTAATTCAGAAACATTTACTATGCTGTATCAAGTTAATTCCAAAACAAGTACCTGAAGATTTTATTTTGATGTCAAGCTGGTTATGGTAAAAAGTGAACAAAATGAGTTATGTCTATATATGAACAGTTAAAATTAATTTTATTTGTAGTAGAAAAGCTAGATATATGACACACATTGTTCTCCAGATCATAAATATTTGCCAAACTCCTTTAACAATTCAGAAGAAAAGCACTGGCTTCAAGAAAAACTAACCATCTTAATCATCTTAATGGATAACAGTCCCCAAGATTTTTTCCATCTAAACTGTGTTGTCACTACACAGAAGAAAATGGCCAAAAGAAATGATCACATAGTTCAACAGCAAGTTAGCAAATACTAAAATTTAAATGCTTTGTATTTGACTGGAAATATTATATTGTATCTAAGATATTTCTGCAATATGATAATTCAGATAACTTATTTGAGTGAATATTATGGAAATCACAACATGGTTGACATCATACCAGGAAAGCTCAGATGGCCATCACGTTAATATGTTATTTGCATACAAATCCCGCGGCAGCCAGGCACAGTGATATGCAGTATAACGTGAAATTATCATACAGTTCTTGAAATTTCACCTCTTCTCTGAAATCGTGTGTATTAATTCATCAGGCAGAAGTGACAGCTTCCCAGTTAAGCAAGCACTGTAATTTCCTCTAAATCCACTTTTCCACCTCAGCTTATGCATTATGACACACTTTCTTCATATCATATGTAGTTGCACAATGTTAGGCCTGTTGACTACATAGTGACAAATGGACAATCTGAGTGTTTTTCTAGATTCTAAGGCTAGAGGCTTGTAAGAAAATAACCATGTCCGTTTATCTCCTGTTTTGAGATAAAACCTTGCTTTGCCCTATGGGCATTCATATTTTGATAATGAAGAGGAGGATGGTGAAGAAGACGGTAAAACAAACGTATGTGTAAAAGGATGACAGTAGGGCACATATTCCAGGCCTTTTTTGCTGAAAATTACAAGCTATGGGCAAGACAAGTAAATGTCTCTAAATAAAGTTGTGAAGAGCTTTTCTTGACTTGCCTGCTGAGGGTTTTTAATCTCTGCGGGGCAATGTAATGGAATTGGATAACCATTTCTTTAGAATCCGTGTACTAGCTACATGTCTTTGGCAAGTTTATTTAACTTTTCTAAGACTCAAGGTCCCCAGGATAAATAATAACAACCTTGTAGGATTGATATGAGGCCAAGATCATCAGTCATTAGATGGATAAATAAAAGTAATGTTTATAACATTCTTGGTACTGGGGTGGGTTCATGTTAGCCCCCAATAAATGATACCTACTGTTTCAAAAAGTTAGGAAATCTATGGGTAATGCCATAGAAGGTGACAAATGATTCAGGGTTAGGTTTTAATAATATCTACACTCAATTTTGTGTTTACTTTTTGCCAAACAGTATGTTATTATAAGTATGAACCCACTTTTTACAATAACACCATATGGCATACTTATTAAGTGGATCGCACAGATAATGAAGAGCAGAGTTCAAATGCAAATGCTAGGCCCTGTGTCCCCATTCCCTACTAACTTGTTCCAGAAGAGCTTTCACATCTGACTGAAATCTAAAATCTTTATCTTCCTCCATGAATATTTTGGCATTATTCTGCTAACATTGTCTTGTGCTTCAAAATCCTCCCACTAATCGGTGATAGGTAAACACAGACACATTATGATGAAAGAAATATTTGTGGATTTGAAGATTTTTCAAAGATAACTTTTTGTTTTAAGTAAAGGAATTGTTCGCTTCAATTCTGGGGAAAATTCCTAATACTTTGGATTGTGTCTGGCATGTAATAGGTATTCAACACATATTTATTACAAATATTTCTCAGCATTCTGAGCTGTATGCTGGCTTCTGCTCTCTTCTACATATTCTCCATAATTCGTTCACCCTCATGACTTCCAAAAACTCTTTGAACCTCAGATTCCTCTTCCATAAAATGGGGAAAATAATGTCCTCTGTAAATTTTCTTATGATAATTAGATGTGATGATAAAACATTTGATATACCCAGAAAAATGAACGTGTAAAACATAGTGGTCAATTAATACTTCGAATAATTATTATTGTTAAGCAACAATTATGTATTGCTGGCTTCCAAATCATCATTATACCTTACAACTTTCTGTCCACAAACACATGGGTCTAATCCCCACAAGACCTCTCCACTTGGAGTTTCAACAACCATCTCAAACACAAACACACATGTGCAGAATGGATTCATTCAGCATGACCACTTTCTGTCCATCATTATTTTTTACTTCCACCAAATTTCATAGTTAGAAATCGAGAATTCATTCTAGATATCCTTCTCCTTCTCTTCCTCCTGTGTCCAAAGAGTTACAAAGTCTTCATGATTCTACCTCCTACTGTTTCTGGAATCAATCCACCCTCCCATCACCACCTGTATATCTCCTTGCAATGCTTTCACTCATGACAACACAAGAAGCCACCTAGGTGGTATCTGAATCTCTAGTTTCATCCTCCAGGTTGCTTCCAAAGTGAGGTTGTTGAGATGAAAATCGGAGCATGTCACACCCCTTTGTCAGGCTGAAGTCCAGTTCTCTATCCTGGACCATAAGGTCCTGGATTCGCTTTTCAGCCTCTTCTGTCTCCTCTGAGCTCCAGCCAGGTCAGCCTTCATGCATATCACCAATGCTATGTGCTTCCAAGCTTTCAAATCTTTGCATGTGTTCTCAATTTTTGCTACCTCCACATTTATATTCCTCAAAATTCAGCTCACTTGTTACTCCTCTCGTAAATCTTTCTTTCCACACCACAAGCCATCAAAACTATCTCCCCAACCAGTCTACCCCAACTCCAAGCTTTCTAATGTATTCACCTATTAGCTCTCCTGATGAAGTGATAGCCCCTCCCATTCTAAATCTTTTTTTCTGTCTCCTCTCCAAGTGATGACTACCCTTAGGGCAGAGATTATTTGTTCTTCTGTATCAATACCCAAAATATTGTCAAAGACATAACCTGTGCTTTGCAAGTGATTGTTATGATTTATGATTATCACATAACTGAATAAATACCTCTTTAAGTTTTCTGTTCTTAACACTCTTTTAATCTAGTTAAAGAATACAGAATTTGGAATTTGAAGATCTGCATTCGAGTCCCAACTCTGCTACTACTAGATAGAGATATTGAACAAATTAGTTAACAACTTTAAACTTCTCTCATCAATGTGGGGATCAGGTGTGATCACAGATCACACCTTGTACATAGTACAGACCTCCAACTATAACAAATGGTAAGTGAGAAACAGAGATACGATATAATGTATCTCAAGACAATATCATTGAGATCTAACTTTAATAATTGAAATTATGTCCTCTGTGGGGGTCTTTTTTGGAAAACACGTAACAAGCACTTGTGTACAACTCAAATTCTACCATAAATTCTTATTAGTTGTATGTGTTATATATGTTGCTTTAAAGACTTGGATCTTAATTCCTCATCCTTAAAATGGGAATGGTGACAGAATTTCTTCATAGGATCATTGTGAAGATTAGATGCATTAAGACCTGTAAAACACAGCACCTAGAACTTTGTAAGTCATCAAAAAATGTTATGCTTTTGTCATTAAAAGCTCATCTTTCTCCTATGAATTCAAGAATAACTACTTTGTTATTTCTGATAATACTGTCCCCTTTTTAATTCAAGCCTTGTGATGGAAATAGCATCCTGCTGTCCCTACTTCCTTGCTATTTCACCATTCCTTATTGATTTCCCTAATCTTGATAATGCCACTATAAATAATTCCTTCTTTAATAGTTTTAATATGCTATCTGATTCCTTACTGGAACAATGATGAATCCTCCCACAACCTCAAATTCTGAAGGAAAGTCTTAAACATAAGAGTTGTTCAATAAATATTGATTAATCCTCTTATCAAAGGAGTATACATATGTATGTTTATATAATGTAATAAACTCACAAATATGAATCTATGGAGATGACTATCTTTCTTCTTCTGAATTTGAATCATTGTCAGCCATGCCCAGAAATCTTAATCTTTTCTAAGCGTCAAGTCATCACAAAGGAACATGTAAAAAATACTTGGAAAGTTTTAATTCAGCATTTTACAAGCATTTCCTGAAAACGGCCTTCTTTTCCAGTTGCTTAATGATATAGGATGCTTTTTGTATAAATGAAACATAGCTTTTTAGATGTAGACTAGTCTATCACAGAACAAAGCAGCATTTGTCAAGATCTCCAAGCATCAGTGGTGGGTGTATGATTCTGAAGCTGTGTGAATGCTGTCAGGAGTGCTTTTCCCGGACTATGAACCACCTTTCTCTGGAAGTCTGTTCTTACGGCTAGTTTTTCCTGAGCCTGTTCTTCCTGTCAGACACAGCTTCATGCTTCACCATGATCTAAAGAAATTTTCACTTTCAACTCCAATCCCAGGGACAATTATAAGCAGCTTATTCAAACTAAACCAATTTTTTTTTCCATCAAAAATATAACCTAAATTTGGAAAAGTCAACAATGGAGGTACATGAATGCAATATTTATCTTTGGAATTAAGGAAGACTTTCCAGCTGGCTGATTTTCTATTATAAAAAGCATTCTGATTACTTTTTTAAAAATCTAGATGGAACTATTAGCATACAAAGAAAGCAAACCTATGAAAGGGAAAACATTTTCTGATTCCTCAAACTGGCCTCAGTCATTTGTAGAATACATTCTATCCAAAGGTACGAGAAACATTGACTATTTTAGGTCATCGTTGACGTGGGTCAATATACTTTTTCCTGTTTCTACTCCTTTATTAAAGATTCCAAAATAGTACAGCCATATTTCAATGGAAGCAAATAGCCCCACAAGGAGAGTGTGACAATGAAAGGTCTACCTCTCTAGCCACAGCCTTGTGTGAACCTAGAGTCCTTGACCTTCTGCCTGTCTCCTCAACAAGTAACTTCGAATTTGGGGGTAGACAAGTTTATCAGAGGATTAATTTTAAATAACTGAGGACAGGTGAAGGATTGACTGGCTGGTATTTCTTTTTCCTATAAGAATGAGAATAAAATCTAAACATCAGGGCTGATCATCAGGGATGTTATAATACAATCAAGTACTTGCAACTTTACATACGATTATTAGGTGTCTAACATTTTATATGAAATGTGTTCAGCCACTTCATTTGTTCTTATAGTTGCAAAGATGATGGACGTTTAAATTAACACAACACTAATGAGAACATAAGAACCCTTTCCTGACTAGCATTGCTAGGGAGGGATAGTAGAGCTTAGTACAATCAGTAATTTCTCCAATGTAACAGTTAGTCAAGACTCACTCTAGGTTTCTACCCCTATTTACAAGGTAGCTTGGGGTTATGCATTATGAATGAGGTTCAGGTGATCATGACTTTGCCATAGTCAAGACAGGGCCTGGCAGGTTCATTAGGGGAGAACTATGTTGTCCTATATGTTAGTGAGGATACTCTGGACTCAAGATCTGATCTCTCAGTTCTAGAAGCTTGGGATGTTACCAGTGAATGCAACCAGGAGCGATCAAATCTGAAGATAAAAATTTTCAACACAGATTGTGCAACACAATCAATGGTCAGGAGAGGTTTAAAAATGTATTCATGGCCTAATATCGCCTCCTGATATTCCGAATCAATGGGCCTGGGGTGGAGAATTGCGGGATCTCTATTTTTAAGCTGTTCTAGTAATTCAGACACAGCCTAAATCAAGAACTGCAGGTCTAGAATACACTTTTGTTCCCAATATCTTGAGAACAAATGTGTCTGCTGAAACTAAATTAACTAACCTTACTTTCCTTTGTCTCCTCACCTTGGCCCATCCTTTTTTACTCTCTCAAATATTCATTGAACACTTTTTATGTGCCAGATATGTAGGATGCATATCCTGACAACAATTACGTATATAAATCCAATAGTCAACATCTTTTCTTTCCAAAAGGGAAATTTACTTGGAAAGGCAAATTAAGGTTAGAAGATTGCTTAGTAAACAGTATCATCACCAGGCATGGTGGCTTACACCTATAATCCCAGAACTTTGGGAGGCCAAGGCAGGAGATTTGCTTGAGTCAAGGAGTACAAGACCAGCCTGGTGGCTCATGCCTGTAATCCCAGCACATTGGGAGGCCAAGGTGAGAGATTTGCTTGAGCCCAGAAGTTCGAGATCAACCCTACAAAAAAATTTTTTTTAATGAACTGGATGTGGTGGCATGTGCCTGTAGATCCAGTTACTCAGGAGGCTGAGGTGGAAGGATCACCTGAACCCAGGAGGTCTAAGCTGCAGTAAGCCGTGATCATGCCACTGCACATCAGTCTGGACAACAGAGATCATGACTCAAAAAAAAAGTCATCAGTTCATTTAACAAGCATTTATTTGTTAAATCTTTACCATGTGCTCTTCAGAATAAATGTTCTTGAGTGATTTTTTGGGGGGGCGTTGGAGTATCACTTTGTCACCCAGGATGGAGTGCCATGGCACACTCATGGCCACCCCAGTATTGACCTGCTGGGCTCTGGTGATTCTTCACCTCAACCCTTCCAAGTAGCTGGAACTGCAGGCATGCGCTACCACGCCCAGCTAGTTTTTTTTTGTGTGTGTTTTTTTTAATTGTAGAGACAAGATCTCACCAAATTGCCCGGGCTGGTCTCAAATCCGCAGGCTCAGGCAATCCACTCACCTCGGCCTCCCGAAGTGCTGGAATTACAGGCTGAGCCATCAAGCCCGACCTTGAGTGATCTTAAGAGAAATTTTTTAATTTCACTATGGTTTCTGGGTGTGTTTCTCTTTACAACCAGCCAACTCCATCAGTGCAAGTCAATATAGCCCTAGGATAACACTGGAGAAATAGGGGTATTCTTCTGACCCAGACTATGAAGACTACTATTCTTTTGTTTTTTATTTGTTATTACACCACTTCCCTAATTTATTTCAAAATCATTTCACAACTTACTATCTTTTCTGCAAGTCGTACTGTAATTACTTAGAGAGGAAAGTACCTTATTCATTAAACTATTTTGCAAATCATATTTTCAGACAGGCACACCTAGGAAGGTTTCTTGTATCCAGATAATCTTGTTTGAAGAATGACGAGTGCCTAAGGACTTCGTCTGAGAGGGTGGACCCTCTCTATCCTGGATGGGTCATTTTCAGTCATTTCATGTTGGAGAACTGACATCCATTTTGTTTTGGTACTTGTAGCAATCTGTCCACTTGGGCTACTCCAAATAAAAACATTCTACAATAGCAGCAAGTCCTTCCCTTTAGAAGCCAATCATGCCTATAAGTCACTTCGGCCTCAAACCATGAGTTTCACCCATATTCCTTCCATGTTTTAAAGGCATTTTCTTGATTTTAACTATCCTTTATTTGATGACACCTCCCAATAGAAAGTCCTATCCTAGACCTCCTTCCTGAACTCTAGCCTCAAATCTACCTACTTTCTGTCATCTCTACCCAAGCCACACTCATGCCCAAGATAGAATTCATCTTCCCCCAAATGTGTTCTTCATCTTTAGTAAATTAAGTTTAAGATATTTCCCTGCCTGAGTTTAAGTTTATGGCACTTCCTATCTTTGTTGGTGACAATGCCAAGCACCCAGTATCTCAGGACAGAAACCTAAGGGTCATCAGAGATTACTATCATTTCATACTACTTTTTTCTCTACTCATCACACTCAATAAATTACCTTTGAATCCACCTTTTAACATCTCTCATACCCATTCTGTTCTTTCCTTTCCACACCAACTGCCTTAGTCTAGAGTCTATTAAGTCTTATAGTTGTATTATAATTGGTTTCTGTAACTATAATCTTCTCCTCCTTTAATTCGGACCCAAGAAAGCCACAAAAATAGTATTTCTAAAATAAAAGTTCAATCATGTTTCGCCTCTGTTCAAAATATTCTCTAGCTATCATCACTTATAGGAAAAGGATAGGGAAGGAAGAGAACAAAGATACACAAAAATACAAAGGCATGAAACCCCATGGAATAGATAGGGAACCATAAGCATTTTGAGGGCACCTGAGTCCAAGAATGTGAAGCAGAGAATGGAGAAGGCAGGCATGGGCTGAATCATGTGCAACAGGCCAGGTATCTTTTCCTTCTTCCTGGGCTGCTTTGCCCTTCCTTAACCGCCAGCTCAGAAGTGACTTCTGGAAAGGATTCTCCAACACCCCTAGACAGGGCGTAATCATTCCTTCCTCAATTCTAATGCCTTGTCTCATACTGTTGCTATTGTCATCACAATCACACCATAACCTAATTACTTGATTGCATGTATCTCCGCTTTAGACTATGATCTCCTGTAGAACAAACTGTGTCATATTCATTCCTCTATCTCTATATAGCAAACTGCCCAGAACATAGTAAGCCTCCAATAACTGGTCTCTTTCCCTCTACAATCTTCTTCATAAGAATGCAGGTAAGAGATAATGGCATCTTAAATAAAAGTGATGGTAGCTCTCTACATTTGTAGAGATAAAAACAAATTTTTACAACTATTTAAGAAATTTAATAGACTTTGCCATTATCTGCAAGGAGGTGAAAAATAATTGTTAGACCTCTTCCTTTAAGAAAGAGCTCATCTTTCTTGTCTTCAGCGATGTCAGTTTAGAATTTTTAAAACGTATTCCTTATAGCTTGAGGTGAATCTAATGTTAAGCTTGCAGTGAATCAAATCAAATTTAATTGTAATTATTTTTAACACATTTTCAATGTACTAGTATTAGTTTTAGAGATCGTTTCTAAAAAGTGTTGGCATTTAAGATAGAATTTAATAGAATGCAAATGAGATATCAAAGTAACAAAATTACAGGTCAGAAAAGAGAATGTTACTATGAAGTTAGCAGAATTTGGACAGATTATAATAAAAATCACCAGAGATAACAATTGAACATAATGAAGAGAATACAGGTAAGGACAGGAGTGCTCTTTGGATGGAAAAGAAAAAAAAAAGAAAAAACTTGTTGTTCTTGGAGATCCCAGAAGTTAAACGGCATATAAACCGCATGAACCAAGCATCAGGCTTCCTTGTACCAATGGGAGCCTTTGGTCTAGAGGAGAACATGTGCTCTCCTGAGGGACTAGATGCCCATAGCAGGGCTGGTGGGAAAGTCCTTTGTCAGGCAGAGGCCGTGGAGACAGGAAGAACTTTCTCCTGCAGGAGAAGGTTGGGGTTAGCAACCTTTACCATGCCTTTTCACTTTGATTCTGTGGGCTTGTGACCTGCTCGTCCTGAGTTCTTGCATAAACTATTTGTCCTGACTCAACAATGAGTGAGATATGAAACATACGAGCTAAAATGATACATCAGTAACTAGTCTTTCTCATCACTCAGAGTACAACCCTTGAGTCTATGCCAGAAAGAAAACAATTTTTTCCTCCCATTGTAACCCTCTGCCGCTAGGAATAATTTTAGGAATTCTTTCAGAACAAGTCATATAGTGATCAGCCCTCAGCCAGTGGACCAGGCATGAATGCGAGACCGTTAGCCCAATGATTCAGCAAAATGAATATGCCGGCACACTCATTAGGTCAGGATTCAGCACTTCCATGTCTTTACACATCTGTGGGCCTTTCAACACCATAGGTTCAGGTTTGGGAAGCAAAGACCCTCTATTCACTGTTCGGTCAGTTGGCTTTTTCATCCATCCCAGCGATTGCTCTGAGAAGAGGACGCAATCATGACCAGGGCATGACCAGTGGCTGTCTTAGTGTTCCAACTCTCATCCCAAGCCCTTTCCAAATCCAACTATCTTTCTGGCATCTAGGTCCCAGGAATTTTGCACATGAGCAGAAAAGAGAAACATTCTTTACCAAAGAATAATCGTTAACCTCTCCTTACCAAACTCTTAGAATTACTAGAAAGGTTTACTCAAACCAGGTGTCAGGACCAGGCACAAAGAATCAAACTATGTATTAACTTACCTCATGATCTGAGAGCTGCACAAAGATTACACCCCCAGTTGGATGATTCATATACATCACAACAGTGAAAACTTGTGAAAAAACAGTTTTCCACTGTGTATTACTTTTATTTTCCATTCGGTATTATACATTTACAATGAATAAAACCGACTAGATTTTAATGCAAGTAGATGGAATTTTAACCGTTTTAAATACAAGATTATACAAATGTAGTGATGACATACATGGAGATGGGCTGAAAAAATGTAGCTCAATAATTTTGTCTATAACTAGCATAGGTTTATCCACAATCCCAACCACTCTGTGAATACAAATTAATTACATTTTCCATCTAATTTAATATTAATACAATTTGCTAATTTTGAAAAAATTGGGTCACTATCTCATTTTGATAAAAATGCTTGACCTCCCAAAGTCCCTTGCACCTGAGGAGGCTGTCCAAGTGTATGGAGGAGACGTGTGGCTTACGCATCCTTATACAATTAGAGGGAAAGGATGTCCCGGTCTCATGCTGGTCCTTCGGTGAATCCTAGCAGTATCTGCTGTTTTACAGAGCAGCATGTCATCATCTGGAAGCTGTTTGTCCTGGTTACCACATTCTCAGCCTGCTACTGGAGTAAGTTGAGATCTGGTATTCTCAGTTTCCATGAAGCCTGCTAGAATACCCTGAGCATCTGCCCACCACCCCACTTTTCCCTCACCTCCTCTAGTAGACCTGCTGGCTCAGCAGTTCACCCCTGGCCTTCTGGGCTATAGTTCCATCTTCCAGCTCAGTGATGCTCTATTCAGTTCTAGCCAATTTGCTGATGAAGTAATCGACTGGAATTTATTTTGAAGTATTATCTTCTTAATTTGTAGGCGTCTGTTGCCTTTTAAGAAAATTTTGCTTGTTCTCTGTTCTTATTTTTAATTTTCAACTTCTCTTTATTTTTTTTTAAACTTTTTTTTTCTTTTAAAGATGTGGGGTACACGTTAAGATTGGACACATAAGTGGTTTACATACAGGTGAAGTTTGGGCCTCCCATTGGACCTCACTTCACCTGGCTTAGACTCAGGCTCCCTTACTGATGTTGTATACCCTCCTCAAATATAAGTATAACTTACACTCAGCATCTGGTAAATCAAACTGGTTGAGTCTTTCAGAATCTGTTACTATTGTCTGCTCTTTGAAAACCTCCTTTATGTTGCTTTTTTTGTATTTTGTGATTTGTGACCGAGAGTTGCTCATTTCTCTTAAAACGTTTTCTGTAAAAATTCTTTGAGGTTTGGATTGAACTTCTTCTATAGACTGCTATAGTGGATAGAGTTCTGCTTGTTATCTGGAAGTGCTCCCAACTGGAAATTATTCCAATTAAATTCTTAGCTTGAAGAATTAAATTCTAACAGTTGATCTTCAATAGAACTCTAATATAATTATGAATTATCCGTGAGGATTTTTTCCCCTACTTTCCAAAAGGGTTACATGGTCAGTTATTTATTTTGTACCTCTCCTGCACAGTGGGGTTTATTTCTCATTCACCCTTTCATAGAGAATGTAGTCATTTGAGATCCGCCCAACTTTGCAAGAATTCCCCCCACCTTGACTAAGTTCTAAGGTTTATCTTCTTTGTCTGAACCCCAAGCAACACTCAGAACAGAAGCTCAAGGTTTCCAGGCTTAATC
This sequence comes from Cephalopachus bancanus, assembly GCA_027257055.1. Taxonomy (NCBI): domain Eukaryota; kingdom Metazoa; phylum Chordata; class Mammalia; order Primates; family Tarsiidae; genus Cephalopachus; species Cephalopachus bancanus. The sequence continues at coordinate 16,718,828 of JAPVLO010000005.1, read as the reverse complement.
AGAATTCCCTTCTCCCCCTCCACTCCCCACTGGAAACCACCTTCAGTGTTTGCTTACTTCTTTGGGCTCCCAATCTCTCTACTTTTGTGTGCATAGTGAATTCCTAACTTTTGTGCCAGCCCAATAAAGCAATTTTATTCTGTCCAAAATTGTGCTTCAATTAGGAGGGTCAGGTAGGGTACATATTCCAGCATACTGTGGGAAACATGATCAGCTCTTTTTCTATCATAAACAAGAATAAACATGTACACAGTTGAGACTTTGAATCTTAGAGCTTTGGAACCAGACAAATGCATGTTAGGATTCCAGTTCTTTGACCTACTATTGTATAGCCTTAGGGAAGATAGGTGTTTGTTTTTAATTGTGTACTCTGCTCTGTATAGGAAGCTTCAGTCAGGAAGCTGGTTGTCACTCTGAATGAATCCTTTAGCACCAGGTTCCCCACAAAGGTATGCTGTGTGACCTTCAAAGGAACACTCTCCTAGGCTTTTAAATTTTTCTTTTTTCATTTGTTTAATGGAGATAATAATACCCTTAGCTCTCAGGTTGATATAAGGATTAAAGAGATCATATTTATAAGGTGCTTAGCAGAATTCCTGGTATGTATTAGTGATTAACTATTTTGTTTATTAATGTTGTTTTATACATTTTTCCATGTTCTTAAATTTTTTATAAACATAGATTTTATTCAATTAATTAAACTACTATTTATCTAATGACTACCCATGTTTCAGGTTCTAGAGTTAAGACAATGAATAAGATAAAGGACCTATCTTCTGATATTTCTGTTCTAATAGGAAAGACAGGTAATAAGCCAATAAATAAATAAATGTAATATGTAATGTAAGGTACAAAAAATGCCATAAAAATCAATTGGCATAGTATATAGAAAATGTTTGGATATGGTATGGATGCAATACTATTTTAAATAATATGATCAAATAAGGCCTCTCTCAGGAGGAAATATCTAAGTAAAGTCCTGAATGAAGTGAGGGAATAAGACATATAGCTCAAAAACCTCTCAGACAGAGACAACTTCAAGTTGATCTTGAATTAGAGACACCCTTATCCTGGTGGAAACATCAGGATGGCAAGGATGGTTGGAGCAGAGTGGTAAAAAAAGAGGTTGGAGAGATTGGAAGGGACTAAACCATGTACGGCCTTGGGAGCCATGGTATAGACTTTGGGTTTATTTCAAGTATAATGGAAAGTTGTTGAAGTACTTTGTACTGAGAAATGACGAGATCTATTATAATTCACATTTTAGTAAGAATATCTGTGTTATGTATAAGGAACCAATGATGGAAGGAGAGCAAGTGAGGCTAATGGGAAGTAAGTTAGGAAGCTTCTTGCTGACTTAATAAGAGACAATGGAGTTCGGGCTAGAGTGGTGGTTGTAGAGGTACAAAAAAGGGACATGAATTAAAAGTAACATTCACATATTTGGTGTAATAGTCAGAGGTGTAATGACATGACAAAAGTCTACCATTTGGGGCTGAATGAGAGGGATCATTGAGATGGGAATGAATGGGAGAGCACTGAACTTGCTAGGTGAAAAAATTTAAGCTAGGCTCTGTACACATTGAATTTGATCTATCAGTGGAAATGTTGAACAGGAAATTAGTTACCTATAAATTTGAAGCTTTAAGGATCCGCAGATAAAATCTAAGTTGTCAGCATATGGATGGTTTTTAAAGCAGGGAAACAGGATGAGGTTATCTAGCACATGAATATAGGTAGAGAGGCAAATAACTCTGAGGATTTAACCCTAGATTCTCCAACATTTAGATGCTTAGAAACTTAGAATAAGAGTTCAGGGAAGGTAGGAAAGATGTAGAAACTGAGATCTCAGCCGGGCTCGGTGGTTCAGCCTGTAATACCAGCACTTTGGGAGACCTAGATGAGTGGATTGGCTGTGGGTTCAAGCCAGCCCGGGCAACTTGGCAAGACCTTGTCTCTACAATAAAATTAAAAGCGTGGTAGCACTTGTCTGTAGTTCTGGTTACTTGGAAGGCTGAGGCAGAAGGATCGCTGGGGCCCAGAATGTTGACACTGGAGTGGCCGTGAGTGTGCATGCCACTGCACTCCAGCCTGGGTGAAAGAGTGAGACTCCAACTCAAAAGAAAAAGAAAAAAGAAACTGAAATCTCTAAGAAGCCAATGGAAAAAAATGTTTTTTACAAAAGGACTTGTGATCAACTGCTTCAAGTGCTTCCAAGAAGTCATTAAGATGAGGATTGAACATTGATCATTGCACTTGAAGACGAAAATTGTTGATAGGAATGAAAACATGATTGGAGTTAGTTGATGTGAGACAGTTAATACTGACAGTTCTTTGGGGGAGTTTTATTATAAAAGGGAGGATAGTAGTGGAGTGGTAACCAAATAGGGATATAGGTTCCCAGAGCATTCTTTATAAGATGGCAGATATTTTACCATGTTTGTTTGTTGACAGGCATGATCCAGTAAATCATCAATATGATTTTTTAAAATTTTTGGGCTATGGAAGAGATAGCAATAATGCAAGAGGTAAATAAATAAAAATTGTAGGAAAAAAGTCCCTGAGTAGGACAAGGAGAATAGGTTCTGCAACACAAGAGATGGGGTGTTGCCTTAGAAAGAAGTTCAGATAGTTCATTCACCTCTTGTTTTATTCAGATCTCTGCTCAGTTCTAATCAGAGATGTTCCTCCCAAACACCTTCCCTAAAATTGTCCCTACATTCCAATCATAGTCCATAGTCCAATCACAGACTATGCTTTCAATCTCCTTTGTTTTCCTTCATAATACTTTTCATGTCTTATATTATATTAAATATGCATTGATTGATTGATTGTCTTTTACCCAATGTAATCACCAAAAAGAAAGGGATTTTGTTGCCTTACTAGCCCCCAAATTCATAACATTTCCTGGTGTATAGAACCCACTTAATAAATACTTGTATGCATGAAATGAAACAGAAGAAAAATAGAAAAATGGTGTGTATAAATACAGGTAGAATGGTAGATTTGGTAGGGGGAAGAGTAATTCTTCTTCTTCTCATTGCTTCTATTTTCTCACTATAATAAAAGGCAGAGTCACTAGATTAGAAGGTAAAAGAAAGTATGACAGATTTGCCCCAGAGAATAGAAGAAAGAACACACTACAAAATCTAGTTGACTTGCCAAGACATTTAGAAAGACTATGTAAGATTTGTGGTTAAAATTGTAAAGTCAGACCTGTTAGTACATTGATGAGTTTTCTTTCACCTAAAATCTGACACTTAGGAGCAGGCACAGAAAAAGTGAAGAGCTGGGCTTAATCAACTTTGGAGTTTTTGCTGCATTAATGTAATGGAGAAAGAGAAGGGACAGGGGTTTCTAAGAGCTGCAGCAACAAATTACAACAGACCTGCTAGTTAAAACAATAGAATTTGATTCCCTCGCTGTTCCAATGACCAGAAGTCTGAAATCAAAGTGTCAGCAGGATTTGTTCCTTCTGGAGTCTCTGAGGAAGAAACTGCCCCATGCTTCTCTCCTAGTTCCCAGTGTTGCCAGCAACCCTGCGCATACCTTGGCTGTGGCAGCATAACTCTCTTCTCTATCTCTATCTTCACATGGCTTTTCTTCCCTGTATCTAAGTTTCTGTGTATCTGTCTTTGCTTCCTATAGGGGCTCTAGGTATTGGATGTAGGATCCACCCTAACCTAGTATGACTTCATCTTAACTCTTTACATCCGCCTAGGGCCCTATTTCCAAATAAAGTCATATTCTGAGGCTCTGAGTGGATATGAATTTTGGAGAGACACTATTTTCTATAAGGATTGAGGGCATATGCAAAGAAGTGATTATAGTAATGAACCCTAAAGTCTAGGGAAAGAGATACAAGGACATACAGTGGGGTGGATAATAATGAAAAATGGTAGAGTGCCTGGACTGGCCAACCCTGTGTAGTCAAAGAAATGAAGTTCAAGTATTACAATGAGTTGGAAAAGCAGCAGATGATGGGCAGAGAATAGGAAGATTCAAATTTTGGAGGCAGTGCATTCATTGATAGTGTAAATTCTAGGTGTAGCCATTCATGAAGTTGGTGGTTGAGTTATAAAAGGAAAGAACATCAGAACCAAGGATGGCAAGGAACTTTGAGGATAAGATGTTATCTGTGGAGGTGTTAAAGTCCCCAAGAATGATGTCAGGAGAGGCAGTAGCTGTAAAGGTAGGGAGTTGTGTGCTAAAATCCTTATTAGTGAGGAAGAATGATGAGGCTGTCTATTAGTTACCTCTCTAAGGATGGAAAGCAGCCGGTTCCTCATGGCACATAAGCATCAAAAGAACTGGAGATTTGGAAGATGGAGCAAGGTGGGTACCCATCCACCTCCAGTCACTGTGAGAGTCAGGATGTGGAAAAGAAACAACGTCCTCCTAAGAGTGCCCGGTGGGCTGCACTGTTCTTGGGATTTTTCAGGTTAAGGTTCAAACAAGGATGCTCAGTGCATACATTGAAGATATAGAGGATTCTGCTGGCAACAGCATGGTGTAGGGATTTGGGAAATGATACAGTGGGAGACTGGATCAGACTGCACAGTGCACCCTGCCATAGGGGAGTAAGAGGCAGGGAAGAGGTTTGGCCAAGGAGATTTCTAGTGGCGGCAGAAGTCAACAGGGCCATGTGCTCCTCCATTGTAGCGACAGACTGTAATTTAGTTAACTCTCCTCCTAATTTGAGGCATGTGATAGTCCTCATATTCTCAATATTTTAAGTAACTTTAGAATGAATGGGTAGTGCCTCCCCCCATGTGTTATAGCACCTATACCTTCAGATTACAGGTGGTCTACTGGGTTTATTACTTTCAGCCTCTCACTAAAATGAGGGCTTTGAGATTTGGGCTCGTGGGCTATCTAACCTCTCTATTCATAGCATTTTGCACAGAGTAAGCATTTCAAAATGGCAGCATTAGTGATGGCTATTTGAAAATCTAAAAATAAATGTGTCTTTGGTTCTTGTTCTCCATGCTCCTCTTTGTCCTCTTTAGCGGTGGAGTAAGGGAACACAATGTTGTTAAAAGATTTTTCTGCCCTTATAATAGTCTTTCAGCCTGTTTACTTGTTCAGGGCACACTGTCACCATGTGACAGGACGTGTGTGCTCTAAAAGGACAAAGTGTGTGGATCCTAGCCAGCAGGGTCAAGAAAATACTTCATAAACAAGGCTGTAAATAACATCTGGGCTGGCCAAATACAGGAGGACCTGGTAACTTTTCCTTTTGGTTGTTGTTTTGTTTGGTCATGGCCATCTCCCTGTAGACCCAAACAAGTCAGAGAGTCACAGTAACAGCTCCAAATTACTTCAGGCGAATACTTGTTGCCGAGACTATATGGCAGGCTGTCAATGGGAAAACCAGACTCTGCAGAGTGAAATGATAGGAAGTCAGTGAATCACAGCCCTGAAGAAGAAAACCAAAAGATCCGACTAATCAAGATAAAGACTTTGAATCATGAAGGGGAAATAAAGCTTATAAACATTTTTTTAAATAAACATTTTTTTAAACCTCAGCATACAGAAGATATTTAGCGAGAATAATAACAATAATAGAAATTTCACCTAAATACCTCAAGTTTCATGTAGACATTAGTCAACTCAGCTATCTAATATTCAATTAATTCTCTTTCTTCTGGAACTGATTCATAGACTATTATTAAAGTCATCAGAAAAGGTGTTTTTGCCAATATCATGCTACATCCTTACTCAGCCATTGTTAGAATGACAGAATTGAAAAGGAAAAAAGATGTCCCTGCCATTGGCTGCAGACAATCTCTAGTTGTGCCTGTGGAGTAAATTCCTTGAACCCCAATGCCAAGGTCTGGGTGCCCTGCCATGAAGAATGATACCAGAAGTCACCTGGAAGCACTACTTTGTCTCTGATTCAATTTCTTTCAGCAGATACTAAATGACTAACTACTATGTACAGCATGAGGCAACAAGAAACTAGCACTGGACTTATAGTCAGGAGATCTAAGTCCATAACTAGGTTCTACCACTGAACACTTAGGTATTTTGGTCAGTCACTTGATCCTTTTCTCAGTGTGTCTCTACATCTGTGAAATGGGTTTAAGGTGAGCATTAAAAGCCATAAAGTTTATGCTGCTGTGCGTCCAGCAGTTATTTTTCTTCCTATCTTCCTATAAATTAGGTATTGAAGGAAGCATAAAATCAGTTTAAGGCGGGGTTCTAGCCCTTAAAGAGTTGACCATCTTTGAAGAGAAATACTGGCCTAGTTCTTGGGAGAATTTTGCACACATACCTGGAGACGGAATAAAAGATCTATCCCCACCCCTGAGACTGCGACTCTCCATCTCTATGATACAAGCAGGCATTTTCTTGTTCACCAGGCTCTCTCAGGTGATTCTGAAGCATTCTGCTACAAAGCTAGCCTTAATCCCCCTGAACCCCGCAAATGCTGATGTTTTAATAGAGACTCCCGAGACACAAGACCTTTCAGACATTTGAGGAGTTATGTTACACCAAATACTTCGGAGTCGGGGGACTGAGATAGGGAAGGAAAAAGAAGGAATGTCTCTTCACAATTTTCTCTTCGCATTATATGATACCAAGTTCATGCAATAATGCTCATGTTTCTCTTTGGTGCTACAAAGCCCTTTCTACTTTGCTTTAGAAATGATATGTGATTTCTTTTCTCCATGGTTCACCTTATATCCCTCAAAGTGCCAGGCACATAGCAATGAGAAATCAGTGCTGAGGTGAACTGGAGGGTGAATGAACGCAACAATCTTCCCAACTTCCGTACCTGCTGAGTCCCAAAAGGAAAGAGGAAGTTAGACGAGGAAGAGAAAACTGGTGTCTCTGAAGCTGTCCTGGATTACAGCCAAGCAGTGTTAACTCAGGCGGGACCATTTCCCCAGGGATGAGAACAAGCGCACATTTTCTGTCTCTCTAGGGAAGAAATGACTGCTGAGACTTAAAATGCCTTGCTCTGCTCTGCTAAACTTACCAACATGCCATATGAGATGCTGATGAGGCTGATTGACTAAAATATGTCTAAAGAAAGAAAAATCAGTCATCAGAGTGGGTTGCCCTCCAATGACACTTGGTACCCTAAAAAATCCAAGCAGTCATGGTGGTATGCTCTCAGCAGGCAGCATGGTGCCCTGGTCTTTTGCATGCAACTCTATCTAGTGGGGAGCTCTAATAGACTGATAAGCTGAGTTAAGAGTGGGGAGATTTCTAAAACCAAGAAACTGTACAAACACCGAAAACTAAAAGAGGAAGAATCAATGGAGACAAGAGCATATTCAACATGTGGCATTTAGGAGGTTTCTAGGTTTAAATTGTTTGTTTGAAATCCACATAGGCATTTGGCTGAGGGTGGATATTAAGGTGTATTCCCCAGATCAATTCTGGGGGCATGATTCCATCAGCCAGTTAATTTCAAGTCCAGGCTGGCCAAGATCGCTTAGGATTTTACAGTGGAACATGTTCTTTGAAAGGCAGGAATGAGCCGGGCTCGGTGGCTCAGCCTGTAATCCCGCGCCTTTGGGAGGCTGAGGTGAGTGAATTGCCTGAGCCCGTGGGTTCGAGACCCGCCTGGCCAGCGAGACCTCATCTCTACAATAAATCAAAAAATCAGCCGGGCGTGGTAGCGCATGCCTGTAATTCCGGCTACTTGGAAGGCTGAGGCGGAAGGATCGCCGGAGCCCAGCAGGTCGAGGCTGCGGTGGCCAGGAGCGGCCACTGCACTCCAGTATGGGCGACAGAGTGAGACTCCAACTCAAAAAAAAAGAAAGGCAGGAATGAAAAGCGGGGTCTCTTGTGGTATATGTAGAGACCATTAGAACAGGGGTCCCCACCCCCAGACCATGGACTAGTATTGGTCCTTAGCCTCTTAGGAACTGAGCAGCACAGGAGGAGGTGAGCAGCGGGCAAGCAAGGGAAGCTTCATCTGTATTTACAGCCACTCCCCATCACTTGCATTACTGCCGGAGCTCCACCTCCTGTCAGAGCACCACTGAAAATCCTGCTTCCATTTCCAACATCCTATCTTTGTGAAGTGGGCTTTTCTGCAGTAACAGCAACCAAAAAGATTTACTGAATAGCCTGGACATAAGCAACACACTTTGGATGTAACTGTCTCCCATCACCCCCAGATGGGACCATCTAGTTGCAGGAAAACAAGCTCAGGGCTCCCACAATTCTGCATTATGCTGAGTCATATAATTATTTCACTGTATAGGACAATGTAATAATAATAGAAATAGAGTGCACAATAAATGTAATGTGCTTGAATCAACCTGAAACCATCCTCCCCTACCCTGGTCTGTGGAAGAATTGTTTCCCACATAGCAGGTCCCTGATGCCAAAAAGGTTGGGGACTGCTGCATTAGAGCCCTTGAGAGGGTCTACCGAGACCTGCTGTTATTGAGGGAGTAACTTCAACAGATACAAGTAGCAGTTACTTAAACTGGGTGTCAACTGAGCTGTTTACATGAGTGACTCACCAGACTCACTGCCAACATGAATTAAATAAAAGTGTACATTTAGACTGGTGTCAGCATCACTTGTTCAAATACATGCATATATATTTTTTCCAGTTCTACCTCTGAAGAGGCTAATACAGTAGGACTATGATAAAACTCATGACTATACACTTTTAAAGCTTCCCATATGGTCCTGGGTCCCAGCTAGGTTTGGCAACCCCTGGTGTACATATTTATCATTGTCCAGGTGTAGCCCAGGTATGGAACAACTTGGAAGTAGCTTTGCAGTAGTTACCAAAAAGGAAGGTCATTTTCATTCTCCAAGTCATTATCAGCATTGAGAAATACTTCAGCTAGAGAGTTAAGTTGTACAAAAATATTCATGTGCTTTACATAAACACACACACACACACACACACACACACACAGACACACACACACTAGCAGTAGAAATAAAAACTCTAGATTTGATTCACCCAGTTGCTAGCCAAATTCTTTCCATCCACTGAACTTCCTCAGAGTTCTTTGAAGTCAACAATTACTTTGTTCTCAGAGGAGTCATTTTGTGGCAAGGAAAATGTTGAAAGCTTAGTAATGTATTAGGACTTTCCAAATCTGAATCATTTCAAAATATTTATTTGTATTTTGTTTATCTTTTTTAGTATTTAGATTTCGTTCTTTCTAATAACCAGGGGACAAGCTGTATTGATATTGATCACTTAGAATGCACAGCAAGGATACTAAATTTACCAGTATGAGTAAGAAAAGGCCGCTACTAATAAAAGATTTCCTTCTTCATCCACCCTGCTCTCGTTCAGAAGCACAGATTGATAACTGAATACACAGTGCCTGAAACATCCTTCAGTAAGTGAGCTAAGGTTTTCATTATTCTTTCATTACCTGATCGCCCAGGCCAACTCCTCCCAAGAGTTCATCATTGATGCACTGAGGAAATAGTTTACACATGCCCTATATCTATCTTCTGAAATTACTGTACTCTGACCCCCTGTGTGTCCCACATATATTTGTCCCTGGCACTTAAAAGTGTAAAATCTTTGGGTTAACATCTTCCTGAGTGGTTGAAACATGTTTTTTTTTTTAAAAAAAAAAACATTTTCTCTCTTTGGTTCCCCATTTATAGGGAACCGCAGATCCTAACGTTGATTTTCTATACTGCTGTTGAATTTCAGGATGCAAGGGTTTCATTTATTAACGACCCCTCCTCTTTTTGCATAGTTTACCCTTCCAGCATGCTCACCACTGTGTCTGAATGCATACTGGCGCCCCGTCCTCCCTTGATGCTGTCAGTTGTGTCTGAGTGCACACTGAGCCCTCATCCTCCCTCGGCGCTCACTGCTGTGTCTGAATGCATACTGACTCCTCCCTTGATGCTCACTGCTGTGTCGAAATGCACACTGACCCCCATGCTCCCTCGGTGCTCATTGCTCTGTCTGAATGCACACTGACCCCTCATCCTCCCTCCATGCTCTCAGTTGTGTCTGAATGCAGACAGACTTCTCATCCTCCCTTGGTGCTCACTGCTGTGTCTGAGTGCACACAGACCCTGCATCGTCCCCTGGTGCTCACTGCAGAGTCTGAAAGCATACTGACCCACGTCCTCCCTTGATCCTCTCAGCTGTGTCTGAAACACAGTGACCCTTCAACCTCCCTTGGTGCTCACTGCTGTGCCTGAATGAACACTGACCTCCCAATCTCCCTCGATGTTCACTCCTGTGTCCGAATGCACACTGAGCCCCCATTCTCTGTGCTTACTGTTGTGTCTGAATGCACACTGAACCTTCATCCTCCCTCGATGGTCGCTACTAACTGAATGCACAATGATCCCCCATTTTTTCTCAGTGCTCCCTGCTGTGTTTGAATGCACACTAATCCCGCATCCTCCCTTGGTGCTCACTGCTATGTTTGAAAGCACACTGACCCTGCATCCTCCCTTGACGCTCATTGCTGTTTCTGAATGCACACTGTCCCCTTGTCCACCCTCAATTATCACTGTTGTGTCTGATTGCACACTGACCCCGCGTCCTCCCTCAGTGCTCACTGCTGTCTCTGAATGCACACTGACCCTGCATCCTCCCTTGATGCTCATTGCTGTTTCTGAATGCACACTGTCCCCTTGTCCACCCTCAATTATCACTGTTGTGTCTGATTGCACACTGACCCCCGCGTCCTCCCTCAGTGCTCACTGCTGTCTCTGAATGCACACTGACCCTGCATCCTCCCTTGATGCTCATTGCTGTTTCTGAATGCACACTGTCCCCTTGTCCACCCTCAATTATCACTATTGTGTCTGATTGCACACTGACCCCGCGTCCTCCCTCAGTGCTCACTGCTGTCTCTGAATGCACACCGATCCTGCATCCTCTCTCAGTGCTCCCTGCTGTGTCTGAATGGACACTGACCCCTCATCCACATCCACTGATGTGTCTGAATGAACACTGACCACCCCTATCCTCCCTTGATGCCCACTGCTGTATCTGATTGCACATCGACACCTTATGCTCCCTCAGTGCTCACTGCTGTGTCTGAATGTACACTAATCCCTTGTCCTCCCATGGTGCTCATCACTGTGTCTGAATGCACACTGACCCCTAATTCTCTCTCGATGTTCAATGCTGTGCCTGAACATGCACTAACTCCTAACTCTGGATATGACTGCTCCCACCCATTTTTACTCTGCAGCTCCACTCTGTGGTCTTTTTGCAGTCTGGCCCTCTAAGCCAAAAGGGTACTGAGTCATTGGTTGACACCCAGTTGAGACCCTGGTTAGAATCGTCCATGTTTTTTACTGTGTAATGGATTAAGTGTTGATACTTATAGTAGCGTAGTTATTGATAACCCAAATGATGAGATCTCTTTAGTGTCACCCAAACCATCTCTGTTCCTTCAGTGAAGGTTCCCCCTGGAATCCCTCATCACAGCACGTCATCAATCAGGCTTTGCTGTCACAGCGAAATTCACAAAGCCAGAGTACGTGTGTCTGAGCCTTTGCAAGAGATGGGCAAATTACAAAAAAGGAACGTTTAAAATCTGCTTTTATTTTAATGGCCTTCCACCTCCCCATCACATTCACATACATAGTCACTTTTCACACACACACACACACACACACACACACACACACACACACACACACACACACACAAGCTTCTGTTTTTCCAAGAGCTTTTGAAATTTTGCTTGGTTTATACCCCCGAGGCCAGTGGACAGGAAATGAGAATTGGATAGGAAAGGAGCTGAAAACATCTCTTGCAAATTTTTTGTTCTGTGGGGTATGATAATTTTCCATCTAAAATGTTTTAAAAATAGACTTACCAGGAAAAATTGCTTTATATAGGACTGCCATTTAAAAATATTTGTATATGGTTATTCTTACCACCATCAGTTAAAATCACCCTATTAATAGCCTTCCTGCATAATGACTTTTAAAAAGTTTAGAAAATGCAGAGATAAATTTCCCTGCAGTGTAATTCCAGGGATGATGTCCTAAAGACAGTCTTATCCTATTGAAGGGATATGACCTATAGAACTACGGTACTTGAGTAGAAGATTTTTTTAAACCCTTAAATCATTCACTCTTTTAACTTCAGTTACTATAAAAGGGTAGTTTCAAATGATTTGTGTCTGAACACAGCAAATAATCCTTCTAATTTTATTTTAAAAGATTTTCTAATTTCCTGACTTCTTTATCAATTATATATTTACTTCCTAATCTATATAAAAAGGGGAAAACAAAATAAAGACTAAATAGGAAGTTTTCTCATAAAGATCTGTTCATTCGTTTGAGATTATTCCTACTTACTATTCTGGTGTTCAAACGTCCTTCCTTTTTTTAGGTGATGCATATGCTGGGTGAAAGATTTTTGTTTATTTTCCTCACTTGACAAAATAAAAAGCTGATACTTCTATGTCCAAATTTAATTTTGAAATTTTACTTTTTGATGAAATATAAAACTCCCGAAATCAGCATTCTGCCTTTAGAATTCCATGAAGACAGAACACCACTAAATGCCACCATAGTAACTGCAGCAAGCCAGATGGCATAAGGATGCCTGCTGCAGACTCTTAAGAAATAGATTAGGTGACTGTTGCTGGTGTCCCAGAGGTCATAATTCTTCTTCAGATATTTCAAAAGGATAAGGTAATTAAGTTAATAATCCCTGTTGTTATAAATACTAGATGTGGCATTGTTCATTTATTGCCTTCCAACATCCATGATATCGATTTACACAAGAATAACTTGGGGGAAGTTCTGGTATTGAAGACTCTAGAAAGGAAATAGGATCAAAGACTCCTAGATTAAAGGGTTGATTTAGGATAAATGTTTAAAGGCATAATGTGAACAACACACTTATTACAAACAAGAAATCCCAGTCTTACCTATGATTCTCTCTGGTGACAGGGTTTTCCCTTCCTGCAAAAACAAAACAAAAATGGATGCATAATTGAGCAAAGTAAATTGTTACTTGTGCAATTAACATAAAAGTGCTTATATTTAGATTCCTTTAATTTACATTTAAAGTGCAGTTTAATAGTTCATGTAGGTAGGGCCACACAGAAAGAAAAATCTGGCCTCTAGATATGCCCATGCACAAATAATATGTACAACTATTGTGCAAATGTTTTATAATCCTCACAAATTCGCTTATCTGTCTGTTGTATTCTGAGGTTCCAATATTTAGAATCTATGTCTGGTCCTTTAGGGAAATTTAGAAAGTACCACTTAAACTGCTAAATGATCCCATTTTGTAAACCAGACGTCCAAATTAGCATATTATAAGCTCAAAGCCGAAATAAATTGGTATATAGTCAAAGAAGAATTTTAATAAAGCATGAAAATGCAACCTATACCAATTGTGCAGTATTTTTGTAGGTCACTGGTTCTCAGTGTTTATGTGTGACAACTGCTATGACCAACAACTGGTGCAAAACTTCCATAAAAAAACCAAAAACTTATGCAGAAGAGTAAAGTTTCAAATCTATCAGCTAAGTTGACATAGAAGGACCACTTTATAGAATAGGGCCTTAACTAAGTCTCAATGTTCCACTTACATCCTATTCCTTGGCAATTTGCCAGGCCTCCTTCCACTTTCCAAAGGCCCTGAGTGGGTGTTTGTGTTCCACATTAGGTACTGAGGAAGGATCTGTCTTTATACTTCTGTGACTGTCCATCACGCAAGTAGATATGTCTATGCAAGTAAATATGCTCTGTTCTTTTCCACATTCAACTTTTATTTTTAGATCGACTAACATAAAAGATTTTGTCAATTACATGGGCCACAGACTACAGTCTGCAGGCCAAATTCAGTCTACTACCTGTTTTTGTAACTAAAGTTTTACTGGCTCACATCCCTGCCCAGTTGTTTATGTGTTGGCTATGGATGCCACAACAGTTGAATAGTTGCTACAGAGATGGAATAGACCACAAAGCTTAAAATATTTGCTATCTGACCCTTTACAGAAAATGTGTGCTGACCTTTGGTCTACAAGGAAAAAAACAAATGTTATAGAAGGGAATTGTCCATCCACATGGATTTGGGTGACGATTCCATATCATAGAAACATTTCAACCTGCATGCAACGTGCTTATGTAGTAAATCCTCACATGTGCCTCTCAACTAAAAATTAAAAAATAAAATTAAAATTATAAAAAGAAACAACCAGATAGTCAAGTTTTCTCCAGAAAAGTGAACTGGTCTCGTCAAAAAGTCAGTGTTAAAGACTAGAATCTATAAAGGCAATGAGAACAAATAATCAAATGCAATGTGATAAGCATGATTAAATCCTGGTTCCAAAAAATCAATTGTAAATGTTATTTCAAGGAAATAACTGGAAAAATATGAATATGGACTAGAAATTAGGTTATTATTAAGTTATGATAATATACTTATTTTTAAAGGATGCATATGGAATCACTGAGGAATAAAGGGCCTTAACACCTGCAACTTACCTTCAAATGATGGAGAAAAAAGTTATAATTAAATAAAGCAAATATGGTAAAATGTCAATAATGACTGAATCTAGTGGTCGATATGTAGAGTTCTCTGTATTATTCTTTAAAATTCTGTATGCTTGAAAACCTGCATAATAAAAGTTTGAGAGGAAAAAAGAAACACTTCAAAAGTATTTTTATTTAAAATCATTGCCTTGCAAGTCACTGAAGAAAATATGAAAAGACAGTTGCCTATCCATGTTCCTTATCTCTTGACTTTATAATATACTTGATCTGCCGAGCTCCATGGCTCAGCCTGTAATCCCGCGCTTTGGGAGGCTGAGGTGGGCGGATTGCCTGAGCCCGCGGGTTCGAGACCCACCTGGGCAACTTGGTGAGATCTCATCTCTACAATAAATCAAAAATTAGCCGGGCGTGGTTGCGCGCAGCTGTAGTTCCAGCTACTCGAAAGGCTGAAGCAGAAGGAGCGCTGGAGCCCAGCAGGTTGAGGCTGCAGTGGCCGGGAGTGGCTACTTCACTCCAGTCTGGGTGACAGAGTGAGACTCCAACTCAAAATAATAATAATAATAATAATAATAATGTACTTGATCTTTGTGTCGATTCACAACATATGCTGAGGGAAGGGGAAATATGTACTTAGGACAAGTGTGATCGGTGCTGAAACAGGCAGGTCTTTGTCAAAATTTTAAGAAGGTGAACCCACCTTTGGTGCCTTTCTACCATCCCTTTTTCCTGCCTTCCTCTCCAACCCTCCTTTTTCCTTAGCATGCTCTGGGTCATACTCAAGTTCCTCTTGTATCTGGGTCTCGATTAATCCTTACTAAACTCTTAGCTGATAGTGACTTTGAGGTTACTCTTCCCATGATATTTACAAGGTCCAACAATGAAGCTTGCAAACTCATCCTAGAAGAAGTGCTACATATTGCATTGCTGAGTATCACTATGGTCACCTTTGAAGTACTTCCCTTGGGAAGCTATGTACCAATGCCAGCACTTAGTCCACCTGTCAAAGCAATTTTGGAGCCCTTTTCCTGGAATGGCCATCAGAGTCGTCATCATATTACCCTTGATGCCCTGAATGTAATAAAATGTCTTCCTTTCAATATTTCCTTTATCTTTGGGTAAAGAAAAAAGTCACTAGGGGCCAGATCAGGTGAGAAGGGAGGGTGTTCCAACACAGTTATGTCTACAGTGCTGTCAATGTTAAGTGCCCAGTGGCAAGTTCATGAACCTAATTGTCAGACCTCATATATTTTAAAGATGAGTCTCTCAAGCTGAAGAACTATAGCAAATAACAGAACTAGCTAATCAGGGGGCAGAATGTATACATTACTGTCGTTCCAAGGTTTTGTCCTTTGTTGGGTATCCCACGGGCCACTTGCTTTCCATTGGCCAGCAGCCACTTTGGGAGGCAAGCAGCTTCCCTTGGGATAACACACCAACATTATTTTCTATCGTGTCAAGAAATAAAAAAGACTGGGAAGCATTCATCCCTAGAAATAAATCATTATGTGTTTCACATGTTCCAAAGGTAACAAGTCTTGAGAAATCAGAGTCAATGATGACCACTTTATATTTTCTGGAAAGTTTGAAGACTCTGTTTCTAAGTAAATCAATAGTCTATGATTTAGGAGTGTGACTTTAAGTCACTTAACAATTTCCAATCAAGAATACAATCAGGTTTTACTGATGAGCTTATTGGCATTGTACACTGATGACAAGAAGAGAACCCTTCTGTTCTCTTCCTCCTGTGTCTCCTCACCTCACCCAATGCCTGGCCCATAGAAGGAGCTCAATATTCTATGATCTTGTTACCCCTCATACAAACCATAGACCTGTGGTATCGTCATTGCCTGAGAACTTGTTAGAAATGCGGACTCTCAGGTTCACCTCAACTCCTGAATCAGAAGTTGCTCTCTAACAAAATCCCCAAGTGATTGATATGCACTGAAGTTTAAGAAGCTCTGGGTAGGAGACCAAGTGATATTAGACCCTCAAGTGGACTCTCCCTGTGCCGTCTGAACTTTGGAAGATGTGGAATGGAAGAGAAAGGTTTTAGGAAAGATGCAAAAAAAAAAATCAAAGTGAATATAAAAGGAAAAGGTGTGTTGTTGTTTAATAAAAATCCATGAGGGCAGAGTGCGATTTTGTAAATTCAGGCAGCACTGGGACAGGATTTGGGTTCCACATGGCAGACAGACTGTCCTGCAAAGGGTTAAGCAGAAATTCTGACTTGGACCCTAGCATGTATCGTGTCCTTTAAAAGCTACAGAGAAGTGAAACCCTGATGTGTCCAGCTTAGTATAGACTCTGTTTTTCCTGGCAGGGAATTCCATAAACTTCATGCTCATGCCAAGGGCTCTGGCCTCAGAGCCAGAAGGTTCAGTAGGACACAAGGATGGTTTAATGGACCATGCAAACTTCTGAAGTGGAGCCTCAGAACAGAAATGAGCACCTGATTCTTAGAGTGCATTGTCATGGAGCAAAAAGCAAGGATGAGCCTGTCTATGGTTTAGAGAATTTTTAGATGCTTTCTGTCAGGCCACTCTGATTTCTAAAAGATCTGATTTTAAAAATCATTGCCAGGCAAAAATGGAAAGTGGAATTGCCTATTTTGGAGAAAATAAACCACATTTGCAATTCTATAGAATATGAATGATAACGTGTATGCTTGGTTTTGATCTTTTGCCATCTTTAAAAATAAATGTTTCTGGAACCAGAGGCCAGAAGTAAACATTATATTGGGGAGAACTATATTCTACACTTTCCCTTATATGCAGTAAGATGTTTTTAACTTTTCTGGACATTATTAAGGATGTGCAAATCCAATTATTCTGACTCTGTGAGAGCATCTTGAGACATTCTTCTTTTAGGTTTCCCCCCATGAAAACACAGGCAGAATCCAGCTAAAGGGAAAGACTTAGGGTGGACTGAGGTCAAGGTATCCTTGTAGAGAGCTGACAGGTCCTGCAGTCCTACACTTGGACTTGGTTGGAGCTGGTCCCTGTACCCAAAGGCAGTAAGAGTGGGTCAGAGACAGCGCAGGTGAGATGACAAGAAGAAGAAAAATGGGGGGGGACTGCTAAAGTTCCTGTTTTAGAAGTACAAAGGGGGACTCCCCCCAAAAAACAGAATTATTTTTGGGAGGGCAGGCCTCTTGTAGTATAGGCTTCCCCTGCAGCGTAAGTGTTCTAGGAACCCATCAGCATCAGTATATAGTTTGTGTTGTTGTAAGAGGCTGCGTTCAGCTTCAGCAAGCCTTCTTTTGGAGATTCTTTTAATGTGTTTGCCCATTTCATGATGGGCGATTTACAAGCACACCTACCCACACTGCTCTGAGCGTTCAGCAATTTTTGACCAAAAACAGCATGACCCCCATGTCCCACCCTTCCTATTCATCCAGTCTCACTCTGAGCGACTGCTTGTTTCCCCAGATGTAAAAAGTCCTCAAAGAGAAACATTTTGCTGATGTGGAAAGAGGTAAAACAAAAAACGGCAGAAGCACTCAAAGGCATCAAAATAGACGGAGCCAAACACCGTTTTGAGCAGCAGGAAAAGCATCTTGATAGCTGTATTGCATTAAACAGAGATGACTTTGAAGGTAACTGCAGTGTAAACATGTCAGAATACATACAAATAATTTTACAAATAAATTCTGGGTATTTGGGGGGGCCCCTCATACGAGGCAATACAATGCTTCAGAAGTCCCTCTTTAGCTACCTTGGCAAGGAGCTGAAGGCACTTTGTAGCCTGTTCTCAACCTTCCTCAGTGTGTGCCATGTTCTTTGCCAGGTCATTGCCCCCGCGATTCCCTCTCCAATACTTTCTCTCTCTCCCCGGCACAGTGAACCAAAAGTCCTTTTCAAAGACTCAGGTCATTCAATATTTCCTTACCAATGTCTTCCCATCCTTGGCATGACCAGAAAGGCATGTCTTATCATTTGTTCTTCAGATTCTTATACCATTTGTTACATAATTCCTTTTTTAGAACCTATTACATTGTCCTTTTATTTCTTATTTACATCACAGACACACCAGCGTTATGCCCCAAGAGGAACCCACGTCTTTCTTGTCCATTTCATACACCTAATTCTTGGCAAGCAAACATGGCATGTAGTGGGCGATAAATATTTGCCAAATTTGAATAAAAATATTATCTTCTTCCTGCATATTCTTTAATCTTTCAACTTCTTTTGTAAAATGGAGGTGATAGAGCTACTGTGGGATCATTTGGAAAAGTCATTTGGTAAAACATGAAATTCATTAACAGCCCAAAGTCCAGTCCAAGTCCTTCATCTTGCATAAGTTTTTTTTTGTTTGTTTGTTTTTTGCTGACAGCTCTGATCCCTAGGGCCGTCTCCGTTATCCACAGGACAGTCAATATCAAATGGTGTCTGAGGTGTGCTGTCTCTTATTGCTCTTTAATTGTTTCATGTCTATAAATCTTATCTCCTTGGATAGATTGTGGTTCAAGTCAATTCAAACAAATTCAAATCAGCAAATGGTTACTGAGTGACAGATGTCTATGAAGATCTGTGCAACTTGGGTGCTGGCACCAGTTCTTGCTTTAACTTTGTTTTAATTCCTTCAATAAATATTTATTGTGCATTTACTCACACATATGACCACTGTACTAAGAGAGATTACATTTCCTTTTGCGCCCTCTATGTTTCCAAGAAAATTACCAGTGTCGAACAAGGTCAAGGACAAATTGACCAGGCAAAGTGAATGATCCTGAATAGAGTAGATTAATGGTCTCAAGCTCAATGTAATTTCACGTGCAATGAGATTGCATGAGATTCAGGTAACCCTTGACTTCAGAGAGTCCCTCTCAGGGGCTGGAAAAATTTAGAAAGGGACTCTAAACAGCAGTCCATGTCAGAAGTCATTTCCTCCACAGGTTATACAATTCCTGTTAGGTGCCACAGGCCTGAAAAAGCCTTGCCCTGAAGTGAAAGAGTACTGTGTCCCCAATCTTAGAGAACATTTAGAAAATTCGGAGAAAAGTAGCAGACAGAAACTTAGGACTCTTAGCTGTACCCTTGTAGACTCTAGAAAGCTCTGATGAAAATATTGACAAGATAGTTTGTACTTAGAACTCCAGAGTCCATACCTTCCAGGCTGCAAAGGAGGCTAGAGGGGGTGTTCTGGAGCTCAGGAGTTACCACTGAGCTACAGAGCTCCAAATCTGGGAAGAAATCAATTCTAAGCCCCCTCCCAAGATGATGGCCTAAGGCTGCTGACCTTCCATCCTTCCATCTGCCTCAGCTTGGGATAAGAATGAGCTAGGGGGGAACTCCGAGGACTCACTGCTAGCTATGGAGGAAAATACAAAGTAGACCAGATGGGACCAGCAGCAGTGAAGACCAGAAAGATTCAGGACTGGAAATTTAGCCACCGGGTTCTATAAATAGCTCCTGTGTCACTGGGTTTACTGCACTACTTTGGAATTGCTGTTGAACTGGTCTGTTTCCCCAACTAGGCACTAAGCCAGTCTACCCATGAGGGCAGAGCCTGGCTCTTATCTTGTTCACCATTTTATTCTTAGTACAAAACACAGTGCCTGCCATAGAGTGGGCACTCAAGCTATATTACCCAATAAATGAGAGTAAATTAATGTCAGCCATAGGTCAAGCAAAGACCAGCAAGTAAAGAGAAGTCAAGGTGAGAGGTCAAATCTAAAAGACAAACTGAGGAAATACCAAATAGCAGTTACTGTACGGGTTTTGGAGTCAGTCCTGGCTTTGAATCCTGGTTCTGCCTCTGTTGGTTTCTACACTATGAGCCTGGACAAATTGTTGAATTATTCTAAACCTCTGTGAAATAGGGTAATACCAATCAACGTAAGGATCAAATAAGGTAGTATATTAAAAAGGTCAGCTCAATGTTAGATCCTGTTCTCAACAAGTGGCTGCTACTAAGGCAGACAGGGAGAAGCAACATCCTGTAATTTCAATAGCTAATAAGAATCATCCAGAATTGGCAAGATTGAAGCTCAGAGATAAAGAACATAGTCTCTAAGACTAACAAATAAATGGTGAGGGACTCAACTGAAAGCTAAAAACACAGGCCAAGGACTGAGGTGTCAGGGAGCAAGACCCAAGCAAGAACTTATCCTCTGTTGGGCACAGAGGGATAAGAGGGAAAAGCACAGCTTGAACCTGTTCCAACAGCTCTCCGGGGCCACGCATCCCTCTGTGCCCAACAGCAGGGCTGTTCACAGTGAGTGGGCAGGTATGAGCTCATCAGAGATGCTAATAAGCACACTTGGCAAGAACAGGACTGCGAAGGGCTGTGAAGTCAGACAGTTCATGACAGCTAGGCACAAGGAAGGTGGTCAAAAATGAGTCGCTGATAACTTACTTTCATCATGAGCATGGACTGTTCCAAGGTGAGGGAGTGCCAAAGCCTTCCCTTTGGTTGTGAAACTCTTCTTCAAACGAGGCAATGTTTAAAATCTTATTTGCTCAGTCAAATTTGCTTGAAAATTCTGGAGAAAATGATGCTTCCTAAAACCATCCCTGCTGCTTCGTTTGTAGAACTTTTGGTGTGTCTTATGGAGTGACTGACCATTTGTCATTGATCTAGAACCAGCAGCATGAGAAACTCTACCTTTGCTATCATGGAAACAATATTCCTTGGCTGAAATGGGAGTGAGCCAAACTGAGGGATCTTAAAATGGATCTGGTGATTTCACCACTCTGGAGGTCATCTTCTCTCCCCAGCCACCTCCTCTTACTAAAGTTGCATCGTGATCTTATTCACAAAAACAGTCATGATTCTGAAATTCCTCAGCTTCTTCAAACCCTTGCTCAAGCACGTGGCCTTTTAGGTCGGCTTGGGCTGTTATTTTTATTTTTTATTTTCTGAGTAACCAATCTGTTTCTGAGCATTCAAGAGCCACAGGCATCACACCGAACGCAATGTTTTCTTGTAAAAATGTCAGTTGCAATAAAGAAAATCTGGAGCCAGCCTGGCAGCCTAGAGGCTGTTACAGGATGAAGTCAGAGCCTCAGCTTGTGTCTACATGACACCAAACATCCAGTTAAAAAGTGAAACACTCAAACAGTCATCCAGATGTTTTGTCTGTTTAATGCCAAGTATCCTGGTGTTTTCAACTGTCCAGATGTTTGGCAAGAGGCAGACCAACATCCAAAATCTGGAAACATCTAGGTGTTTGGTATCTTGTGGACAAGCCTTGGACCACTGGGCAGTGAAAGGTAGGAGCTTGGGCATCGTTTTTCTTGACTGTCAGGAGTAGCCTGAAATCTCTTAAGACCTTCAAGGCAGTCAGTTTAAAAAGTGAAAAGAGCCAGGCATGGTGGCTTATACCTGTAATCCTAGCACTTTGGGAGGCTGAGAGAGCACTTGGGAGGATTGCTCGAGCCCAGGAGTGCCAGACCAACCTGTGCAGCATAGTGAAACCCCATCTCTACAAAAAAAAATTAAAAAATTAGGATGTGGTGGTGCACATCTGTAGTCCCAGCTACTTGGGTGACTGAGGTAGAAGGATCACCTGAGCCCTGGAGATCAAGGCTGCCATGAGCCAAGATCATCGTAATCATGCCACTGCATTTCAGCCTGGGTAATAGAGTGAGACTCCGACTCAAAAGAAAAAAAAAATGTGAAAAGAGTTTAGAGTCAAAGGCATAGGTTACGGGGCTTTGACAGAAGGACTATTACAAAGAAAAGAAAAAACACAATAAAGTGCACTGCAGTTCAATCGGCTGCAATTGGTCTCAATCAAGAAACCTTATTATATGTCAATTCCTCAAATCCTTTTGACGATGCAACAGTAAACTGAACTCTGAAGCAAGCTGGAGTTTGGGTCTAATCTTGTGTTGATATCAAGCATTACTTATTACTGGGCCCTCTGCTTCCCAAAAGAGAACCTGAACCTCTAGACTGACTTCAGAACTTTTTCCATATTCTCATGACTGGCCTGGTCATGCCGGAGTTGTTTAACTTTGAAGTTGACCTATTTTGGGATATGCTCCCTCAGTGTGAATGCAAGTGAGGACTAAACTGGCCTCTAAGGAGACAGAGAGAGTTAGCGAGTGAGCTAGGCTTTGCCAGGACATATTTCATTATCTTTTATAGTTAGGCACTTTTTACTTCAACCTACTTCCTTTGAATCTGGCTTGTGATCTATGCATAAGTCTCTTCTCCCTCTTTTCCCAAGGCTCCTGAGAATGACAAGTGCTGTTGAAAGAAACAGAGAAAGAGAGAGAGAAGAAAAGGTTCTGCAGACAGCATGTGCGGGGGAGTTTAAAAACAACACCATAACAGCATAAAAGGAACAATAAGAGCAGCCTAATAAAAGGATGAAACACGGTCAGGCAACAGAGAAGAGAATCTGAACATCTGCACTTTTTCTTATTTATAACCATGTCAGGAAAACAGGAAAAACAGTGTGCAAAACCTCAAGCAGAATGTTGCTGGTGAATTCCACTAGGAAGAAAGTGACCATTTTGATTGTCTTCTATAGGCTTGTAATATACAATTCATCATTGTCTCATGCATCCTATGATTGTGAGTTAGTCGCTATTACTCATTGTTATGTGGGGGAATTCCTCTCCTACCCACATCTGGACTTTTGCCTTTACAGCAAAGGATAGAATCAGAGCCTGTCTAACCCTGTATCATTTCTAGAGTTGATGCATCATTTTCTCTTTTAAGATGGCTCCTTTGTTTTATTGTTGTTGTTGTTGTTGTTGTTTGTTATAGTTGGTTGAGTCAAATGACTTTAAATTTTATTGTGACAATGGTAATGGCAATGATTGCACTCATTCCAAATTAGTTCATCAATACTATCATTGTTAAATCAATCGGGAGATTAGCAATAGCTAATATACCACTAATTTGGTCTCCTTAAAGGAGACAGACATCTGTTTTCCTTGGCAGCAGTCTGTTTCCAGGCCCTTACTTGATACCATGTGCGTGCCTAACTCCTGTTCACAACAATAGCTTTTATCCTTGAGGTTTGGTAGTATAGTTAATTGATGCCTTTATCTTTTCACGAGAGATGCCAGCTCACATCAAAAAAAAAAAAAAAACCAAAAAGCAAAAAAGGGGAGGAAAAAAATACATACTACAAAGGCTTGGCTTCATATCTGGTGGAAATAGAGAACCTCAAAGCCAGATTCGGTATTAGAGAAAAATAAAGATTGCTTTCATCCACATTGCTGGAAATCTGTCTTTATCCTCTCAGTTTTCCTGCTATAGTTCAGGACTTCGATGAGTATTTGGGTCTGAATATTGAAAATCTGATTTTTGCCTTTGAGAAATACAAGTGCCAATCAAAATGGAAGAGAAGAGAAGCAGGATGTATATTTCCTGGATAAGAACAGCCTGTGATGCCAGACAGCATGGTAGGAATCATTTCACTTTGTGCTGGGAGGGGACCAGGAAGCCTTGTCCAGAAAGAACTGAAGTGTGCATTTCTATAATCTCTGGAATAAACAATCAAGTTTTTAAGTTTATATATCATAGTGCTCTGCAAACCTGCATATTGAGGAAGGAATAACTGTCATGTCCTACTCCTAACAGGAAATCAAATTTTTTAGCAGTAGGTAATTCTGCTGTGCTCAGAAGATTGTCTAAGTTTCTTATACAAGGGAATTTGATGCATCAAAATTATGATTATTTCTTTATTCAGACCTTCAAAAAGTATTTATTGAATACCAACACAGAATGAGGTTGACAGGAAAACTTTCAGACTGAAAACTTGATTCAGGGTTCTGGTTTGGTTTAGTTGAGGAACTAAGTACGGGAAACATTTAAATGAAAGTAAAAGACAATACACAATTAGGTACTAAATGGGCATTTGGTAAGATAAAATCTGTCTAAAGGGAAACTAAAGCTTTACACTTCCAGGATGTAGGGGCAAGAAACACTTTTAAAAATGTGTCATCTTAATTGTTTTCATGATTATTTATTATCATTATTGTGATTTCATCTCAAAACCAAAATCCAGATGGTTTTCCTATGTGAACACAAAAACAAGCATCAGGACTTAGCTTTTAGATAATCACTTCACTAGCAGCTTAAATTAAGTTTTCTTTCAAATTCATCTAGCCATAGGTTACATTTTCTTTTCTTATTAGTGATTACAAATATACAAGATAAGCATTTCTGTATGCACCCAGCTTTGTCAAATTTTGATATTTTCCCCCATTTCTTTCAAGTCTTTTGTTTTTTCTTAAGAAAAAAGGGCATTTCATATTCAGTTGAAACTTCCCATATATCCCCTTCCTAATTCCACTCTCTTTCTTTCATCCCTCCTGAAGTTAACCACTATTTTGAGTTTGTTTTCCTGGCATGGTCTTGTACTTTTATATGCTCATATTCATAACCATATATTGCATGTTTTTAACTTTATTTTAAAAGTATCATCCTGTATCATGATTATGCAATTTGCTTTTCAAATGACCATTATGCTTTTGAGATTTATCCATGTGAAAAGCTGTAGATGGAGCTCAATTATATTCATGATTGGATTTGAATACACTGCAATTTATTTATCCTCCTCCTGTTCATTGACACTTGGGTTGCTTCGGATTTCTTATGACAAAGCTTCCATGAATTTTCTTGACAAAGCCTCTTTGTGCACATGTGCTAGAGTTTGTTTAGGTGAAGAATTGCTGGATAATATAATATGTGCACCTTTTTCTTTTCTAGTTATTGTCTAATTGATCTTCAAAGAGGCTGTAATGTATATACTCATGAGACACACATGAGCATTTCTGTTTCTCCACATCTTTGGCAACGCCTCCTACTGCAGGTGCACATCTGAAAAAAGTATGATTACTGTCTATACACCCAAAATGACTAAAATATTACTAAATATAAATGCACAACTGCCTTGCAATTGAAAATATCATATTGTATATTACCACTGGTGCCATAAAAAAATCTCCAATGCCTACGAGACTTCCCATTGAGGAAAAGTTACCCAACAGGCAGGCTTTTTCTCTCCCTGAGATTTTTTTTTTCAGGGTGTTCATCTAAGTCATGATCAAGTTTTAAAACTAGAAAACATTTTAAAAATTGTTATATCCAGCTGGGCACTGTGGCTCATGCTTATAATCCCAGCACAGTAGGAGGCCAAAGCAAGAGGATTGCCTGAGCCCAGGAGTTTAAGATCAACCTGGGCAACTTGGCAAGACCTCATCTCTACAATAAATCAAAGGCTGAGACGGAAGGATCTCCAGAGTCCAGTAGGTCGAGGCTGCGGTGGCTAGCAGCGGCCACTGCACTCCAGTCTGGGCGACAGAGTGAGACTCCTACTCAAAAAAAAAAAAAAAAAAAAAAGGAGCCAGGTGTGGTGGCATGCACCTGTAGCCCAGCTATTCGGAAGGCTGAGGTAGAACGACCACCTGAGCCCAGCAGGTTGAGGCTACGGTAGCCGTGAGCATGTGACTGTACTCCAGTCTGGGCAACAGAATGAGACTCCAACTCAAAAAAAAAAATCTATTCAGCAGCAGCATTTAAACATAAAGAATCAGAAGAGTTATGCCCAAAGTCACACAATTATAGTAATGATCACAGTATTATCAATAATTTAAAATCTATTATGTGCCAGGTACTATTCTAGGTGCTTCACGACTTTTTTTTTTTTTTAACAGGCTGGCTTCAAACTCCTCAAACTCCTGAATTCAAGCATTCCCCACCTCAGTCTCCTGAGTGACTGGGACTATAGGCACATGCCACTGTACCCAGCTGCTTCACAAATATTTTTAATCTTCCTGGCAGTAGCCAGGTAGCTTCACAAATTGTTTACTTTCTGAATATATTAACATGGGTACTGAGAACAAGCCACCATGCTATTTAATCTGGTGAAACAAAATTGTGCCGGACATAGTTCCTATTTTCAGAAGGAGAAAACCTGGGAAAGAAGATGATGCCACAATATAAATGAGAACATGAGTGATGCTGAGTGAAGGCTCAGACCAAGGCAAACAATTGGAAAGGATCTTCTTCCAGCTGATATCATTTGGGAAAACATCCCAGAGAAACCAGTGTGGGAACTGGGCTTTGGAGGTAGAACCTGGATGGGCACCATCTTGCCTCGGATGTACTCTGTGGGTATTCCTCACTTAATGACTTTGACATAGGCAGTGAGGGGAATCCAAGACCTGCCATTGAAATGGGGCACACCTCAGGGGAGGGGAAAACACAAGTCAGACTCAAAGGGACCGGGCAAGTCTGACAATGCAGAAGATCTCAGAACCAGGTGGCTGGCAACAGGGGAAAATCCAACAAAATAACTTCTCAGAACAGCAACAAGCCTCCCTGCTCTGGCCCCTGCTGCTGTCCTTCCATTCCACGCCCCCTGGGCTGTCGGCCTCTCTTCTGTCTCTGGAGGACACCAGGCTGGTGAATACAGTAGGATCTTTCACCTGCAGTTTCCCCTGCTGGAAACACTACCCAGCTTTACGCGCAGGGCCGGTTCCTTCTCATCCCCATCTCACCTGAGATGTTCTCATGAGCGTCCTGTCTAAACCATCTTCTACCCTTCCCCGCCTCCATCTCAGCAGCCCATTTGACTTTCTTCATATTCTTTCTCACTCCCCAAAAGATCTTGCTTCTTTATTTAACCTCACACACCGATGAGAGAGTGAGCACCACAAGAACAGGGAATTGTCTTTCTTGTTATGTGTTGCGTGGCTGGGCCCTGGTACATTGAGAGGGCGGCAGTAAACATGTATTGATTGTCGAATGAATGAACCATAATATTACACTTTCTAAAGAGTCAGGTAGGCTGTGAGTACTTGCAAAGTCTTTTGGGGCCTGGGAGTCTCAGTTCTAGAGGTAGAGTTCAAAGGCAGGATCACATGAAGGGGATACTGCATATGAGATATTCGGTGAGGGGTCACCAAGAGGAACTCAGAAAACAGAAATGTGGCTGAGACTTGAGTATCAGGACTGAGGACAAAGATGAAGCTTTAAAATCAAAGCAGGAGCTGAGGGTGGTGAGCTGGATGAATTATCACAAAGGGACTTTCTCTGCTACAAAGTGTCGGGCTATGTGCTTTTCTAATACTTCCTGCCCTGGTCAGGGCAGGACCTGACAAGGGAAGTGAAGTGAGGAAGGGGCTTGTGTATTCCTTGATCTGGCCCACTGGCAGAGGCAGAGAACTCCGTGGTGGCTGAAAGCAGAAATATCGGTGTAGCAGAGCATGAAGATGGGATGTCCCACAAAGAAGGGACAGCAAGCGTAAGGCAGGGAGGTGGGAGAATCATTCTGTGACAACGAATAGTCCCTATTGGGTGCAGGGCTGAGCACCTGCTGATGAAGAGTGAGGGAAAAGGGAAACTGCGACCAAATTGTGGAGAATCTTGATTTCCAAACCAAGATTTTGACATGAATTTACTAGGAAATAGAGAATCCTTGAATACTACTCTAATAATTTGGTTCACATGGTCTTTTTGGAGCTTGGAATCTTGGGAGCTTCCTTTGGGCAAGAATCTTGTTTGCTTATTCAGTGAAGTGTCTCCAAATTAGAACAGTGCACATAACAGAGCACAAAAAAAAAAATCTTCCAAAGGCAAAGTGACTTAAGGCAGGTCATTTAACCTCCTTGTTTCCGTGTCTGTAAAATAGGAATTGTCATAGTTCCTGCCCCTAGAAGACTGTTGTAAAGACCAGATGAAGGAGCATACGTCTATAATACATACAACATAGTATCTGGTACATAGTCATTGCTCAGTAATGGTCCCTGAAGCTTTGTACTGAGGACCAGAAAATGTGCTTTTATTTTCACTTATGAACAGGGTTTCCTTGCCCTGAAAATCCCTGGGAAATTGTGGGATATTTTCAGCAAAATAGAAAAAAAAAATTCCTATCAATGTTCCTTCTACTCAAAGAGGCCACCTCCTTCGATTAAGATTAAAAATTGCACCTCTTAGGCATGCTGCCACTATGGCAAGTCTAGCAACTCAGGTGCACTAAATTCTCACAATTGAAAAAGCCCTGGGAGAATTTCAATGCTATTGTTTTGGAGACTTCCTTTCACCCTGCTTTGAATTTGTCCCAGTTCCAATTTTAGACAACAAATTACAAGCCTTTAAAAAGGGAGTTCCATTCAATATTGAGAAAAGGGACAATGAATCCCTGAATTGGATGTCAATTACTAGTCCCTGACTTGGGAGGAGCCTGAACTCTTCAGCTTGGTAAATTCATCGTGGGGTGTTGTGCTTTTTGTTCCGTTGGCTTGTTTGTTTGTTTGTTAATTTTTTTTAACAAGGAGGCTTGTTTAAAATGAGTCCCTCTTTCTGTTTTGCTAATAGTTGTCAGACCATCACAAGCAATGAGGAGTGGAATTTACTTTAATTGCCACTCTTCGTTGCCTTTTACTAATGAACTCTCACAAGAGTAACTCTTACAAGGATAATCTACCAGCAAACATCAGTAGGCCAGACATACTGGCAGTCCCCAGTCAATCTGTAACTGAAAACTAAAAGTGTAGCAGGAAATCCTAATAATGAAACTTGCAGGATTAGAGAGCTGATGAAGCAGAAAGCAAAAAGTAGGTGATAGCTGCTAAGAAGTGCAACCTTGACAGTTGCCATGTCTTTAAGGATTTTCTTAGCATGTGGGCAGATCTTCATCTATTTTTGTGTTCACATTAGCCGTTCAAAACAACTCTTGGCTCTGGGTTATTTTCCATCCTCTTCCAAGATAACTTCACACAGGTATAATCAGCAGAGCTATTTCAACAAGCATTTTTTGCTCAGTAGTCTTTCCCAAAGTAATAGAGAGTTCAGGTTATCATATCTTAATGTCATGTGGTACTAAATCACACTCGAGGAGAGATAACAAGACTGCCCAAGGAGGGTGGGAGTGGTGGGTGTGGACTTTGTCCCAGCCAAGGTCCCTTTCTCTCTTGGGGGCTAACCGTAGGGAGCTTATGTGGTACAGCAAGAGATATCCAGGTTGGATAGGAGAGGGTAAAGGAAGTAAGGATGACAGTTCTGCCATTGGCTCAAAAAGGCCTAGGCCCCTCTGGGTCCCACAGTAGGAAACTGGGTGATTTCATCTCATTTCACTGGTGAATCACAAAGTGGCTTCAAGAGAGCACATGTCCCAGCTTTCTCTCCTCTGAAATAGAGGCGTCTACATTCATCTGTCAAGGGTAGAAAGTGGCAGTTTGTCAGGACGGCCAAATCTCCATGTTGGTCATACCAGCACTGTTGTCCAGTTTTCTACTGCGGATCTTACGGCCTCATTGTCCACCTCTGCCCCTACATGCTCATGTATCTCTAGACTTCAACCACACACAGGCTCTGGCTACAGAATAAAGAAATGAAATGTAGACTGGACCAAGAACAACAGGGCACACTTCCTGGACCTGATAACTTACTCTGTTGGTCACCTCACGCTGACCGCAGTCCATGCACCTGGGGACTCTATGGGCCTCTTTCTGATGAAAGCTACGTAGAAACTATGACTTTAGCCAGCAATACTTCCAAGACTCCTTTGGCAATCTCAGAAGGCAGAAGATGGGTCTACAGTATCTTCTTAAAGGCCAAGGAGAAACCATCTGGTCACACGGTAAAGACTATTAAGCCCTAGTGTAGACACTAGCGGCACCCAACACAAAAATAGCCCTTTTAGAGAACTTAAAGTCATTTACACATAGAATGTGCTCTCACACATTCACCCACGTTCAAAGTCATATAAGTGTAGCAGTTGCTTAAGGAAAATATGTGTTTGTTGGAAACTGCTATATTTTTATACTTTATTCAATGTACAATAACTTTGTGGCTATTGAATTAAGAAGACATATAAGAAAAAAAAGATATGTAAGAAAACGGTAAGAAGACACAATTGAGAGCCTAGAAAATGTACAGCCTCTTAACACTGCCAATTCCCAAATAAAGGCAAATGGATCTTTTGCATGGGAGGAAAATAATATTTTAATAGTGGTTATGAAGGCAACACTGCCTGCCAGAACTCAGACTACTCTTTTTTTTGAGTTGGAGTCTCACTCGGTCGCCCAGACTGGAGGGCAGTGGCCGCTCCCGGCCACCGCAGCCTCCCCTGCTGGGCTCTGGCGATCCTTCCGCCTCAGCCTTCCAAGTAGCCGGAGTTACAGGCATGCGCTACCATGCCCGGCTAATATTTTGATTTATTGTAGAGATGAGGTCTCGCTGCCCAGGCGGGTCTCGAACCTGTGGGCTCAGGCAATCCACTCATCTCAGCCTCCCAAAGGCGCGGGATTACAGGCTGAGCCACCGAGCCCGGCTCAGACTACTCTTGAGTGTTGGGCTGGCTCAGGCTTTTAAAAGAGTAAGGCAAAACCAGCACATGTGCTTGCCAAAATCCATCTGATCTTCTGCATCCACAGCCCTTGGGATGCTGGGGCCATGATGGAGCCAATCTGTGTGTCCTTTCTGCAGGACTCTGGGTGAGCACTGGAGACAAGCCCAAAAGAGCCACTGGGTCAACCTTGGCGCACCCCCAGCTGGACTCCTAAGAATCCCTCCAGGTAGATCAGCCAGTGGGCCTTGTTTATTAAAACTAGAGAAATCTGAGGACCCTGCAGAAATCTTAGGTTCCTATACGTAAGGACAATTCTTTTAGGTAAGCTGCCTGACTCCAATCTTCTCTTGAGATGGAGACCCATAAATTAAAATGTTCAATAGTATATGGAGCTTTCTAGAAAATAATGTATCTGCGGTACCAGATAAAATGCATCGTATTCTACTGTCAATTTTTTAATCTTTGTGTAATTTAAATAATTTTTAAGTTTTCTGCAAACATTATCCTAAATCTGATTTTTTCCCCCTTTTCATCACACATGTTGGCTTGTTTGTGGAAGGGTGTTGCCCCCTTAGAAAGTATATTCCTCATTGGACCTCATGTCATTACTCATGTTATATGTTTCTCCCAACCCTGGTAAAGACATCATATGATACGTCACAAACACTTGCTGTCTGGTTACTTCGTACGTGCTTATTGTAGTAGACAATCCAAAGTAAAGGTCAGAGTTCTTCCAGTTCTCAAAAGTAAAAACCTCAGTTTCTTTCATAACACTTATGCCCACAGTATTGTCTCTGAAACCAGTATCAAGAAGAGAAAAATGTTATTCATTGGATGTCTCTAAATGTGCTAGTGTTCATTTAAACTCTCTTTTTGAGCATCCTTCCTCCAGCTGCATCTAGATGTGTGTTCAGGTTATATTAAAAATATGGGCCAGGTTCGTTGCTCAGCCCGTAATCTCAGCACTTTGGGAGGCCGAGGAGAGTGGATTGGTCACTCACCAGTCAACACAGCTGCAGCAACAGTGGGATCTTTGACTGTTTCTCAGCTTGTGTACATCTTCATCTGTATACACATGGACATAAATACACATCTATGCCTAATCTGACCCATATCCACCCTCCATCTGGGATGTGATTTCAGGAGCACTTGGAAGACATTTTACTTCCTCAAGGATCTCCGCCAACAGCATAAATTCCACAAGAGAGAGGTGTTCCTTTATCTGAAGTTCTTCTTCTTATTCTGATACAAACAACCTGGGATAGTGCTAATGTTCAGAGCCATACCCTGGTGCAAGTTATCTGAGTCGCTGCTGAGCCGTGGGTTTTAATTCCAGGAAAGCAGAAAGAACAGATGATACTGACTGTCCTGGGGAACCCAAGATGAGAAAAAGGAGTCTAAGAGAGGACCGGGTTGCTCCAAGACTCTCACAATTGTCCCTAGGACCCAAAGAGAAGACATATTTCAATGTAGGAATGACTTAGTTAGTGAAGTCGAAAGAAGTCTTTTGCCTCAGGAACAGGAGAGAAGGAAAAAGGAAGAGAAATATTAACAAACAAGAGAGGCACACCTCTCTGTGAATGAACCTTCCCCTTTCCCTCAAAAGACTGCTGTGTTTTTGTTTTTGTTGTTTTCATTTATTCTTGCTTGTGGGCCCCCAGCAAGATCTGGTTGCCTTTTATACATTCAGATTTGCCGTTGACCAAAGTCTGCATTTCTCTTGTTAAGAAAAGGAATCAGGACCCACATTGCAAAATATTTACAAACAAACAAGCTTCCAGTAACTGTTCAGAACAAGCCTGTGTGATGATTAGAGATGGTCAAGATGCTGAAAGTGAAACCAAACAGGACAGAGAGGCTGACAGAATAGAACACCCAGCCTCAGGTCCTAGGAGCCTAGCAACTGAAGATGAAATATTTATGTTCCGTGCTTGAATCTGACTGATGGTCCACCATCTGAGTGACAGGTCTCCTAGGCAGAATTTATATAAAAGAATGTGATTCCAATTTCTCCTTTTAGGGCACAAGGACTTTGGCAAGATTACTTGCTATATCATGCGTGGGCCTCTCAGAAAACTCTCCAAGCATTTGTGAGAGACAGAACAGCACATTTTAAATGTGAAGATAAGGCAAACTGCGTTGTATCCAGCAAAACGCAGCCACGGTGGGCTTATTGCTGTCATTACAACCATGATTCTTCCGCCAGCATCTTTCACTGCCTCTCAGTGTTTTCGTGAAACAAAAGAACCCAGCTGAGACTTCAACAAAGAAGAATGCAGGGAAAGGGGAGAGAATACCTTGAGCAAGAATAGCTTGGAAGAAGCCAAAAGTGGAAAAGGAAGTCTAATTCTGTCCTAGTCCGGGGGGGAAAAAGTTTTTTGAGAAATGTAAACAAATCAGGAAATCCTGGCACTTACTGCAGTTCCGATCTGGGGAGACACACAGGTCCTTTCCCGAGGAGGGAGCTGCAGCTTGTGAATGAGATCCAGATAAAATTATTCATTGAGCCCTGCCAACCCCGCCAGTTTCCAGCTTTCTTTTTGCCTATGGCAGAGCTTAGACCTTAAAATAATAATGATAAAAAAACATATGCATGTTATTAACTCTCCATATTCAAATGGAAATCCAATGCTATCATAAATCTCTTTTTTCTAATGTAAATTCCTTTCTCCGGCATGAAGCTTCAGGAAAGCCATTGTATCTGAGTAATCTAGACTTGAAAGAGAATTTTTTTGTTCAACTAGTTATGATAGGGGAAACATGTTTTTCACTGAGTTGAAAGATTAAAGTTGGTTGTAAAAAGGGGTGGGGGACCGAGGGAGAATTATTGGTTGCTCAACTAATGATTAGATACAGAACTTCAAGGACAAATTAAGAGGCACAAAAGAAAGAGTCGCACTGATAAGTGAAAACAGTTCCAGTGGAATGAAATAAAGGATGCATTGTTTATCTTAGGTTGTAATCTTCAGCCCTGCATGCATCTCCATCTAAACAAGCCTATCACTGCCTTAACTATCCCAAGCAAGTCCCTAACTCCACTCCACAGCATTTTTGCCAATGGGGGGGTAGTATCCATCTTTCCCTCTCATGTAGGGTCATTCTCTCTCTCTCTCTCTCTCTCTCTCTAGTTTGACTATGTCTAGGCACCTCTTCTAATGAGGCTTTGGCCAAGAAGAATGTGGTATGAGGTGAAAAACAAAGGTAAGGTCACCTTTTTTTTTTTTTGACTTTTGAAAGTATGTTGTGAACCCTTTGGTTTATTTCAAAGAATTTTCACCACATTTCCCTCATCTCAAGTCAACTCTGCTTGTCTCTTTTGATTTGTCACTCTTTTCCCACTGACCAGCCCTTTTCCCCTCTCATGCCCACAAACCTACCCCAGATACCTCCTTTCAAAAATTACTGTTTTAAGTGTAGACTGGCTCTGGGCATATGGCACCCAGAATGCATCCATGCATCCCAGAGCAAAACGAGCAAATTGAAGGGGCTTCCTCAAGCTCTGATATCAGTAGAAGCTCCCAGACAAGACCCAAGGGTGGAGGAGACAGGAATAGAGAGAAAGGCTGAGATCCAGGACATACTCACCCTCCACAAGGCCCAGTCCTAGCCCCTCACCCTGAGTGTTTTCACAGAAACCTCCAGAGCAGGGCAGGGTCGGGGGCTCCATTCTCAAGGCAAAAGTTTTTTCAATGGACGGAGGGCAAGGATCTACAGAGAAAACAGATCACTCTATAAATGCAAAGTAATCACTCTGCCCTAGAAGAGCACTTGGGATATAAAGGAACATTAAAATTGGAGGTAAAAATATGAACAGCAGGACAGAACTTGGCTAGCACAAACATACTGTTAAGGGTTGCAATACACATGAAACATGCTTGCAGTCAAGGTATTCCTAATACATAGAACTGAAATAACGTCACTTAGAATCATCTTAATGAAAATGTTGGAACCAACCTCTCTTGCTGCTTACGGCGTCGCCATCACATGCCCTCAACCAATTTCTCCCTGATCTCTTACTTAATGTTCTATACCCAAGATAGAAGGTTGAACATTCTTTCTGGATTGTCTAGAGATTTATGACACTTATGGAAATGTTCATAAAATCTGACGCTGTGCAAGGCTTTTGACATCTGCCTCGTTGCTACCAGAACCATACAAACCGTCACCCCTTTGTCCATGGCAGGTCTTTTCTTCCTAGATAATATAATCCAGAGAAAAAGAAAGTTGTCTCTGAGTATCTGTTTGAAGAAGGCTCCGCTGTCAGGTGATACATGTGTGTGGACGTGTTGAAGGGATAGTGATGTCGGATCAGGGAAGCAAATTAAACTGAACATGTCTGTGGACTTAAAGGGGAATTTAGTGAAACTGTTTCTAGGGCAGCTCATGGTGTCTGTCCAAAGGATGCTGCGATGTGTGCATTGCTCACTTCCGCCTGGTTCTCTGGCCCTGCCTATCAGGAGTGGTAGTCTCCAGAGTGTACACAGAGAAGGGAAGCAGGTGTTTAAACTCCCCAGCATCTGGTTTAGATGACCACAATGCCGAGAACACCTGCAGCCTACATTTCAGCCAAGTCTGGCCTCCCATTGTATTCGACTGGATTTTCTGCCTTGAGCAAGAAAAAGGAATTGTTTATCAGATTTGCCAAAGGATCTGGGGGAGGTGGAGAGAGACAGGATAAACAAACCTAAAACAAAATGCAAGTGTAAGCACAGTGCTCAGAGACCTTGATTATTTGTGACTGTCCAAGGTAATCTTTCAACCTGACACAAAGCTGAGAGAACCAAGCATCAGCATGGACCAAGACAATTTCCCAGTGGTTTTCAAGAAAATTGATGTTAAGATAATCTTGTCCAAACTCTGGTCCATAGGCTGATGCGGAAATGAATTTCTCAAGACTGGAAAGAATTTCAAGTCAGACAACATGGGCTAAAAAGATGAATGGCCACTGTCCTAGAAAAATCTTACAAAGAAGATGGTCTCACTATTTGCATAGCAAATGCTCCATGTATGCACTTTATAATTGTATATTTTGTAATAAATATGCAGTGGGTGAGCTGAATATCTACAAATCATACTAAAAGCAGTAATCTTGGTTTAGACTTCTGTAACCAAGGTAAGCAAAGAAAACGTAACTGACCTGACATCATACAACCTCACGATTGGTATATTGGAGCCAAAATAAAATTAACAAGCTTATTTCCAGAGACTTAGAATATAGTTTCGAGATACTATGTATTATACAGTGTTTCGGTAGGAAATAATTCTGGGGAAGTCACTTTTCTTTCCTTTGTATAGAGCCCCAACTAGTGGAATATTGGAGAACTGCACTTAAAGAGAAACCATGTAAGCGAGAGATGACCACCCCCTCTCCCCACAGGCTTAGAGCCAGTAAGCTCTTGGGGTGTGGAGATAAGGACAAGGTGCTAAATGGGGAGGAAGTTGTGAAAATGGTGTAGTCTTAGCTTCTTTCCAGGGGTAAAGGGTGAACTGGCACCGGGCTTCAGGGGTAAAGGGAAAACATGCACGATCTCTTGCATTTGAAATGAGTCAATGCACTATATCGCTAGCTAATTGGAGAAAGAAAAATATTTCGTGAGTTCAAAACTTATTCTTCTTTGAAAACATCTTTTCAAAAGAAACAGGAAGATACACTGTGACACCAAAGTGCATACATTGGAGGAAAGAAACCTGGTTTCACAAATTAGATGAGAATGCAGTTAGCAATGCGTCACCACTGGTTCGTGCAGCAGAGAACAGACAAGAATGTGTCTGTGTTGGAATCGGGGAGAAGGAAGGTACAGGAAAGCAGATGAAGTTAGCAAAGTGAAGGACAGGACGCCAACACCGACAACTAAGAATAAAATACAGACACCCGGAAAGTGATTTATGATAAAGACTTTCCTAAAGTAATTGAACCTTAGGGGTTGCTGGACTTTTCATCTTGTTTCTTTATTTGTTTGTTATCTCTCCATTCTCGCAGATTTTTCTTTTAAGAGTCTTAGCTCCCTTGCCAAAAAGTACCAATAAAATGCAGGTGGCCTGGGAGGGTTATAAAAATGTAAGATGAATTCATCAATCAGACAAAGTGTTGTCTGTATGTGCAACAGGGGTTCACGGATGGGATTTGGGGACTTCATGGAGTTCCCTAACAAGATGTGCGACTTCTGTGTTTGTGTGCATTTTTCTGGATTTTATAGCTTTGATTAGATTCTCAAAGGGGTCTATAACCCAAAAGAAGAATAAGGAATCCAAGTATATTGAAATCTGCACATAGACAAAAAGCAGTCACATTTTAATGGATGCCCCTCGGAGCGATCTCAGACTTCATGAAACTCCTGCTCTTAGAGAAGCCAAGCAGATGACCTGGCGTGGTGGCTCATGCCTGCAATCCCAGCACTTTGGGAGGCCAAGGAGGGAGGATTGCTTGAGCTCAGGAGTTTGAGACCAGCCGAGGCAACATAGTGAGGCCTCGTTTCTACAAAAAATTCGCTGGGCATGGTGGTACACACCTGTAGCCCCAGCTACTCAGGAGGCTGAGGCAAGAGGATCGTCTGAGCCCAGAAGGTCATGGTTGTAGTGAGCTGTGATCGTGCCACTATATTCCTGCCTGGACAATAGAGTGAGACCCCAACACACACACAAAATTTTTTTTTTAAGAGAGAAGCCACACAGAGGTGCCAGAATATTTCAGGACATAAGGAAGCCGATTGTAGTCGTCTCATTTTTCATGCAGTGACTCTTTGAACAGAGAACTAAGAGAAGTTTCTTACTGCCTTTTGCACTGCTGTGAGGACAGAGAGCACTCTTCTAAAACCACAGCCTAATGTACATGATGTCCTTCAGCAGTTTCTGAATGACCAACTTCCATCCACCAGCTTTCCCCGCTACACATTCAACAAATGAGATGAATTATGCTCAAAACTCCAAAAGTAGTAGTAATTGTTTTTTTTAACAGATTAAGCAGTGGAAAATAAGGAATGGGGGGAGTGCAACTTTAGGACTTGAAGGTTTACTCAGTATAATTGGTTGTTATCAAAATTAAATCATGAAAGCAGAGTTTTTAAACTACTTACTTAATGTTTGTGATGGTTATTAAATAAACTCTCCAGTTTTTCATTTCACTTGAAAGGGTTTTGTTTAAATATTACTTATTTGAAGATCATTAAGTCTCTGGAGTTCAAGGATAACAAGGGTGATAATGCCATGGTGATGCTATCTAACTTCTTTTATGGCATTAGCTTTCCCATAGATTTTATTTAACAAATGACTTAGTTGTGAAGAAAAGCTGTTATATTAATCTGTCTGTCCTAGCCTTCACCTCCCAACCAGACAGTTAATCGTACAAAGGGGGCTTGAGGGGTAACTAGAAAACACACATCATCTGTAAGTAATCCTCTTGTCAGATGGCGTGTAGGCCGGTGTCACTGTGATTTTCCTCCTGAGCTGTTAACTCCCTGTGTTTTCCACCTCTGAGAGGCACAACTATGTTTTTAAAATTCATGAAAGCCGGGCTCGGTGGCTCAGCCTGTAATCTCGCGCCTTTGGGAGGCTGAGGTGAGTGGATTGCCTGAGCCTGCGGGTTCGAGATCCGCCTGGGCAGCGAGACCTCATCTCTACAATAAGTCAAAAAATCAGCCGGGCGTGGTAGTGCATGCCTGTAATTCCAGCTACTCGGAAGGCTGAGGCAGAAGGATCGCCGGAGCCCAGCAGGTCGAGGCTGCGGTGGCTGGGAACGGCCACTGCACTCCAGTCTGGGCGACAGAGTGAGACTCCAACTCAAAAAAAAAAAAAAAAATTCATGAAAAACAAGATGTGTAACTAATCTAAGAAATAATGTAACTTGCCTGAATTATTTATTTGCTTGTTTGTTTGTTTGTTTGTTTGTTTTTAGGGAGGAGCGGGGAAGTTTCTGTTGCTTCTGAGACTAGAAGGAACTTACATGACTGGTCTAAGTCTGTGTCCTCACTGGAACACTTAGGCAGAGGTCCTCGGGAAAAAAGATTTCAAAAACTGAGGCTTGGTGTCTTTGGGTTTTCAATTTTTACTCTCTACTCAAGACCATTTGAAAAAGAAAACTATTGAAAATATTATAACCACAAACTGTTCAACCAGACGAAAATGAAAGTAGGACACTTAGAGGTTTTTGTCTAAAGTAAAGCAAAACGTCTTGAGCTAATAATGTCAACCATTGGGAGTTTACCGGCTGCTAAGAGCGGTTACTTTGCAATTAAGAAGGAGAGTATTACATTTTAAATATTTACTCTATTCATGTCTAGCTCCGACATACCTTCCTTGTTTCTCTTTTATTTTTATTTTTTTGATACCCAGGCAGGATACACAGAGCATATTGCCATTATTATCATTATTATTATTATTATTACGTCCCCTTGGACTAAACTGACCTTCCCAGGCAGTGAAAGCCCAGACTTGGCCTTGGGCCAACTGCTTTTCAACACCACATCATTAAGAACTCTTGGAGGTGCTGTGTTTAAACACAAAGCTTCCAGCACTCCTTCACCAGTCAGATAGGCAACGCTAAAGCAGTTGGGACATGTTTGACACATCCCAGCTGAAAAAGAAAGAAAAGAGGAAACGTTTTCAAAAAATACATATATCAAAGGGAAATTTAGTGAAAAATGAGGGCATTCATCTAACTTAAGGGTGTCAAAGAGTCAGATACATGTAATACCTCAAGACTTCCTAGGTTATACAAATCTGCGAGTCCATCTAAAGAACGAACGGCAAGCAAACCTTCAACTAAAGAGGTTTCCATGCTTTCTGAAAAAAAAGCAGCCCCCCCCCCAGAAATGAAAGGGGGCCGCTCACACTCCCTATATTCTAATGATTTAGAACTTTCTGAGGCATTGACAAGGTCTGTTATGGGGCCTGATTGATCCAAAGAGAATTGTAATGCATATCCGTTTTAAAAATGAAAGAAAAGAAAGGAGGAAAAAAGAAAAACCTGTATTTCCATTGGGTTGATACTCACATTTTAAGCCCACTATAGGTTGAGACATGCAGAAGGCAGAAGAGGATAACAAGGTCGATTCATGAGCTGTGCTTTGGAGGTGAGCCATATCACCTCTGGGGAGAATGAATGCTGCACTCCACTTTAGCCAGCAAGTCTAGACTGCAGTAGATCATCTCAGCTCCCCTCTATTGAAGTCTGTGATGGCAACTGAAAACCCAATCTTAAAATAAGGCTGGCTTAGCCAGGTAGTTTGAAGACGTTTCCCCCGTTGAGCAGAATTGTATCAATACATACAAAACATAAGTGTGTGTGAGTGCACAGACACAGTCAATTCTCAATTACCTGTAACTACTTTCCCACCTCCCCGATAACCCAAAACGAATTCCAAATTGATATTGGAAGGCATTCCAAATGATTGGCCCTTCTGGTATGCATTTTACTTCTCATTTTACTATCTTAGCAAACTCTGATGGAATTGGAGAGCTAAATAATAATGAATAAAAATGACAGAAAAAGTGGCCTGAAATGTTTAAAGTAATTATGAAAATTGACAAACTAGACAATCAATATAAAGCTACTGATACTAGGCAAACATTTTCTATTTACTGTCTTGTTTACTCTTAATTAATTTCTTTCTAATGACTGTTTAATCTTACATGCTTTTTCAAGTAACTGACCACTGTGATTATTCTCAGTGATTTCCACAATGACAAAATTTGCTGAGTAAAATATTAATTCTTCATTTAATTCTGGCAGAATTATACACCTTGGGAATATCACTTTTTAAAAAAATAATGGGTAGTTTTTCCTACTTACAAGCAAAAGTTGAGTTGGTGACGAATTAACATTTCACATATTACAAGTATTCTTAATGTGAATCACCTTATAAATGTGCTCGGCTTTGGGCCTATCCTTAAAATAAAAATAAAATAAAATCAAAAACACACACAAAAGAATATGGAGATGGTACTAATATCAATTATTTTCATGTGTTTAAATATATATCTCCATATTTAATAGAATTAATAAGATAATTTTGTGTCTCCTCACTTGCAACATGTATAAAATCCTGATAAAAGAAACTAAAAGCTGAATCTCAACAAGTCCCATCTGCTTGAAAATTCTGAGTTTTAGCTTCCCCTTTTCTTTATCAGTAGATACCTTTTAGCAAATCAATTCAAACATGCAAAGAAAACAAATGATTGTTTTAAACAAGTTGTTAGCAAAGGTACAAGGGCAAGTTCTTCCCCTTAAATAAATGCGTCTTGGCCTTGACAAGTCTCTATGTCAAGTCCACAGCAGGTAGAAATATTACAACATCAGTTTTGTTTGTTAAGGGCAAGATTCCAATTTTGGAATTTTGACCTCCCATCTGTACACTTTATACCTATTTTAAAAAGAACATGCCATGATTATTTGGTTCCCAGACTACATATTTTTTAAATTTAAGTTTTTATTGATGTATTTTTGCAATACACTTGGGAAAGATGCCAAAATGTTAACATTGGCATCAATAAAAAATAATGTGAATGCTTTCAAGGAAAGAGTGAGAGAAAACAAGGAAGAGAAACTATTTCATGACTGTAGCCATATTATTGTCATCATTAAAGTAGGGTTGCAGTAAAAGTAAGAAAAGATAAAAGAATGGCGCACACGTGTATTTAATCATATTTATCTCAAAAATATGCCACATTTCCATTTAAAATGTCACGGTATTTATTATTTTGAGCCAATCTAAAATTGCGTCTTGCTAAAGTTTTTGGACCAGACTGGTGTAATTTGAATATTTATAGACATTTACTTGTCTAATATGGAGTTTTTCAGTCATCAGTACAATGTAATGTATCTTAATTTTCACTAAAATTTATAAAGTTTGATACTTTTCTGCAATCTAAAACTAGGCTCTAAGTCTATTGTGATGTGAGGGCTCTTTAAAATAATTTCTATTACTAAAATAATTGTTATACATTGAGAATCAGTTAAGTATGTATTGGGCTACAATTCATATTAAATCAGTGTCATCGGTGTTATAATTTTTCCAGGACACATATTTTCAGAAAAAGAATAAGTAGTCAATAGAACTCTATTTTTCTTCAAATAATATTGCAAAGAAATTTTCTTGTGAGAACTGAAAAAGAGGAACTTTTCTATTTATCCTTCCTTCTCCAATTTCTGGAGACAAAAAAAAAGGTGTTCTTTGATAACATCAGTCTCTCATTTGAGAGCACGTAAATCATTGCAAAGCCATGCAATAGTTGGTATACAGTATTCGTTTCCTTGGGTTTCCACAGCAAGTACCACAAAACAAGATGACCTAAAGCAACAGTTTATTCTCTCACAGTTTTGGGGGCTGGGAGTCTGAAGTAAATTGTCAGCAGTGTCATGTCCTCTCTGACAATTCAGAGGACAATCCTTCTTGCCTCTTCTAGCCTCTGGTGGTGTTTTCCAGCAATCCTGGCATTTGTTGGTTTGTAGAGGCTTCACTCCAATCACATGGGCACGTGTGTGACTTCACACAGTCTTCCTCTGAACTTATCTCATGTCCAAATTTCTCCCTTTCATAAAGACACCAGTCATATTGGATTAAGAGCCTTATAAACGCCTTATTTTAACTGGGCTACCTGTATAAAGACTCTATATAAGGTCACATTCCGAAGTGAAGGTTAGGAGTTCAACTTTTTTTTTTTTTTTTGTGGGAGGAGGAGGTGTCTGACAAGAATCAACTCAAAATGGATCAAAAGACTTAAATGTGAGATCTGAAACCATACAACTGCTAGAGGAAATGG
Source organism: Cephalopachus bancanus (assembly GCA_027257055.1). Lineage (NCBI taxonomy): Eukaryota > Metazoa > Chordata > Mammalia > Primates > Tarsiidae > Cephalopachus > Cephalopachus bancanus. The sequence goes on along the minus strand of JAPVLO010000005.1, from coordinate 16,676,365 downwards.
TGGAAGCTTCATGACAATGGTCTGAGTGGTGATTTCTTGGATATGACCCCAAAAGCACAGACAATGAAAACAAAAATAGACAAACAGGATTGCATGAAATTTAAAAGCTTCTGACAGCCAAATTAATAAAGTGGAGAGAAATCCTACGGATTAGAGGAAAAACATTGTAACTCATACATTGGATAAGGGGTTGGTATCCAAAATATATAAGGAATTCAAACAACTCACTAGTAATATATATGTATATATATTATATATGTAGATATAGAGAGATGTAAATAGATGGATATATCTCTTAAACACAAATAGGCAAAGAAGCTGAATATACATTTCTTAAAAGAAGATATACAAATGGCCACGTATATGAAAAAATGCTCAACATCACTAATCATCAGGGAAATGCAAAGTAAAATCACAATGAGATATCACCTCACCTCTGTTAGGATAGCTGTTATCAAACAGACAAAAGACAAGTGTTGATGAGGAGAAAAGGGAACACACACATTGTTGCTGAGAGTGTAAATTAGTACAGCCGTTTTGAGTTACAGTAAGGAGGTTCTTCACAAAACTAAAAATAGAATTACCGTATGATTCAGTAATCCCAATTCTGGGCATATATCCAAAGGAGGGGAAAGTATTTATGTCAAATAGGTGTCTGCACTCCCATGTCCATTGCAGCATTGTTCACTACAACCAAGATATAGAACCAACCAAAATGCCTGCCAATGGATAAACGAATTTTTAAAATAATATATATAATAGAATATATATACATACACACACCCACACAACAGAATACTATTCAGCCTTTAAAAGAAGAAAACTGCCATTTGCAACAACATGGTTGAATCAAGAGGACTTTATTCTAAGTAAAACAAGCCAAGCATGGAAAGACAAATGCCACACAATCTCACTCTCATGTGGAATTTGAAAAAGTCAAACATCTCTTTTCCTGTCCACTATCCTTCTCCACTAAACCCCTGGGAACCAGGCCAATTGGAGAGGGATGGTAGTTAGGAAAAAAGGGATGTTGGTCAAAGGGTACAAAGTTTCAGTTAGACAGGAGGAATAAATCTGGTCATCTATTGCACAGCACAGTGATTATAGTTAATAATAATGTACTGTACATTTCAAAATTGCTAAAAAAAAAAGTGTGTTTTCCGTGTTCTCACACCACAAAGTGATAAGTATGGGAGATGATGTTCTATTAATTAGCCTGATTTGAGCATTCCACAGGGTATGCATGTAGTGAAATATCACACTGTACCCAATTAAAAAGAAAAATAATCAAAAATAAAATAATTGAACTTTGGACAATTATCATAATACTATTAGAAAGGAATTGGCCGTAGTGGGAAACTGTCAGGGGAGGTGTGGCGAGAGTGACAATTGAGGGAAACTGCTAGGGGTGGGAGGGGCACACCTCAACAAGGGTACCTGCATAATCAACGTTTGTATACCTAACCCTGAATTATACCCCACATCTTTATAATTTAAAAAAAACTTAACAATAAAAAAAAATAATTTTTTAAAAAAAATCAGTGGAAGTCAGCAGATAGTGGAATTATTATTACTTTTTTATGTTGCCTTGTCAGAAAAGGAATGCAGTGTGGCAAGGCAATTTTTGACTGTCCATTTGTTTGAAACTAAAAACCAGATAAATAGAAATTATAGCAATCTCTGTCAGAAAGAAAAACTGCATTTACATCAGTTCGGTCTTTTAACCTAAATAATCCTTTTTATTTATCTTTTGATTGTGAATGTGGTAAATTCAGTCAACACTGAAATGGGTTGTTTGGAGAATCCTAAAAGTTTCACTCTCCAACTATTTTGGGACTATTGGGTAAACACAGCTTTCATCATATCTCGGATATCATTTGAAGGCATCATCTGCATGTCTTTCTAGAACCTTCAGACTGCATGGGAAGAGATTTCTAGCATAGCCAAGGGCTTGAGAGAGATCCATAATGAGGCTATTGATGCAAAACTCTACGGATTAAGTTCAACACCTTGAATTCCACGGGAAATGAACAGGAGCTGGGGGAAGCTAAGGGAACACAGGTGCGGCGTGTCCAGAGAAGCCTACATTCTTAAGTCTACAGGCAGCCATATTCTATTCAAGCCACATTCCCCGGGTGGTCCAGCTAACAAAGCTTCCTGTCATAAAGCTATCGCTCAGTACAAGGCAAGTGTATTGTGAATGCCAGGTTCAAAACAGTTCATTGAAAACTTCTTGGTTAAGTAATTAAAGCAGTCTGAGCTTTGGGAAATCCTCCAGGAGGGAGCTCATTTTGAGAACAGCTTTCCAATTCACATGTTTCGTAAGCCAAGGGTAAGCCTAGTTCAGATGAATAACACACACATACACACACACATACATACCCCACAAATTGTGGGCTTTAAAAGTAGAATTGAGGTCAGAGCAAGACCGCAGCAGAAGTGAATTGGCTTAAAGAAAACTAGATATTTTGTATCCAAAACCATCTGTTTATTGGATTGTTTTGCTTGATTGCTACTACTTGTATCTCCAGATACAAATCTATATTAGAAAGATTGCAGGTGAAGTTGCCTGTCTACCAACCACACAGCTCTGTTTTTTCCCCGCCCCCCCACTTCGGGCCAAAAAAAAAAAAAAAAAATCACGTGAATGAAAAGCAAGCAGAATTTTATCTGCGCTTAATCTAAATGAACAAAACAAAATAAGATAAAATGCAATCATTGTTCCTAGAGACCTTTAAAAACAGAACGAACAAACATCCACTATATCTCCTACAAATTATCCTTTGCCTCGGGTCAGGTGACCAAAAAGGCAATTTTTCAAAGTCCTTTCCATTCTATCATTCAATGTTTTTGCCATATATGTGGTTGTATAGTTTGCTTATTTTTAGTTTGCAAAAGTTGCCTTCATGATATTTGTGTCAGTCTCCTTTAATTCTGCTGTAACAAAGTACCACATTTGTGTGGCTTAAAATAACACAAATTTATTCTCTGGGAGTCCTGAGGTCAGAGGTCCCATATCATCACTAGGCTAAAATCAAGGTGCTAACAGAGCTCGTACCTTCTGGAGGCTGTCTGGGAAAAAGTCTATTTCCTTGCTTTTCTGTTTCTTTTTTTCTTTTTTTTTTGAGTTGGAGTCTCACTCTGTCACCCAGACTGGAGTGCAGTGGCCGCTCCTGGCCACCGCAGCCTCGACCTGCTGGGCTCCGGCGATCCTTCCGCCTCAGCCTTCCTAGTAGCCGGAATTACGGGCGCACGCTACCACGCCCAGCTAATTTTTTGATTTATTGTAGAGATGAGGTCTCGCCTGCCCAGGCGGGTCTCGAAACCACGGGCTCAGGCAATCCGCTCACCTCAGCCTCCCAAAGGCACGAGATTACAGGCTGAGCCACCGAGCTCTGTTTCTAGTGGCCACCTATTTTGCTTGGCTTGTGTCCCCATCCTCAGTCTACAAAACACATCACTCCTATCTCTCCTTTCATAAGCACATCACCTTCTCCTCTGACCTGACTCTTCCCACGTCCCTTTTGTAAGAACTGTTTATGATTATAGTAGGTCCACTATATATATAGTAGGTCCACTATATATATATATTCAGGGTGAACTCCTCATCTCAAGATCCTTAAGTTAATTACCTCTGCAAAGTCCCTTTTGCCATATAGGTAACATTCATGGGTTCCAGGGATTAGAACATGGACATGTTTGGGATGCCATTATTAGACTTACCACAGTACTTCAGATAATTGGATTGATGTCATTCTATGACATTGTTCTCACCTTTCAAATTAAAAAAAAAAATACATGTGCTAAGCACTACTAAGAATTGTTATAGCTTCAAAATAATAGGCTATCATAATCCAAGCCTTGGAGGAGTTTGTAATAAAGTTGGGAAGACATATTCATGAGCAGGTTAGAGAAGTATAAAATAGCAAATGGTCACTGAGCATTCATTATGTGCCAGTCACTATGTGAGATGCTGAGTGTGAATGATGAATGAGTTATGGTTCTTACCCTGATTGGAATAGTTATCCAGAGAGTGGAGAATTAAGTATAGAAGGAAAGTCTATGTTTATAAAGACTGTAGTCGTTAACTCAAAATTAACTTACAGATTGCAGGTGTGATAGAAAAAGCAGTGGATTGGTATAGTCCAGAAATCTTGGCTTTTCCAACAACTTGGCAAAAATTGGTTGTGTATCCTTTGGAAGATTGTGTCTTTTCTCTGATTGCTCTGAATTATAGTAACTTCCTGGCTTTAATAGTCTGAGTTTTCTGACTACCTTTCAGAATTTTAACAAAGCACTGCTGTCAGTACCGGAATTGATGAAAAACACAACAGAGAAGACAGAGAAAAGAATTCTAGATTGTTCTCAAGGGGGGAAAAACAAGGAAGGCCACAGATATTGTTATAGATACAGGGACAGTGAAGAATAGAATGGAATCATCAAGATCAAGCTTCTATAGAACGCATTACCTGTCCACCCACAGCAGAACTTCCATTTCCGAAATGACCAACAGATGTCCAATTTGGCTTTGCTTGGCTACCATCATAATCTACAGTGTCAGGCTAACCTTTATTAAACTTATCACTCCTGATTGTTGAGATGTCTAAAGAATTTAAGAAGTCAGTTTTTCCCTGGAGATAAACATTAACTCCTGTGTAAAAGCTAAGACTTGCTGTCAATGGGCATGTTTTCTAGCTAAAGTCTGAATAGTCCAGAACATTCTTAAGAAAAATAACTTAAATTTATGTACTTAATTTATATGTCTAAATTAACTCAAATTATTTTAAAATTTTTATTCAAAATAATCTCCCAATCAAGGGGTCAGTGAGAAAACATATCTTGACCTAGTTTAATGTAAAAAGCCTTATCTCCAAGTGCCATTCCAATGCTTATTCTACAATGTAATGCTTTTAACTTCCCCATAGGCCAATTTTAAAGTGTCCCTGAGTCCTTTTTATTCTCCATGAAGTAGGGTTAGAGGTGAATATCATGAATGGGGAAAGAGGCCCTAAAAGAAAAAAAGAAAATCCTTTCTCAGGAACGGCCTGAGGTGAAAAAGCATTTGCTGTTACTTCTGGACAGTGGTGGCTGGCTCCTTCTAGTCTTGTGTCCTGAGTTTTAGAGGCAGCTGTTGGTGCTGCTTGGTAGCTTTCATATGCTTCAGGAGAAAAATAAACAGCTTTCCACTGACCTGTTGATATTTACGGAAAAAGTAGAGGGGCTTTCTTTCTAGCCCATAGAGCAAAAGGAGGGGGAAAAAGGGGCAGGGGGACTCATTTGAGGGAAATGTTATAACTTGTAAACGGTGTTTTCAGGAAGTTTCTGATGTGGCCTACAAAAATTTAAATCAGCTTACAGATTTCATTTTTTCCACGGTTGTAGAAATGAAGAAAGTACAGATTTTACTAGAAAAAAGAAGTAAATAAATTGAAATGGCTGACCTGGGAAAACACGTCTTTTTCCACTAATCTCCTAGGAACGGCATTTTGTGAGATACCAACACAAAGAAGCACAGTTCCTAGTGTGAAGAGAGGTGGAATAAATACATGTGCAGTTTGTTGGTTTCTTATGATGCTTGTTGCAAATCTGGAATTGACAATCTCAAACACAGGCTATTTTTTGTTCTAGTACAGTTGAGGTCTGTTTAAGTGCACAGCCTTAGAGTACAATAAATTCCACCAATTTCCCTAATGGATTTATTCTTAAGTTCTTTATGTGAGAAACATTACACCATTTGAACCAGTGACATGAAGCTGTTGAAGAGAAGATTTATTCACTTAACAGGTTAATTCATGAAAGTGTGTTTCTAATTGTTGCATTTAGCAAGTGGAAATACAACATTTGAACAGCGCTACTCATTTCCTTTCTTAACAGCAAGTTAAAGTAGATTGATATTTTGCGGCCTCACTTTCATTTAATGGGATTTACACTCTGTTACAAGAGCAGTCAACAATCTTTGATTGATGGCCAATTAATTCAAGTGATCTTTTCCCAGGAGTTTATGGAATTTATCATTGCTGCTCATAAAATTTACCTGTATACTCTAGACTTTGATTCTTTTCTTCCACAGACGTGTCTCAGGACCAAGCACCCAACTAACTGGAGATGAACATGAACTCTTGTATAAAAACTAGAACTTGCTAGCAACGGGCACAGTTTTCTGGCTAAAGCCTGAATATTCCAGAACAGTCTAAATTTTAGCTAATGTACTTAATGTATATATTTAAGTTTATTTAATTAATTGAAATTTTTTATTTAAAAATAATTTCCCAATCAAAAGGTCAGTGAGAAAACATACCTTGATCTAGTTTAATATGAAAAACCTTAGCTTGAAGTATCCAATGCTTGGTTGGTCACCTTGTTATCTTCTCATGGTTAGTAAAATGGACATTGTCCTACTTGTTGAGAGATTGTCCTGTTTATTGAGACTTAAAATATATTCTATTTTAATATTTTTATGTCTGTTATACCTCCATGCTACCAGAATCACAAAAAGTTTTTAATAGGAACATCTTTGGTTATTTTTATGTTTCCTAGATTGCAAAAGTTCAGCCTACATCAACAAATATTTATTGATATACAAGTGCAATGGGACATTTTCCATGTTTATATTAAATTTTGCCATTTGTAAAGCACTTTTATATCCATGATACCAGTTGATCCACATCACCACCCGGAAGTTGGAAAGGGCAAGTATAATTTTATCACTGGAATAAGACAGAGGTTCAATGTCTTGCTGAAGGTTGCATAACTAATTACTAACAGAACCAGATCTTCAACACAAGGCTTCTGGCTTCCAGTGAAGGGTCCTCCCACTCCACCCAGGGTGTTCAAATTCTATCCTGGGGAACCTCCTCTGAGTCTACCTAGAGGAAGCATCCCCGAAAAGGAAAACACACCATTTCAAATTACCTCAGAAAAAAGTTGTTTTTATCTGTTTTACGTGTTGGGAAACCAGACAGATTTTTGTTTGAACAGAAGATTCTTGGCAAAAAAGAAAAAGAGAGAGAAAGAGAAAAGAGGGATAAAATGAGAAACCACTGTAATTGTCCTATGCACTGTTTCAAGATGCCTGGGAAATACAGCCACAATAATAATGTTAGTTCAGTCATTTTTTTTTCTAGTAGTACTAAGTGATTTAATCAGTTTGATTTTTTTAAAAAGCCAATTATAACAAAGAAAAATATCAGTATTTTCCTTTACACATTAAAAACCTCGTTGTCTGTTAAGATCAGATTTGATCATTTTTTAAAAAATTATATGTGTCCCTTCTGCAAACCTATCTATTAGGCGGAAAGATTGCCAGAGCCCAGCAGGTCGAGGCTACGGTGGCCGGGAGCGGCCACTGCACTCCAGTCTGGGTGACAGAGTGAGACTCCAACTCAAAATAATAATGATAATAATAATAATAATAATAATAGTAGTAGTAGTAGTAGTAAAATGGTGATTCGTATGAGTGCAGCGATCTGGCCATAGGGGTGAGCAGTGTTGGATGAAGGCAGGGAGTTCCTGACAGATCTTGACCTTCATCTCATTAGGGTACCAGGTTGGCTATTCAACCAGGCCAGCGCTGTACCTCTTAGGATGTTGTCTTCTAGCACCACATGAAGCGTTTACGCTTTTCTTGCTGCAGAGACTTTTACTGTGAGGCACATTAAAATCAGTTAACAAGATTTTAAGAGCAAAGACATGTGGGACCCATTGAGTCATGAAAGAAGGATTTGAGTCTGGCCCCACTAACAATTATCATACCTATTTTCTCCAACTCCCTCTCCCCACTCCTATCACGCAGAGAGAGAAAAGCCCTCTTCCGGAAGAGAGAATGGAGCCCACCAGAGAGGTGTCTAGCCCGGCAGTCTCTTCAGTTCCCGTCACCCATGTTCTCAGAACAGCCCTGGCTTCTGCAGACCTTCCTGTTATTTTGCGACTCTTCCAATGAAACCCTCTCTTAGCCCAAACTAGTTGAGTTACCAGTGCTAGAGAAAAAAAAATCCCTAACACTGCAGTAGTTGAAAGAGGTGGAGACAGTGAAGACTTTAGAAACAAACAACTCTAAATTTGAGTCATGACCATTCCAGCCACGTAAACTTGGGCAAGTTATTTAATTTCTCGAAAATTCAGTTTCTTCCTCTAGTAGTAATATTTATAATACCTCTGACATAGAGTTATTGCAATGACTGGATGAAATTACATAGGTGAAAATCCAGCTGCTGTCTCCTGATACTACTTCGATAGGAATATTTCCAGGGCTCCCAATTTATTAGTCATTCATTCAGCTCTTATTTATTAGTCAAGTGTCAGCTATAGGACTAGCATTGTATTTGGCATTGGGGCAGGAAAAGAGAGACAGAGACAGAGACAGACAGCGAGAGAGAGAGAGAGTATAAGAGCTCTAACCTAAAGGAGTTTGTGGTTTAGTTGGAGAAACATACAGACTATGGGGTGAACTGGTATCCCCAACATTTTTGGCATAGATATGAACTGACAAAACATGAGGGAGTGGCCAGGGTGGAGTAAGGTATATCAGGGAAATTTCTTAGAGGAAACAGACTTTGAGCTAAGGCTTAATAGTAAATATAGTTATGCAAAAGATTGCCAGTGAGACACTTTAAAAATGAAATGTCCTTCCTTGTCCGTCAAAATGTTTAGATTCTTGACCCTTCTGAATGAAATTTGCAGTATCCTGTGGCACTCCTGGGTTGTAATTTGAGGGACTACAGTTTTTAGGGAGTCAGCTATTTAACTATGCAGGTCAAATTTAATTTATAGCCATATACCTGACACAGATTTTGCTTTTTTGTTCCAAATTTCTGTCCAGTATTTTACTTTCTAGAAATACCTTGCATGGTCTGGGTACAGTGGCTCATGCCTGTAATCCCAAGACTTTGGGAAGCATAGGCAGGAGGATTGCCTGATCCCATGAGTTCAAGACCAGCCAGGGCAACTTGGTGAGACATCATCTCTACAATAAATCAAAAAAATTAGCCAGGCATGCTGGCATGTACTAGTAGTTCCTGCTACTTGGAAGACTGAACCCAGCAGGTGAAAGCTGTGGTGGCCATAATTGTGCCACTGCACTCCACCTTGGGCAACAGAGTGAAACTCTGACTAAAAAAAAAAAAAGAAAGAAAGAAAAATAAAAGAAAGCCTTGCATGGGTTACTTTAGGTGAGTAAAGGGTAAATAGATAAGTATAATTTTTTTTTTGCAGATGTCCTCTAACAACACTTGGATTCACTATGTGAATGTCTCTGCAAACTTTTCTGTCTAATTGTTTCAGACTACATGAGGTTTGAACTAATAAGAAAGTTACATCAGCTGGTCATAAAGCAAATAAAGCTGGTCATAGAGAAATAATAATATCGATCAAAATGCATAAACACTTGCTTAGGGAACAGACATTAAATGCATTTTAAGAACCTTTTGTAGCTGGGCTCGGTGGCTCAGCCTGTAATCCCGCGCATTTGGGAGGCTGAGGTGAGTGGATTGCCTGAGCCTGCGGGTTCGAGACCCGCCTGGGCAGTGAGATCTCATCTCTACAATAAATCAAAAAATCAGCCAGGCGTGGTAGCGCATGCCTGTAATTCCGGCTACTCAGAAGGCTGAGACGGAAGGATTGCCGGAGCCCAGCAGGCAAGGCTGCAGTGGCCGGGAGTGGCCACTGCACTCTAGTCTGGGCGACAGAGTGAGACTCCAACTCAAAAAAAAAAAAAGAGCCTTTCGCAGTACCTTCTATTCAACCCAAAGATCACACATGTATTGAAAAAAAGAAATTAGAAGATGCTATGATTAAGAATATGGCTTTGGTGTCAGGCAGACCTGGTTAACTCCCTGAGACTCAGTTTCCACATCTGTGAAATGGAAATAAAAATAGTATGTACCTCCCAGCATTTAGTGAGTACAAAGTGAGAGCATGTAATCTAGATTGCAGTCGCACTTAGCACACACTGCAGTAGGCATTTCATAAATGACTCACTTGTGATAAGTTGTCCTCAGCCTGAAATGCATGCTAGAATCCTCTGGCAAGTTTGGCAAGTTAAAAAAAAAAAAAAAGCATCTTAGACCTACCACAGAGATTCTTATTTCAAAGTTCTGGAGAGAAGCCCAGGCAAAAGCTCCTGAAGCCATGGTAAAGTACAGTCAGGGATAAGAACCTGAAAACTACTGTCTTAGACTTTGGCATCACCAATTCCTACAACCCCACCATTTTGTTTCCTTTTAGCAGAAGAAAAGACTATTTTATTTTATTATTCTCAACTGACAAAAAAACATATATATGTATGGTATACAAAGTGGTGTTTTGATATATATTTACATTGTGGAATGGCTAAATCAAGTCAATTAACATACACATTACCTCATACCTTATCATTTCTTATGATGACAACACTTAAAACACTACTCTCTTAGTGTTTTTCACTCTAGGCCTCATCAAATAGATATACAAGGGGGAATCCTCCACCAAAAAAACCCAGAATTATCTTCTGGAGGGAGGTCTCCTGTGTTATAGGCTTCCCCCACTAGGTAAGTGTTCTAGGAATCCATTGGCATCAGTATACCAGCTATTGTTTTTGTGAGAGGCTGCATTCAGCTTCAGTGAATTTTTTTTTGGAGATCCATTCAATGTGTTTGCCCATTTTATGTTGGTTATCTTACAAGTGAACTTACATACACTGCCTTGAGCATTCAGTAGTTTTTTGCCAAAAACGACATGACCCCTGTGCCCTACCCTCCCTATTCATCCCATCTTGTCCTGAGCGACTTTTTGTTTGTTTGTTTGCCCCAATGAAATAAGTCCTCAAAGGGAAACATTTTGCCAATTTGAAATATGTGAAACAAAAATGGCAGAAGCACTAAAAGGCATCAAAATTGACGAGTTTAAAAACTGCTTTGAGCAGTGGAAAAGGCGTCTTGATAGGTGTATTGCATTAAATGAAGAATGCTTTGAGGGTAACTGAAGTTTGAGCATGCAAGAAAAAATACTCAATTATTTTAAATAAATCTGAGTTTTATTAAATCCCTGCCATCCAGTAAGTTTCCTACATACAAATATTCAAGCTTCAAACTTTCAAAGATGAGAATGTGCATTCACATGGCCAATCACATAAGTAGGTTCATATGTCTGACATATATTGTCATTTGCTGTATTGTAAGATTAAAAACATTTTCTTCATTTTTTGTGTTTATGTATTATTTGTGTGAAAGAATAAAAACCTATAACAGTACAGTGTTATATAGCCACTTGTGTTAGTTGGATCCTAAGCTGAATTTGTTGGACTTGGGAACACCGTTCATGCAGTTACCTATCACTTACCTGTTGACAAGTCATTCTAGGTTCTTATTTTATCTGTACTTTCAGCAACATGTGACATAGTTGATCACTTCCTTTTCTTTGAATCATTTTTTGGACACATGTTATCTTGGATTATTTCCTTTATAGCGAGCTCTCCTTGTAGTCTCCATTACTGGTATTTCCTCATTTTCACATCTAAAGGTGCCTTATAACTTGGTCTCTAGACCACTTTTCTGCTCTTTGCCACACACTTGTGAATCTCATCCAGTCTCATGACTTTCAAAACTATCTATATACTGCTGTTGACTTCAAATGTATGTTTCTAGTCCTACTTTCTAAAGTCTAGACTCATATCTACTTACCTCAGGCACAGTACATCAAAATTAACATGTCTAAAGTGAATACTTTTTCTTTTCCCTGTTGCTACAACCTAGTTCTCTCTCTTTGCCAAGACTCAACTCTGTGCTTCCTGTCACTCAGGTCAAAAACCTTGGAGTCATCCTTGATGCTTTTCATTCTCTCACACAGCACATCCAGTTCGTCAGCAGGTATTGCTTGACTCTACCTATAAAACTTGCTTAGAAAACTTGTCACTCCCACAGGACTGACACCGTTGTTCAAGCCATCGTCATCTCTTGTGTAAATTGTTTCAACAGCTTCCTAGTTGGTCTCTCTACTTCCCTAGAGTCATTTTTTAATAGAGCAACCAAAGTGATCTTTTTAAAATATGAGTCAGACCATGTCATTCCACTGCTCAGCACCTCCAATGACTCCCATCTCACTCAAAGTTAGGACCCTTAAGTGGCTTCCAGGGACCTAGAATGTCTGTGTCATCTCCCCTCCCCGTATTCTTTGACCACACTTCACCCCCCTCCAACCTCTCTGGATTTCTTAGATTTTCCTGGCAGACACCAGGGCTTCTGCACTTGCTTCCACCTGGAATGTTCTTCTCTTAAATGTCTTTATGCCTTCTCCTTCACCTCCTTCATTGACAGTGAAATTTGCCCATATAACTTTTTCAAAGTTGCCCAAGAAGTGTTTAATACCCATTTCCATAGCCACTATACCATTCATATGTGTATATGTGTATACAGGAAGCTCTCAGTTCCTATCTTCACTCAAATTAATATGTAAACTCCATGAGAGCAGTGATTTTTTTTTTTTTTTTTTTAGAGACAGAGTCTTACTCTCTCACTCAGCCTGGAATGGACCGAGAATGAGGTCACTGCAACCTTGAACTCCTGGGCTCAATAAATCCTCTCATTTCAGCCTCCCAAGTAGCTAGGACAGGTACATGCCATCATGTCCAGCTAAGTTTTTAATTTTTTTGTAGAGACAAGGTCTCACTAGGTTGTCCAGTCTGGTCTCGAACTCCTAACCTCCCGCAATCCTTCCACCTTGGCCCCCCAAAGCACTGGGATTACAGGCATGAGTCACCATGTCCAGCCTATTTGTCTTTTTTTATTCACAGATGCTCCATTGTCAAAAACAGTGCCTAGCACATAGCAGGTATTCAACATATATTTCTTGAATGAATGGAAATATAAATAATAATAGAAATACAAATCCTAGAGCTACTGATATGCACAAAAACATGGATGAACCTCAGAAACATTATGCTGCATTAAAGAAACCAGACACAAAAGAACACATACTGTATAAATACAACTATATAAAACTCAAGAAAATACAAGGCTAATCTATAAATACAGAAAGCAAATTAGTTGTTGCCAGAGACTGGGATGGGTGAGTAAATTGAGAAAGAGAACTTGTCGGGGTGGTGGAAATCTCCTTTACTTTGATGGGGCTTTACTGTGTGTAAGTGATACCTCAGCACATTTTATTTAATATATTTATATTTATGAAAATACAAATTCTGTAGTTGAGACCACATGCCACCAGGTTATGTGAGTACCAGAAACACAGAGTAAATTTTTGTCTTTGGGGGAAAAACAATCCACAGTGATTTTGAAGGGGGAAAAAAACCCCTAAATATCACAAATTATTACCTATGATAAACATAGAATTTAGAGAGCACAATATGAATGATCCTTCTTTCACCTCTCACATGAGGAATGAATTGTGTCTTGAAGAGATGTTAACCAAATGTGTTATACCTCAGGTTTAGTTCTTCAGATATTTATTTTCTTTTAAGAAGATGCATTCATTTTTCCTAAATAGAAGATAAAACCAAATATCAATTAAAAGAAAGCCATGAAAAAAGGACATAAATTTACTGGGAGAGGATGGAATATAGTGCGTCCTGTCTCACTCTAGGCCTTATCAGGAAACTCAAAATAAGAATTTAATTTCAGACACCAGTATGATCCAGCACTAGAAGAACCACAAACAATTGTTTGAGAAAATGACACTCCCCCCATTTTTATTTTAGATTCAGAGGTACAGGCGTATGTTCATTACATGGACATACTGTATAGCAATGAGGATTGGGTTCCAGTTGGCCCATTCCCCAGATAATGGACACCATACCCAATAGGGAATTTCTGAATTTCTGAATAGGAATTCCCTTATTGGTGTCCCTAGTGTCTATGATTTTCATCTTTGTGGCCATTTAGCTCCCACAAATGAGCGGGAACATGTGGTGTTTGGTTTTCTGTTTCTGAGTCAGTTCACTTAGAATGATGATCTCCATCTCCATCCATGTTGCTGCAAAGGACATGATTTTGTTCTTTCTTATGACTGTGTAGTATTCCATTGTAAATATGCCACATTTTCTTTACCCAGCTAATCATTGGTGGGCATTTAGGTTGGTTGCATGATTTTTCTATTGTGAGTAGTGCTGCAATAAGCATAAGAGTATAGGTATCATTTTTCCATATTAATTTCTTTTCCTTTGGGTAGATCCCTAGTAGTGGGATTTCTGGGTCAAATGGCAATTCAAGTTGTAGTTCTTTGAGAAATCTCTGTGTTGTTTCCCATAGAGGTTGAACTAGGTTACAATCCCACAAAGAGTGAATGTATGCTCCCTTTGCTCTGCAAGCATCAACATTTGCTGTTCTTTGACTTTCTAATAATGGCCATTCTGACTGATGTAAGGTGATATCTCTTTGTGATTTTAATTTTCATTTCTCTGATGATTAATGATGTTGAGCATTTTTTCATATGCTTGTTGGCCGCTTGAGTGTCTTCTTTTGAGAAATGTCTTTTCACGTCCTTTGCTCACTTTTTGATGGGGTTATTTGATTTTTTTCATGTTGAGTTGTTTTAGTTCCTTGTAGATTCTGGATATTAGCCCTTTGTCTGAGGTATAACCTGTAAGTATTTTTCTCTCATTCAGTAGGTTTTCTGTTCACTCTGTTGATTATTTCTTTTGCTGTGCAGAAGCTTTTTAGTTTAAGTCCCATTTGCCTTTTTTTTTCTTCTTTGAGTTGGAGTTTCACAGTCTTTGTTTTTATTGCAATTGCTTTTGGGGTCTTCATCATAAGTTCTTTGGCCAGGCCAGTGTCCAGAAGAGTGTTTCCCAGATTTTCTACTAGGATTTTTGTAGTCTCAGGTCTTACATTTAAGTTTTCAATCCATCTTGAGTTAATTTTTGTATATGGTTAGAGATAGAGGTCCAGTTTCATTTTTCTGCATTTGGCTAGCCAATTTTCTTAGTGTCTTTTATTGAATTGAGTATCTTTTCCCTATTGTTTATTTTTGTTGGCTTTGTCAAAAATCAGTTGGCTGTAGGTACATGGTTTTATTTCTGGGTTCTCTATTCTTTTCCATAGGTCATACCATCTATTCTTGTACCAGTAACATGCTGTTTTAGTTAATATAACCTTATGGTATAATTTGAAGTCAGGCAGTGTGATGTCTCCATAATTTTTATTTTTGCTTAGAATTGCTTTGGCTATTCAGGCTCTTTTGTTGTTGTTGTTCCATATAACTTTCATTTTTTTTTTTCTTTCTTTCTATTTTTCTTTCTTTCTTTATTTAAAGATGTGGGATATAATTCAGGGTTAGGTATACAAATGTTCATTATGCAGGTACCTTTGTTGATGAGGTGTGCCTACTAGAGTTTTTTCCTAGTTCTAGGAAGAATGAAATTGGTATTTTCATCAAGACAGTATTGAATCTATAGATTGCTTTGGGTAATATGATCATTTTAACAATATTGATTCTTCCGATCCATGAACATGGGATATTCTTCCATTTGTTTGTGTCCTCTACAATTTCTTTCATCAGTGT
Organism: Cephalopachus bancanus; assembly: GCA_027257055.1. Taxonomy (NCBI): domain Eukaryota; kingdom Metazoa; phylum Chordata; class Mammalia; order Primates; family Tarsiidae; genus Cephalopachus; species Cephalopachus bancanus. The sequence goes on along the minus strand of JAPVLO010000005.1, from coordinate 16,660,879 downwards.
TTTATAGTTCTCCTTGTAGGGATCTTTCACTTCTTTATAGGTGTATTCATAGGTATTTTATTTTTTGTGTGACTAGTATAAATGGGATTGAACTCTTAATTTGGTTCTTGGCTTGAGTGCTGTTGATGTATAAAACATTACAGATTTTTGTACATTGAATTTGTGTCCTGAGGCTTTACTGAAGTTATTTTTCAGGACTTGGAGGAGACTTAGGGTTTTCTAGGTATGCAATCATGTCATCTGTGAACAGAGGTAGTCTGACTTCCTCCTTGCTGATTTGAATGACTTTTCTTTCTTTTTCTTGCCAGAATGCTCTTGCTAGCATTTCCAGTACAATGTTGAATAAGAGTAGTGAGAGTGGGCATCCCTGAAAAATAACACTTTTTCAAACCAGGAGTTTTTGAGGACTATGTTCAACAAGCATATTTCAATGAATTTTAAAAGTTAGGTAGATCCATAATACATATATTTGTATTCATTATTTTAAAATAATTGTTTAATGTACAGGAACACAATAAGGAAAATGGCAAAACATTTCCATGAAACCTAAAAAAAAGACTAATCAATGGAGACACTATGACTTCTCCTAAGTGGACCTTCTCTCCCTAAATTAATCTACAAAGGAAAGAATTGTTGATACAGCAATCTCCAGAGAATGCTATTAAGTGAAAAAAATCAATTGATAAAGGTGACATACTACTATATTATTGCATTTCTGTAACATTCTTGAAATGGCAAAGTTAGAGAAATGTAGGACAGATTAGTAGGTACAAGTGGTTGAAGGAGGTGGGGGGCAGTGGCTGAGGGAACAGGGTGTGAACAAAGGGTGACAGAAGGATTCTTTGTGATGGCAGAGATGTTCTGTATCTTGACTGCACCAATATCAATAATGTGGTTGACATTGTTCTAGAGTTTAATGAGATGCTACCCCTGGGGAGAACTGGGTAAAAGGTATACAGGACCTCTATGTGTAATTTGTTACTACTGCATGTGAATTTATGATTATCTCAAAATTTAAAATTTAATTTAAAAAAGGGAATCAAAAAAAGTGAATCAATTACTTAACTACTCAGGAAAAAAAATCACATCATCTCCCTATTTCATACTTGGCATAAAACTAATTCTAGGAGATTGAAGTGTTAAATGCAAAACCATCTCATAGCTATCATGTATTTAATAGTCACTATGAGCCAAGTAGGTTCATATATGTTCTCATTTTTTCCTTCCAACAAATTTGTAACAGCGGTATTATTACCTACACTTTGCCAAAGAGTAATATTATCTTTTTTCCTAAATTCACACATTGAAAAAGAAAAATCTACACATAAAAGGGAAATAATGCATGATAGTGTGTTAACCTTGATTTGGATGAATAAGAATTTAAGTGTTTTAAACAGTTTCTTCTGTAATTATTTACTATTTACTAACTGAGTTTTTGGTAATGAACGTTTTATATTTTTAAAAAATTTTAAAGATTGGCCAAAAACAAAGTAAGAAATTTTTGTTGGAGACAGGGAACAAGTCAGAAGGAAATATGGCTCACAAAACACAACATAAAAACTCCAGGTTAATATAAACTGTGTTCTAATAATTGCATCTAATTATAAGGGAGAACTGAACACTAAAAATATTTAAAGATATTTTTAAAATAACAATTAGAATTACAAAGGAGAAATTCGGCAACATTTGAGAAATGACTGAATGGAATAGACACAATAGTTTTTGAAAGGTGGATTTTATAATTATGAATTACTTTTGTTTCAATTTCTACCCAACTGAAAAGGAGAGAGAGAGAGAGAGAGAGAGAGAGAGAGAGAGAGAGAGAGATGGCCACAATCTTCTAGGCAAAGGATAACCAGGGCCTGGATTTGGGAATAGGAAGGAAGGGATAGAGATCAGAAAAGTGAAGAAGGAAGTGAATGAGACTGGTGATTCATTAGTAATAAAGGAAATATGCAGAAAAAAGTCAAATTGTGATGACATAGAAAAAAAACAGTATTGGCTGTAGTCTTGGTTTTGCCACAAACCAGATGCAAATCCTCAGGACAGTCATTTCATGTTCTCTTGGCTTTGTTTTTCTCATCCCTACAAAGAACGGGTTGCTCTGTAATTTCTAAAGTCCCTCCCAGGTCTAATGTCTTGAAGTTGAGCGACCAGAACGATCATAGTAACATGAACAGAATTCCCATGGAGGAATCTGATCCTAACTTCTGGAATTAGATAATTCTGTTCGAGTTGTGTGGCCTTAAACAAATTACTTAATCCTTCTGTATGTCAGTTTCCATTGTAACATTGCAATAATAATAATAGTGTCTATCTTGTAGAGTTGTCCTACATAAATCCGTAGAGCAGTACCTGGCGTGTCGACAGAGTGAGACTCCAACTTTAAAAAAAAAAAAAAAGTCTCAATAGTTGTAGGCAATTAGTAAAAATTCCGTCTGTTATTAGACCTGATCACAATTATACCTGATGGACCCAGCAGAGACATACTCTAGGCACCAAAACCATTGTCATAAAATTCAGCTTTCATTACTTTTCCTCCTGTGCATCACTGGAGGAAATGTCAGATGTTTACAGGAATACGACATGGAAGTATCGAGGATTTTGAGTGACTGAGTCACCAGACTTTCCAGGGTTACAGCCTTCCTATACATCTTCTCAAGGGAGTGCTTGTTGTCACGTCCACTCTTCATAACCCAGCACCATCATATCTTACTATTTGTCATGGGTATTACCCCAAAGCAACAGAAAATAAAGATCTGAGTCATTTTGAAAAAAATAAGTGTTGATCCAGCTGCTGTAACTGTCAGAAACAAACTGCTCTGAGCACAACGGATGCTCATGCTCCTGATTGAGAGAGGGTGGCTGACCTCCTGGTTCCAGGCTGCTGCTGTCCCTGGCTTCCAAGCAAGAACAGGGCAAGATGGTGAATGTACACACGTGTTGCTTCCCTCCCTACCCAAGCCTGTCCTCACCCGAATCTTATAATAGGAATGGCGGTTTGGATAACCTCTGCCAACTAAGAAAAATAGTAATTATTTGCCTGAGACTGAGGGAGAAAAATTAAGTACCAGAGTATCAAGCTTTGGGGGAGAAGGGGCTAGTGGGTAAACATTATTAGAACATATGCCTTGTTGTGAACATTCCACAAGACATCTATATTTTTAAAAGTAGAGAAATGTTTGTTGTTATCATTTAGGATTCATTTGACAGAATTTTGTAAAATGTGTGACTTCATGGCCAACTTTCAGTTTCAACACTCATGAGACCAATGCATCAGGTACTGTATTAGCCATCCTGAACAGTGTTAAGAGTACTTTCCAGCCTAAATCAGGGCAATTCTCTCCTGTCCAGTACCCTCAACTTCACTTTAACAGCCACCACATTGCTAGTTTAAAGATTTCTATAAAGTAAGAAATAAATGATCTTTAAATGATTATTTCTTTGTTTCTCTCTTTAGTGGAAAAGACTATTTTTGTTTTATCTCTGTTTCTAAAATTGTTTGTATCACTGTTGACATTATTCACTGACTAGGTAAAACATTTGTGCCAAACCTGAAATTCTCTTGTTTAAAAGGTTCATAAATGAAGAAAGTGAATCAGGGTCTGTGTTGTCCTGTCTACCTAGAGCACAGAAGACCACTAGACCACTACCAACTGCAGGAGTTGAAACTCCACTACCATGAACATGTTCCTTTATATCTTGAATACTTGCTCTTGGAACACACTGAAATTTCCCATCATCTTTTTGTGTATGGACATTAGTAGAAATAATCTGTAGTCTTGGTTTTTTTCCTTTTTCTTTTTTTTCCTGCTGACAAGCAAAGCTATTGAGGGGAGGGTGGGTGTTGGAGAAGCTATCGAAGAAGCACTGGCAGTCTGTTCTTAAGCTTAATCATTTTAGTGGTGGCTACAGCCCTTCCAGTAATTTTTAAAGTGCCTTTTTCCCTATGTTGAATCCGTTTCTTCCTAAACTAGTTGGAGGTATTTCTATTTCCATCTCTGAACCTCGACTGATCATTAATACAATTTTTCTAGGACAGTGACGCTGAGGGATAGTCCTGACACAGCATTTGCAAAATGAATTACTTTTTCTGAGGTATCAAAATACACGTGAGAGTTGGTTTTCTGCCTACCTTAATATTTCTAATTTGAATTATTTTTATTGGTGTTTCCATTATGCCTGTTTTTCTAATTATTAAAAATACAGTGAAAAAACCAACAGCATAGCTAAGAATTCTTGACTTAAGGAAAGGGATGTTTCTTCATGCTCATTTTATTATCTGCTAAATAATTGAAAGGATAACTATATTCATAAATCTTGGGATCATGGAAGCATTTGGATAAGAGCTGCAAAGCCTTATAAAAAAGTGTACTAATAATATATAATTTGCCCAGACTTTATGGAGCACCACAGGTTGTCACTTTTCTATTATCACACGAGTTTCAAATATGAGAAAATTGAAACTCAGAAAATTTTAGTCAAGGTAAAACAGCAAGTTGCAGAGCAAAAAATTCAGACCTCTGCTGTTTTGGTTTGAAATACCATGTCCTGTTCTCTACCTCATGCTGTTACTCTGTACATGAGAGATCAATACTTAGAGATCAGGCCTTAAAGTTGTAGGCAGTATTTTATAGTAGTATATATGGATATATGTGTATATATAGATATATATGTGTATTTGTAAATATGTATACACACACACACACACACAATTCTTAACTCCAATTATGCAGTCATTAGTTTTCCAGCCATATTTCTTACTACAGTAAAGTTTTTACAATATCAGAATAGATTTTAATTTTGATCCTTTATATATACATATAACACATATTTATATATATATATATGCATGTGTGTATATGTGTGTTTCTTAACTGACCTTTGTGGTTTAAATATTGACCTTCACCTTTTGAATGCAAGGTGGGTAGGTCATACTAAGGCTGAATGCTCCAATCCTATTTTTAGATTATCCGTATATAAATTGAGCCACTCTGAGCGTGTTGTTCATCCTTGAAGTTCTCTTTACAGCTCTCTCCCCTCTTTAAGTAATCAGTGTCTTCTCCCTCTCTCTCTCTCTTCTCATCTGCCCGCCCCTGGACATTGCTCTTTTATATTAAAAACCTTTTTGAAATAATGAAGGTAAGTTTTTTCTCTATCAGGGATATCTCAAATCTGTCCAAGGGCTTCATTTCTTGTGCCATGTGTTCCATTCTTAATTATCTGAAGGATCTTCTGATGGAGCCTTTTTTGACTTTTTTGCGTTTTCTTACTTTATTGAATTTTCAGCCTTAGTAAAGACCTGAAGAGAACCAGAGCTGTTGGAAGCAGAGCCAAAACTTGAGGGCTAGTAAGGCATATTCTTGACCTCAGTGTACCTTAAACTTTAGAGAAAGTAGTTGAACATCAATAAATACTAATTATCCTGCTCCTTTATTTCTCTTCTGCTAGTTGAGAACTCGCTGAAATACAAAAGCTTTACTCTATAACCAAAGACCAGCTATGGGGATTGTGTTGTTTCAGCTTACTACATGTGATTTTTAAAAAATCATGAAACAGCATTTTATACTGTTTTAAAGCATGTGTTACTCTGTGTTATACAGTGTGAAAGAAGTTTCCACATACCAGTGTAGGGTTTTTTCCACATACCAGTGTAGGGTTTTTTCCAAGTGTATCTTACCTGTCCCTCTTTCATTTAGATTTGAACAAGTGAAAAGGGGAAAGAATGTCAAAAAGTCAATCCCTATCAAACTTCCAGCATCACATGGAAGCAAAAAAGATCCCAAAGAGTCAAAGGAATCCTAAGCAAAAAGAACAAAATCAGAGGTATCACATTATCTGACTTCAAACTTCACTGCAAGGCTACAGTAACCAAAACAGCATGATTCTAGTACAAAAATAGACGCAAAGATCAGTGAAACAGAACAGAAATCCCCAAAATAAGGCTGCTTGCTTGAACCATCTGATCTGTGACAAAATTGGCAAAAATAAACATTCAGGAAAGGACACTGTATTCAACAAATGGTGCTGGGAAAACTGGCCAACCATATGCAGAAGAATAGAGCTGGACCCCTTCCTCTCACCATATACAAACATTAACTCAAAATATATTAAAGTCTTCAATGTAAGACCTCAAGCTATAAAAAACTCATGGAAGAAAACCTAAGAAACACTCTTCAGGACATTGGCATAGGCGATGAACTTTTGTCCAATTCCTCAAAAGCAAATGAAGCAAAAATCAAAATTGTCAAGTGGGACCTAATTGAACTGAAGAGCTTCTGCACAAAAGGAACTATCAATCAAATAAATAGACAACCGACAGAATAGGAGAAAATATTTGTCAATTATGCATCCAACAAAGGGTAATATCCAGAATCTGTAAGGAACTTAAATGAATCAGCAAGAAAAAAAATAATAACTACATTAAAAAGTGAGCAAAAAGCTGGGCTCGGTGGCTCAGCCTGTAATCCTGCACCTTTGGGAGGCTGAGGTGAGTGGATTGCCTGAGCCCGCGGGTTCGAGACCCACCTGGGCAACTTGGTGAGACCTCATCTCTACAATAAATCAAAAATGAGCCGGGCGTGGTAGCACGCACCTGTAGTTCCAGCTACTTGGAAGGCTGAGGCGGAAGGATCGCCGGGTCCCAGAGATCGAGGCTGCAGTGGCCGGGAGCGGCCATTTCACTCCAGTCTGGGCGACAGAGTGAGACTCCAACTCAAAAAAAAAAAAAAAAAGAAAAGTGAGCAAAAGTCACGAACAGATATTCTCAAAAGAAGACATATAAGTGGCCAAGAAAAATATGAAAAAGTGCTCAACCTCATTAATCATCAAGAAATGCAAATCAACGCACGATGGCATGCCATCTCACACCAGTCAAAATGGCTATTGTTAATAAGTCAGAAAACAAAAGTAACAAGATTGCTGAGAAAAGGAATGCTCATACACTTTTGGTGAGAATGTAAGCTAGTTCAGCCCTTGTGGAAAGCAGTTTGGCGATTCCTCAAAAAACTAAAAACAGATTTACCCACCATTACCAACCCAGCAGCCCCTCTACCAGATATATACCCAAAGGAACAGAAATTGTTTTGCCAAAAAGACACCTGCACTCATGTGTTTATCTCAGTACTATTCACAATAGCAAAGACACAGAACCAAACTAGGTGCCCACCAATGGTGGATATAAAGAAAATATGGTACATATACCCCGTGAAATACTATGAAGCCATAAAAAAGAACAAAATTATGTTTACCGCAATATGTATGCAGCTGGAGGCCATTATTCCAAGTGCATTAATGCACAGCCAGAAAGCCAAATACTGCATGTTCTCACATGTGAGTGGGACCTATACACAGGGTACACACAGACATAAAAATGAGACAAACAGGCAGTGGAGACTCCTAAATGGAGTGGGAAGAGACTCCTAAATGGAGTGGGAAGAGACTCCTAAATGGAGTGGGAGACTCCTAAATGGAGTGGGAAGAGAGGGAGCAAATGTTGAAAACTATCTATTGGGCACTTCATTTACTATTTGGGTGATAGTTTCAACAGAAGTACAAATCTCACCATCACACAATATACCCATGTAAAAAACCCTGCACATTTATTTCCGAATCTAAAATAAAATGTAAAAGCCAGTTAGCAAATCAGCACATAAACCTAGGAGGAATAGCAAATACACAGGATGATGGACCTCAGCCAAAAAGATCATGGCAGACTTGAACTATGGACCAGAACTAATGAGGGAAAATGAATAGTGATTCAGGCAAAAGCCTGCACCTGTGCACAATAAAGCATCTACGGAGGTCAGGATTGACGAGCATTTACTGAGTTTGTGGGGTACTTTCTTGGTATTGGTATGTAATCTTCAATGTGCATTAGCTTGAGTGTCTTGTAAATTACAGTAAAGATCACATTATGACACTGCAGTGGGGTAAGTGAATGCAAAGTTAATGAGAGCAAGGCTAGATGGGTGCTAACTGTATTATATTTGAGTTCACGTTATGAGTGGGTGCTTGCTTTCTGGTTTTGTTGTAGTATGTGTGAGGAAATGCAGGACTTGAGTTTTTCAGTCATCCCTATACTGCTGATGTGCTGCGTGTGTAGAACTGTCGCGCTAGAACTAATAAGGTGGTGACCGCTCTGCCTTCTAATGCTGAGACCGCATAGAAAGTTCTGCTTCCACCTCTAGAGACTAGTATCTGAGAGAAGGGCAAGTAGGACAACCTTCAGAAGAGAACAGAGAAGCATCTCATTTTATATGGGGCACAATTTCTAAAGATGTGGAACTTTATCTTTGAACATTGCTTAAATCAATTTTTTGTTGCCAGGACCTGGATCGTAGGGCCAAGAGGCAAAAATTAACTCCTTTTGTTTCCCAGCATATGTTTTCTGTGGGTTGCCTTGTCTGGTTCTCTGTGAACCCAGTAGGAATGGTGAGTGTGAAAGGGATCAGAAGATGCCACCTCAAAATATGCCACTTTTGTATTTTTGTTGTTTTGAGATGAAGACAACTGAGAAACAGCAGCTGCAAGAAAGGCTCTCTGTTCCTCCTATTTCTCCTTAAAAAGCAGGGCATGTATTTCCCATGAGAAAGGTGCCCTCCCAATACCAGGAAGACCAGAACATTCTTATCACCAGTGACAGGATGGGGGGAGGATTTGATACAGAGAAGAGTTTGCATAAACAACCCATACTGAAATCATCCCTATCTTCCATTAGTTTCTCCCATATATTTTCCAGCCATTTTCCCACAAATTACTGTCCCCAGGAGCCCAAACTCCTTTTGTCTTGCCATTTCTCCACAAATTTATTACCCTTTGTTAAAATGGTATATAAGCACCTGACACTAACAGCTTCTTTAGGATTTTCACTTGTTTTGTATGAATCCTTTCATGCCACATAAAAACATTACATCAAATAAAACTCGTATTATTTTCTCCTGTAAATGTACCTTTTGTAAGCTTAATTCATGGGCCTTGGCTACAGAATATAAGAGGTTAGAGAAAAGATTTTTTTCTCTCCTGCAAGTATAAATGGGAAGGAGAGAAAAAGAGGATTCTCTCCTCATCTTTGTTGTTATTATTATTATTTGATGCAACACAGATATCACTGAATTTCCTTAAGTTAAATGAGTTTTTGATGCAACTCTATTGTCACCAGGAGAGTAAGGGAGCCTCAAAATCATGTCATATAACTCAAGAAATTAGAGATATTGGGCCTTAGAATAATGTATTCACAGGATATCTCATAGTCACCTTAAACTATTTGGAGGACTATCCATTGAAGAAGGAATTATAACAGAGATGACCATTTTCAAACAACTAGTCTTGGCTTTCTGGAGCTCTGTATTAAAAAGAATGTGAAGCAGCATCCAAGCTCAGTGGGAAAGATTTCTGCTTGACAATGATGTCTGTCAAATGCTTGAAAGAAAGCCAGTGCCCATGTGTTGAGAAGAGAATAGCTATAATTGACATATTCTAAGCACGTGACAGAGGAGTTTATGTGGGATTTGAAATGCCATGTTCTGTCACGTACACCGAGAAGTTAAGCAAGTCAAAAAAGAGAGAGAGAGAATAAAGCAAATTTTTCAGAAATTAGAGAATTTACAACCCTAAAGAACTTTTCATTTCTAGTAAGTTTCCACTTCCGTTTGCATTCTCGCAAAAAGAAATCTATGTATCCTTTCAATCAATTTTCTTTTATGGCTTTGACTAGTCATCTCGATTCCTGGGTTTTGCAATTAAACAGTCTCTAAGAGGTCTAAGTCTCACCGGGGCCATGTTTCAATCCCATTTCATTCCATTCAAACAATATTTATTGAATGCCCACTGTGCCTCTTACACCCAATAATTGGGGTTCAGTTTTGAATCTGGCCTATGACTGGAATTTATGGAAGCTTCCAAGGGAATATCAGGCATAGATTATGATGAGACATAAATACATGAGACAAGACCAAACATAATGTTGCATTCTTAGCTCTTCCCACTCAGGTTGTATGTTTTGAGTTTTCTTTAACATTCTGTCCAATCAGAGGCTAGTGGGCATGAGATGTGGGCAGCAGTGCAGAGACACAGCCCTTTTAATTGTCTCATGTACAAACCTGAGGGGTAAGGGGAAGTATGACACAGGAAATAACAGCCAGAGGTTGGGGTCTTTGACGACAAGGAACGCTATCCAGTGAAGCCCTTTAATTAAGCAGATAATTTTTAAAAAATTTGTTCAGAAAACACTGCCTTAAAATCTCTGAAGATAATAAACCTCATTTAAAGTCCTGAGTTGACTCACCATCCATAATGACTGAGACACAAGTAGACCCTTATTCCACAAAACCATTACCAGTACACAACCCATTACAAAATTAACCAAAACTCTCATCCTAAGTTAGAATGCTTTCCTTTGGGAAAAGCCTGAGGGAAATCGTAAACACACAAGCCATTTCTATTTGTGTTCTAACTGCCAAGTCCAAAGCAAAGGAAACCCAAACCAAGTCAAAAATTGGGAAAGAGACTCATAATTGGACATGAACAGCCAAACTTCCTCTTCTGGATTATCTGTACTTAAATAATCCAATTAACTTGACCTCATATGAACAAGAGCCAAGTGCCCATCTTTTGAAGTGGTTTTCAGGTATCATGAAAAATTACAATATCAGTCCTAAGGACATCTACGTGGTATTTCTTTAGCCTTCCCACCAGTATAGTGGAAATATATATAATATATTCAGTAATTCCATTATTATATATATTTAGTAATTCCATAATGTGGGTAATATAATATGTTATTGTTTTATATATATTCTGTATAATGCTTTTGCCCACATTATGGAATTACTAAAAGCAATGTGTGTCTCAGACTAACCATTCCACGCTGTAACTGACATCAAAATGGCTCTGAGTTGCTAAGAGAGCCAAGCATGAGTGTCACGTAGGAGCCAATGCTGCTGGCAAAGACTTCTTTTCCATACATGGAATGTAGCACAAGATTCTAGCCTGGAGGTGCCAAAACACCAGATGACTCACACTTCAGTGGACTATCTTGGCCATATATTGATGAAGGAATGTGCTCATGGCAACGGCTGCCCTGTTGGAACTGGGCGCAGAGATGGATCCAATTATCGGCTACTTTAGTGAAAATCAGTAATGATAAATAGAAGACTATGCAGTGATTTATCCTCACCAATAACTTTTCTGTCTTCTCATCTGGATAGTAACAGTCTAAAGTCTCTAGTGTTTTCCTTTATGCATTGGAATTGAGGGTGACTAAAGTGTGAGGAACAACCCCTGGGAATAACCTTCTGTTTCTTTGAAAGCTCCGCCCCCCCCACCCTCACCCCCATGGCTCTCTTTTTACTCTTCACATCTACAGTGTAGGATGCAGCCATTGATTACAGACTCACTGCTAGGCCTGTCCCTAATGTTTCCTGGCCTTGGGACAAGAGTTTGAATAGAAGATCATACCCTAAATTTCTAAGTATTTAAGGGTTATAAATCAAGCTAACAAACTTCTAAATAAAACAGATTCTTTCCTTCTACCTTAACAAATTTACCTAAGTGATCTGGGAGCCTGGGTCAAACTTAGAATTTTTGGATTCCTTGGAATTTTGTACCAGAATATTCCACCTACCCACCCTTACACACCTTTTTTCTTCCACTCCTGATGCTGGGCCACAAAGACAGAGGTCCTACATTCACGCATGTGGATACTCTGGCCCACATGTACACACTCTGTCCAGTGCCTCAAAATAGTCACTCCTCGGTCATCCTCAGACTTAGAGGTCAGCACACTTATGTTGTTCTTCACCTTTGGAGGAATGGCCAAGAGAAGAGCCTTGAACTGGCCCTAACAGCAAGCCTAGGGCCATTTAGACACGGAATTCCAGGATTCTGTGGCCTGGAACAGGCTCCCTCGGAAGGAAGAGAGCAAAATTTGTGTTATCAAGCAGGTCACTAGTTGAACAACCGAACCTTTAGCTCACTGGGCAAGTCTGAAAGGCTGTGGAAACCTAACTCCAGAGTTATCCCAACCAAGGCCAAGGAAGCTGAGATATTTCTACAGCTACTCCCTCCAGTCATTGGTTGAGAGTGATTCCCAGGTGTTAATCCCCTGGCACTTCTGGCCTGCTCTACGCATGGGCAGAGTGGGCTCTGATGGCCAAAGAAAGCATTTAAGCGGAGTTACAGGTGCACTGGAGACCGTAGCTGGTTGGTTGGAAATCTGACTGATGTGCAAGAAAACAGTACTGAGAAATACGGACCAGCACTGGCACTATCTGCTGCAGTCCTTTTCTTGCACTGCTCAGATCCACTCAAGCCCACATTAGGTTTACCTCTACCCTGTCATGGCTTCTTCACGGTGGTGTTAAAAAAAATAATAATAGTAGCGCGCACCTGTAGTTCCAGCTACTTGGAAGGCTGAGGCAGAAGGATCGCTGGAGCCCAGCAGGTCGAGGCTGCAGTGGCCGGGAGCGGCCACTGCACTCCAGTCTGGGCGACAGAGTGAAACTCCAACTCAAAAATAAAATAAAATAAAATAATAATAATAATGAGGAGGAGGAGGAGGAAGATCAGTGAATTATGGAGCCCAGCTACAGTCTCCAATGCTGCAATTGGCCCCCAGGCTCTAATGGACATTCCTGTTTCCTTCTCCATCACCCAGATTCACTCTCGTGTTCAGCCATACTTTTGCTGGTCTAGTTAGCCTGCCTGGTAGAGTAGCCCAGACCACCAATGAGGAATCCAAGCCTCTGGGTATCAACTCTTGTTGCTGCCATAGCTCATGAGTATAAGCAGGTATGAAAATCACCAAGAGGTGTCCCAGGGAATTCCTAAATTTCAGATGTTCTCCTCCTTGTCCCCATTTTGTAGCAGCAATTCTATTTCCTAATAATAATCGAGGAAGTTTATTATTATTGTTATTGTTGGTGATAGATGGTAGTAGTACTAGTAATAGTAACTTCTTTCTTTGCCTGCCTACCTACTGCCAAGAAGAGCTCCAAAAGACCAGTCAGATGCAAATGTGATGGAAACTCTGTGATGTCACCTGAATTAAGTGCTTCTACCTCAAGAGCCAGAACAACCTCTAAGTCCAATAAAGGCAGAAGTTGCTGGAACAGGAAACACAAGTGAGTTACGGGGAGTGATAGTGAGTGGGACAATTCTACTCCCCTCTTCCCCAACCTTGGATCCCAGACCCATGTATTCTACACATCACTGAAAATACCATACAATTACTGATGGCTGCAAGTCTATAGCACCTCTTACCTCCCACCTGTGCCTGATGCCATCCCAGGGATCAAAAGAACAGAAGTTACAAAGGGTAATCTTCAGCCTTATTATCTATTTATTACTTTTTGTTTGAGTCAGAGTCTCACTCTGTCACCCAGGTTGGAGTACAGGGTGGCACGCTAATGGTCACTGCAGCCTCAACCAGCTGGGCTCAGGCAATCCTTCCACCTCAGCCTTCCAAGTAGCTGGAACTATAGGCATGTGTACCACCATGCCAGACTAATTTTTTTATTTATTGTAGAGACGAGGTCTTGCTAAGTTGCCCAGGCTGGTCTCGAACCGCTGGGCTCAGGCCATCCTCTCACCTCAGCCTTCCAACATGCTGGGATTATTAAAAGGATCCTAGTCACCAGCAACAAAAACACCTCTAATTCAAGAAGCAACAACAAAAATCATTAAAGAATATCAGGTGAGAATCTCTGATAGGACAAGAGAAGTCAGCTCAGAAATGGCACAACCAAGGGAAATGCCCCGTCTACACTCTGGGACACTCTGTCTAGACACAGATTCTAGGGTTCATACAGTTGACACCAGAACCAGCAACACTGCTGCCCCCAAATCAATTGTCTCTGCGGCCACCCACATTTAAAAAGACCAGTCAGATGCAAATGTGATGGAAACTTTGTGATGTCATCCTGCCAAGCTCCTCATACTGCTTGCCTCTGAATTGAAGTCTTGTACAGTATATCAGATCAGTAGAGCCTAGATCACATGGTTGGGCCAAACCTACACAAGAGGCTGAGAAAATAAGCCATTGCCTTTACTCATGGGGAGCTGGGAATGATAAGTGGAAAATTCTACACCCTCAGGGACACAAAAAATTCCAGTCAGACAAAAACATGCAAATATCTATTATATCACCCAGAGAGTTTATCCTCCAGACCTAAATCCAACCAGTTAATATAATATAGTTTGACTTAAGACTGCCCATCCTTCCCTAGGAAACCGTCTCCTCTTTGTAGTCTTAGAAATACAACTGCCTCCAAGGTGAGCTGGGCACATGGCCACCCAGAAAGAAACTACATTTCCCAGCCTCCTTTGCAGACATGAGATGTGACCCACTTTTCATCAATAGAATGTAAGAAAAAGAGCATATTTGTAGCTCCTGAGTCTTTTTCTGAAAGATGAAGTTGCTTAGGCTGTACTTCCTCTTTTCTTCTTCCTTCCAGCTTAGAAATGGCAAGAATTAGACCAGCTGCCTTGGATTCAGATATGGTTGTATTTGTTGACAATGGCAGAATCTATCCACAAGCCTAGGTCCTGGATGACCTCACAGAGCAGTGATTCCTGAGTGACTTGTAGGACAGCACTGCCTTTCCAGCCTTATTAGAGCACCTTTGGACTATTACATGAAGTAGGAATAACTGATGTTATTTAAGTTGCCATATTTTTTCAGCAACTTAGCCTCCGCACTAACTAATTTACATAGTCATTCCAGAGATAATATGGATGTTTTTGCAGCTCTTGAGATGTCTGAAGTGCTGGAGGTATACTCAGAGATCACTGGTTTTCTGGTTGCCTCCCCATGTAAGAATACATAACAAATAGGAACTCTGTAGCAGGCCTCAATGACATTATAAATCTCCAGGTCAGTGGATGGACTATAGTAGGCACTTAATAAATGCTACCAAGCCCTCTGACCCTTTCTTCTCAGAAATCATGGCAGCTGAATGGTGTCCTGAAGGAATATTATTATACTTAATCAGATTTGGGAATGTTTAAATAAAACTCTCATAGAGAAGGTCATCAAATTGTTGTCATAGCTGGGTTCCAGCTTAAATTTGCTTAGATAAGAACTTAGGAAAACAGAGAGAATTCAGTTTGAATTTGAGCCTGTATATTCCCAAAATAGATAACTTGCTTAGGTGAAGTGCTTGTGAAGATGGGGTGCCTGGTTTACATTTGAAATCTTTTAGAAAAAAACATTTCTACAATATTTAAATGGTTGCTAACCAAGAAAACTGCCAAGTTTTCCATATTCGGGGATTGATAGGAAGGGGAACACCTTATTTAGATAAGGCTAGTGGCAAAAGGAGTTTCCAGGGTGTCACTGGGAGCACATGATGCTGAATGACTAGGGAAGTGGGGGGAGGAAAGGTTCAGGGTTAAGAAGAATAAAGGAACAGTCAAAGGACAGAAAGTGAGACTTCTGAAAGTATCTGTACTGTAATGTCTATGAATCCTCTCAAGTCCCCTAGAAGATTGAACATCCATTCATCCATTTATTTATTAGCTTAGTGATATTTATTGAGCACCATTCACGTGCTAGATACTGTGCAAGAAAACAGCTGTGAATTAACAATATAAGGTATATGAAGAAAATCACAGTAAGGACAGGAGATGGTAGGCGAGAAGGGATCTCTCACAGATAGGATGGCTGGGGAGGCTCTCAGAAGAGGTAGAATCTGAACAGAGGCCCAGATGAAGTGAGGAAGGGAGCCCTGTGGATAGATTATCTGAGAGTGCCAGACAGAGGGACCTCAAAGGACAAAGACTTGGGCAGGAGCTTACTTCGTAAATTTTAGGAACAGAAAGGAAGCCGGTATGGCCAGAGTATAGCAAGGTAGGGGAAAATTTAATGGAGATGTAGCCGGGAGGACATTGGGGACTAGATGACACAGACATTATAGTCACGGTCAAAGACTCAGCTTCAATGTTTGCAGAACATTCCCTGGCCACTGAGAACAGGGATTGATTCTCGCTCACCCCAAGTCCCTGTAACATCTAGTCCTGTGCTATACCTAGTCCTGCAGATACTGTGCCAAGAAATTGGAATAAGCTTCAGGTAAACTCTGGGATAAACTGTAAATGGGCACTTTGGGTACGCCCAGCCATGAAAAATAATGCTTCTTTTGAGATTTTGGCAATTCTCTGACCAAATAAACTTGTCTTTGGCAGTCAACTATTTGAAAAATGAAAGAGTAAAAATTTCTATTTCCATAGGACTGCAGATCTTGGAACTTGGAGGGCAACTACTCAAAATAATAAGTGGCTGAGATGTCATAATACAGCAGGAGTGGCACAAGTCTATTTTGGTCATTATTTTGGCAGATTCGATAAAAGCATTTGTTGGACAATTGACTTCTATATTATAAGATCACTGAGTTGTGAGATGATTACCCAGGAAATGCAAGGGAACACTGCTTGCAAAAAAGAGTTCACATTTTGGTGGAAACATTTTTCACATTCAGGTTCTCTGTGGACAATTATAAAATAGCATTGCTTAATCTAGAATTTTTTTCACTGCATATTCATTTATTGTTTATGTTAAAACTGCTCCCTTTCCTTTTTAAAGGAATATGTTTAAGTGAGGGGATTTTCCTTTTTCCTGAGGCAAGAGTGGCCTTTGACTCAAGGTTAGATAAAGATACTCAATAAAAGACACTGAGAGCTCTGTGATGGCAACAGAAAAAGCCCAAGAAAAGAGAGAACCTTGCTGAAGGATCCAGCCCCAAGTGGGAAGGATGGGCTCTGGTGGAGGGGGGGGAGGGAGGAAGGCAAAGAGTGAAGAAGATGAAGGAGACCAGGAAGTGACTATTATTTCAAGAGATGGCCCTGATAAGCTTATTGTAGAGTGTGGCGCTTGGTCAGTGACCTTTAACAGGACTCAGGTTACATTTGCTGTCACTATTCAGTCGTCACAGACATTGTCCCGTCCTTTTGAAAGACATGTAGAAGGTATAGTTCGATTGAAACTATGTCTGTAATAGTATTAGGGTTTTCACCTGTTCTGTGTAACGTCCATACAGGTATTTAAGACAACTCTGTCTCCTAGACATCTACCACTTGCTACACCAACTAGGGTGTTATGGCCCCCAATCTTAGCATAATAGTGGTGGGACCCAAGGATGATTGTTGCAGAGGATGGAAGAGGTAACATGAGGAGGACAGAGAAGGGGTATGGATGGGATGGCTTTTATTTCATTAAGATAATTTCTTAGCAATTTTACTATCCTTACATAAGTTTTTAGTTTAAAAATATGGATTATTGAATTGTTCTATTTTTAATCGTCTCTTCATTTTGTTTCCTTTTTCTTCAGAAGAGATGCCATCTCTTATTTTTAAAATCTCTTTTAAAGAATTTAATTTTATAGTGCCCTCAAGACAAAAAATATGTCAATTTAGTGAGGGAAGATGTTTAATTGCTTCAGAACATCCACATTTTGAAAAATAAACATGTTTCTTTTTCTCCTTGGTTAATTTGGCAGCATAAAGTAACTTATTTGTGGCTGTTATTTGTCTCCACAATTTCCCTTAATGGTAGGTTTCACAGTCTTTATATCCATGAAGCATTTCCTTATGTCTGGACCAAATCCCTTTTTGCCCTAATTTGAGGCCAACGACTTTGTGGAGTTGCTCACAGTTGTCTATTGAATAGACAAATACTTGGAGTTTGTTTTGAAAACTCACTTCAGCCTTCCCTTTACCAGAATAAACAATCTGTGTCTCCATGGCCTTCCTCAATGGCATTATAATGAAATCATGAAAATGTGTTCATGTACAAAACTGGATGTAGTTCAACAGTCTTAAGACTAGTTCAAGAAATGAAATACAAAATTGGTTTAACTTAATCCTATTATCTGTTGTATTTGAACGGTATTTTAATTTACAAAGTATTTTTATAAACAATAGTTCATTTTTTCTTGATAACAAATCTATGAGATGAGTATCACTTATTTTTCTTTTCTTTTCCCTGTTTATTTTCAGATGCGGTCACTGAATCTTGGGCCATACTTCCAGTAAGTAAGATAGCAGAGATTCAAGTCCCACTCTTCAGAGACAAGGACTGGGAGAATTTTCATTACCCAGAAGTTGCCTACTATGTGCAAAGCCCTATGCTGAGTGTTGCAAAGGTACATATAAATGATATACAGGGGGTCTTCAAAAAGTTCATGGAAAATGTGTGTTATGAAGAAATTATGCATGTATTCAAATTTGTGCCAAAATAAACTTGAACTAACTTATAGCATATCTGAACAGGATCTAGTTTGAGGCACTAAGAATAAGACATAGTTATAAAACAGCAACATGAATTCCACTAAAATTGGAGCAAGAACAAACATCAAATTTGTGGTGACATTTGGGTGGAAAAATGGTGAAATCACTGATGCTTTACAAAAAGTTTATGGGGACAGTGCCCCAAGTAAATAAGCAGTTTACAAATGGGTAACTCATCTTAAGAATAGAAGGGATGGTATTGAAGATAAAACCTGCAGCAGCAGATGGTCCATACCAATTTGAGGGGGAAAATTTGTCTTATTTGTACCCTCATTGTAGAGGACTGATGATTAACAGCAGATGCAATTCCCAACACCATAGACATCTCAGTGCAGTTTACACAACTCTGACTGTAAAATTAAAGTTGAGCAAACGTTCCACTTGATGAGTGCCAAAACTATTGCACCCAGATCAGCTGCAGGCAAGAGCAGAGAGAGCTTTCAATTGGAATTTTAAATAATCTAGCAGAAGCATTTCTTAAAAGAATTGTAACAGAAGATGAAACACGGCTTTACCAGTATGATCCTGAAGACAAAACACAATCAAAACAATGGCTACTAAGAGGTGGAAGTGGTCCAGTAGAAAAGGACATGGCAACAGTTTTTTTTGAATGCTCAGGGCATTTTCTTGTTGACTTTCTATAAGTGCAAAGAGCAATATTTCTTTATTATGAGAGTGTCTTGAGAAAGTTAGCCAAAAATACCCAGAAAACCTTCACCAGAAGTTTCTCCACACAACAATGTCCTGCTCATTCCTCTCATCAAATGAACAATTTTGTGTGAGTTTTTATAGGAAATCATTAGACATCTGCCTTCCAGTCCTGATTTGGCTCCTTCTGACATCGTTTTCTCTCCTAATCTTAAAAAAATATTGAAAAGTCACCCATTTTTCTTCAGTCAAAAATGTAGTAGGGCAGGGGTGGTGGGTCAAACTGGTAATCCCAGCACTTTGGGAGGCTGAGGCAAAAGGATTGCCTGAGTCCAGGGATTCGAGACCAGTCTGGGCAGAAAGTTAGCTGGGTGTGGTGGCATGTGCCTGTGGTTCCAGTTACTTGGAAGGTTGAGGTGGAAGGATCACCTGAGTCCAGTAGGTCAAGGCTGTGATGGCCATAAGTGTGCCACTGCATTCTAGCCTGGGCAACAGAGTGAGACTCTGATTCAAAAAAAAAAAAGTAAAAAAGACTTCATTGACATGGATAAATTCCCAGAACCCTCAGTTCTTTAGGGGTGGACTAAATGGCTGGTGTCTTCACTTACAAAAGTGTCTTGAGCTTGATGGAGCTTATGTTGAGAAATAAAGTTTATCTTTTTTATTTTCATCTTTTAATTCCATTTTTACATGAAGTTTTAAAAGTCCACTTACATAAGTAGGCAATTCCCAGAGGCCTGTTTGTAGAGGTAAGGAAAAAGATCTTGGGAAGAAAATGGAATGAACTGGGCTCCAAGTTTTAAGTAGAATTTAGACATGTGAAGAAGAAAGTTAAGAACATTCTTGGTATGGGGACAGGCTTGTGTGAGGGCAAGTTTTACAACATCATTGCATGGTAAACTAGAGCCGTAGAGTCCCAGAGGCCTGGATTTAAATCCTGGTTTCACCAAATACTACATGATCCGGGGAAATTCTTTCATCTTTTTGGGGTTCATTTTCTCACCTGTAACATGAAGGATTAAATGTAATAATTTGACCTGGTGTGGTGGCTCAAGCCTGTAATCCCAGCACTTTGGGAGGCTGAGGTGAGAGGATTGCCTGAGTTCAGGGATTTGAGACCAGCCTGGGCAACTTGGTGAGACCTCGTCTCTACAATAAATCAAAAAATAAGCCAAGTGTGGTAGTGCACACCTGTAGTTTCAGCTACTTGGAAGCCTGAGGCTGAAGGATTCCCTGAGTCCAGCAGGTCGAGGCTGCGGTGGCCGTTGAGCGTGCCACTGCACTCCAGCCTGGGTAACAGAGTGAGACTTTGATTTTTTTAAAAAAGTAACAATTCATGTAAACATACAATCAACTTTAACTATCATAATGCTAAAGAGACTAATAATATGAAGCATTGAGTAAGAAGGAAGGATACGTAGGGATGGTCCTAACTCGTATCTCAGAGAGTCTTACCTCTCAAGGATATGACATGATTCAAACACCCTCTTATCCTTGCCATCCAGTTCCTTGTGTTAAAGTATGAGCTTATTCTAATTTTACTCTCATTTCCAGGAAAAGAAAGTGAAAAAATGATTTTGTGGATGAACTATTTCTCCTTTCCACAGAGATAACTTTAGTTCTCACCACTTAATATTAGTGAGTTCAATGATCTTCAACTGCACACACACAAAAATCTAATAGGATAGGAAAATAAATCGACTTCTTCATGGGTCTAAACTGCCATTTCCTTTCTTAGAATGCAAGTTTTGTATATTTGTTGTACATGATTTGCATTTTGCTTAAATTAGAATGGTTATTTCTCTAAAAATTCACCTCTCACTTGTGTCCCCGGTCTTGAATGAGAAGTAAAGGAGTCCAGTTGGAATTCCAGTTCATTCACAGGGATTTTAGCCTAACCCCAAGTACTCCCAATAAAATGTGTCATGCATGTGAAAGCCTTCTGTCATGTGTGCTCTTGACAAAAACAGAAATGAATTCACCCATTTGGGGACAGTGAGGAGGACTTGTGTTGAAAAAGTGGGAGAGGCAAGCACACTTTGCTGTAAGGTTGATCAGTGTCTCTATTTTGAGGTGGAAGAATGGAGTACCACAAATAGTCTGCATTGACAAAGGTGAATGGGACATGCATACAGGCTACTAGATAATCATGGTTCCAGTTTTCTTCCTCCAGTGGACCACTTAGTGAGGTAAGAGGACTGTCATTTGGAATTGTTGAGTCGACGTATTAGTTTCCTGTAGCTGCAGTAACAAATTATCACAAAATGTGTGGCTGAGACCATGCATGTTTATTACTTAACAGTTCGATAGAATAAAAGCCCAACATTTCTCACTGTGTTAAAAATCCAGGGGTTGGCAGAACTGCATTCCTTTCTGAAGGCTCTCAGGGAGAATATGTTTCCTGATTTTTCCAGTTTCCAGAGACTGCCCTCATTTTTGGCTCTATGTCTTCTGCCTCTCTCTTCAAAGCCAGCCACAGCAGGTTGAATCATTCTCATATCACATTCCTCTAACCTACTTTACTACCTCCCTTTTCCATTTTTACAGGCTTTTATGGTTACATTGAGCCCACATGAATAATCCAGGATAATCTCCCTATTTTAAGGTCATCAGGTCAGCAACTATAATTCCATCTGCAACCTTAATTCTCCTTTGCTAAGATAACATAGTCACACGTGTTAGGAATTAGGACATGGACATCTTCGTGGACTTATAACTCAGTCTACCAAAGTAGACAGTGATGTCAAAAGACCGTCCCTAAACCATTTGCACAACAGAGCCATTGACTAGTTAAGTGATAATCCTCTCTTTTGTCCGAAAATATCTACTAAAACTTGTTAAGCCTACCAGACACAGACACCTTGGTATCAGCTTTTACCTGGAGTAGCAGCTTTGCCTTCTAACTTAGAGGCAAGAAAGAAGACAAAGAGAGTCTAGGTGTTATATGCTATACTTATAGTCTGCCACCCAACTTTGTGTTGCCTTTATTCTGTGCACTAAGGGCATCCCCCCAGGAACTCCTATATGAAGTTCTGATGTCACTTGTAAACTCATTACTACAGTTAAATTGGGTTCATAATAATCCCAAGTTTATCTCTCGTTGGCTTTTCCTCCATTCTAAGTATTGAACTTTAATTTCTAAAATGCCTCAGGACAACAGAACTCAAACTCTGACCTGATTTAAAGAAAAGAGATATATTCAGGTGTACTTTTAAAATTCGAGTCATGGTCAGTTGAGTTGGGACCTTCAGAAAGGAGTAGTCCCCCTCATCCCCCCTAAAAAAACAGGTATTAGAGATATTTCAGGAAAGTTTAATTTCATTATAAACTTGTAGACTATGACACTTAAAAGTATTATAAAGTATAAGATATGAGAGAACTTGAATAATTTTTCTTCATTAATTCCTTTTGCATGCCAAAGTAAGGATCAAATCACTTATATCAAGAAAATTGTCTTGTTTTGTTTTTAAGAATTTCATTGCATTGGCGGATATAACTCCACAAATTTTCTTGGCAATGCATTCTGAAGTTTAACAGTTCTCCTATCTGAAATATATTCCTGGCTTAACCTAGTTTAAATATACTTGTTCTTTTATATTTTTAGTAGAAGTTTAGAAAAATCTGGTTTTAAATTTTATCCAGAGGATGTTTTGATACCTTAAGATGTTTATCACTGTTCATCTTTGCTAAGTTTGCTAGATCTAAACCCAGAGAATATGGTACATATTTTAACAAGATTTGTGCTTGTAGTGTGTAATCTAGAATCAAACATTGTGTGTGCAAGTGCATGCAAGCAAGTGTGTATGCCTGTGAGTGTGTATTGTTCTTTTGAGAACAGAATTATCAGAGAACCCTATCCATATGGAATATCTGGAAATCCTGCCAAATTTTTCTTTTTTTTCAAATCAAATAATCTCAGTCTCATTTAATTTTGTTTCAAAAACTCAAATTTATAAACATCAAAATAAACCAATAAAGGAAACAAGAACCACACTGGCACTCATGTAGCTATGTGTATAGGGTAATTTAGAGTCAAGCTTTCCTAGAAACAGGAGAATAAATAAATGCTTTTGTTTGTTTCCTTCCAGCATTTGAACTACATGAAAGAGAATTTAATATACCAACAGATATTTGAGTACCCAATTACATTTGTAGCAATGACATAGGCTCTGGGGACCAGACATGTAATAAGTTGTGTGACTTACTTGAAACATGTACAGGTAGGACCTATCTCAGGGATACCAGTGGCGTCATTGACTGGCAATTTACTTAGGCTTCCAATTTAACCAGACTTCAAATGGGTAAAGGAAGCCTCAAAAATACACAGATATGGTTGACAGAAGGTATCTATCATTCAAATATAAGCTTCTGCCCTAATACAGACATCCTGTCTATAATATGCTTCAAGTATTTTTTGTAAATCCTGTAATTATTTTATTAAAAGCCCAATGATATTGCATTGCTTTTGTATTGAAAGCATTAATTTATTAACCATCAGCATTTAAAATGTACCACAACTTTTTATAACCCCATTATAAAATTGGGAAGTAGCCTGGGACCTGTCTCAACCTCTGAAAGGCCCAGTGCATATAAAATTCCATCTTGACTTCCAAGTCTTTCACTAAGAACCCACATGCTCCCATGTGTGGTGCTAACCCAGTGTCCTTAAAAAAAAAGCAAAATCTGCCTTTATTGGCCTGATGCTTTGATGGCCTTTGATCAGGTCATTGTGTCGGAGCAGTCAAGATATAAAGCAAGACGTGGCCTTTCAGTAACCTTCCTTTCTTGTGTGAGAGTAAGACAAGTTAATTGGGCTTGACAGTACAGATGACCCTTTCAAGTCAGGTAAAATGAGACTGTTGTGCTTATCAACAGGTAGATGACCATTAATATTGCTTGTACTGTCTATGGGAAGAGAAAGGGGCTTGTTTGTTTTAAATGTTTTTCAAGGAAGGCAACAAAGATTCCCGGGAAGGTTGCCTGGCCAGCTCCATCTAAGGAGACAATGGTGCTATTTGAAGGGCTCATGACACATTGAAAGGTAGAGAACACACTCCCATTGATAAATTATTATTATTGATAACCCCTTCTTTGTCCTTTCTTTCACATAATTGTCAGAATTCAGGCTACAGGGTCTGGTAGACTCACTTCAGACCCATCTTTCGAAAGCTACTGAAAAGGGAATCTTTCTGTATTTCAGTAGCCATAGAATGCCCCTGGCAGTCTGAGCTGATATTGTTTAGACTTTATTCCACAATTTTTTTTTCACATATATTCTGGGCCTGTTTTCCCTTTTGTATTAGTTTGATTTTCTTTAGGATCAACACCGGTGACTACACAGATCTCCCCTATGAGAGGATCATTCACTCTTCTATAGACAAAGTTTCCAGAGTTGCAAGATGGCATCATCTCCACTCCCCTGTAGAAAACCAAATGATAAGCTACTTTCAGGAAACCAGTGGCCCTTGGAGGTAGTATGATTTGGGTGCTCACTATTCTATTCTCACCAGTGTAGGTCCTGTTCCAATTTTAGCAGTTTAGAATCTAATTTCGAAAGAAAGAAAAAAAAGTGAGAGGGAGGAACGGAGGGAGGAAGATAATGAGGCTAGTCTAGGTGGAGCGGTTAGGAGGCCTGCAGTGAGTTTCTGCTGCCTGTGAACCCAGTCTTGGTGTTGGAGACATGATCTATGGATAGATGTCAGGTGTCTTATGTTAGTAAAGGGAGATTTCCAAATCACTTCAAGATTTACTAGTAAATTAGAAATAAATCTGAGTTTTGTTGCCTAGCACTAATGGAATTTCATTATTTTAGTATTGGCAGGGTTTCAGAAAAAGAGGTTTGTCCATTTATCATTCTAGGCTTTGTCAATTGACAGCATTTCTTTTGGAAAATAACTTGACAATACATATCAAATGTCAAATAATGTAATATTTTGGGGGAAACATATTCTAATTAAATAATTCAAGAGGAGAAAATGACATTATTGGAAAGCAACTCTAAATGAAGAGATATGCCTAGAGCAACATTCTATTATTAAAAACTGGAAAGAAGTTAAATTTCCAACAATAGAGGATAACTAAATAATGAAATTCCAATGCTATGAAATATTAGACAATCATGAAAAAAATAAGTATGATGGGTGGACATGGAAGAATATTTAGGAAACATAAACTGGAAAAGTAATGTAAAATTATATGTATACAAAAGATTACTCTCATGAAATAACTTTATGTATATCAAAATGGTCTGTAAATAAGTGAAAATAAATTTTATAAGATTTTCTGTCCTTTAAAATTTCCTGATATAATACTTCAAAGCTGATTTAAACATAAATAATTTACAATAAAATTATTTCATTTTAGATAATGAGAAATTGTTGGCAGGAGTAAATTTTTAAAAATATCATTATAGATAAAAGAATATTAGAAGATTTGCTTAGGTACCAAGCTTATTCTGTACAACTTTTTTCATCATTAAAGGTGATAAGTATGATATACTTGATACACTTGAAAAGAGTAGAATATTAGACTCTAAGTTTTCCCTCCGGTATAATCAATGGATAAAATGTTTTTCTTCATTTTATAAAAAACAAAATACCAGTGTGCACTTTCAGAAAAATAGTAAAAGTGTGCTACGTAGTTCAACAGAACCATTTCACACTCATTTAGAAAATTAGCTCAAGAGTTTTAATATTGTTTCAAGTTTAATAAACGAAGTAAACTAAACAATATATTCTGAGTAGAGCATAATCATATTAGCAAAGCAAAAATTAGTTTTTTAAAGTTCTGCATGTGACAAATGTGACTGCCTGAAGATGTTTGTTGATCTCTTTATTGTTTATGGAAGTCTTTCCTCTTCTTTGAGGACAGATAGTAGCTTTTACATCATTTATCTCCCCACATATCTCAGTATTCAATAAATATTTGCTTAAATAGGAAACAAGTAAACAACCAAGCCAAATGTCAAGCAAATCTCTTTCTCCGTTTAGTTTCTCCACACTATTTTACAGTAGAGTAAGTTTAGTAAAATAACACTTTCATCTTTGATAGAAAGCCAAAAAGAATTAAACATTTAATAACAGAGTTAATTCTACCATAGGCAGAGTCAGCAAGGTCTCGATTTTCACATTTTATATACTTCTGAATTGTTTAATTTTTCATTTTTATTTTTATTTTGAGTTGGAGTCTACTCTCTTGTCTAGGCTAGAGTACAGTGGCAGGATCACAACTCACTGAAATCTTGACCTCCTTCCTTAGCCTCCTGAGTAGCTGGAACCACAGCTGTGCACCACCACATTCAGTTACTTTTTTTTATTTTCTTTTTTTTGTCGAGACAACGTCTTGCTTTGTTGCCCAGGTTGATCTCAAACTCCTGGCCTCAAGCTATCCTCCCACCTCAGCCTCCCAAAGTGCTGAGATTACAGGTATGAGCCACTGTGCCTGGCCTTAAATTTTATTATAAGAAATGTTACTTCTGTAAATTTTAAAAAAATAAGATAAAAAGTTACAAATGTTTTATTTGGGCATGAATATTCACACTTTAGGAATTTGTTGTTCCTAAACGTGTAGGGACCAAAGGAAGTTTCAGAGGCACTGAAACTGAAACTGTTTGATGTAAATGTTAAGATTAATATAACTAGACCTTAGAAAAATGTCACTGATTCAGACCTCACTGATTCAGATATAAAGCAATGAAAAAGAAACATGTTTCCTCCCTCCTTTAAAGCAATGGATTATTTCTACTAGACCGTGGAGGTGGGGGTGGAGAATCATGTTGTTTGCACTTCCTAAGCGTAAGTATACTTCTTAACTTCCCTCGGAAGAAGAGAGGAAAAAAATATTAAAGGTGAAGGACAAGTCATAAGCCCTTGGTTTTCCCCTCAGCAGTTTTATTCTAGCTTAATAAGAAGAATTTGCAAGACTCTTTGCTGCCAAGCCCACCTAATAGTCCCCAAGCTATGGCTACACACTAAAGAGACTTAACTCTAAATATTGTGACTTAAAAAATGAGTTAAATGTTTCCATGCCTTAAGAGTGGGTTGTGCAAAGTGATTTTCTTCCAAAGGAAGATGGGATAAGAGTCACTTTACATAAGGAAGACAGGAGATGGGGATAAGAGTCACTTTACAGTGGAGACACCTGACAAACACCACCCCAACCAGAAGATCAAGGGTAATAGCAGCCATGATAAGTCTTGAGGATAGCATGTGCTCTCGAGATGCTGTGATGAGAACACTTCACCTCTGTGGTGTTTCTCCAAAAACCCATAACTCTCATCTGATCATAAGAAAAACATCAGACAAACATCACCTGAAGGCCACACCACAAGACATTTGACCACAAAACTGTCAAGGTCATCAAAAAAAAAAAAAAAGGAATGTCTGAGAAACTGTCATAACCAAGAGAACTCAAAGAAGACAGGGCAACTAAGTGTAATATAGTATCTTGTATGGGATCCTACTTGGAACAGAAAAAGACCTTAGGTAAAAACGAAGGAAATTTGAATAAAAGTGTGAACTTTAGTTAACATCAATGTATTAGTATTGGCTCATTAGTTATGACAAATGTACCATAGTAAGATAAGGTGTTAACAACAGAAGAAACCAGATGCAAGGTTGGTAAGGAATTCTCTTTGCATCTTTTCTGTAAATCTAGAACTATTCTAAAATAAAAGGTTTAATTTTTAACAGTAGATGAAATAGTGATAGGAGAAGAACAGTTGAATATGTCAATGTCAGAAATTAAAGTTTTCTTCAGCCAAGTATGGTGGTACATGCCTATAATCCCAAGTACTCAGGAGGCTGAGACATGCAGATACCTTGGGCCCAGGTTGGAGGCCAGACTGGGCAACATAGTGAGATCCTGTCTCTAAAAAATAAATTAGGAATTTAAAAAATTTTTTAAATGTAAGATTTCTTCAAGCACGCAAGTTCTGATTGTTTGAGAAATATACACCAGTCTTTGTGGATTAGTATTGCTCTTAAAAAATTATCTTATTATATACTCTTGCAATAAATTTTGATTAAAAAAAAGAACTATATCTGAATATTGAAAGAGACCTTGGAAATATACTCAACCAACCCTCGCCCCTTCTCTGAAAGCAGGAGAGGACAGAAAAACTCCCACAGTGGGAGGGGGCCTGAAGATGGTGCCCCAAATCTTTTATTTTACAAACGAGTTAGTAAGTAGCTGCTAGGCAGAACCAGAAGGCAAACCCAAGCCCCCTCAATCCATACCCTCAAACTGTGAAGACCCCCCCCACAAAAAAACAGTTAAACCCAAAGAATCTATTTCTAAGATATCTGCCACTCTACTCTTAGTCTGCCTTTGCTTTTGATTGAGAAAGCATCAGTCTCACAGCCAGAAATTTGGTATAACTGCCCAATATTTTAAACTGACTGAAAATGTAAAGTAATCTCAATATCAGCACAGCTGAACAGAATACTTTAAAAAGTATTTCTATTTCTCAATTTTTTTTTTTCTGGAGTATCAGAGCAGGTCTGTCCAGACTTTACCGCCTCAAAGTCTGAGCAGGTTTTTTTACTTATATCTGGGAACATCCCAAAGAGAGGAAGCACTTACCACACCTTTCAGCCACCTGTGACCCACCTCAGTGACCACTAGGATGCTAGCTACCATACTAGCTTCAGGAAATGAACATTCTTTTTCACTTTCCCATCACTTCTTGGAGTAACTGAGGATCTCTGATGGTGTAGCTAAAATGTCTTATTTGAGTTTACTGTGTAGGCAAGGTTGCTAGCTTTTATAACACCTCAGCACAAGAACCAAGCAGATTCATTCTAGAGACAAATCAAGTTTTCTGACTCCTAAAATCCAGTACTCTGGATACTAAGTTGCAGTAATTTAAAGTGCTGAAATCGGCCGGGCACACCTATATATAATCCCAACACTTTGGGAGGCCGAGGTGAGAGGATTGACTGAGCCCGTGGGTTTGAGACCAGCCAGGACAGCTTAGAGAGATCTCACCTCTACAATAAATTAAAAAAAAAAAAAAGTAGCCGAGCATGTGGCAAGGTAGAGGCAGAAGGATCGTCTGAGCCCAGCAACGTCGTCAAGAGTGCGGTGGCCATGAGCATGCCACTGCATGAACGACAGAGTGAGACTGCAACTCAAAAAATAAAAATGAAAATAAATTAATAAATTAAGTGCTGGGATAATTGTTTTTTAAAATTTAATCTAACATTTCAGACAAATTAAAATGCCGGATTCAAGATTGTCTGGGTATGTCCGCCATGAACTACATCTGAAATGTTAGAACAATCCTGCCATCCAGCAGAGGTGTATTCATCCTTACTGAAAAGTTCTCTCTAAATTATTTTAGCCTATAAAAGATAAAAGGTGACAATCGTGTTTTTTTTTTTTTTTTTTGAGTTGGAGTCTCACTCCGTCGCCCAGACTGGAGTGCAGTGGCCGCTCCCCACCACGGCAGCCTCGACCTGCTGGGCTCCGGCGACCCTTCCGCCTCAGCCTTCCAAGTAGCTGGAATTACTGGCATGCGCTACCACGTCCGGCTGATTTTTTATTTATTTATTTTTTTTATTCTAGAGATGAGGTCTCGCCAAGTTGCCCAGGTGGGTCTCGAACCCGCGGGCTCAGGCAATCCACTCACCTCAGCCTCCCAAGGCACGGGATTACAGGCTGAGCCACCGAGCCTGCTGACAATCGTGTTCTTAAATGCTATTTTAGAATACCATACCAACTCAAGATACTAGGGGAAGACACCCAAAAAACCGGAATTATTTTTTGGAGGGTGAGCCCCTTGTAGTACAGGCTTCCTCCACTAGGCAAAGTGTTCTGGGAATCACTGGCATCAGTGTGCCAGCTAGTCCTGTTGTGAGAGGCTCCGTTCGGCTTCAGTGAATTTTTTTGGAGATTCCTTCAATGCATTGGCATATGTCATAATGGGTGATTTGCATGAACAACCTACCTACACCACGCTAAGCATTTAGCAGTTTTTGACCCAAAAATGGCATGAGACCCATGCCCCACCCTCCCTATTCACCCGATCTCACCCCAATCCAAGCAACAACTTTTTTTGTTTCTCTGGGTGAAAACAGTCCTCAAAGAGAAATGTTTTGCTGATATGGAAGAGGTGAAACAAAAAACGGCAGAAGCACTAAACGGCATCAAAATAGACATGTTCAAAAACTGTGTTGAGCAATGGAAAAAGCTTCTCAATAGATACATTGCATCAAACAAAGAGTACTTTGAAGATAACTGAAGTTTAAACATGTAAGGATAAATACACTATTTTTTATAAATAAATTCCAGCCTTTTGGGGGTCCCCCCTCATGTAGTATGCATGGGGGACTGACTCCAGGAGCCCCTGGGATACCAAAATCCACAGATGTAAAATGGCTTAGTGTGGCATATAACCTAGGCACATCCTCCCATGTACTTTAAATGAACTCTAGATACCTAATACAACATAAATGCTATGTAAAGAGTTGATATACTGTATTTTTATTGTTGTATTGTTATTTTTATTGTTTTTCCCCCCCAATATTTTCAACCCAGTACTGGTTGACTCCACAGATGTGGAACCTGTGGATACAAAGAGCTGGCTGTCGTGTAGTAGATATTTTCACTGAGGAAAAAAAAAAAAAACACTTCGATGTAACATGTTCCCACAACACCAGTCTCTAAAAGAGAGCAAGTAGCTGCTTTGATTTGACTGACTCACCACAACCTTTCAGAAGTAGAAGAAATAGTCCCATGAACAAGATTCACTCATAGATCAAGGACCAGGTACCACACAGAGTTCACTATAATTATATGTCCTGTGCCGAAGTGTCTTAAATACTGGCAGTCATGACAGTTCAGGAAAAAGAGGGCCAAAAAGTAACATATTGTGTTACTGCCTACCTTTTCTATTTGATGGTACAATTGCCCAGGAATAACTAAATATATACAGTTTATTAGGTCCAAAAGAGAATAATGAGCTTCTTCTAGGTAGAAGAAAAAAAACGATCCTTTATTAGGTGATGAAAGTTTCCTTAGAAAAGGATCCTTGCATACCTCATCAACAATGGTACCTGCATAATCAATGTTTGTATACCTAACCCTGAATTGTACCCCACATCTTTATAATAAAAAATAATAATAATAAAGAAAAGGATAGCCTCAAAAAATGTTTTCTTTCAAAAGTATCACAATATTTTATTTCTTGTGATATATCCCAGCAATTTAAACAATCATAACTTCATCAACTTTGCTACACAACGAGAAATAATTGGTTAAGGAGAGAAATCTGAAAGCAAATGTACAGTTTCCTTCCAATGTGTCGTTTATATTCTTCCAGTAGTAAAAGTTGGGCATTATATACAGAAAAGAGGATGTCTGAACAGGTAGATGGCCATGGTGTTCCATATTCTAGGTCAGTGAAACTCAATAGAACTTTTTGTGGTGCTGATAATGTACTAGATCTGTGCTGTCCAATTCAGTAGCCACTAGCCAGATATGGCTACTGAGCACTTGAAATGTACCTAGTGCAACTGAGGAACTAAATTTTATTTGTATTTAATTCATATGTAAATAGCCGTATGTGGCTTATGAGTACTTCACTGGACACGGCACCTGTAGATAATGATTTATATAGCCTTTCTGGAAGAATGAGGAGAAATAAGATGCATGGACCAGGTCAAGAGCTAGTTTAGGTACAAAACAACAAGCGTGAGGTTTAGAGAATACAAGGCCAGTCATTTCACCATTAAATCACTTCAGCTGTAAATTAGAAATGTGTGACTCATTTGAAAAGGATGTACGTACTTCTATAAAAGTTTAAGAGTATTTTTCAGATATTTTTCTGAGTCATATATTCCTAATCAACCAACAAGATGTTATCTTTTATTTTTTTCATTCTTCCTTTGTCTATTAGTGGCCCAGTAATCTTGATGGTTAACTTGATGGTGGTCAACTTAAACTAATATGCTTTTTTTAATACAAAAAATTTGCAAAGATTCTAACACTGTTTATAAGTAATGTCATGAACTCTCTCGAACAAGGGATCTGAGCATCTTAGTCACTTAAAGTTATACGTTCACATGAAGTTAAGCCTCTTTTGTCCACGTGAAAGTTCAGCAGAGATGTCTAGGAGGCAGCTGAGTGTACAAGTCTGTGATTCAGGAAGAGGTTGAGATGACAGCTGACATACCCTCTCTTTAATTTTCGTAGAGTAACACACCATCCAAATAATCACTTTATTAAAATTGTGAATTCCTTTAAGAGACTCTGCTTGCAATACAGCCCTTTTCTATAGCATTTTACCCAGTTTCATATATTACTCTTTTGCTAACAATATGAAATAAAATGGAATCAAAAGACATAAATGTATTCACAGTGACATTTTAATAAATTTATGTATTTTTAAGTTTGTGTTCTAACTCATTACACAAAACTTATAGATAGTAAAAATGTTCAAGTTCCAAAAGCAGTCCATTCATTTTAAACTGTTACAATCAGCAACATTGTAATAAACAATAATATTTTGCATTTTTCAAAAGTTCTTTGGAATTCATTTTTATGAGATATGAGCTATGATAAAATGTAATGATACTGTAATGTTGCTATGTATGTTAACTTTTTACCAACAACTTAATATAGAAACCCAAACTTACACAACATTCACAAAGAAACTCCTGAAATTTTTAGTCTAGCCTTCCACATCTAAGTTAAAAATAGAGATATAAAGAACCATTCTAAATACCACTTAACATGATAGTTTTAGTATCCTAAGACTTTTACCCATATTCAAAGTGATTGGGAAAAAGTATTAAATTCAATGCTTATGTGTGTTTATAAAACATATCATTTTAAAAGTCCTATTTCTAAATTTATCTTACAACATATATGTACCTATATTCTATCACAAAGCATCTTTAAATGTGAAACTTTCATTTCCTCATCAGGCCTAAAATGAACAATTGTAACTAAATGTTCTCTGACGTCTGAGGGTAAATTAAAGGCAACTAGTTTTTGCTTTTCTTAACTCACTAAAAATTGGGCTTTTACTGCCACCTGTTGACAGTAATTGCAAATAATAAATCTTATCTCCACAAATCACAAACTTCCACACTTGAAAAAGTCCCTAGAAACCCATCCATATTACTTCTTTCATTTTTTGCATCATAAGAGAACCGAGAGTTGCTAAGCGATTTTTCCAAGGTCACCCAAAGGGTGACAGACCTGAGACTAGAACACAGGTTAGGGCCTTGGAGTTCAGTGTTCATTCTCCCATACTTTCTTGCTATTCTCAAACTCTTGTGTAGCAGAGTGCCTGAAATGCATAGGGCTCTTTACACAACACCATGAAATACTGATGTGCCTAAATCCATTGTATTCACTGGTAATATTTGTTGCCCTATTCTGGAGTAACAATTCCATGCCCCTCTAAAACTATTGTAGCCAGTGTGTCCATTTGATATGACATTCAAACAAGTATGGGCTTGTCAGTAATTTGAGGAAGGTGGGCCCATCAGCTAGCTGCTTGCATGAAACAGCAAAGGGTCTTCTGGGAAAGAACTGTTTTATGAGAGAAGTGAGTTGAGCCCCAAAAGTCTGACCCAAGAAGACATGGGAGCTCCTGTACATAGTTAATGTGTGTCAGAGTGACTGAGGGCTCATGTGGGAGTCTGAACAAGAAAGAGCTGAAACACAAGAGTCAATAAAAACTAAAAGAATTCTCCACACTTCTAGGGGACACTGGCTTCCTAAGTGAGAGAAGACAGCACCTCTGAGGCCTCAACCTCAGAAGCACCATCATTATTCTGGGAGGGGCATAAGTTTCTTCAACACAGGTATCAAGGGCCTAGTGGGGACCGTCACCTTGGAGAGTCAGGGCAGGGACAGAGACCACATGGCATCTGGCTTACCCTATTTATTAACATATAGTAAACAACCCCACAATAAATATCCCCCATTACTTGAGAGGAGAGACTTTGAAGAAGATTTGGAGATCTTTTAATTGCTAGTGGCAAAGAGCTAGAGAAATGCTGTTTTGTTTCTATGACTCTGAGCGCCAAGCCCATGACCAGAATTGGTGCTTGTCAATTTGCATATTACAAATACAATGTTGAAAAGTTGCAGATACTTAAAAAAAAAAAAAAACTGACAAAATGACAGTTATGACAACCTAATCTAAAGGAAAATTGTTTGACCTTTAAAAAATATATCTAACCTCATCAACAAGGGTACTTACATAATGAACATTTGTTTACTTAACCCTGAATTGTACTTCACATCTTTAAAATAAAATTTTTTTTAAAAAAATACTTTTTTTAGAGAGAGATTAAATACAAATCTCTCTAAGCTTTGGTTTCCTTATATGTAAAATGAGGAAATTATGAACCTACCCCTGCTACCTCCCTGAGGTGTCTGAGAAAGTTTTTTTGAGTTGTAATATTTACTCAGAGGAAAGGGAGTGTTTGTTCATTTAACCTATCCTTTGCTTCTTATTGATTTGCAGTTCGTTGTGACCATGTGACTTCCTTTGTCCAATAAAATATGAACAGAAGTGACACACTGCTTCCAGACAGAAGCTTTGAAAGCTGGTGTGCATTTTGCCACATTTTCCTTCACTCTCATCACTCCCATCAGCTAACATGATAATCATGGAACACATTAAAATGGAGCCTCTGTTTATCTGCATCTGGTCCCTGAGTGACTACACATGTTCAGAGTCACATGACCATGGGGCATGAGGGAGAAACACACTTTTGTTGATTTAAACCACTGAAATTTGGGGATTATTTGTTACTTCAACATTGCCTGGCCTATCCTGACTGATCCCAGGGTCTAGCCACATCTGGGATACTGATGTCAAATATAAAGAAACAATCTCAGTCAAATGGAGGTGAATGAATGAAGGCTTCCTGGAAGAGATATTTTGGGGAAAGGGTTTTTTTTTTTTTTTTTCTGTAAAGACTAACAGAGTAAGAGATGGCATTATATGAAAAAAACTAGTATGTGCATATGACTAGCTTAATTTGAAATATGGCTAAGAACACGATGGCCAATAATTATGCAACATGTTTAGATGATATCAAAAAATACTAAATTCTCATATACTATTATGCTTGCTGGAGTCCCGCTCCAGCTGGGTTCAGGGTTTCCCGAAGAAGGAAACAGCGTCGGCGTTGAAGAAAACACTTGGACAACTGACTCTGGTGTTAGCAGGACAGATGCCGTTTATTGACAATTAACAGTGAGCTTATACACCCTTTTACAGGGAAGTAATTTTACAAAAAATTCTTAGAATTAAACACAATCAATAACTTTATCTAAGACAAAAACAGAGCAAACAGTTCATGCATGATGTTCTCCAAAAAACATTTCACATTTTTCTACATATCAATGCCTTCTTAAAATGGTCACTGTCTTGTGATTACTAAAGCAGGCAGTCCTCCTTTATTATTTAAAGCACTTAATCTAACTGTTATCCTTTTAAGCTTAAAAGAGCACACCTACTGCCTAAATCTACTCTATAGTGATTACCAAGTTTCAAAAAGTCATCAAGTACTAAACTGCTATAGTAATCCATTCTTATATTTTTAATACTATATGTGCTTAATCCAAATAGCAGGAAGTAACATAAAATTTAAAAATGGCCATTCAAGTGTACATAAAATCCCACATTTAAAGCTCAAATAAGCATAATTAGTGCATTGGCATTCTCCTCACAAATGATAATAATCGCCAACCAGAAGGAACAAAATCTACCAAGCGATTGTCTACCCACACGTGATAATTAAAGTGTTCATCTATAGTTCCCTGGCAAGACCAATGAATCCCCTTACGTGCATTAAAGTGAACACCTACTGACCTACGGTAACTTTCCCAACAACAATACTTAATTATGCGATTACGTGGTTGAATACTAAGAGGTCGGGGACATGGAAACTTAGAGGGGAACTCATATAAAGTGAAGGTAATTTTCTCACAAATTCCCCTTTGTTTCTGTGCATGGGATGAGGAATGACGTGAGTGGGTTTTTGTTTTCCATCTTCAGACTGTACAGAATTTTCCGGCTGCATCAACAACAAAAATAGAAGCAGCAAGGGTTTCAGCTACCCAGGTTCCCTTTGCGACCTGGGGTCTTCAGCCCCCTGGACTTTGTCAGCAGGCAGGCCTCCATGGCTGGCTCCCAACACTTAAGATGGCTTTCAGGGAAATCAATTCCTTACCCCTATTTCTAGGATGCTTATATATTAGCTGAAGACAGAAATAAAAAGCCCTACCACTCAGATTTTTTTTCCTTTCCTTTACCTTTTCTGTGCTTATCACGACATTGGAGCCGTCTATGAATCATGAGCACAGACAAATGATGTCTGAATTTGAATAAAAAGCAGACAAACCCAAGGGACGTAGACAAACAAAAACAAATTTGTCATCAACGAATTCCCTGAGCCTCCTCCTCTCTGTCAAATATCAGTTTTCAACTCTTGATGAGGAAAGGCACTCCAAATCTTAATTTGATCACTGTCATCCACACCTCAACAGTGTTATAAAAAATGACGCAGAAGGCATTTCTGAGTGAAAGGTACCTTAGCAGGGTGACACAAGTAAAAGAAAGAAACAGTCAAACCTTGAGGCCTTTGATGGGGAGCCCTGGATTGCCTCATAGCAAATAGGACTAATCGGTGGTCATGAAAGTAGTAGCCTCAACTCCCACTGAAAAAAACATGCAGGCCTCTTTCCATAACTCCTGGAGAGAACCCCCAGGAGAGTGGTTCACGGTGCTCTCCAAGCCAGACAGGTCAAACTTCTTTGCCCTTCCTGAGTACAATATGAAGAAAGCATCTGCACAAAGGAAATATTTTTGTTGGCAGTCAGTTCAGAGCATGTTGACATCCCTGTTTTTAACAATCCACTGGTCAGTCTGGGTGGGGTTACTCTTTTGAAAGTTGAGTCTTGAGGAAGTAGGTCAAAGCCTGGCCTTCATGCTGTGTGTGTGGCTTTGGAATGGTTGTCTTGCTGACATGGAGTACGATCTACTGATTCACCGACCAGCATTTCTGGTTATCCCAGCAGACCAGTAGGGTTGGACTCTCTCCTCAGAACAGGCTGGGCTGGGCAAGCAAACATCCTGTTTGCTGAGTGTCAGAGAAGATTGAGCAAAGCATGAATTAGCTGAGGAAAAACAGGCAGCTATGGTTGAGATAAATCCAAGAGGTCCTCCATTCATGGGCATGAGGGAATTAGGAAAGAAAACCAGGTCTGTGAGATAATCAGAGGCAACCAGACAAAGGAGCAATGACTCTGATTCGCAGTCCACCAGCTCTTTCCTCCATCACTGTGGCAGAGACCACCAGTTCTTCCCCAAAATCCAGGTCCTTGTCTTCCTGGGCACGTAACTGGGATCCATCTTCCAAGTTCCCTTGCACTTTGATGTCGCCATGTGACTCGGTTCTGACTAATGAAATGAGAGAGGAAGCAGCGTGTGCCACTTTTAGACCTGGCCCTTAAAAGTCACCTACTCACAATCCCTTCTCTCCCAGCTATCTGGGGTGGTGACAGTGGAGACCATGAGGTCAGCTGGGGTCTCTGCAAGGAGCAGTGACAATCTTCCCTTTTTCCTGCCTCTAGCTGCTGACTTGAAACCACTCAATCCTGAGACATGAGAAGGAAATAACCTGTTTCTCCAGGTCATTGAATTTCTAGATCTTTGTTACAGCAGCAAGGCCTACCCTGACTCATAATCTTTATCACATCCATGACATTGTCTGACACACACACGCTATGAGCTATTTATTATAAAACCAGTGCACAAGTCTCTGAGTCCCCTGTCAACATCACTATGGAAGACCTGCATGACAGGACCAGTTTTCTTCTCCATCTTCATCTCTCCTCACTTCCATACTGCTCTGTACATTCCAGCGACCACAAATTCTCTTATTTCCTCTCACCCATCCCTTTCCCTCAGCACTTAGCATTTCCACAGGCTTCTCCCCTAAACATTCTGCAGCTGCCTCTCTCACCATGCGCCCTACCTCCCCATCTGTACCTGATTAATTCTTCAAATTTCAGCTTAACTCTTCACAACAGCAAAACCCACCCAGGTGTCCATCAAAAGCAGACTGGATAAAGAAAATGTGGTACATATACACGATGGAATACTATGCAGTCATAAAGAAGAACAAACTCATGGCCCTCGCAGCAACATGGATGCAGCTGGAGACCATCATACTCACTAAGTGAACTATCACAGAAACAAAGAACTGAATAACGCATGTTCTCACTCGTAAGCAGGCCCTGATCACTGGACATCTGAGAACAAAGGTGGGATCAGCAGATGCTAGGGGAGGAAGGGAGGGAAAAGGGGGTGCAGATGACAACACTGGGTACCAGATGCCCCAGGGAAAGAGAAGGCCAGCTAGAAGCCCAAACTTCACCTGCATGCAATGTACCGATATAATATATCCTCACTGTACCCTACAACTCAAAAATAAAATAAAAATAAATAAAAAATAAAAGCACCAAATTTCAGCTTAGATACCACTATCTTGGGAAACCCTTCTCTATGCCCCCATGACAAAGTTAGGTGACCTC
The DNA here is from genome assembly GCA_027257055.1 of Cephalopachus bancanus. Taxonomy (NCBI): domain Eukaryota; kingdom Metazoa; phylum Chordata; class Mammalia; order Primates; family Tarsiidae; genus Cephalopachus; species Cephalopachus bancanus. The sequence continues at coordinate 16,622,383 of JAPVLO010000005.1, read as the reverse complement.
AGTACTCCCCAACCCTCTGCACTAGCTTAGAGTTGCCCCCTGAATCCATGCTGCCTAGAATGTGGTGGACATTCAATATTCATTCAATTAAAAACTTGTTCCTGAAGTGGCCATCAAAATCCTGATTTAATAATCTGAGATAATGTTTGAGAACAAGTCAACATATTTTGTATCTTTTAAAATAATTCCATTGTTTAATTCAGTGCCCTGTGCATGGATGTTACATGGATATGTCTGTTAAGTGATTATCATCTTTAAGAAAGACATATTTGCTGTGAAATGGAAAACTGAGTGAAATGTTGGTACCTGACCTGATATGTGTGTTTTATCCTTAAAATGTCTTTTATCCATTTTCCTACACATACTTCCATCTGCATAAGAAGCATAATTTTTCCTCTGAATGGTAATTGGAAACATCCAGAAAGCTCTATGTAAATGAAACAATTAAGCATATGAGAAGTGGATGTTCCTGAAAATGGATGCAGATAAAAAAGAAATATTTTAGGCAAATCAAGCAACATCAGGTCCAGTTTAGAACTGAGGCTAAGGTGTTAACCCGAAGGACAGGGTATTTTAGTGGGATGTCGAATCCAGTAGGCCAGCTAATAAAAACCTGATCAAGAACTCTTACACTTGTGAAAGCCTGTTGGAGAGAAACTATTATCAAAGATGGAAAGGTATACATGTACATTGCCACATACACACACAATCAAATCAAACATTCTGAGAGAATGGATTCTGAAGAGCTAAGTCTAAGAAGGGAAAGAAGAAATAGAGAGCAAAGAAAATTTAACTCTTTATTTATGTATCTATTTACTTGAGTTGGAGTCTTACTCTGCTGCTCAGGCTAGAGGGTAGTGGTATGATCACAGCTATCGCAGTCTCAACCAGCTGGGCTCAGGTGATCCTTCCACCTCAGCCTTCCAAGTAGTTGGGTCTGCAGGCACCCACCACCAACCACATCTGGTTAATTTTTGATTTATTGTAGAGATGAGGTCTCCCTATGTTGTCCAGGCCAGTCTTGAACTCCTGGGCTCAGGCAATCCTCTTGCCTTGGCCTCTCAGAGTGCTGGGATTACAGACGTAAGCCACTGCGCCTGGTGAAAATTTTATTCTTGCTAAGATTTTTAAACAGTATGGCAAATGATTTGTCAGATAAATTCTCAACACATACCTTCTGCTTATGCTGTATTATGATAAGAGATTGCCTTATTAGTAGATAATGTTTTAAAAATATGAGTACATTATTTTCTAAAGCATACTGGAGGCAGACAGTCCTGGGTTATCCACACAGGATGAATGATCTTGGCAGTTGTAGGTAGCATAATACATAATAGTAATTTCATGGGGGACAGTCTTCATCAGAATAGACTGGAAGCAATTGTTATCACTGGAAATTCCTAGGATGCCTAGGGAAGGGTTTTCTAACTCCTTTTTAAGGGTGTAGGTGACATATTGGTCAACATACTTCAGGACCAGGGAAGGATTCATGGCTTAGAAAGTAGAGCAAACTTCAAGCCGGGCTCGGTGGCTCTGTGTCTTTGGGAGGCTGTGGTGAGTGGATTGCCTGAGCCCGCGGGTTCCAGACCTGCCTGGGCAGCGAGATCTCATCTCTGCAATAAATCAAAAAATCAGCCGGGCGTGGTAGCGCATGCCTGTAATTCCGGCTACTTGGAAGGCTGAGGCGGAAGGATCGCCGGAGCCCAGCAGGTCGAGTCTGCGGTGGCCAGGAGCGGCCACTGCACTCCAGTCTGGGCGACAGAGTGAGACTCGAACTCAAAAAAAAAAAAAAAGAAAGAAAGAAAGAAAAGAAAGTAGAGTAAACTTCAAAAATCTTGACCGTAGAAGAAAATGTCGCTGAAGGAATTAAACCACAAGCAAGTGATTAACCCTAAGTAGGTAAGTCTCCCTTTCTGGGAGCCTCATGCCACATTTGCAGAAATGGCCCGAGAACATAAACATCTCTAAGTTCTATGTGAATCGGAAACTTCACCAGATAAGGAAGGGGAACCAACAGCGACCGAGATTGATCAAGCAATGGATCTAGGAGAACTCTCATCAGAATTCTAGTGCTTAAGAATAGGAGCTCCCTAACTTGGAGTAAAAGCAGTTACCAAATCTGAGTCCGGCCAGCAGAGGGCAGTGCAGTAACCTTTGAAACACCAAATGACTGGGCGTAAGAGATTATGAAGCATGACTCAAAAGACTTAGTGAATAAGGGATGAGGAACTGTGGGTGAGATCAGGGCTGCTTTGGGAAGATAAAGAAATGATCAGGAGGCGGGACAATTCTGATGAGCAGGTTTTAGAAGTGGGACAATTAGGAATGTCTCCACTTCACTTCAAAGAAGATGAATCAGAAAGCAGTTGGCCTCTTTTTCTGACTCCAAAGACAGAAAAAAGGATCACAGCAAATCGTGTCTTAGACACCCTTCCAAGAATCTGCAACTGGCAACCCAGATCCTGCTTCCCCGGGTGATATCCAAACACTCAGCTCTTCCCTGTGTCTGTTTTTGGAGTCGGAGTCTCACTGTGTCACTCAGGCTAGAGTGCAGTGGCATCATCATGGCTCACTGAAAGCCTTGACATGCTGGGCTCAGGTGATCCTTCCACCTTAGCCTTCCAAGTAGGTGAGACTGTAGGCACACGTCACCATGCCTGGCTTTTTTTTAAATTTTTATTTTTATTGTAGAGATGAGGTCTGGCTATGTTGCCCAGGCTAATCTTAAACCCCTGGGCTCAGGCAATCCTCTCACCTCCACCTCCCAAAGTGCTGGGATTACAGGTGTAAGCCACCAAGCTGGCCTCCTGTGTCTTCTTAACACTGGCTTGACAGGGAACTGGCACAAGTGCTGTGGATCATGAGAAACCCTCAAGCCCCCACCTAAATGGGAGAATATCCCACCCTGTTCCAAGATGGGAGAACACAGACATTGCTTCCTTCTTTACCTACCGGCCTCTAAATCATTGAGCCTCCACTTTTAAAAGGGTTAGTGTGTTATGAGTCATTTGCTTGGCTTGTCCCCATATATGGGTTAGAGAGGTGGACAAGTGAGTTATTTTTACTATGAAAGTTTCTCCCTGAGTCCACTGCCCAGTCTAAGCTGTGAAGAGGTCCTGGGAGCAGCCAGGGTTGCTGTCCCTGGAGCCAGTGGACAGCGAGCATTGAAAGGGGAACACTTGCACCTCACTGCACAGCAACCTGCTACTGGAAAGAAGAGCATGCAGAAAGCCATCCTGAGGATCTGGGTGGTGCCTCAAGGAGGGTTCAAAGGAGTTTTCCTACTGGAAGTTTATGGAATTTCCTTTGTTTATAAGAAATGGAGATTTTTGACATTACATTGCAGGCAGCATGCTTACCTGTGCTTTTACTATGGTGAAACCACCTGTGCTTTGCTCTCTTGCTGGTCCTTAAATAAACCACAAGTAACAGCTGATTGTGAATGCTTTAAGTACTATAAGCTGTAAACAATCACTCAGGACCTTCTCCAAGTCCCTCCCGCCTTTCTCTGTGTCCTCTTCTGTTTCAATGTTCACAACTTATACAAGCTGGGAATTTCCTGACCCCAAACTCTGCATCTCATACCCTAACTTTGGTGCTCTCCTTGGGACCTTTCAGATTTGGCAAGTTTCAAACCCCAACCAAGTCCTTGGATCTCGGTCCCACAGCATGGCTTTAAACTTTGCCTTCATCCTAAGGGGCACTCCTTCCCTTTGCCATTTGTAACTGGCCAGTGAGATCAGACTGGCCCCAAAATCCTCAGAGGAGATGCTTAGTTGGTACCAGCTCAGAGGACTATCTGGTGAAAAGATTCCTTCTGTTATGTGACAGATAATTGGACAAGCCCAAGCGTAATCTTGGACCACATGGGTCTCTGATACCAGGGTTATGCCAGTAAATTCAAGATCAGTTAAACATGAACTTAAAACAATCTATTCCTACTATGACTTTCTCTAGAGTGGACAGAAAATAAGAAATCAATAAACATTGAGACTTAAACTTATACTTAAGGACACACACACACACATACACACACACACACACGAACATTCCATAAAAGCTATAACATCTTGATTTTTATAGATACAATTAATTATTTATTCAACTGCTGCCTCGACACAAAGTAGAGGAAAGTGCAGTTCTGTTCGTTTTCTATTATATTTCTCCTTTAACTTCAAAGAGCTCTTTTGAGAACTAACATCTTTAAAGAAATGTCTGTTTGAAGTTCAGCAATCCCATCAGGTTAACTTTGGTTACTTGTTCTTCTGTTAAAGTCAAACAAATATTAGTATAGATACTCCTCCACTTATGATGGGTTTATATCCCAATAAACCTGTTATAGGTTAAAAATATTGTAAGCCAAAAATGAATTTAATACCCAGATAAACCCATCATAAAGTCAAAAAATCATAAATCAAACCATCATAAGTTGAGGTCCATTTGCAGTTATTGTTTAGCATGTACTGTAAATCCATTGTATACATACACTACAGTTTATTCAATCTACCACTGATGGACATATATTTTGTTTCTAGTCTGGTGACATGATGCACAAATGCTGCTATAAACCTTCTTATATGTATCCTGGTGCACATGTGTATAAGTTTGTCTGAAAAATACCTGAGTGAAATTTCTGGTTGTAACATACATGAATGCTCAACTTTACTAGGGAAAGCAAAACAGCTTTTCAAAATGGTTTTACCAATGTCACACCCCCAAGTATTAATAGCTCATGAGAGAATCCTCCTTGTTCAACATCCCTCCCCTATACTTTGTATTTTCAGAATTATTGTTTCTAACCCAGTGGATTTATAATAATATCTCACTGTGGTATCAGGAGAATTGCATTTCCCTGATTCCTAGTGAAGTTAAGAAGTACTTTTTCCGTGTGTTAATTTACCATTCAGATTTCCTCTTTTTTGAAGAGACTATTTAAATATTTTGGAGGAGGGGTAAAATAAGATTGCTGAGTAGGACTCTTTAACAATCGTTTCTCTGCAGATACACTGATTTGAACAAGTATCATATACACACAAATCTTCACGAGAGATAAAGAAACCAGGTAAAAGATTACAGTACCTGGTTATACCAAATAATAAGAAAATATAGGTCAGGCATAGTGGATGCAGTTCCAGCTCTTTGGGAGGCCAAGGCAGGAGGATCGCTTGAAGTCAGGAGTTTAAGACTAACCTGGGCAACAGTGCAAGACCATATCTCTACAAAAAAAAAAAAAAAAAACAAAGAAAGAAAAAAGAAAGAGAGAAAAAAAATGCACCAAAGAGAGTAGAAAAGACAGATTTACATTGCCCACATCACCCACCCCAACCCCAGGAAGGCAGTGAAGATTGGAAAGAGATCCCCTTCACTTGAGGGAATAGGAAAGTGAGCATAGGACTTTGCCTTTGCCTTGGATCCCAACACTGGACCCACTCAATAAAACTTTATGCTAGGCAGATTCCCAACTTCCCCATACTCCTGGCTAGTACCTGTGGCCTGAGCCTCTAGGCTTGGCCTGGCTCCACACAGTTCCACACTTCAGGCTTGCAAGGCTAACATGACATCCTCAAACAGACAAAATAAGATGCCAGTAACTAACTCAAAAGAGATGAAGATGTATGAACTACCTGACTAATAATTCAAAATAATTGTTTTAAGGGAGCTCAGTGAATTTCAATAAAATACAAAAAAAAAAAAAAATTCGATAAATGAGGAAAACAATATATACCCAGAATTATAAATTTAATAGAGATTGAAATTTGTAAATTTAATAGAGATTGAAATTTGTAAAAAACTCAAACAGAAGTCCTGAAGCTAAAAAAAAAAAATTCAATAAATGAGGAAAACAATATATGCCCAGAATTATAAATTTAATAGAGATTGAAATTTGTAAAAAAATAAAACAGAAGTCCTGAAGCTAAAAAAAAAAAAAAAGAAGAAGAAAAGAAAAATATATGGCCGGGCTCAGTGGCTAAGCTTGTAATCCCAGCACTTTGGGAGGCTGAGGAAAGTGGATTGCCTGAGCCCATGGGTTCAAGACCCACAAGACCCACCCGGGCAACTTGGCAAAACCTTGTCTCTACAATAAATCAAAAATTAGCCAGGTGTGGTAGCATACACCTATAGTTCCAGCTATATGGAAGACTAAGGCGGAAGGATCGCCAGAGCCCAGCAGGTTGACACTGGGGTGACTGTGAGTGTGCCACTGCACTCCAACCTGGGCAACTGAGTGACTCTACTTCAAAAAAAAAAATACAATGAACAAAATTTAAAATGTGACAGAGAGCATCAATAACAGAATTGACTAGGAGCATAAAATCATCTGTGAACTCAAAGACAGTTTATTTGAAAATATATAGTCAAAGGCAGAAAAGCAAAAAAGAGTGAAAAGTAATAAAGTTTAAGGAATTTATATAATAGCATAAAAAAGCAAATATTCAAATCATAGATGTTTAAGAAGAAGAGAAAGATAAAGTGGGAGATAAGAGAGGAAGTCCTCAGATAAGTAAGAGAAAAGAAGCAATAACATATAAGGGAGTAGCACACTTCTCAGCAGAACCCTTACAGTCCAGGGGAGAGTAAGATAATATTTTCAAAGTGCTAAAGGAAAAAAACCAAAAAACAAAAAAACTGCCAACCAAGAATGCTCTACACAGCAAATCTACCTTTCAGGAAAAAAGGAGAGATAAAGACTTTCCCAGACAAAATTTGAGGGAGTTCATCACCACCAAAGCGGTCTTAAAACAAATGCTACAGTGTGCTTTAAGCTGAAAGAAAAGAATGCTATTGAGTAACACAAAAACATGTGAAAGTATAAATATTTTGCTTATTTTCTACTGTTCATATAAAAGTTTTCTTATAGATTCCTCAGAATATTTAAAATATATTCTGCATACTAAATTTTAATAGTTTATGTGCTATAAATATTCTCCCCTTAATGTGAATTTTTCTTTTCACTCTCCTTATGATGTATTTTGATGAACAGAAGATTCTAATGTTAAGGTAGTAAAATTTATCATTCTTTTTATTGTTGGTGCTTTTATTTAAGAAATTCACCATTCTAAAACTAAAATTTTTTTCCTGTTTTATTTTTCAAGAATTGTATTTTTTTATGTTGTCTTTAATTTACCCAGAATTTATTTTTATATGTGATATTAGGTCCAATTTAAATTTTTCCATATGAATTCTCAATTGCCATCTGTTCTCCCACTGACTCTGCAAGAGCCTGGGAGTCCACAGTCCCTTTGTAATTGCTGAATTTGCTGCTGATGCTTCTGGGGCCCAAGGTTCCCTGCTGTTGACCCAGACTATGCTGCTATTGCAGCAGACTTCAGTGACTTGAAGGTTCCTGCCATTGCCAGAACCTAAGCAAAAAAAAAAAAAGAAAACAATGTTTTTCCTTCTCCCTGTTCTACTCTCTGTTTTCTTCCACTGGTAGGACCTAGCTAGAAATGAGCCAGTAATGGAGTTTAGAAAATATTTCTAGGCTTCCAGCCTCTTACAATACGGAGGACTGCAAAGAAGTGTCCAAGTGTTGCTGAATGCTAATAAGCGAAAAGTCAATATAGTTTCCTTGTATGATCTTTGATTGTGAGTTAAATCATGATTGATTAAATCAGTAGAAAACCTCTGAGCCTGTGTTAGATGGCCACCTATTTCCATGTGAACAGCAATGGAGGATTTAAAAATTTTTAAAATAAAAGTAAAATAAACAAAGATGGCCACATCTGATTAACAACTCAGATGCAGTCATTTATTGCCAGGGCTCTCTTTCTTGAGTGTGTACAGGGAAACTACATTCACACATCCAGAGAGCACTGTTTATATGGAACAAAATGTAAATGATGTCCCTTAGAGTTCTTTATCCCAATGACCCTATTGCTTTCTAGTCTCCTGTTTTTGACTCACATTTTTTAACAGCTCATCTGTTTGGAGGAGGAAGGGAGGTGTTGCAGGAGCCTAGCAATGTAATAACAATTCTTTCTTTAGCAGGATCTGCCTAGTCTGCCTAATTGCCCACTCTGAAAATCTCCACGTAGTACATTTACAGAAACAATAAAGTAGTTATTCTTTCTTCCTTACACCACAAAAGAGGAGAAAAATGCTAAGACCAGAATGGAGTTGGGAATTCTGTCAGTCACCTTTTAAGGGAATCTGAGCTATCAGCTACCAGCGAGAGGGCTAAGAGACTTTCAGTTGTCTTAGGGGTTGGGCACTAACCAGCTGGAAACTAAACTTTTGGTATATTATAAAATATTGACTCTCTAAAAGTACAGAATGTAATGGACTGAAAACTAAAACTTCCCCAGAGTCTCTAACTCTACCTTGTGGTTTATAGATAAATGATTAAGTCGTACATGTCAAATAAGACCAGCACAGTGAACGTGAATATAGGTTTAGTTCTTTAGAATAAACTCAGTCAAGACTGATACCCCTGAGCTCTCACTGCGTAAGAGATGCAGTAGCAAACAGAAAAGCAGTCTGGTTGTGACTCAGGAACTTAGAGAAAACTGGTGGTACTGAACAGGTCAAAGAACCTGGAACACATAGGTCAGATATCCCGCTTTATTTCAGAATTAGAAAAACATCAAGAGGTCGCATCATGAATTATTCTGGAGTTTGAGAAATTCCAATAGAACTTAAAACTGGTCGCATTAATATTCCATAGGCCATAAGATGAAATACTGCTCCATGAAACTCTCCTTCTAGTCTAACCCTGACCTTCTGCATGTTTTCGTGTGTGCATTATTGGTCTCCATACTATCTTTTGTGCTTATTTTTACCTTTCTTGGTATTAGCAAATCTGGGATGTTGTGTCTCCATCTTGCTGTGTCCATCTCATTTTCTCTTCCTTTCTGTTCCTTCCTAATTTCTGTACCTCTCTTGTGTTATAGCCTATACTCTGAACAGATGCATTTTCTATTACATATTGTATTTATTGGTCAGTTTTAAGTTCTTAGTATTTAATTTAAAACAGCAGATGATAGATCATTTCATCTTGCTCTGCTTAAATGAAAGAAGTTCATTTTTCATATGAGAGCCACACCTGTTTTTTCTCCTAATATCAGCATAAGAAAAAAAGATTGCTCTCTCCTGATGTAAAAACACTCCTATCTTAGGACCTTCATTAGAAATGGTATAGATAAGTTCCATGAATTGAAGTAGAAAAGTAGTCCAGATGCATTCTTGATCTATTTTCTCTATTCACATTTTTTACTTGAATTCACCCTCGTCTTGTCATTCCAGTGCTTAATTCAGCCAGACATTAAATTGAGAAGGGGAGGAATGAGGCGAAGACCTAGATTTCACAGTTGTAATTCCAGACACCTCGCATATCCTTTTAACCATATGCCTCTTTTGAAAGAAGGGCATTAGAAGGGAAGAATTATACTTCCTGAAAAGGACAGGTCTATCAACTTAGCATGAACTACAAGACAAGTAGCACCCCCTAGAACCAAATCTGCTTGCAAACAGAAAAAAACTGTGGAGAAAGTCCTTTCAGTAGACAGATAATCACTGCCCACTCTCCCCTTCATCTGTCCACACACTTCCAGGACAATTTGATTAATTCAGAGTCAGTTATGAGGTTCCTGTATCTTCAATTTACTTCTCACTTAGAATCAAGAATCTGAGACTTCTTTGAAACCACTTGACCCAATTGTCTCAAAATATTAATATAATGGATCCATTCAATGTTAGAAACCGGTTAGTGTCACGGCTTGAAAAAGGACCCTACTCTTACCCTAGGTGCTCTTTCACACTTCAAGATTCCTTGCAGAGATTAGATATGCAAGGATACATGAGGATTTCCATAAAAGTCACACTGTAAAAAGTAAGATAAATCCTTGGGAAAAGGTAGTCTGAAATGAGTACACTCCACCAATTAGTAAGTTAGCTAGCTACCTGGAAGCCAGAGACAAATTAAAGGGCGGATTATCCAGTTAGCACCCAAGGTATGAGTCTTGAAGGACTGCTACCAAGATGGCACCCTAGGGCAAATGAGATAAATATGCTTTACCTGGGAAGGTTAAGCCTCTTGAGAATAAAGGCACTCTTCCTCGAGATAAGTGCAGTCAGCACCTGACTGCAGTGTGGCAGAGTGAGATGAATTTCAGTTCCCACGTACCCCCTTGGTGAACATCATGTGCATTCACCAGAAATCCTCTCTTGGAGACTACTATGTGTGGGTGAGAGTTGCTCTGGTAAGCAACTTGGTTTGGGGTTGAGACAGCTAAGAAACAATAAATGATCACTAGCCTGTCTCCTCAGAAGGGTGACTTTGCTTGACAGAGTTGGGTACAAAGTTGGAGGTCAGGCAACAGAGGAGTTGAAGGAGGCCCTGGAAATACTTCTACAAGGGGGACAAAAAAACCCCACAGAATTTATTAATTAGAAAATGTGTATCTATTATTACATGTTTAAACTTTAGTCACCTTCAAAGTACTCTCTGCTTGATGCAATACACCTATCAAGATGCTTTTTCTTGTGCTGAAAACAGTTTTTGAACTCATCCAGTTTGACACCTTTTAGTGCTTCTGCCATTTCTTGTTTTACCTCTTCCACATCGGCAAAATATTTCTTTGAGGACTTTTTTCATCTGGGGAAACCAAAAAAAGTCGCTTGGGGCAAGATCGGATGAACAGGAAGGGTAGGGTATAGAAGTCATGTTGTTTTGGGTCCAAAACTGCTGAACACAGTGTGGTGTGGACAGGTGCACTTGTAAATTACCCATCATGAAATGGGTGAATGTACTGAAAGAATCTCCCCCCCAAAATTCGCTGAAGCCAAAATACAGCCTCTCATAACAATGCTAGCAGCTACCCCGGTGCCAATGGGTTCCTAGAACATTTACCTAGCAGGGGGAGCCTGTGCTACAAGGGGCCCATAATTCCATTTTTGGGGGGGTCCTCCCTAAATACCTCTGATCATTCCCTCCTCCCACCATCAAGGGCCTGGTGTTCTGGGAACAGGTCATTCTCAGTTAGAGAATGAGTTACCATGGTATTAATTCTATAATTCCCCTGAAAACAGTCTGCAGTGTCAGAGGTCAAAGAGTGCTTTGATATTGATTCTGGAGGTAGCCTTTCCATTCTGAGATGTTTCAAACCTTTCCTTTCTCTTTATTTTCTACGGACAAGGGTGACTTTGCAGTCAACTGATGAATTTAAATCTGAGCTCTGTCTTAGCTGTGTGATGACTTTGAACTAATTCCTTTAAAGCTGCCAAGATTTGTTTTCCTCATCTGTAAAATAGGCCTTGCTATAAGGATTAGAGAGGACAACACGTATCAAGTACCTGGCAAACAGGAGTGTCACCAATGTGGCCAGTGGGAGGGGGATGGGCACTCTCCTGTCTTCCCTTCTACTCTACTTCTCTAGTTGCAAGTAATCTACTGCTGGTAGCCAAGTGTAGTTTTCTGGGACATTACTACCCCCTAGCTCTCAGAACCCAGAGGAGCTGAGCACCAGGATGGCTCACTAGAAGGGAAGAGCAGATAACACCTGAGGTTTGATTTGTCCTTTGGGTACCACAATTCCCACACTTTTTACCCTAGGTCCTGCTAAATTGAAGTCCTAAATTAAAGTTCCCCTATTAGTGGGTGATCCTGTAGATTATACCTGTACCTCTACTTATGAGTAGGATCAGAGTAGTTAAGAATGGGCATTAGCACCAGAGAGAGATCTAGGTTTGAAACCTGGCTTTATTTTTTTACTTTTTATGAGGCCCTGGGCAAAAGTCAGCCCCAGTTTTCCTTAACTGTAAAATCAAAATAATATTAGCTCCAGATAACTTTCTGATGCATTAAAAAAAAACACTTAGTAAGCATTAATATTCTTATTAGGAAATCTTCTTGGTCAAATGTTTCTGTGTGGTTCTAAAAAAACCCGAAAAAAACCCCAAACCAACTAATAAACAAAAACACCAAAAACCAAAACAAACACACACCCACAAGTGGCAGAGGAAGAGGGCAATGCCTGGTAGTCCCTGGGTCAGGTGACAGCCAAGCAAGGCAGGGGTGAGGACTGGGATAGGAAAGACCAGGCTGCAGCATGCTAAGCCCTTGTGTCTATTTGCACTAAGTTTGGCATCAATAGCTTGCATTCTCCTAGCAAAGAGGATTCTTGGATTGCCCAAGGAAAGTGTGTCCGGGATCAGATGCAGAAAAATTATTGTCCCGTCCCACTATGAACAGAAATACTGAACTAAGGGTGAGATACAGAAATGGGACGATACCACAAAAGAAGTAGAATACACAGTCTACAATAATTATCATATCCACTTGGAATTCAGGACGTGAAGGACTTTCTGGTCACACCCACGCGCTCTCCTAGGACTTTTAAGAAACTAGGGACGCGCAAAAAAACACACTTGGCACATACTGCAGCCCTGATGACTGGCACTATACAACCTCCCCCAGGTGGTTCAGAAAGCAAAATTAGAACCCATATCATCGCTAGCCCGAGGATGATGTAATGTAAATATTAAATTTTCATGGGTTTGAGGTCAAGCATCTTGTCTAGTATCTTTTTTCCCCGTAGAGACAATAGTAGGTGCTCAGGAAACACACACGTTAGCAGGAGGGGAGCACAGGAACCAGCAGGATGAATAAAATATCCTTGATGATTCCCAAGCCTCCCAATCTTGATTCCCTCTCCATTGGTAAGTCTCAAGTACCCATTGTCCAACCAATGCCTCAAAGCACCTCCATAATCCGGATGCTGAACCACCCAGTGTCCACTAGGGGTCCTGGGGCGAAGGGACCTGTGTTTCCTTCATGGTCATCATGATCCATGACTTCCGTTCCAAGTCCCGAGCCGCAGCCAGTGGAAACTAGGCCACCTCAAGCCCCTGCTCCCAAGGCTGGGGAGAGGGGCAAGGTCCCCCATTCGCTGCTCTACCCAGCCCGGGAGCAGGAAGGACGGAGAAGATGGGGGGATCCCTGAGCAGGCAAGCCCTGATGTCCATCCTCCTGGAGGGAGCCCCGCGATCGCGGCCCTGGGGAACCCGGACGCGGGGGGACCCCGCGGCGGGCGGCGGGGCGTGGGCGCGGCGCCGGCGCGCTCCTCCGTGCTCCCCCGCGCTCCCCGGTGCGCCCGGGCGCGGCCGGCGCTCCTGCAGAGGGAGCTGTGCGCCCGGCCTGGCGCACGCTTGGCACCGCCCGCTCCCTCTTGCCGCCGCTGGGCCCGCCCGCCGGGGAGGGGCTCCCGGCCTCGCCGACAGCTGCTTCCTGCTTCCCGCACGTCCTCGCCGCCGCGCCGCCGGTCCGGTCGTGCCCGCTCCGGCCGAGAGCCGCCCGCCCGCCGCCGCCCGCGCCCCCGCCGCTCCCGGAGCCCGCGCCCCCCGCGCCGCCCCCCGCCCATCCCCGGCCATGCTGTCCCTCCAGTACCCCGACGTGTACCGCGACGAGAGCGCCGTGAGTAGCCTTGCCCGCGTCCACCCGGCTCCCCGGCCCGGGGCCGCGCCTGCAGCCCCCCCCACCTTGCGGTCCCTCGCCCCCCCCCGCGGCTCTCCGGTCCCCTCCCCCTCGGCCTTTGTCTGCGGGAGCCTGGCGGGGGACGCGGGGCTCCTCCCCAGCGCGGGAGCCCCGCGGATGGCCACTGTCCGCTTGCTGGCCGCGGAGCCTGTGGTCAGTGCCGCTTGGCGCTTCCTAAAATCGCTGATGTCAAGGACAGACGCCCGGGTAGGCATGGGCGTCTTCGGGGAGTGGAAGACAGAAGGTGTCGGTGTCACTGCTTTGGGACTGGCGAAGCCTCTTGGTTAAATATGGTGGTAGAAGTGGACGTTGGGGTGTGTGTTGATGTGACATTTAAAAACCAAAGCAAACTTTTGCAACTTACGGTTTTAAAGTCCTTGGAGTCGAGGCTCATTCATTTGATTTTCAAACGTGTGTTGAGCACCCGCCCTGCCCCAGGCCGGGTGCTGGGGCGTTGGGCGCTGGGAGTGCCGGAGACTGAGACAGAAATGGGGAAGGTGGAGCGGTGACCCCTTAGTGTGACCGTGCTGACCCAAGTTTTCTTAAGAAAAGCAGTTGAGAGAGTGTGAGAGGATTCAGAATGAGTACATTTTGCCTAGTGGTGCGTTAACCACCATTTGCCTAAGCTGTAGATGAACTCAAGGTAGCTGTGAAGATGGGGGTGGGGGGTGGAATTCTGCGCAGACACCTTTTTTTGCCTGCAAAAATGTATTTGACATTTTAAGAATTGGATCGAATTCAGATGTTGTGGCCGTGATTCTCTTATTCGTAGCCACACTTCTCAGATTACTTAAAATAGAGTCAGAATAAAAATATTTTTGTATGATACAGTTTTAATTTTTTTCTGTTTCCTGATTTATGTCAGGAAGTCTGTACTTTTAAGCACATGTTACATTGGGGTAAAGGGTGCTGAGGCTTTAGAGTAAAGGATATATTGCTTTAAATTCAGACTTCCAAGTGACACCAATGCATCCATGGCCTCTTTGACCAGTGACCATCTGGTAACCGTGTTTTCTCAGTCTGTTCAGCTGCTAGCTTATCCCATTCGCGGCAGCAAGAAGTCTGTTCCTGTGGTTGAAAGGTTTGTTTGCTATGTGTATGGGAGTAAAGTAATCCAGCCAGAATGGACAAGGGGAAAGACTAAATGAGAAGACTAGAGTGCTAGTTCTGGATGACTTTGGGCAGACCTTCTGCCCGTTGTAGGCCAAAATATATGAAATATTAGCACTGCCCATAGGGCTTACTTGCTTCTGCAGTAAGAATGTTGTCAATCATTCTCATTCTTTCACATGCCAGTAGTGTGCCAGACTTCAGTCATGGTAAAACATGTGACTGTCTTGGTTTAGATTCTTGAGGATCTAAGAACTACCCATTCTGTGGTTTGATGAATGCAGTTTTTCCCTCATTCTGGGTACCCAAATCCTGCAGTTAATTATCTATGTTTAACAGTTCCTGAAAGGTATAAGTGGGGATTTTATGAAGACATCTAAAAGGTGAGAAACAACTCAGAAGGGCAAGTTGTGGATTTTAATACTCTCCAGTTCCTTCTCACCAGAGAACTCATGATAATCCTAAGCCTTGTGAGAATGTAGTTCTGGTCCAGCCTGTGGATGTTCTGTGCTCCCTCAGGGTACGTATCCCAGCCCTGAGAACTTACATGGGGTGTCTTTTTTTTTTTTTTTTTTTTTTGCGTCAGCTTTCTGGTTAGTAAGCCCTAGACTTGATTTAAGCGTTTGCTCAAATTGTAGTCTCTGGTTTCTAGGATGGATTTGTTTCTCTCCAACATGTGCTGGGGATTGCTGTAACTCTCTCTCTCACTTGAGCATCTTTTAGCCACATGCTCAGCAGTAGCCCGCAGAGCTGTGGGACTGGTGTGAAACTCTTTTAGGGGAGTTCGGCCTTCTTGGGCAGAAATTTGGAAGCCATGACACTTGTGCAGTGCTATTAAACATCACCTAAGAGTGTTGCAGAAATTCAGGCCTGCTACAGTGGGCTCACTCCCTGATAGAAGAATATAAGGATGAGGAGAACACAGAAGAGGATGGAACTACTTCCCATCAGAAAGAGAAAGATAGTATGTGAATTGAGCCTGGTAGTTGGCCAGTTGGGTAAGGGAGAAAGGATACTTTTGATTGTGTGACTAAAATACATTTATTTCTATGTAGGCTTGAACAGTTGTGGAATTGCATTTGTTTGTAGGGTGACAAGAAGGTTGTTGTGAACAGACCATCCATGGATGGGGCTGGAAAGATGAGCAGAACCAGGTTTAATGGGTCCATCCTGCTTTGGGTACAAGTCTGCACTTTGTCCTGAAGGCAGTGGGTGAGCTGTTGACAGTACAGGTAAAATATCAGGGCTCTGTTTTTGTTTGTTTGTTTGTTTGAGTTGGAGTCTCACTCTGTCACCCAGGCTGGAGTGCAGTAGCATGCTCACGGCCACTACAGCCTCGACATGCTGGGCTCAGGTGATTCTTCTGCCTCAGCCTTCCAAGTAGCTGGAACCACAGGCATGTGTCACCATGCTCAGCTGATTTTTTGATTTATGGTAGAGAAGAGGTCTCGCCATGTTGCTTTGGCTGATCTCAAACCCCTGGGCTCAGATAATCCTCTCTCCTCCACCTCCCAAAGTGCTGGGATTACAGTCATGAACCACCATGCCTGACTAGGGCTCTGTTTTTAAAGCATCTTGGGGAGATGAGAAACGGCCAGCAAACTCAAATTAGGTGGGAGAATTTGATACTACTTAACTTGAATTCTAAACTGTGAGACACACCCACCCCATTTGTAGGATATGCTCTTGTAAAATAAAAACTTGGGAATGGGGTGGGGGCCGTAGCTCCTGGAATTGTCCTGGAGAGAATTAGTTTCTTGTCCTAGTTAAAAATGTTTGGTCAATAACTGACCTCAGTCTGCTGTTGATGGTATTATGGGGTTTGGAAAAATAAGGCTGTTTCCTCAGTAGTAGACACCATTTAGGAGGCAGCTTGGTATAAATTTCTGAGTATGCCTGAATTTTAGTAACATCCTAATCCATGAGCACTTTTTAAGTGTTTGATCTGCCCCCTCTGAGGAATATTTGGGGAGAGGGGGCAGCTGATGCTTTAGTCCCAAGTGTGGTTCTGAACTTGGCGTGGCCCTAGGCAAGTTCCCTAATCTTGCGTCTGCTATTGCTCCTAAAAATGTAGGATTGAAGATCCTTTACAACTTGAAATGTCTCTGATTCCTTATTGCTGGGAAAAGGAAGGTTGTTATTTTAAGTGTATTTTCTAACCACTTCAAGGAGTGTAAAATGTAAAAAACTTGCAGGCGAGACGATAACAAACTTCGTTCAGTGGTGACAGTCAGCTAAAATTCAGGGAGGTAAGGATTGAAAATTGGTAACTTTATGAAGATGCATCAGGAGAGATTTTAGTTTGGTTTTATGTCCCTTGTTCTTGCCTATCAGTTGTTTAATGAGAATCATTCCAGAGTATTCCACCTTAACAGCTCCCTTATCCAGTTTCTCATTTCCCCAGGAGTTCTTTCACTTGCATCTGATGAGGAAGATGCTGAGAGCCTGGTGTTATAAGGTACAGGGAGATTGTGCTCACCTGGCCAGCAGTCTCCTTGAACTAGACTAGTACTAGAAACAGCTTTCAGATGTTCTTCTTCCAGGAGCATATCTACTTTCCTTAGGGAATAGCCTTTACCTTCTGGTATTATCGAAAAAAACAAGAAAGGGGACAGATTCCAAATTCACCTGAGATCGAGGCAGTATACAAGTATACAAGTATACTCTGGCGACCATATACAAGAAGACTTAGCCAGAATGTTAGAGTTTTTCAGGGACTGGATTGATAAGGCATTGTCAGTGTGGTTTCATTTAATTGGCTTAATTTTGATAGTGTCAGGTGGAAACACTGATTCCTCCCTCCTGTTCTGTCGCTCAGGCTGGAGTGCAGTGGCATGGATTCCCAGCTCACTGTAACCTCAAGCAATCCTCCCACCTCAGCCTCCCAAAGCCCTGGCATTATAGACGTAAGCCATCGCACCCACCCTACTTTGATAATTTTTACTGGCATAATCACTTGGGGAGTGGTGAAAAACTGCTCCTTCGAACTTCCTCAACCAGCCTCTGAGGCCAGGCCCCGGAATTTGTGATGGGAGCTCCAGAAAGCTTTCCCTCAGCCAGGCTCTGCTTACACTACACATTTTTTTTCTTCAAATTTCGTAGTAGTCTGAATGAGTGATGCCTTTGTGACACCTTTTTGTAAACAGTGAAAGAAAGCATTTTGCAGCAATAAATAAAAAGGGAGAAGGCTTTTGTTTTCAAATGTTCTTTCATTGCATTTAAGCCGGCCTTTTTAGGTGATGTCAATTAGAATCATTATACTACATATTACCCACTTGCTTTTTGGTAGTACAGACTTAAAAGCAAAACTGACCAAGTGCTTTATCAAAGGGAGGTATTCGAATCCTTGGAAAGTTCAGCCAGAACAGGAAAATCAGCACGTGCATGTTAGCTGCCTTCCAGACGTGTCCTTCTCGCCTGCCCACTGCATTGTGTCATTCCATGTTTGCCGCTGACAGCACGTTTTCAAGTTTCTTTAGCACAGTGGCGGGTCTTTGTTTCGTGTTGTACGGACAGAGCAGTTTCCCATTCTGACCTTTCATCTTTCTTCCCTCTCCAGCTCAAACATTCTTTTCATGAAGGATGGCTTGACACCTTTGAGAACCTGCCAACTTTGGTTCATGTGGTAATTTGGGCAGACACGTTGCCAGTGAGCCAATTAGTATTTTTGTTCCTCCCTTTCCTATTTTTCCTTCACGTCCAGAAAATACCAATTTTAATTGGGGTTAGGCACTAATTATCTAATACCTAATTTTGTCTTTTGCAGGTCCAGGATTATCATGGACATAAAATTTGTGACCCTTACGTCTGGCTCGAAGACCCAGACAGTGAGCAGACAAAGGTAATTTTTTGGTTTCTAATTAAAGATAAGGGCCGCCTGCTGTTTCCTGGTCCTAAACCAAGGGAAATGAAGACCAGTTGGAGGCCCAAATTTCACCTGCACATACATTACTTATGTACCTAATCCTGATTTGTACCCCACATCTTTATAATGAAATAAAGTTAAAAAAATAAATAAATGAAGATAAGGCAGCCTTAGCAGTCAGCACCAAACTCTAGATGTCAATAACTAGCTTTTCCTTCCCTGGTGACCTCCTGTGTTTTTTTGCCACGGGATGGTGACTATATCTGTTTGTACCACCACTTTTTGTTAAATGATTCATGGGAAAAGGACCAAAGCATACTTAGACCCAGAGAAACTCATGTGATTGGTTCTTTGGAAAACAAGCTACTTATTAGTGGATGTCGGGCTTTCAGTTAGTGGATGAAACTTGACTAATCAGTGATCTTAGACAGCACTTGATGGAAGCTAATGACATGGCGTGTACACTTATTTTTGTGGCATGCCTTTATTGGATGCTTCCTATGTGCCAGGTACTTTACTGGGGCTTTTGTGTACCCTATCTCATTTAATTCTTAAACTCTGAAATAGATCTTTTCATTATCCCCCATTTTACATATGAAGAAATTGAAGTGCTGAGTGATTAAGTAATTTGTCCACAATCACTCAGCTGTAAGTGTGTAGTCAGGAGTGGAATACTGGTAGCCCAGGAGGTTATCAGTTACACGTTAAAAAATAAAAAGACTCTGAGTGTCATAGCTTTGGGGATACAAGCTGCTGGAATTTATTCATACCTGTGCTTGCCACATGTGTTTGTAGGTCTCATGCCCCACCCCCACAGCCACCTAGTCAGTGTAACCCAGGTGTCAGAGGGGTAGCTTATCGCTGCTCTCTGCATCTTCCAGGCACACCTTTCTCATTCATCCCTAACTGGCTTGTTGACCAGGGTTGGGGGACTGGGTGGGGGGTATTGCTAGTATATCATCAGGGATCTGATGAGTTAAATTTTGGTCTCAGACTTAAAAGATGGTGTGTTTTTCAAAGAGCAGAAAAGCAACATGGACATTTTCTATTCTTGGTCATTACACAAAGTTGTATTAGCCATACACTGGTATAAAGAAGAAAATCTCTGCAGAGCTGCTAAAATAAAGAAAAAAGTGCCTATTACATTTGTAATAAAAACCAGTCAGGAAGTGAGAAACATTTGTAGCTCTTTTATAAAATCTGAAATGCTATCATAGGTCTTTGATTTAATCTAATATTTAATATAAGTTAGCCAAGTCTGACAGTGCCTGGCATTTAAGACTATATCTTTTATAAAAGAATATCAGAGCAGACTTGTAACTTAGAAAATTCTCAGAAACGGGGGTGGGTAGGGGTTAGAGAGGGAATTGAATCTGGATGAGTCTTTTCAAGCTGTCAAGGCACACAGAGACCTGTTTCATAGCAGATGTTTTTGATTGTAGAAGATCACACATAGACCAGTTGATTCTCTGAAGCAAATCCAACCCTGATGTAGAAAACTTAAGAGATGTTTTGTAAAGAAGCGGTAGAGCTGCACTGCCCAGCAGATATATTTCACAAACCACAAATGTAATTTAATTTTAAAATTGGCAGTAGTGGGATTCTGCTGGGGGAGGGGGGACACCTCATCAACAAGGGTACCTGCATAGTGAACATTTGTATACTTAACCCTGAATTGTACCCCACATCTTAAAAAAGAAAAAGAAAAAGAAAAAAAACATTGCTCGTAGCCACGTGAGAAAAGTAAAAAGGAAAAGGTAGAATTAATTTCAATAATATGTTTTATTGAATCCATAGATTCTAATCATTTCAGTGTGCAATATAGAATATTAAGATAGTTTATAGTCTTTTTATCTTTTTTTTTTCTTTTTGAGTTGGAGTCTCACTCTGTCTCCCAGACTGGAGTGCAGTGGCTGCTCCCAGCCACTGCAGCCTTGACCTACTGTGGCTCTGCCAATCCTTCCGCCTCAGCCTTCCAAGTAGCTGGAATTACAGGCACGCGCTACCATGCCTGGCTAATTTTTTGATTTATTGTAGAGATGAGGTCTCATCAAGTTGCCCAGGCGGGTCTCGACCCACAGGCTCAGGCAGTCTACTCACCTCAGCCTCCCAAGGCGTGGGATTACAGGCTGAGCCACCAAGCCCGGCTTATAGTCTTTTTTTCAAACTAAATTTCCTAAATGTGTGTGTTAGCTTACTGCACCTATCAATTCCAACAAGCCACATTTCAGATTCTCAGGAGCCCTAGTGGCCACTGTATTGGACAACAAAGATATAGACCAGTCTTTCTTACAAATATAGATGTAAGGAACATTTAAAAACATTTTACAGAGCAGAATTTATCACAGGACTTCAAGAACAGTTTAATATTAACATAAATAGATTCAAGCTGTATAATTATTTTCATTGACATAAAAAGAAATTGAAGTCCAAAACTAAAAGTAGGTAGGGATAACACTGCTTGAACAAGATGACACGTATCATTCAAAATAGCAGCTTAAACACTAGGCCAGAGTGTCCTGTTAATACTATTTTTATGTTTTGCAAAGCTTTGACCAATGAATTATGACATGAACCAAAATTTGGTAGGTGGGAAAATTAAATTCTCATTAATTGTAGGTAATATGATTATGTATCAAGAATATAACTGAGGCCGGGCTTGGTGGCTCAGCCTGTAAGCCCGCGCTTTGGGAGGCTGAGGTGAGTGGATTGCCTGAGCCCGCGGGTTCGAGACCCGCCTGGGCAACTTGGCGAGACCTCATCTCTACAATAAATCAAAAAATTAGCCAGGCATGGTAGCGCGCGCCTGTAATTCCAGCTACTTGGAAGGCTGAGGTGGAAGGATCGCCTGAGCCCAGCAAGTCGAGGCTGTGGTGTCCAGGAGCATGCCACTGCACTCCAGTCTGGGCGACAGAGTGAGACTCCAACTTAAAAAAAAAGAATATAACTGAAATTTTATTAGAATGAGTGAGTTCAGTAAAGTGGGTAGGGATGAAATAAGGATGAACTCAATAGCATTCATATGTACCATCTATAATGAAGACGAGCCCATCTCATAGCAACAACAAAAAGCAAATGCTTGAGCCTGCTGGGATAGTAATTATATCGCTGTCAGAAATGTAGAGATCAAGGAGAGAGCTAGTTTGGGGCATTATTTGTAATAGTGAAACATTGAAAATAGTCATTTCCAATGGTGAAGTCATAAGCATAATATAGTGTATCTACTTGATGAAATAGTATAAATCTATTAAAATGTTGGGCTGTAAAGACTGCTACTGACTTGAAAACATGCTTATGGTAGAATTTTAAGTGAGGGCAGGTTATAAGATCTTAGTGCTCTGAATTATTAAAACTTAAAAAAATATTGTAAAAACTATTCTGGAGAATCTACATGGAAATACAAACTAAGCACCAAATGTAAGAAAAAGGAAAAAAAGTTCTGGACTAAAAACCACTTTAGATTCCTTTTAAGTAAGATATGCTTTTGACATGTATGAACTATAGTGGGATTTCGCTGGTTTTAATGGGACATCAGGGTCACCATGGAAGTGTTCACAGGAAAGGTCAGAGAGGGAGGTTTTCAAATCAGTTTTCAAAGTGATTTGAAAGCCAGGTGTGGTGGCTCATGCCTGTAATCCCAGCACTTTGGGAGGCTGAGGTGGGAGGATGGCTTGAGTTCAGGAGTTTGAGATCAGCCTGGGCAACAGAGCAAGATCTAATCTCGACAAAAATAAAAATGAAAAAATTAGTCAGGCGTGGTGATATGTGCCTGTAGTCTCAACTACTTGAGAGGTTAAGGTGGAAGGATCCCCTGAATCCAGGAAGTCAAGACTGTGGTGAGCCATGATTGTGCATGATACTCCAGCATGGTCAACAGAGTGACACCTTGGCTCAAGGGGAAAAAAGGACTTAAAAAAAGAGTAATTTGAAGACCAGGCAGGCAGGTTCTTAGCTCATGCTTCCCATTCCACAGCTTTTCCAGCTTGTTGCACCCTGGCATTTTGATAACGTGAGTCTTTAGCCTGATAATAACAAGACTCTTCCCTACTGCCCCTCCACATGTGCATGTGGTTGACCTCCCTACCTTCACCTTCTTTTTTTTTTTTTTTTTTTTGGTGTTGGAGTCTCACTCCGTCACCCAGGCTGGAGTGCAGTGGCATCATGCTCACGGCCAACCCAGTGTCGACCTGCTAGGCTCCGGCGATCCTTCCACCTCAGTCTTCCAAGTAGCCCGAACTACACATGCGCGCTACCATGCCTGGCTAATTTTTTGATTTATTGTAGAGATGAGGTCTCCCCAGTTTGTCCGAGCTGGCCTTGAATCTGCAGGCTCAGGCAATCCACTCATCTCGGCCTCCTGAAGTGCTGGGTTTACAGGCTGAGCCGCTGAACCCAACCACCTTTACCTTCTTAAATTTCCCTCTGGTGTGTTTACTTATTTCTCCTGGAAGACAAGTGAACTCTGAATGCTTAGTACTTCCCAACCTCTTTCTTCCTCCAAGTCCATCTCCTTAGGACTTGGCCCCTCAGGGTAAGCCCTGTTCAGATCTTAACTTTTATCATGGGCTGTCTCCCTCGCTTTCTCTGCCTGTCCACAGCTACTCTCTGCATTCCTCTTGACATAGTCAACACTCCCCTTTTTCTTATCACCATCCCCCAGTAACATCTCCCATTAATGGACACTGTATTCTTCAAGGTCAGTGGTGGCCCTGCTGCCAAATCCAGAGACTTTCAGAAGTCAACATGTGAGGTCCAACAATTCGGTTCATGAATCATCCTAGGAAAAATGCTTCATACTTAATTGGTCACCTTTGAAGTACTCCCCTTGGTAAGCTATGCACCAACGCCAGCACCTAGTCTACCCATCAAAGCAATTTTGGAACTCTTTTTTCTGGAATGGCCATCAGAGCTGTCATTGTTACTTGTTCACGTCTGACAGTTAAGTTCATGATCTTGCCACTGTGTGATTACGTTGGCAGCACTGTACAAATAAATGTTTTGGAATGCTCTCCTTACTCATCTGATTTGTCACCCAGTGACTTTTTTTCTTTACCTGAAGATGAAGGAAATATTGAAAGGAAGACATTTGATGACATTCAGGTAAACAAGTGTAATACAATGACAATGGCTCTGATGGCCATTTTAGATAAAGAGTTCCAAATTGCTGCTTCTTGTATATTCTTCTCTAGGGACATGGGCCCCATGTCCTGGGGGGATTGTAGAGATTTGGGGTGTACTGGCAAGGGAAATGCTCTTCCCCCTCAGCCCTGCTCTGTTTACATTGCTTTCTTTTTTTTTTTTTTTTGAGTTGGAGTCTCACTCTGTCGCCCAGACTGGAGCGCAGTGGCCGCTCCCAGCCACCGCAGCCTTGACCTGATGGGCTGCAGCGATCCTTCCGCTTCAGCCTTCTGAGTAGCCGGAATTACAGGCATGTGCTACCACTCCTGGCTAATTTTTTGATTTATTGTAGAGATGAGGTCTCACCTGCCCAGGCGGGTCACGAACCCGTGGGCTCAGGCAATCCACTCACCTCAGCCTCCCAAAGGCGCGGGATTACAGGCTGAGCCACCGAGCCCGCCTTACGTTGCTTTCGTCATGGAGGCAGCATCTCCCAGATCACCAGGGGTGGCTAACTTAGTATCTTTCCTAACCTCTCTACCCATATGGTGCTAAACAGGTCAGGTTGCACCATTCACTCCCCTTCCTTATAGTGTTACATTCTTCTCTTTACTTCTCTGGCTTGGTCTTGCAACCCGGAGGTCCAGATAGAAGCAATGTCCTTGTAACCCAAATCTCCCGGTTTTACCTCATCTTAATTGTGTCCTTTGAATACTCTAGAAAGTTGTTACTGAGTTACTGAAGGAGTGATAGAGAAATGAAAAAGTTGCACCTTTCAGGGGGCAACTGCTTTAGTAGTACTTGATCATAAAGTCTGGCTTTCACAGAACTATGTTCTGGGGCTTGAGTACATGAGCCCACCAAATGTAAAACATCAGCTACATATGTCTAATGACGAATTTTTTTTTCCTCCCTGGGAGCTAATGTGACTAATTTTTTTTCTTCTTCCTGGGCAAAATGAGAAAAGCAACAGCTCTACTTCCTGTGTGGATCTTGATATGCGAACTCTAATAGGAATCAGCCAAAAAGAAAAAAAAGTGTCTTATGTATATTTGTTCCTTCTAAAAAAATAAGATAAAGTAATCGTTTGTTTCAGAGAAGATCAAAAGAATACACAATGTCTTTTTTCTAGGACATGTTTGTTCCCCTTCCCATTCTGTCACTCTTACTGACTGAACAGTTAGAGGTGACCCCGTTACATTTGCTGACGAGGGGTTATGGAAGGTAGAGGGGACAGAATTTAAGAACTGCAGGATCAGAAACCTAGAAATGTCCTCTTCTTTCCCTGTCCCGGCACTGTTTCCTTTCCTTGGCAGGAAAGACTTAAACCCTAAAGGACTTCTGATTGTCTCTAGGATATTTAAATATCCTAAGGGTTTCTGGGTAGTATGGGGGGACCCCCCAAAAACCAGAATTTACTTATGAAATATTGTGTATTTTTACATGTTTAAACTTCAGTCATCTTCAAAGTACTCCCCGTTTGATGCAGCACACCTATATCGAGATGCTTTTTCCACTGCTTAAAACAGTTTTTGAGCTCATCAATTTCTATGCCTTTTTGTACTTCTGCTGTTTTTTGTTTCACCTATTCCACATTGACAAAATGTTTCCCTTTGAGGATATTTTTCACCTTGGGAAACAAAAAAAAGTCACTCAGCTCAAGATCAGGTAAATATGGAGAGTGAGGTGGGGAGGTTTTGCCGTCTTTGGTCAAAAACTTCTGAATACTCAGCACCGTGTGGGCAGATGCGATCGTAAATCACCCATCATGAAATGGGTAAACACATTGAAAGAATCTCAAAAAAAACTTCACTGAAGTCAGACGCACCTCTCACAACAACACTAGCAGGTGCACTGATGCTGATGGGTTCCTAGAACAGCTACCTAGCAGGGGAAGCCTGTAGTATAAGGGGCCCACTTTCCAAAAGATAATTCCAGGATTTTGGAGGGTCCTTCCTGATATTTTAATGTCACAGAGGTCAATGGAGAACAAAGTTTAGCGAGGTAAATACCTGGCTTCCCTGGTGCCCTTCCTTGTCTATCCTGAAGTTATTTTCTTATCTGTTTGCTTACTGGCGGGCTCTCATTTTTATTCTTTAAGGTTAACTCTATACATGTGTAGCATGAGGAGTTTTTGTTGTGTCTGACATCAGTCTGACCTGGCTCTGCCTGGACCACATACTTTCCAAAGCTTGGATCCAGACCCATCCACTGGAAGGACTAGCGCTGAGCTAGGTGAGCAGGAACTCTCTGATTGCCCTTCCTATCTTGCCACCGTGTTGTCTGGCTGGAGAGTCTTCGGAGTGGATGCCTGCTCCCAGGACTTGAAGTCCACAAGTGGCTAGTTAAATGTCTTTAAGCTAAAAGACAGCAATTACCCTTCCTTTGGAGCTGAGGAACACCAGAAATTATAGGCTGGTGTTCGTGTATGATGTTCTTCGAATACTTCAGGACAAGCTGGGAATATCCCCTGTGTGGATAGTTCTACCTCCTGTGAGCCTGCAGGCATTTCTGATGTTGCTTCTGCTGTAAGGCAATGTGAAGTGAGTGGAATATTTGCCAGATGGGTAGAAGTCAGAAGACACACACTGTAGCCCTCAGTCTTCCATTTTCTTATTCTATGACCATAGCAAGCCAATTAATCTGGGATTCATTTTCCTCATCTATAAAAAGAGTAAAATCATATTCATTCATTTAGCTCCAGATATACTGACATCCAGCTGAGAGAATGTATGTAAAATTCATTTTGCATATACAGCAAAGCTCTAAGCAAAAGGAAGATGGTGGTGCTCGGGCAGCGCTTCCCAAATGTGTTGGAGTACAGACCTTCTGACTCTGGCCCTCCAGGTGCTTAGCTGGAATGTTGAACTTTAGAGATTCTTATCTCTTTTTATTTTCATCCACAAGATTAAGCTGATTATTCTTTTGAATTCTAGGTTTTTCACAAAAAGATACATGGTGAGCATTGATTTTTTCAATGGAACTGTGACTTGTGTGACTTCATTGTTCTAAAGTGTAGTGGTTATAAACTGGGTCAGGGATTACTTTAAACCTATTTGGTAGCATCTTTTTTTGTTGTTGTTTGTTTGTTTCCTATTAACTGGTCACATTCCTTTTAATTGGTACCTTGTGAACTCCACTGGCAAAACTGACCTATAAAATGCTCTCTGCCCATTCGTTAATGTTCCACGTATGCACCTGAATCGAGAATTACTGCTGTATGCCATGCCTTCTCTAGTGGAGACAGGAAATGTGCTTGGTAAATATGTTACCATGTATTATCTCAGTCTCCAAGACTTGTAAGGTCCTAAATGTCTCATTACCTCCTATGGGAAGGCCTAGCAGTTTGTAAACGTACTTCTCATAAATCCACAAGTGATACACATATTTAGAAAACAACTTCCTTGTGATCGTTAATGGATAGTTGTAAAAAAGTATGAGGAAGTTGCTGGGCCAGTCCTCTCTTCTTTTTTTTTTGAGTTGGAGTCTCACTCTGTCACCCAGACTGGAGTGCAGTGGCCGCTCCCGGCCACCGCAGTCTTGACCAGCTGGGCTCCGGTGATCCTCCCGCCTCAGTCTTCCAAGTAACCGGAATTACAGGCATGCACTACCACGCCCAGCTGATTTTTTTGATTTACTGTAGAGATGAGGTCTCGCTGCCCAGACGGGTCTCGAACCCGTGGGCTCAGGCAATCCACTCACCTCAGCCTCCCAAAGCTCGGGATGACAGGCTGAGCCACCGAGCTTGGCCACTCCTCTCTTCTAAGCACCGCATCCTCCCTTTCCCTCCCCACCCATGGTTAGGTTAGGCAAAGGGCATTTATGGTAATGATAAGAGGGCAGCACCTGGAATGAACTGAGGGGCCGGACCTGGAGCAGGCAGGGATGTCACTTTTCACCTGATACTGCCATGGCATCGTGATCTCCAGTCACTCAGCCCACGTGCTCAGCCCGTGTGCCTTGTTCAAGTGACCGCATTCTGGGAGGGGCGCCTTGATGGACCCAGCTCCGACGTATGCTTGTCCCTTGGTTGTACTGCAGCAGTAAGAGAAGAGATTTGGTAGAAACCCCAGGGATCCTCTTGGACTTCTGTGGCGGCAGGACAGCTAACTGGAGTCACTGCCCCACTTAGAAGGAAGGGCGCAGGGGGGTGGGGGGTGGGGGGTGGGGCGGATGGGTACTGGTTGCCCCAAAGGCCACAGGCTGCTGGTTTCGTTCTGTCTTCTTTTTCCATGTGTGCTCCACTACCTTCCACTCTCTGCTTTTGCTTCCTCTTCCTCTTCCCTCCTTTGTGTGCCCACTGTGCCAAGTATTGGGTTAAATGAGGTGGGGAATGCACTGTCCTAAGTAAGACAGATGCCCATGCTAGCATGGAATTTACATCCAGCCTGGAGGCCCAGAGCCTGGAGATGGGCAAGACACTTGGTCTTGGAGTTGCTAGAGGTCAGCACAGAAAGGAGGCTGAGCCACATCCTGAGTGGAGGCCGGGGCTCCAGCCCCATTTGTCCATTATCAGGGAAAGCTCCATTTTAGAAAAGCAGACTGTAAGCCATGGATGAAATGTGTCAAGTGTGTGTGTGCACTTAACATTGCTGTTCTCTCTGTGGGCAGTTATGCAGCTTTGGTTTCAGTCATCTGCAGTTTTTCTGTGAGAAATGTTGGTGTCAGAAATGATACTTTGGGGAAAACAGTTGTTAAACACCAACATCTAAAGAACTAAGATAACTCTGCTTCCCCCAACTTCTTTTTTTTTCCTCCCTCGCACTTAGGTGCCTAGAATCCATTCACCATCTTACTCTGGCATGTCCAGGGGAGAAAGTACTCAGTCATAAAAATCACCTGGGGCACTTGTTACAGAGGCACATGTCCAAGCTCCACTTCTGGAATGTCTGATTTCAGTAGAAATCTTGTTTCTCAAGCACCCCACTCACCACCCTCAGTTAATTCTTGAGATCTAGAAAGTTAACATTCAGACTTGATTAGAGAATGGTAATACCTGTGAACCCATTCTCAAGGAGTTGCGTTCTAACAGATGCCTCACTGTTGCCTATAGCATCTTTGTAAATTAGAGAGATGGTGATTATGGTTCTGACTTTTTTTCCTGGGGGAAACCAAGACATGTGTCATAATAAAGACTTGTGGAAGCGCAGACCATTTGAGTCAGCTCTCCTTTAATCACACATGTGATTCTCTGGAGCTCCAGTTCTGCCTTCATAAAATCTCACATCTTTCTTCTTGTTCTTATCCGTGCTGACACCTACCTGGGTCAGGTGTGCTTTGTCACTGATCTAGACATTCAGTGACTTCCTAATTTGTCTCCTTCCAGATTTTTCTTTCTACCCCATTCCACCCAGCAACTAATGAGAACACTTGGAGATCTCAGAATCTGCTTATTCATGGGAAGACAGTGTGTACACTTGTTAAATGAGCATTTATAGAGGTAGAAAGGCTTAGTGCTACAATTTTAGTAGTTGTGTGACATTGGTCATGTTTCTTAGCCTGGATTTTCTGACTTGTAATTTGGAGAAAACCACCCCTTATGTTTGTAATGAAAATTAAATGATAGTGTTTTTGAGCCATTCAACAAAGTAGCAGGCACACAGTAAGTGCTTGATAGACACACATCATTGCACTTACTATTAAACTGTTTTCATAGCCTGATAATTATGTTTTTTGGTAACTTGAAAGATCTCATCTTTAAAGCAGTCTGGGATAAGTGCTTTTATTGCCATTGATTTTGGACTTTCCCCCATTTTGTTTCATGGTCTTTGTTTTGTTGAAATCTTTCTTTTTGGATCAGTTTTAGTCATTCGTATTTCTTAGAAAATTGTCTGATTCACTGAGATTTTAAAATTGACTGGCATGAGGTTGTGTATAATATGGTTTTATAATGTCTTGACTCTCCCTGTCTGTGGTTTCGGTGGTTATATTTGGGAGTTATAATGTCTGAGTTTATCTAACTTCTTTTCTTTCTTTGATTAGTTTAGTCAAAGCTTTGACTAAATGTGCATTCTTGTTTCTTTTTTGAAAAGAAACAGGTCTTGTACTTATACTTTTAAAATGTTCCAGTTCATTAATTTCATAATCCCAGCATTTTGGGAAGGTCAAGATGAGAGGATTGCCTGAACCCAGGAGTCCAAGACCAGCCAGGACAACTTGGGCGAGACCTTGTCTCTATAATAAATCAAAAAATTTGCCGGGAGTTGTCATGTGCAGCTGTGGTCCCTGCTACTTGGAAGGCTGAGGCAGAAGGATCACCTGAGCCCAGCAGGTGATCATGCTACTGCACTCCAGTCTGGTCAATAGAGTGAGATTCTGACTAAAAAAAAAACCCCACTTTTTTATTTGAATACTTAGTTAAATTTCACTCTTTCTCATGAAACACCTTTAGTGTAGGTACCTTTTTCAGGTTGCTGGTCAGCCCTTGATCAGCCAGCCTCATCTTGGTTAGCAAACCAAAGGGCTCCTGGAAGAGCTACGTTAGTCAGGACCCTTGATTAGTGGTGCCTGAAATCCAACTCAAGTCAGCTCATATAAAAACCATAAGCCTGTAATCCCAGCATTTTTGGAGGCTGAGGCAGGAGGATCACTTGAGGCCAGAAGTTCAAGACAGCTTGGGCAACAGAGCAAGACTGCATTTCTTTAAAAAAAAAATTTTTTTTTAAATAAAAAGAGTAGCTGAGTGGCTAATGTTATAGGAGTTCAGGGTACATGTGCCTTTAGACATCACCTGATCTAGGAGTGCATGTGGTATTTCTGGGAACCTGCCTTTCTTTTTCTCTTATGTTATCTGCTTTTCTTAGATTGTTTTTGTTTTCCAGCAGCCTCTCCTTTGTGGTAGGGAAAGATGGGTCTTGTCTCTAGATTTCAAACAGTTCTTATAGCCCCAAATCTCTTTCGATAACTTCTTTCTTCCAATTTTCATTTCTGTCTTTGGAAAGGATTCCAGTTGCTTTGCCTGAGTTTACTACTCTTACGGACGTTGTCTATAGATAAGAATTGATGGAAAGACCCTGCTTATGAAAATGAACAAAGGTTACTTATACAAAAAAGAAAGGCTAGGCCTGATGGCTCAGCCTGTAATCCTATCACTTTGGGAGGCTGAGGTGGATGGATTGCCTGAGCTTGTGGGTTTGAGACCAGCCTGGGCAACTTGGTGAGTCCTCGTCTCTACAATAAATCAAAAATTAGCCAGGCACGGTAGTGCATGCCTGTAGTTCTGACTACTTGGAAGGCTGAGACGGAAGGATCGCAGGAGCCCAGCACGTCGACACTGGGATGGCCATGAGCGTGCCACTGCACTCTAGCTTGGGCAACAGAATGAGACTCCAACTCAAAAAAAATTACGGCCAGTGCACGGTGGCTCATGTCTGTAATCCCAGCACTTTGGGACGCCGAGGTGGGAGGATTGCTTGAGCTCAGGAGTTCGAGACCCTCCTAGGCAACATAGTAAGACCTCGTCTCTACAAAAAATTAGCCATGTATGATGACGCGCATCTGTGGTCCCAGCTACTCTAGAGGTTGAGGCGGAAGCATCACCTGAGCCCAGGAAGTCGAGGCTTCGATGACCTGCAATCATGCCACAGCACTCCAACCTTGATGATAGTAAGACTCCAACTCAAAAAACAAAACTGAAATATGTAGCAGGCAGCTGGCTTAGTTAGAATACAGATAACATCTGTGATATTATCTATGATAGGTGGGGTATAAGCAACTGATAACCAGAATCCTCACTGAGAATGCTCAGTCACAGATGGCAAGATCTGCTAAAGAAGGCAAACCTCAAACTTTCTGCAGGTGTTAACTGTCACTTTCCAGACTCAGCCTTTTTATTTGGATACAGAGCACCTCCCTGGACCCGATGTTTCTCATCAGTCACAGTGTGGTCACTGCCCTTCAGTACATGGCATAATCAGACAGGAGCACTCTCTCCCAAGCCTGTAAGCCTCCTGGTGTACTTCTGCATTTGTTACTGCAGGACTAGAAAAAGATAGCTCCAGCTGGGCTCAGTTGCTCAGCCTGTAATCCCGCGCCTTTGGGAGGCTGAGGTGAGTGGATTGCCTGAGCCCGTGGGTTCGAGATCCGCCTGGGCAGGTGAGACCTCATCTCTACAATAAAATCAAAAAATTAGCCGGGTTTGGTAGCGTGCGCCTATAATTCCGGCTACTCAGAAGGCTGAAGCGGAAGGATCGCCGGAGCCCAGCAGGTCGAGGCTGCGGTGGCTGGGAGCTGCCACTGCACTCCAGTCTGGGCAACAGAGTGAGACTCCAACGTAAAAAAAAAAGAAAAAGATAGCTCCCTTGATGGGTGTGTCATGCTTACAAGCTCTGAAGCCAGCCACAGCCTCATCTTGCCTGATGTCTGTCCCAGTGCTTGTTCTGGGGGAGGGACGTTCTGATTAACCAGCAGAGGTCACAGCCCCTTCCTCCACTCTTATCAGTGGGACTTCCCGGAAGCACCAAAAAGAAACTGCTCCAGCAGTTTTTGCCACATCCCATGAACTTTAAGGTGTAAAATAGTCTTTGCTTTTCTTAATTTCTAAATCATCTTGGTGTGGTTTGAATCTCCTCCTTGGTATAAGAATTACTCAGGAGAGGATGTGTATGTGAACATGTCTTCATGATCAGGCTTGTGGGTTTGGATTTGAGGTGCCAATCACCTCTTTACTCACCAGGTTTCTGGTCAGTAGAGTGTGCACCAAAGACCTGAGCCAAATGGGGTTAAAATTGCAGCTCTGAATAAGCCCCTGGTAATGGCTACTGAGAACAAGGCTTGATTCTAAGGTCAAAATGAGGGTTTCTTCTCTCCTGGTTCACTGTCTCCCGTGGTTGACAGTGACTAACCCTAGTTGGGGAGCAAGTTGATTTGCCCATACGAGACAGGTAGAGAAGGTAGAAAGAGACTTTAATGGGCTTCTAGAAGATCCCACCTGGTCTGTGGGTCATATGTAGCTGGACACTTACCAGGAGGCCTCCAACCTTAGAGAAGAGATGGGCCCACTCTGGGATTTTGATGTGAAAAGACAAGCTCAAAGTATTTTGGGTTCTCGTCGACTCAACTCGACATTTCTCCACGTCAGAAATGAGTAGGGGCTTGTGGAGGCAAGAAGAGAAAGACACTTCCTGTAGTTGAGGCTAATGGCATGGTAGTCAAACCTGTGACTGAACAAGCTCGTCTTCTTGGGGCTTCCTGTGGTCTGATGTGCTGCTGATTTTCGTAAATGTTCAGTGAGTACTGGAAAATAAGGGACACTCTTTTGTATGGATTTATTGGTATAAATATTAGCCTTGGAAAGTACATTATTCCAGTTCTTTATAGTCTCAGTTTCTAGACATGGTTTCTGAAAAGCAGCTGCACCTGACTGTGTTGGGCACGGCCTGGCTTCCATTTCCTGTGTGACCATCCTGCCCTTCTGGCCCTACGTCCTGCAGTCTTGAGTAAAGCTTGACCACTGGTTGACTGCTTTCTGGTAGAGATGACCCTGTCCCTGGAGAGTCACCTCTGAATCCTGCTAAAGTGAGAGGGAATCCGAGGGTGTCCCCTCTCCAGCCTCCAAGATGCTCTCAGCCCTCCACTCAGGCTGGGATTGTGATTTTCTACCAAGTCTTGCTGGAACACAACCCACTTTCTCCAGAAGACACTGACAGTTGCTTAGCCAGGTCCTTTATATACTGTAGAGCAGAAACTCCTCCACATTAAAACTGGCATCAACCTAGTTTTTATCGGTATTTCAGAAGAGGAGAGGTTGACACTCATGTTCCAGCTGGTCTCCTACCTGGAAGTCCCTCCTGTTATCTTGACTGTTGCAGGCAGGCCACATTTCCCCAGCCCACCCTACCCTGTCCTGGAAGTAGTTTCCCCTTCATTTGTTCTCTTAGAGTACCTGTCTTTATTCCTGATTCATCTTGTTAGTCACTGTGGTGCACATCCTGGTGTTTTGTATAAATATTTATTTAATGAGTAACTGAAGACATCATTTTTATTCATTTATGTAAGAATTATAAAAATACTTGAGTATCTTTTAAGTGAACTGCATTTTTTATTTATGCTTTGATTTAGAAAGGCAAGAATGAGAATTATATATTCAGATGTAGAACAACAGTCAGTAAATGTCTACGACTGTATTCCATAGTATGTATTTTTTTAATTGGCAAGTAAAAATTATATATATTTGTGGTGTTTTGATATACATATGAATTGTGGAATGGCTAAATCAAGCTATGTAACATATGCATTACTTCACATCCTTATTTGTTTGTGGCGAGAACACTTAAAATCTCTGTGAGCAATTTTCTTTTCTTTCTTTTTTTTTGAGCCAGAATCTCACTCTGTCACCCAGACTGGAATGCAGTGGCACAATCATGACCACCATGGCCTCGACCTTCTGGCCTCAGGCAATTCTTCCACCTCAGCTTTCTCTAAATACTGAAACTACAGGCGCGCACCACCACTCCTGGCTAATTTTTTAATTTGTTGTAGAGATGAAGTCTCACTATGTTCCCCAGGCTGGCCTTGAACCCCTGGGCTCAGGTAATCTTCTCTCCTCCGCTTCCCAAAGTGCTGGGATTACAGGCCTGAGCCACTATGTGCAGTTCTATTAGAATTTTTCAAGAATACAATACAATATTACTAACTGTAGTTACCGTGTTTTACAATAGATCACTTGAAGTTATTCCTCCTGTTTCACTGAAACTTAATGGTCTTTGACCAACATCTCTCCAATGCCCTACCCAGCAGTCTCTGGTAACCACTGTTTGTGTGAATTCGACTCTTTTAAATGATGGATATAAGTGAGATCATGAGGTTATTTGTCTTTTTGTGTCTGACTTATTTCATAGAACTTGAATATTTTTTGTGTTAAAATACAGTACACATGAAGACAATTTGAAAAAATTCCTTCTGAAGACAGTGGGAATAAAGGGATGTCAGCTTCCAAGCCCAGCCACTTGTTGTCTGGTAGCTTTGTGGGGTTTTTTGTTGGTTTGGTTTGTTTTGGTTTGGTTTTTAGCAGTGGTAATAGCATTTAGCATGAGTTCTATCCTTGTAGCACATTTCTTCTGTGCATAACATAATGTTACTCGCTAAAGGCATGATATTGTAACACGGGTCTCTAGAACTTAATGATTTTATGTAACCGAAACTTGGCTTTGCTTTTAAACTTTTAATAGTCAAGGCAAATGAGATACAAGGGGAATTTCTTAGTTTTGAGTAGCTAGAAAAACATTTTCTGCTAGGAAAATGTGTTCAGATTCATCTTTACGTATAAAATATAACCCATTGATCTTCTTTAGTGGCTCAGCTGTATATCATGAGTGGAGTTTCATGTTTTGGTTATTTTAATAAATCAAGGGTGGGTGAGGTGGCTCACACCTGTAAACCCAGCACTTTGGGAGGATGAAGTGGGAGGATTGCTTGAGCCCAGGAGTTCAAGACCAGCCTTGGCAAAATAGTGCGACCCCCATCTCTACAAAAAAATTTTTAAAAGTTAGCCAGGCATGGAGGTACATGCCTGTAGTCCCAGCTACTCAAGAGACTGAGGCTGGCGCATCACTTGAGCCCAGGAGTTTGAGACTGTGGTGAGCTGTGATCATGCTATTGCACTCCAGCCTGGGCTACAGAGTGAGACCCTGAGTTAAGAAAAAAGAGAGACTTGAGCTAGCATGCTTAGCTCTGTTGTCATAAAAAAGAAATAAAAATGAGAAATACTGGAGTGTGACTGTGGCTACTGAAACTCCTTGAGGAACAAAGAATTTGAATTCTCTTCACTCAGCCTCCTCCTCATCGCATAATTCTTTTTTAAATTCTCCTTTTTTCCTTTTCCTCTTTTTTTTCCTGATATTTAGACCAAGGAGCCAAAACTAGTAAATATGTCAATGACCAAGAAGGTATTTTCCTGGTTAAAATTTCAGAAATAGTATTGGTATCCTACAGAAAATGTTCTACCACCTTCTTGAAAAGGATTTGCCCAAGTTATGCAGATGTGTGTTTTAAAAGAACTTGAGACTTTTAGGAATTTGGACATTGTTTGGTTTTTACATCTAGGTATTTGCCTGATTGGAGTGCAGCCTTTAAATACTGCTTTATTTAAAGTAATTGAATAACATTTGTGTGTGGGAGATGACAGAATTGGATGTGCTAATCCTAGAATTATTTGGTAGCATTACTATGTCTGGCATAACAGTTTCACAAAAGTTTTAGATGAGAAAAACCAGTGTGTCTGCTTTGGGCGAGGTTTAATTCCATTGCAGTAGCTGTAATTATAACATGAGACATGTAAAAGCAGCAAAGCAAAATAGAGAAACAGTTAGAGAACACAATTCTGCCTTTCTAAGGAAAATGTACAGAGCGATCTATTGGGCACCCTGTGCCCCTTAGACCTTGGGCCTAAAGTATAGCCTAACACAAAAACAAATGAGAAAAATTTGTGTAGTTTGGATTTTTTTTTTTGTTTATTTTGAGTCAAAGTCTCACTCTTGCCCAAGCTGGAGTGCAGTGGCACAATCATGGCTCCTGCAGCCTCGACCTGCTAGGCTCAAGTGATCCTTCCACCTCAACCTCCCAAGTAGCTGCACGCCACCACGCCCGGCTAATTTTTTAGTTTATTGTAGAGGCAAGGTCTCGCCATGTTGCCCAGTCTGGTTTCAAATTTCTGGCCTCAGACAATCCTCTCACATCACACCAGGCCTGTGGGGTATTTGACCCTCCAAACCTCATGTTGAAGTTTGTTCTGTAATGTTGGGGAGCGGGGGTGCTAATGGGAAGTGTTTGGGTCATGGGGGCCGATCCCTCATGAGAGTTTTGGTTCGGTCCTAAAGGTTATGAGAATTCTGGCATATTAGTTCTCATGGGATTTCCTTCAAAAGCTGGTTATTAAAAAGAGCCCGGCACCTCCCCATCCCCGGCTTCCCGCCATATGGGCTGTACATGCCCTCTCCTCTTCCCTTCCACTATGAGTGGAACTAGCTTGAGGACCTCACGAGATGCAGTTGCTGAAGCCATGCTTCTTGTACAGCCTGCAGATAACCCTCTTTTCTTTGTACCTTACCCAGCGGCAGGTATTCCTTGACAGCAACACAAACGGACTAAGACTGACGTCTGCAGGATGCCCTTCCCAGTAGAAGGGGAAGAGCCTGCCAAGCGCCTCAGCCCGCTGGGGTCTAGGGGTGAGAATGCTACTTAGAGTTTTGACTCCTTAATTAGAATGTTCTGGTGAGGCCCCTCTGGGAGGTGCAAACTCACACTCATTGCCTATCTTCTCTGCCTCCACTCCCATTGCGATTCCCTCTCCTTTTAGAG
Organism: Cephalopachus bancanus; assembly: GCA_027257055.1. Lineage (NCBI taxonomy): Eukaryota > Metazoa > Chordata > Mammalia > Primates > Tarsiidae > Cephalopachus > Cephalopachus bancanus. The sequence goes on along the minus strand of JAPVLO010000005.1, from coordinate 16,585,523 downwards.
ACCCATCGTTCCACTTTACCTGGTCTCTCACCCAGACCACTGCCCCAGCCTCCAAACTGGCCTCCCTGTCTCCACATTTGTCCCCCTAATAGTCTATACTTCACCCAGAGCGGAGTGATCTTTATACAAGAAAACCAGATTAGAAAACCAGATCTTGCTGTCTCTCTACCCAGTCATGGCTTATTTGCCCTTTAATGAAAGAATGAAACGTTGTATCTGCCCACCAGGAGCCACATGCTGCAACTCCTTACTGTTCTTCAACCTTGTCCAGTGCCTCCTTCTTACTCAGCCTAGCCTCACTGTCTTCTTATTGTTCTTCATACCTGCCAAGCGTCTCCCTCCGCCAGGACCCCTAAGCTTGCTATTTCCTCTACCTGGAACATTCTACCTGCCTCTTGCATGGCCGTTCGTTCTCAGCCTCTCTTTGAAACCTCCTCAAAAGGGGCTCTCCTGACCACCACATTCCACATGGACAGGGAGCAGCACCGATTGGTAGGTGATACTTTGAGTGGCAGCATGGGTCCACTGGGTACCCTGTGTATATCTTCAGAACCAGCTTTCTAACTGCTTCGTTATAAATTGGATGCACTTTGGATACAACCAATCTTTCATAAAAGTAGCCACTTTCCCTGCCTTCCTGCCATTGTTTCCTGACTTCCTGCGGGCTACCTCTTGCCCTCCTTATAAACCGTTGTTCTTGATATTCTTATTCAATGTCACTTGTTTTTAGTTTAAAAAATATATATTCCAGCCGGGCTCGGTGGCTCAGCCTGTAATCCCATGCCTTTGGGAGGCTGAGGTGAGTGGATTGCCTGAGCCCGCAGGTTCGAGACTCGCCTGGGCAACTTGGCGAGACCTCATCTCCACAGTAAATCAAAAATTAGCCGGGTGTGGTAGCACGCGCCTTAGTTCCAGCTACTTGGAAGGCTGAGGCGGAAGGATTGCCGGAGCCCAGCAGGTCGAGGCTGCGGTGGCCAGGAGCGGCCACTGCACTGCAGTTGTCGCGAGCCGAAGAAAGACGACACCGACACCGTTCTTCTGCAGACAAGTTTACTCCAGGTCTTAATGTGCTCTTTACAAAGACAAAATGGCTCCCTCTTCTGGCGCAGTTGTTTGCCTATATATGTTGCCTGGCAGCCAACGTACTGCGGCTACGTGGTTTCTGATAGGTTATTCTACCAGCCAGCGGCCATGTTGTTTATTGCATAATACATGTTTTTTATAACATGATGAAAGCTTCCCACATCTCCCCCTTTTTGTTTATATGACAGGAGAGGCTAGAGCCCACACCCCCCGTTTTTTCCTTGGGCTATGTACCCCAGTCCCTGGATCGCCGAAGTACAACCCAGCAACTGTGCACCGGCCCGATGCCTTTTGCAGGGTACGGGTGGTTGAGGCATCAACCCGTATGCAGCTGGGGATAACCTCCATGGAGTCTACCCATCGGGGCTCCAAGTGCAGTCAACGGCTGGCATCCTGTCACTGTTGATTCTTCACGGCTGCAAGCCAGACATGGGGAGAGTGCCCTTCCTCCAAGCCAAAATTGCCTGCGCGAGCAGGGCCATATCAGTGTTTCGTCTACGGCGTAAAGTGCACAAACAATATAGGCAAACAACTGCCAATCCAATGAGGAGAACGCCAAAACATCCCATGCCCGCCCACTCCTTCAAATGATGGGCGGCTCGCGCAATCCAGGACGCTAGAGTTTGTGCCACGACAGGATCCACTCTGGTAGAAATCACTGTAATAATCTCGCGCCGCAGCGTTTCCGTCAGATTGTCAAATTCTTGAGTCCAATTACCTACAAGATACTTAGAAAGCTCTTAAGACAAATTAGCAGCAGCTGTATAGTTGTGATATGGGATGCTAGTAATACATAGGGCTGGTGTATGAACCTCACACCCCAAGCGCGCTATTTGTATCATGATGTCTATTTGCTCCTGGAGTAAATCCATACGTTGATTCAAGATCATGATACCGCCCCGCAAGTGATTATTCACATTAGATTGTGCACTTAATGCGACCAGAGTAGAATGTGCCAACGTATTTAAGGTGGTTGCTGTCTGAACAGTGGTCGCAAGGGACACAGCGGTTGCGGTAGCGGCCGCGGTGGCGATAGCTATCGCTGCGATAACAGCAGCCGTGATGCCGAAATCCCGGCGGGGTCTGTACAAAGTCGTTACCTCTAGTGCCGCCTAATAGCCACAAATCGAAAGGGTTAGATGGGGCACTCATAATGGGGTTCTGGTATATAAAATTGAGCCCAGGCCATGACATATTAGGGGCTGTAGCAATGTATGGGGAAAAGGTAAAATAGGGCCACTTGACCCATCCTGCTTTTCTAGCCTGGCATCCGGTCCAAGGGTGTAAGTCCGCGGAGTGAGCACTGCGGCAAAACGGTGCCCACCAAGGCTGAGGGGGATTAGGTTTACTAGTATTAAGTTGTAAAGTTGGCCAACGTCCTGATATAATGGACCCATTACTGCTTGCCAAGGTGCCGTAGATACGCGGCATGTCCAACCAAGCAGCTGTCTGATTATATAAGGTTAAACAAGTATGATTGTTATTAATATCAGAAAGGTTCAGGGAAATAGTAAAACACAACGCCCCAGTAAGGGTTAAATTGCGGTCTCCAAAAGGTGTCTCGTCTTGCACATAAGGCAAGGTAGGCAAATTCAGTGATTGATTGGTAATGAAAAACCTCGGAAAAGTGTGGGCTGAATGTGTAACTGGCATCGGTAGCGGGAAGGCCGTAAGAATGCCCCACCTCTGCTCCGCTTGCCCTTCATTCATGGTCACAGTCATCCATATGACGATTTTCAGAGTCCACGTTGCCATCATCCTCGGTCTGCTCGTAGGGAACTTCCAGAGACTTGGAGGGTGGCACCGGACGAACAAGTCTCTCCGGTACCCACACCAGATCTTGACCGTTCTGTGGAAAGACACAAACAGATCCTCTCGCCCAAGTCAATACCGATCTGGACCCTTCCATTGACCCCCAGTATATCTTTCCATTTCACATAGCCCCGTTCACTAGGATCTGTCTGCATATGACGGTCAGCGGCCGACTTGCCATTCACATCCAGGCGAAAAAAGTTTAAACTGAGTAAAGCTAAGGAAAGTCTCTGTTTGGGCTTGTTGGCAAGGCCAGCAGCCCCCCCCCTTTTTGTTTACACAAAAGCTCCTTGAGCGTGCGGTGAGCTCTTTCGACTACCCCCTGACCTTGCTGGTTGTAAGGTAAACCATGAGTAAGGTGAACGCCCATTTGGGAGCAAAATCGTTCGAAAGACTGGGAGGTATATGCAGGGCCATTGTCTGTTTTGAGGTTGGCAGGGACCCCCCACGCAGCCCAGGCTTCAAGGCAGTGGGCGACTACATGAGAGGCCTTTTCTCCCGCCAATGCAGAAGCGAACATCACTCCGGAACAGGTGTCTATTGAGACATGGACACACTTAAGGGTCCCAAAGTCCGCCACGTGAGTGACGTCCATTTGCCACACCCGGGAGGGGGGAGTAGACCTCGAGGGTTAATACCCAGAGATGGCTTAGGCTGGAAAGTCACACAAGATGGACAGGAGGTGACTATATGTCTTGCCATGTGCCTTGGGATGGAAAAACGCAGTTGCAAAGTTTTTGCGTTAACATGGAATTTGGAATGAAATTCTTGAGCACGTTGGACTGGGGAAAGGGTAAAAATGTTCACAGGGCGCGTGGCCGTATCAGCTAATTCATTACCTTTGCTTAACGGTCCAGGGAGACTGGTATGTGCACGGATGTGTTGGATAAAAAAGGGGGCTTTGCGTTGCCAAATGAGAGCCTGGATTTCCTTTGCAACAGCGCAAATAGGGCTGTTGGGGGATACGTGACCAGCCAGTTCGAGCGCAGCCACTAGATTAACCACATATTGGGAATCTGACAGCAGATTAAAAGCTTGAGGAAAAGACTTGAACACAACAAGTACAACGTTCAATTCTGCTTGCTGTGGGGAGGAACAGTGAAATTGCAACATGACCGGGTTTGGTCTTGAACCACGTATGCCCCCACTCCATTTTTAGAACCATCAGTAAAAATTGTGATGGCGTTTGCGACGGGTGACGCAAGACAAACACGTGGGAAAATTATTGGATGCTGTTTAGCAAAGGTCAATAGTGGATGCTGAGGAAAATGGTTGTCTATGGTTCCAGAGAATACACAAACAAGAATGGCCCACGAATCGAATGAGGCCATTAGGATGCGTACTTGATGCAGGGTGTAAGGAACGACTAGGATATGTGGCTGACACCCAAAATGTGTTAAGCAAGCTTGCAATCCCTTTAGGGCGAGCTCAGCAACTGCAGTGGGGTAATGCTCAACAGTTTTTGTTACTGTAGCCCGCGGATGTATCCAAAGCAGTGGGCCATCTTGCTACAAAACCCCTGATGGTTGTGAAGTAGTAGGGAGTATACATAATGTAATTGATTTATCGGGGGACACTCGCCGTAGCGAGGCCGCACTAATGGCTTCTTCAACTAATTTCAAAGCAGCTCTAGCTGCATCGGTAAGGGTACGAGGGGAGTCCAAATGTGGGTCCCCCACTAGCATTTCATAGAGTGGGCGTAACTCATGAGTAGTAAGCTTTAAATAGGGTCGTATCCAATTAATGTCGCCCAACAGTTTTTGGAAGTCATTGAGGGTTTGTAATGTGTCAGTTCTGATAGTAAGTTTTTGAGGTACAACTGCAGTGGCCGATATACGGGAGCCCAAAAACGTAGTGATATCTGTGCGCTGTAATTTCTCTGGTGACACGTACAGCCCATGGGCTTCAAGGGCATTACAAGTCTGCGTGAATGCCTTATCCAATTCTTCAGTGTCTTTAGATGCAAGCAATATGTCATCCATATAATGGATGCATCTTAATTTCGGGAATTGATTTCGAATAGGATGTAAAATGGTGTCTACATACACCTGACAGAGTGTGGGGCTGTTAGCCATACCTTGCAGTAGAACGACCCACTCATATTTTTCGTCAGGCTGTTCGTGATTGGTAGAAGGGATAGTAAAGGCGAAACGTGGGACGTCATCGGGGTGTAATGGAATAGAAAAAAAGCAATCCCTAATATCCAAACAAATTATTCTCCAAGTGCTGGGTAACGCAGACAACAATGGAAGGCCCCGCTGTACTGGACCCATGAGTTGCATTTGCGCATTAACAGCTCGGAGATCATGCAGAAGTCTCCATTTCCCTGATTTTTTCCTGATTACAAAAATAGGTGTATTCCACGGGGGCGTGGAGGGTCGAATATGGCCAGCCTTTAGTTGTTCTGCCACGAGCTGCCGAGCAGCGGCTAACTTCTCCGAGGACAAGGGCCACTGGGCTACCCATACCGGATCCTCGGATTTCCAAGTAATGGGGATGAGACTCCCAGTGGCCACTACGAAAAACCCAAGCCCTGTCTATTAAGGTTCGGGGTCATGGATACTGGGGAGCGTCGACCCTGTAGGGTTTTTCCCAGCCCTACCTTGGGGTGATGGCCCTGACGTAACATCATCTGTTGCGCTGTATGGGAATATTGGTTATTAGTTAGAGAGAAGCCCATACCTATCAGCAGGTCTCGTCCCCACAACGTGACAGGTAGCTGTAGCACAAAAGGTCGGACCATCCCTGAATGACCTTCTTGGTCTGCCCAATGTAAATCCCTAGCACTGATGTCTGGTGTTTTAGCATACCCCAGTCCTTGAAGAGTCTGGGTAGCCTTTTGAATAGGCCACGCGGGTGACCAGTCTAATTTGGATATTACACTCCTATCTGCCCCTGTATCTAAAAGACCTGTAATATTTTTCCCTTCTACTTTTATGGTAAGAAGCGGTCTTTGCCCCATGTCAAACGCGGCAAAGGCAACCGGGTCGCCTGAAGAACCGAATCCTCGTTTCCCTCTTTCCTGATCTCCGGAGGGGAAGGACCCGTGTAAATTGGGCAGCAACAACACTTGGGGTATTTTATCCCCGGGTGAAATGGGAACAATACCGTTGGGGGCAGACACCATAATTTTGACCTGGCCCATGAAATCAGGGTCTATGACCCCAGGATGGACTATGAGCCCTTTTAAGGCCGCGGAGGATCGGCCTAACAAAAGGCCTACTGTATTAGGGGGGAGTGGTCCCAAAAGGTCTGAGTCGATTAACTGGGCCCCCATAGAGGAGGTCAATACCAGTCGGGTGGTGGAACGGACGTCAAGTCCGGCTGAACCTGGAGTGGCTCTCCTGGTTGGTTGGGGGGTCGAAATGAGGCTTGTTGGAGCTGGGGTGGAACCTCCACTGCTCCATACACCTGCTGCCTCGGTTGGACCCCATACTTTTGAGGGCCCTGGAGCCATGGGCCCTTCCTCCCGTTTTTTGACGGGGAAGTTGGATACTGTCCTCCCTGTGGATAAAGTAATCTGCCCTGTATGTCCTTCACCGAGCGACACTCGCTCGCGAGGTGGTTTCCCTTTTGGCACCTTGGACACAGCCCTATTGGCCGTGGCTGCGTTTTCATCCTTTGGGGGCAGTCCCTTTTTATGTGTCCTGTCTTCCCACACTGGAAACAGTTACCTCTTACATTGTGCTTGCCCTCTCTGGTTTGCTTTGTTAGTTGCAGCACCGCGGCCGCTAATCCTGTGTTAGACAGGGGTCCCCCAATGTCCCTGCACACCTTCATCCAGACCTCCAATCCTTTGTTCTTGTATGGAGTGATAGCCCCCCGACATTCTTTGGTGCACTGCTCAAAGATGAGCTGTTTCACCAAAGGCATGGCATCATCGGGGTCTCCGAAAATGCGGCCCGCGGCTTGCATCATATGGGCAACGAAATCAGAGAAAGGTTCCGTGGAACCTTGTGTAATTTTGGTCAGGTTTCCTGTCACTTCTCCCCTGTTAGGGAGGGATTTCCATGCCCTCATAGCTATTTTATTAATCTGATCATAAACGGGGGGGGGATATCCTGTCTGTTGACCATTGAAACGGCCTTGTTCCAACAGCATGTCCGCATCCCAGGCAGGTTGGCCAGCAGCAGCATTTCTAGCGGCCTGCTCATTAGCTAATTCAATATAGTAAGCCTTCCAGTCTAAGTATTGCCCAGGGTTCATGCATGCCTTTACTAGTCGCTGCCAATCCGAAGGGGGCATGGCTGTCCTATCCAGGGACTCCAAAATGGCTAATGAGAAAGCAGCTCCAAGGCCGTACGTGCGTACAGCTTCGGCGAGATTTTTTACCACTTTAAAGTCCAAGGACTCATGATACCTCTGCCCCTGCCCATTCACAAAGACTGGGAAGGTTTGGGATATGCCAGAATCGCGGACTGCTAACCAGACTGCGTCATTAAATGTTGTTCCACCGCTGCCACCAGGCGGCGCTGAAGGGGCATATGGAGGAAGGGCCCCAAGACCCGGAGGGGGTTGGCTTTTACTCTCCGCAAGATGGCAGCCGCAATCACCCAAGGTCAGTTTTTCTGCCTGCGTCATTATCTGTTCCAGTTCCTCCTCTGACTCAGAGTCAGGAGCCTGTGAGGCGGAACAGTCGGAGCGTTCCTCTTTTATCGAATCCAAAGCCGCCTGTCCCTGCTCCACGGTTTGATTGCATTTCTGATCCTCCAGACAGGCCCGGACCAGCCTCCAGAGAGGCTGTACTCCTCCAACCAAATCCCCTCTCTCTCGGGCACGATCAACGTCCCATCCAACTTTGTCCCAGCTACCTATGGTGAGATTGCCAGACACGGCAAACCATGGTGAAATCTCATCTATCTGCTGAATAAAGTCTGTCAAGGTCTTGTCCCTTAGTTTCAAACCTTTCGTTTTCAAGAGGGACTTTAAAGCTTGAAAAAGTGGGTGAGAGGAAGTAGTGCCCATGGCAGAGAAATTCCTATGCCAGAGACTGTAACAAATCGCCTCGCTACCGAGGACCTTAAACCAAATCGCCTCCTTACTGAGGACCTTTTTAATCGCCTCTCTACCGAGGACCTGTGCAAATGTGCAAACTGCGCCCTGGTTGTCGCAGTTCTGAACACCGTACGGCACAAAAGGAGAAAAGGTTCCCCGTACGGGCCACCAGTTGTCGCGAGCCGAAGAAAGACGACACCGACACCGTTCTTCTGCGGACAAGTTTACTCCAGGTCTTAATGTGCTCTTTACAAAGACAAAATGGCTCCCTCTTCTGGCGCAGTTGTTTGCCTATATATGCTGCCTGGCAGCCAACGTACTGCAGCTACGTGGTTGTTTCTGATAGGTTATTCTACCAGCCAGCGGCCATGTTGTTTATTGCATAATACATGTTTTTTATAACATGATGAAAGCTTCCACAGCAGTCTGGGTGACAGAGTGAGACTCCATCTCAAAAAAAAAAAAAAAAAAAAAAAAAATATATATATATATATATAATATATATATATATATATATATTCCTTGATTGCACATTTTAACTAAGCTCTCTTGAAGTTGACTTGGTGGTCTTAGATAGTAAGTCAAAAATGAAATTAAGAAAATTAAAAAATGAATTAAATAAAATGTTTAGGCGTGTTTCACTTTATTTCATTCACCCTGGCATCTCTTGGAATAGCCAGCTGCTGAGTATGGAGCCCAGAGCCTTGGCACTGTGGAAATTAGATTATTGGCAGCATGTGGCCCAAGCCGCAGTAGAGTACGTTTGTTAAGAGGATGAATTTGGGAGCCAACTCTGCCACTTCCTATCTGTATGATGTTTGCCCACTTTTTAAGCACACGGAGCCTCAGCTTCCCCATGTGTAAGCTTGGCCTGATAAAAGAACCTTCTCCCTAGGACTGTTGCAAATTTTAAATGAGTTAATACTCTCCGTAAGCACTGGCTGGATTAGTGTCATGCAAGCGTTAGTTATTATTACTCACTAATAATTAGTCAGTCATATGGCAGGTATGAAGAAGAGTAAGATGGTGAGTGAGGCTGAGAATGAGGGAAAGGCAGCACTGGCTGAGAGGAAACTATGCTTTCACTGATACATACAAGGGGGACCCTAAAGAAACCGGAATTCTCTTTTGGGGGGCAGGCCCTTTGTAGTACACTTGGCATTTGTTCCTCCAGGTCAAGTGGTCAACCAAAGTTTTTACTTGGAAGTTTTGAGAAGGTTGCATCACAATTTGTGAAAGAAATGTCCCGAGTTGTGGCAAACAGGTGATTGGTTTTTCCACCATGACAATGGACCCGCCCACATTGCACTGAATCTTCAGCAGTTTTTGACCAAGAACAGCATGGCCCCCGTCCCCCACCCTCCCTGTTTACCCGATCTCACCCTGAGTGACTTTTGTTTTAATATCCCTGGATGTAAAAAGTCCTCACAGGGAAACATTTTGCCTATGTGGAAGAGATGAAACAAAAAATGGCAGAAGCACCAAAAGGTGTCGGAATGGACTAGTTCATTTGAAAACTGTTTGAACTGTGAAAAAAATGTCTTGATAGGTATATTGCTTCAAACAGAAGAGTACGTTGAAGGTGATTTCAGTTTAAACTTCGTGTAAGAATAAATACACAATTTTTAATAAATAAATTCTGGATTTTTTGAGGGTCTCCCCTCTTACTAGTGGATAATATTCCACACAGACAGTTTCATATTTGACTTGCTTTATCTGTTTACTTTCTCCACAGGCTTTCGTGGAAGCCCAGAACAAGATTACCGTGCCATTTCTGGAACAGTGTCCCATCAGAGGTTTATACAAAGAGAGAATGACTGAACTGTATGACTACCCCAAGTATAGTTGCCATTTCAAGAAAGGAAAACGGTATGTGAGCCTACTTTCATTGAATTTTCTTCCCATATTCAAAGCGAATGCTTTCTTAAATTACCATATACAAATTCTAAGTAATTTACTAGTTCATAAAATAAATTCATTGTAAAAGGAATTCATTTGTATGCTTGGATATGAGAATAATATCTTTTAGTCTATTTGATATTGTCCAAATTCATAAAATAATGGTTAAGAAATTTAGTAGAGAGAGGACGTATGAAGAAATCTAGATTATAGGAAATCATTGTTGTCTCGTGGTTGGTAATTGGTGACATAGAGTGATTCATAAACAGCAGAGGGGGTTGTTTGCTTCCAAAATTAATGATCTTTGGTGTATACTGCTTGAAGACACTTCATTGTATACATGTCTTCCAAGGATGGTGAATTGAACCAAGAGGTGGCATGTATGAGTTCGCCTCTCTTGTTTCTCTCCCATTAGCTTCTTGGTCTTTTATTAAACCTCTTTGGAGCCACCATCAGAAATTGACTTTAGACTTTCCTCAGTCCTCTGCCATTCTTACACAGAGATCAGCAAAGTCGAGTCTGCATGCCGACCCCTGCCTACTGCCTGTTTTTATAAATAGAGTCTAGTTGGAATGCAACCATGCCCAATGGTGTATTGTCCAAGGCTGCTTTTGCACTATAACTGCACAGTCAAGTATTATAGTGACCCGCAAAGCCTGAAATACTTGCAGTCTTGTCCTTTATAGAGAAAAGGTACCGACCTCTCCCTTGCAGCCTGGCTAGGAAGAGAACCAGAACTTTACTTTAGAAAATCTGCTCTCTTCTTCATTTAAAAGAAAAAAGTAACTGCTTTATTTGAATATCAATCCTAATTTTAACAAATAAAGCAGTCTTTGTCTCTACTGAGCTAATGTGCAGAATTGCACTACACTGTTAGAATGTAGAAAGCAATTGAGATGACAAGCTCTAGGTACAGGGAGATGATGGGACTTTTTATCCTTGTCCCCACGACCCTGTCATCACCTGATTGCAGTTGCACCTTTGTAAGTTTTGGGTTTTGTTTTGCTTTTTTTTAAATTTTTACTGATATATGTTTGGTTTTACTCTACAAATAGAGAATGTCACAACTAAATAAAGACCATCTCTGTCTCCCAGGTATTTTTATTTTTATAATACAGGTTTGCAGAACCAACGAGTATTATATGTGCAGGATTCTTTAGAGGGTGAGGCCAGAGTGTTCCTGGACCCCAACATGTTGTCTGATGACGGCACAGTGGCACTCCGAGGTGAGTGCTGCACAGTCAAGCCCATGGGAGTCCCAAGACCCTCACTTGCAGCTCTGAAGTTAGTGCAGTTGTCTTACCTCTGAAATGCCATTCAGGGCGGGGCCATATTGTAGAACAGATGCATACACAATATCAGGAAATCTAATTTTTGCACAGTATATTTAGAACACATGAATAGTCACATTTCTCTTTTCCTCTCTGATAGCATGAAGCAGAGCCAGAGAATAATTCACACTGGACCCAAATTAGCTTCTAGGCCTTCTGGGGTCTTTTTTTTTTTTTTTTTTTTAAGTTTTTTGAGGTGGGATCTCACTCTCTCTCCCAGACTACAATGCAGTGGCATGATCATGGCTCACTGCAGTCTAAACCTCCGAGCTAGATGATCCTTCCACCTAAACCTCCCAAGTAACTGGAACTACAGGCACACACCACCACACCTGGCTAATTTTTTGTAATGACAAGATCTTGCTATGTTGCCTAGGTTTGTCTTGAAATCCTGGCCTCAAGCAGTCTTCCCACCTTCACTTCCCAAAGTGCTAGGATTACAGGCTTGAGCCACCACACCCAGGCCGTCTTCCGAGGTCTTGAAGTATCATCATTTTCTATAACATCCCTGAGAACAATGACTGGAAAAAAAAATCCTCTTCTATAAGAAATTTAAGCTGTACAGGAAGTCCTCAACATATAAATGAGTTTTGTTCTGAGAGCACATTTGTAAGTCCAGTTTAAGTCTAACAAAGTTAGCCTAAGTATGCTACTAATGCTATTAACTGTATGATACTGTATGCATTTAACCACTCATACTGACACCTGGTGGAGAGAAATAATACATTAAAAAATGTGTGTATCATTAAAGTTCGTAACTTGAAGGTTTGTATATAAGGAGCTTACTGTACAATGTTTCAATTATAAATATTAAAAAAGAATGTTTATCAGACCTGTTTACTCTTGGGAAGGGGTGATCACAGTTTTAAAATCTAGTTGTCAGTATGCTAGAATTAAATGTTAAAAGAACCACATAAACAACCTTGTAGAAATTGGACTACAGGGAACCCAGTCCCCTGAAGATACACTTTTAAAGACAAAGTTTTTGCCTGCAGTTGCTGTACCTCTCCTTCATAACTGTCCCCAAGATAAACTTCATAGGCCATAGAGAAAGTGACCCCAGCTTTGTGCCACAGCAGAGTTCTAGGATGAGGAAATAGTGATTCTTCAGTTATATGGCTTAATAATGGTTCACTCTAAAATAACAACATCCTAGATGAAATTGGTTCAGCATGTTCCCTGTAGTTTCATATGTTTTATAGAGAAAGCACAGGGCGTAGGTTTGGACCTCTAGAACTGGGGAGCTGGAACATTGAAGTCCTCTGTAATCAGTAAGATAGAAGTCACAGAGCCCTGTTCTATCAGATCTGTACAAAGACCCTTCTGTACAAGCATCACTCACCATGATTTAGTCATTTAGTCATGATTTAGTCTTCCCCTCTTTCTGAGTAGGCTGTGTATATAAATGGTGATCCCTTATCAAATCAATACTGGAAGTAATCTGCCAGCTAGCTTGATGAGAGTTTTCTCCATGAATCTGAGCTTTGAGTTTTAGATGAATTTAATATCCTAGTTCTGTTGAAGTAACATTCCCTGTGCAGGAATTCATTTAGTCTTCGCAAAGATCTATCCTGTAATTCATCCAAAAGGACTTCATTATTATAGGGTCTTACCTCTCACTCCGATAGTGCATTTTTCCAGTGACTTCTTTATGGAATGTTTGCCATGTTCAAGGCCCTGATGGATGAGAAGACAAATTAGGCCTCAAGCAGTCAACAATGTTTCTGAGAATCGTATTTCATGAAGTTGCAATATGAGTAAACATTCAGTCTCTTTTGATAGTGTATGATTCCTTAAACATATATGTCAAGTAAAATGTTTTATTTAAATGTATCCTGAAATTCTTCTAATTTAATATAAATAATCCAAATCCTGAAGTGGTACATAGAATGAGAGACAACTTTTTTTTCCTCCCTAATACCTTTGAGACTCTTTTTTCTATTTTATATACATATAAGCCTGGATACTTTATTGGAATTACAAGTGATTAATGAGTAGGTCTTATGAAATTTTAAACTACTTTCTTATTAATTGAAATTCTACGTAAAATAGGAGAAAACTTCTGATAATGACTGAGTTTCAGCCAGGTGTAGTATCTCATGCCTGTAATCCCAGCATTTTGGGAGACTGAAACAGGAGGATTGCTTGAGCCCAGGAGTTCAAGACCAACCTGGGCAACATAGCAAGACCTTGTCTCTACAAAAATAAAAAAGTCAGGGGGCATGGTGGCATGCATCTGTGGTCTCACCTACTTAGGAGGCTGAGGCAGAAGGATTGCCTGAGCTCTGGAAGTCGAGGCTGCAGTGAACTGTAATTGTGCCACTCCACTCCATCCAGGGCAACAGAGCGAGACCCCGACTCAGAAAAAAAAAGCTGAGCTTCTTAAAATTTTCAGTCCCCAGTAACGTTTAGCAAATATCCTAGGAGGAAATTTCTGGTCTCAGACTCTCTGATCGGAGGTGTGATACCAAATACTTTACATATTTCATAATTATAAAATCTAATGTAAGACATCTAAATATTTGCCAAGAAACATTCCATAGTGATGAGAATGTTCCGTCGGGGCCCTAAGGGGTTAGACATGGCGTGATAGTCTGCAGAATTTTCTTTTCCTTTCGCAATCACTTGTGGAACGTGTCCTCTGGGAGTCTTCGTTGCGAACCCTCGGGCTTTGTTTACCTGGGCCTGTGATGGTCAGATGATGTGGACGTTAATCGTTGTGCACTGGTAATCGTCTAAAAATGAGGTTGTAAAGACAGACTGCAGAGAGTTTGGAATCCATCCCCAAAATTACCTAATGGCTACAATTTAGTTCTATTATACGGTCTGTGTCATATTCAGTCATTACTCTAGAAACAGTTTCCTTTTTCCCTTATTCCCTTTGGAATATAAATAAAATATGACGAAAGTCCCAGAGGAGGTCTACTTTTAACTGCTTATTGAGTTATAAAAATTTCAAAATGAAAGCATCTTCATGGACATATAATCTAATATTTCATTTTACAGACAAAGAACCTAAGACCAGGAGCAGTTAGGAATCTTGTCCAAGGTCATAAGAATGATTCCTTTAAGACTTGAGACAAGATTGCAGGATTCCTCACAACTAGCTTTCTCTTTCCTTCTGTCGCCACATTCTACTTCCATATTATGACAGAGAACTTCGTCAGACAGCATAGAAGGCAGCGGTCAAGGCAGCGAGTTGTGTTTCTATTTTTTTTTTGAGTTGAAGTCTCACTCTGTTGCCCAGGCTGGAGTGCAGTGGTGGCATGCTCATGGCCACCCCAGCATCGACCTGCTGGACTCAGGCAATCCTTCTGCCTCAGCCTTCCAAGTAACCGGAACTACAGGCACGTGCTACCATACCTGGCTAATTTTTTGATTTGTTGTGGAGATGAGGTCTCGCCAAGTTCTCGAACCCGTGGGCTCAGGCAGTCCCCTCACCTTGGCTTCCCAAAGTGCTGGGATTACAGGCTTGAGCCACCGTGGCCAGCCTGCAAGTTGTGTTTCCATGTTCATCAGTTGACAGTTTCTCCTGTGTCCCATAGGTTATGCATTCAGTGAAGACGGTGAATATTTTGCCTATGGTCTGAGTGCCAGTGGCTCAGACTGGGTGACAATCAAGTTCATGAAAGTTGATGGTGCCAAAGAGCTTCCAGATGTGCTTGAAAGAGTCAAGTTCAGCTGTATGGCCTGGACCCATGATGGGAAAGGAATGTTCTACAACTCATACCCCCAACAGGATGGAAAAAGTGACGGTAGGTGAAGACTTCAGACGACGCATTTTTTTTTTTAACAAAATGAAGTGTGATTTCACATGACTGAAAAAGAGAAGCTAAACCCTACATAGTTTGGCTAGTCTAAAACCATGTTTCCTCAAAGAGAGTCCTATCGGTTAGCTTTGCTGCGTAACCGACCACACCAAAATTTAGTGACTTAGAAAAATAAACATTTATTTTTGCTATGAGTCTGTGGATTGGCCAGGCAGTTCTGGGCTTAGCTGAGTTCTAACATTTTTCTCTGATCAGCTGCAGATCAGTTGACTGATCTTGGCTCAACTCTTATATGTGTCTGTGTCCTCGGCTGGGACAGCAAAGCTGTCTCATGTCCTTATGGTCTCACTTCTAGCAGGCCATCCTGGGATTGTGCATGGGCAGCTCAATACAACCTTTTTGATGCCTGGGCTGGCCCCTAGCATGTATACTTTGCTGCATTCTAGTGGCCAAAGCATAGGGCCAACCCCTTTTCAACAAATGAGAAAATAGATACGGAAATGGTGGAATATTGGGGTCATTATTACAATCAGTCTTTCGTAGATGTGTTAGATCTTGAGATACAGAGAAGACAGATTTTTTTTAACAAAGCCAATCTATTTGATGATGCTAAATGATTACAGAACTTTGCTACTGCAATGATCACATCTCCTCCTCTGATCAGAAGTTACAGGTCACCTATTGGTTGCATTTATCTTGATACTTTTCTCTTTGTTACTTCCTTGATACATCTTTGTTCTCCTCATTGATTACACAAAGATCCTCTTGTGTTCAAGTAGTGTCTTCTTTCTTTCCTCCTTTGTTCCTAATCTTCCTAGACAGGGAGTGCCATGTACCTTGTACCTTACTGGTACAAGCTGTTTACATCACCTTCTTCCTTAAGCTACCTCACGTTTCCAGATAGGGTATAGCATTTTCTTGTTGTCTTGGTTGGTCTTTACAGGTGGGTTGTTTTACAGTTGTATGTGAGAGATTAGGAGCATGGGTGACTTGCTGGAGGGCTTGGAGCTAGTGAGAAGCACAGCTGCTCCAGTGCTTTCTACTGTACTTGCTGTCCCCTTATTGTGACTTGCTGTATCTTGGTCATCTTCAAATCTGCTTGCATGCTTTTCTGGTTTTTTTCCCCCTAGTAGAATTGGGAATAAGACTGCAATGCTTTTCATCTCTCTTAGCTATGTTTAGCATTTGCTGCCTTTTGATTAGACTACAGCAAGGTCTTTTTTTTTTTTTTAATTCACCAATGAGCTACAAGAGGAGCTAAAAGTAGGCTTTTTATTCAAGGATGTTGGCTAAAGAAAGACATCTGTGCTCTGTAAATTGAATTCGCTTCCTGTGTTAAGAGTGCCCCAGAGTTAGGAAATATAAGTTATTTCCAAGTTCTGGGAGACAGAAGTTATAACTGGCCAATTCATGTTGGAGAGCATGTTATATTAAGTTAACTTGTAAAAAGCATGAACCTGATTATTTATCCTCAGTCTTCAATGGCAAAAATAATGATGTTTAGTAATTGTGATTTTGCTGCCCTCTTTTTGAAGGGATCTCAGTAGCCTCTCAGACTGTGAAGGGGACCTTACAGAAGAAACTAAATAGTTCATACCGTGTTTTTCTTACCAGTGTTCCTGAAAACTCAGTGAAAATCACTTCAGTACTATAAAGCTTTTTTTTTTTTAATATCATGGTGTAATCTTTCTTTTTTCCTTTCATTACCCTAAAAGCTTGGTGTGTTGTCTTGATGGGAAAAAAAAGTTCAATCTCAAAGTCTAGTTTATCAATTATTTCTTTTATGGCTCATGTCTTTGTTGTTGTATCTAAAAAGTCATCACCAAATCCAAGGTCATCTAGACTTTCTCCTATGTCATCTTTTAGAAATTTTACAGTTTTATGTTTTATATTTAGGTCTGTGATCCATTTTGAGTTAATTCTGGATTCATATTTTTGCCTATGGAAGTCTAGTTGTCCTAGTTCCAGTTTTTTTTTTTTTTTTGAGAAGGCCACCTTTTCTCCATTGTATTGCTTTTGCTATTTTTGAAAAAAATTTTATTTTTTATTTTTATTATTATTATTTTTTGAGTTGGAGTCTCACTCTGTCACCTAGACTGGAGTGCAGTGGCCACTCTCAGCCACTGCAGCCTCAACCTGCTGGGCTCCGGCAGTCCTTCCGCCTCAACTTTCCAAGTTGCTGGGACTACAGGTGCGTACCACCATGCCCAGCTAATTTTTTGATTTATTGTAGAGATGAGACCTCACCAAGTTGCCCAGGTGGGTCTCGAACCCACGGGCTCAGGCAATCCACTCACCTCAGCCTCCCAAAGCGCAGGATGACAGGCTGAGCCACCGACCCCAGCTTTTATTTTATTTTTAAAGATGTGAGGTACAATTCAGGGTTAAGTATACAAATGATCATTATGCAGGTACCCTTGTTAATGAGGTGTGTCCCTCCCTCCCCTGGCAGTTTCCCTCAACTGCCAATCCCACCGCCCCTCCCGTGGCAATTTCCCACTACTGCCAATCCCTTGCTTATAGTATTATGATAATTGTTCAAGGTCTGCCTTTGAGTAAGAACATATGGTACTCTGTTCTTTGTTTCTGTGATAGATCACTGAGCTTGACAGATTCTAAATCCATCCAAGTTGCTGCGGAGTCCATAGGTTTGTCCTTCTTTATGGCTGCATAATATTCCATTGTGTTTATGTACCATATTTTAAAAATCCAGTCCAGCTTTGATGGGCAGCATGATTGGTTCCATGTTTTTGCTATTGTGAATAGAGCTGCAACAAATATGTGTGTGTGGGTTCTTTTTTGTTGAATGATTTGAGTTCTTCTGGGTATGCTCCCATAGGGGGATTGCTGGGTCAAATGGAAGGTCCATTTCTAGGTCTTTCAGAAATCGCCACACTGTCTTCCAAAGATGTTGCACTATTTGCTTTCCCAACAGCAGTGTAGAAGTGTTCCTTTTTCTCCGCCTCCTCCCCAGCGTCTATTGTTTGTTTTATTAATGATGGGCATTCTTACTGGGATCTTAATGTGGTTTTGATTTGCATTTCTTTGATAATTAGTGAGGCTGAGCACTTTTTCACGTGTCTGTTGGCTGCCCGTATATCTTCTTTTGAGAAGTGTCTATTCATGTCTTTTGTCCACTTTGTAATGGAGCTGTTTATTTTTTTCTTTTTGGTATGTTTGAGTTCCTTGTAGATCCTAGATGTTAAGCCTTTATCAGAAATACAGTTGGGAAATATTTTTTTCCTCCAACTTTGTTCTTCTCCTTCCATATTGTGTTGACTAGTCTGCATATTTTGCCTTTTCGTGTAAACTTTAGAATCACTTTGTCAATATCTATAAAATAAGTTTCTGGGATTTGAGTTGGGATTTCATTAAATCTGTAGCTCAAAATGGGAATAACTGACATTCTGATACTATTGAGTCTTCCTGTCCATGAGCATGGACTGGCTCTTCATTTATTTATTTTATTATAGCAATTTTGTAGTTTTCCTCAGATAAATCATCCACATAGGTTGCTAGATGTACACCTAAGTATTTCATTTTGGGGAATATTAGTGTATTATAGTTTTTCGTTTCAAAATCTGCTTGCTCATGGCTGGTATATAGGAAAGACTTTTATTATTAACTTTGTATCCTCCAACCAAATACTTTTAAATGTTTCTAGCATTGTACAATATGCTTGGAATAGATTTTCTTGAAATTGCCGATTTCGTTTCAGTAATATTTTTAACTCCTTTAGGCACAGAGACATCCACCAATCTCCACCAAAAGCTCTGCTATCATGTCTTGGGGACCGATCAGTCTGAAGATATTTTGTGTGCTGAGTTTCCTGATGAACCTAAATGGATGGGTGGAGCCGAGGTATTGTACAGCTTTGAAATTTACCCTCATGGATGAATATTTAAATATCCTTATGTGACAAACTTTATGGGTGGTAGAAGTCCTGTGAATTTTCTTTTGTTAAAAATATTGATATTCAAATATATTCTTAATAATGAAGGTGATAACCCTTTTAATTGCAATCTCAACATGTTAATATTAAAAGTAATACATGCTTATAGTAAAATATATTTAATATACATATATGTAAATATTTTATATATCCATAAAAGATATATTTGTAGTTTATATCTATATAATATGTAAATATATTTTCATATTTATATACATATGTATTTAAATAAAATACAAAAATATAAAAGAACACAGTAAAGTAAAACATGAACATTTCAAAACTCAGAACTACTTCTCAGATTGAGAAGTAGCCTTCCACACATTTATTTCATTTGTACAAACAAGGGAGACTGTGGGGAGAGAGAGTTTGTGTCTTTTCCTTTTTTACACAACTGTGCTCTTTTTAAGCATGTTGTTCACTTGTTCTGATCCTAAAATAAGTATTTTTTAGACATTTTCTCATCTTATGCAGGGGGAACCCCGGAATTTATTTATAAAAAAAATTTGTATTAATTCCTATATGCTTAAACTTCAGTCGAGTTCAAAGTACTCTCTGTTTGATGTAATACACCCTATTGAGATGTTTTTTCCACTGCTCAAAACAGTTTTTGAACTTGTCCATTTTGATGCCTCTTAGTGCTTCTGCTGTTTTTTATTTCATCTCTTCCACATTGGGAAAACGTTTCCCTTTGAGGAATTTTTCCTTCAGGGAATCAAAAAAAAAGTCACTCAGGATGAGATCAAGTAAATAGGGAGAGTGGGGCATGGGGATCCTGCAATTTTTGGTCACAAACTGCTGAAAACTCAGCATGGTGTGAGCAGGTATATTTGTAAATCACCCATCATGAAATGGGCAAACACCTTGAAAGATTCTCAAAAATATCTTGGCTGAAGCCAAACACAACCTCTCAAAAAATGTTATTTAGTACACTGATCCCGATGTATTCCTAGAATACTTATCTAGCAGGGAACACCTACTACAAGAGGCTCACCCCCCAAAAAAAGATAATTCTGGTGTTTTGGGGGGGTTCCCCTTATATAAATATCTGTACATTCCTTATGTGTCTTGACAGGAACCAACCTCTATTGAAGTGATGTTTTTTTAGAAGTTTCTGACCCAGAATGTATTCTATCTTTTGAGAATCAACTGTGAGGACTTAGGGGTGCTTGGAGTAAAACTTTGACTCTAGTTAGTTCATGTCTGTGAATTAAAAAATATTTTTTGTTAAAGAGAGACATTCTGAATGTTTTAATATGGGTGGGATATTATCCCATTTTTTTCAGTGGGGATTAGGAATCTATTACAAAATTTTTAGTTCATTGAGACACTTTTTTCTTGAAAGATGATTAAAAAGGGACATTTTATCGGGCATGGTGGCTCATGCCTGTGATCCCAGCAGTTTGGGGATCTACAATAAATCTCTACAATAAATCAAATATTAGTCAGGTGTGATGGCATGTGCCTGTGTTTCCAGCTACTTGGAAGGCTGAGGTGGAAAGATTGCCTGAACCCAACAGGTCGAGGGTGTGGTGGCTGTAATCATGTCACTACACCCCAGCCTGGGCAACAGAGTGAGACTCTGACTCAAAAAAAGTGGGGGAGGGGAGGATATTTTGCATCTTCTGTTCATGGGTCTTGTTCACTGAGGGATAAAATAGGAACCTACTGTATTTTAGTCCATGTGACTGATATACTGTATTCCAACTTGTCTTTTTATTCATTTGTTTAGCTTCTCTGGACAGGTGTTGGCAGACTGCTGTCTTTTGCAACACAGCCAGTATCTCCAACTCAATTTTGAACTATAATTGCGGGTTGAATAGATGTCTCAGAAGGTGATATGGCCCTGAAAATATGCACTAGCTGTACTTAGCTGGACTTTTTTTTTTTTTACCAGATTTTAATGGAATATGTTAACAATGAGTTGATAGGACATATATTTGATTAACTTAAAAACGTCTCTTTTTCCTGCTTTTTCTTTCCCACCTAACTCCCCACCCTCCCAGATTTCTTGTACAGTTATTTTGTTATTTTTCTCACATATTTGTTTTTAATGACTTTTCCAAGATCCTTTCATAGGTTATATCTATTGAATTTTCTATCTACTCATTTCTCCACATACCTGAGGCTTCTGCTTACGACAGATCATAGGTGTTAATTTATAAAATAATATGCATTTTTTAACCTTCATCTGAGTGAAACACAATTAAGTAGATAAAAGTGCTTCCAGAAAAAAGTTAGAATGTTAAGCCCTATGTGTTTGTCTTTCCCGTTTTTGGGGAGGGATGTTGGTGGAAAACCCTAAAATAGTACATTTTAATAATCTGATTTTATTCCCTCTATATTCTTTATAAAATCAAAGAATACCCTCCAAGAGAAATTTTTCTTTTTTTGAGTTGGGGGTCTCAATCTGTTGCCCAGGCTGAAATGCAGTGACACAATCACAGCTCACCACAGCCTTGACCTCATAGGCTCAGATGATCTCAGCCTCCCATGTAGCTAGGACTACAGGCACATACCACCATGCCCAGCTAATTTTTGAATTTTTTTTTGTAGCGATGAGGTCTTGCTGTTTTGCCTCAGGCTGATCTTCAAACTCCTGGTCTTGAGCAATCCTATTGCCTCAGCCTCCCAAAGACCTGGGATTGCAGGTGTGAGCACTGTACCTGGTGCTCCAAGGAAATTTTTATGCTTCAAAATTAATAATTTCATTGCAACAGAATGACTTTAATCAAGGTAAAGCTATTTGGTTGATTGAATAGCATGCATAGGAAAATAAATGTCAGCATATCAATATATTTTAGCAAATAGCCTAATACATGCAATTTTAGATCACTTTATTAGCCATTTGTTTGAAGCAGCTAGTTTTTTATGTGTGTTTTTTTTACTTTTTAAAAAAACTGTGGTAAAATATACACAACACAAAATTTACTATTTGAGCCTTTTGTTTTTTTTTTTTGAGTTGGAGTCTCTGTCACCCAGACTGTCGCCCAGACTGGAGTCTCACTCTGTCGCCTTGACCTGCTGGGCTCCGACGATCCTTCTGCCTCAGCCTTCCAAGTAGCCGGAATTATAGGCATGCACTACCATGCCCGGCTGATTTTTTGATTTATTGTAGAGATGAGGTCTCGCTGCCCAGGCGGGTCTCGAACCCGCGGGCTCAGGCAATCCACTTACCTCAGCCTCCCAGTGGCGTGGGATTACAGGCTGAGCCACTGAGCCCGGCTTATTCGAGCCATTTTTAAGGGTACGGTTCAGTAGCATTGAGCATATTACCATTGGTGTGCTACCACCACCATCCTCTTCAGAACTTTATCTTGCAAAGCTGACACTCTACCCATTGAATCATGACTCATTCCTCCCTCTCTTCTCTGCCACCACTACCACCGCCTGGAAGCCACCATTTTCTTTGTCTCTTTTCTTATAAATGTCATCATACAGTATTTGTCCTTTTGCTGTAGGATGGATGAAAGTGAGGGTATTATGCTGAACATGACATCCTCACGTTCATCCATCCTGCAGCATGTCAGAACTTCCTTCCTTTTTAAGGCTGAACAGTAGTATTCCTGTGTGTGTGTGTACCACATTCTGTCTGTCAGTTCTCCCATGGACACTTGGGTTGCTTTCCACAGCATTGTTGTGAGTAATGCTGCTATGAGCAGCTAGTGTTTACAGATGCAGTAGAAACATATCACAAGTGCATTTAACATGCACGTTGTCAATTCTGCTAGCTCAGCAAATAAAAAGAAAAGCAGATTTAAATAGTTCAGGTGATCCTTCTACCATTTATTTGATAATGTACACTCTATGTAACTTGTCTAATATAATCTTTACCACAGCGTTGAGAAGGAAGCGATATTCTATGCATAAACAGAATACAGTTCCTGCTGGGGTAATTATCTTGGAAGTCCATGGCTAGAACCGCCTGTTGGCTTTGTTAGGCTCTATAGTTTATATCTTCTTAACCACTAGGACTCTGTGTCCCTGATCAAGAGGAAAGAACACTCAAATATAGGAGTAATGACAGTTGAAAGAATGGCAGCAAATGAAGGGATGCATATCTACTGCACAGAAGTAATAAAAGAAGTTTATTTTTTTTTAAACTGAAGGAACATATATCTGAGCGGGGACCCCCCAAAAACCTGGAATTGATTTATAAAAAGTTTTGTATTGGCCAGTCTCAGTGGCTCAGCCTGTAATCCCAGCACTTTGGGAAGCTGAGGCAAGTGGACTGCCAGAGCCCACCGGTTCGAGACCAGCCTGGGCAACTTGGCGAGACCTCGTCTCTATAATAAATAAAAAATTAGCCAGGCGTGGTAGCATGCGTCTGTAGTTCTGGCTACTTGGAAGGCTGAGGTGAAAAGATTACTGGAGCCCACGAGATCAACGCTGGGGTGACCGTGAGCATGCCATTGTACTCCAGCTTGGACAATGGAGTGAGACTCTGACCCAAAAAAAAAAAAGTTGCATATTTATACTTACACACTTAAATTTTCAGTCACTGTCAAACGTACTCTCTGTTTGATGCAGTACACCTACTGACACTTTTTCCACTGCTCAAAACGGTTTTTGAACCTGTCAGATTTGATGCCTTTTAGTGCTTCTGTTGTTTTTTGCTTCACTTCTTACACATTGGCAAAACATTTCCCTTTGAGGACTTTCTTAATCTAGGGAAACAGAAAAAAGTCATTCAGGATGAGATGGGGTGAATAGGGAAGACGGGGTACAGGGGTCATGCATTTTTTAAATGAAAAACTGCTAAACATGCAGCATGATGTGGACAGGTGCATTTACTTAGTGGACGAACCAGTCACCTGTTTGCCACAACTCACGACATTTCTTCTACAAATCATGATGCAACCTTCTCAAAACTACCAGATAAAAACTTTGGTTGGCCATTTGATGTGGAGGCGCGGATTCTGAGTGTGCTACAAGCTGCCTGCCCTTTCAAAGATAATTATGTGTTTTTTTTATGGGGGAGAGAGTTCCCTCTCATATTTGATCTTAATATTGGATTAGGGCCCTAATTTGGTTCTAAGAAAACTACTAGGCATGGTAAACAGAAACTGGGTATAAACTTCCCTTAAGCTGCATTGAGGCAGGTCTTTCTGGCTTGGTGAGTGCGCCTTCCTAACCCAGCTGCATGTAATCTCATTCTGACAAGGGAGGACCATTTTGTTGCATAGAGGAGTCCCCTTTGTCACTTAAACATGAATTTTGCATTACTGATGGAAATAAGCCTTTAAAAGCCGCAGGCCCACTCTGAATTGATGGTTTAGTTCCAAGTCTTCCACTCAGAAAAATCTAGATCATGGGACAAATCTTGGAGCTGGAATTTCTTGTGTCCTTCTAACCAGGGGAGTTCAGGAAGCTGGTGCGCTGTGGAATGGGCTGTGTCAGAAGCACCCATGGTTGGCCGGCAGCTTGGCACTCAGACCAGTCCTTGGAAATGAAGCTGTTTCTTAACAGCCTTTATTTAGTGACTTGCTTGTTAGAGAAAAGCAGTAGACTTTTTTAATAACCGAGATTATTGCTTTTATTTTGAAAGTACTTGTTTTTAGGGTTGTCATGGGATCTCGCACTTTTTTTTTTTTTTTGAGTCAGGTTCTCACTCTGTCACCCAGGCTGGAGTGCCATGGCATAATCATGATGATCACGGCTCACAGCCTTGACCTTCTGGGCTCAGATGATTCTTGACCTCAACATCCCGAGTAGCCATGACTACAGGTACATGCCACCACACCCAGCTAATTTTTAAAATTATTTTTTAATTTTTAAAAATTTCTTTTGAGTTGGAGTCTTACTCTGTAGCCCAGGCTGGAGTGCAGTGGCATGCTCATGGCTACCCCAGCGTCAACCTGGTGGGCTTAGGCGATCTTTTCGCCTCAGCCTTTCAAGTATCTGGAACTACAGGCATGTGCTCCCACACCTGGCTAATTTATTTATTTATTTTATTTTTTATTGTAGAGATGAGGTCTCACCAAGTTGCCCAGGCTGTTCTTGGAAATCTGTGGGCTCAGGCAGTCCCTTCACCTGGCTTCCCAAAGTGCTGGGATTACAGGCTTGAGCCACCGTGCCCAACCTTATTTTTATTTAGAGACAAGGTCTCGCTATGTTGCCCAGGCTGATCTTGAACTCCTGGGTTCAAGCAATTCACCCACCTTAGCCTCTCAAAATGGTAGAATTATAGGTGTGAGCCACCACCACTGGCCTGAACTAGTACTTTGATAATGCATTTGACGGTGTCTGTGAATGGAGAGCCAGTGTTATATGATGGGACTGTACTAGAGCAGAGATTTTTATTCTAGTTTCATCTGTGTGGCCTTAGGCAAGTCACTTCATCTGTCTGAGTCTGTTTCCTGCGTTTCCTTCAGGGCTTTTTCAGTTTTGAAATTGTGGATGGAGGTTTTATAGTAGCATCTCCTAGCCTTGTTCACAAACTCATCCTAAAAAAGTGTTTCATATCTCATTGCTGAGTGTCACTATGGTCACCTTCGAAGTTCTCCCCTTGGCAAGCTATGTACCAACACCAGTGCCTCGTCCACCCGTCAAAGCAATTTTAGAATTCTTTTTCTAGAATGGCCATCAGAGCTGTTGTCATATTACTCTTGATGTTCTGAATATCATCAAATGTCTTCCTTTCAATATTTCCTTTATCTTTTGGGGGGTTCGAGAAAAAAGTCATTGAGGGC
This sequence comes from Cephalopachus bancanus, assembly GCA_027257055.1. NCBI lineage: Eukaryota > Metazoa > Chordata > Mammalia > Primates > Tarsiidae > Cephalopachus > Cephalopachus bancanus. The sequence continues at coordinate 16,559,989 of JAPVLO010000005.1, read as the reverse complement.
CAGATCGGGTGAGTAGGGAGGATGTTCCAGTACAGTGATTTGTACGTACATGGTGGCAAGTTCACAAACTTAATGGTCAGAACTCAACAAATAATGATAAAGGCTCTGATGACCATTCCAGAAAAAAAGTCCCAAAATTGCTTTGATGGATGTACTAGATACGGACTTCAGTGCATAGCTTCCCAAGGGGAACATTTCAAAGGTTACTGTAATGGTATTCAGCAGTGAAGTATGCAGCATTTTACTAGGATGTTTCTTGAAGCTAATTATCAGACCTCATCGCTGCTGGGGGTAAGGGATGTGGGGTTGGGTGTTGGCTTTGTAGGTATGGCTGGAGGGGCCGGGTGGGTAGAACTGGACCTGTGTGGATTTCTCTGATTTGCTGCTATCCTTCATTCCTCTGGCTGCCACAGTCCAAGTTTACAGAGAACTTCCCTTTATTTCTTAGATGCCCCCTCCTCATGACACCTCCTTCCCTCGCAGATTGTCTCCTCTGCCTTCCTGCTTGGACAGGTCTTTCTTGTCTTGATCAAGCAGAACTCAGAATTCCAGTCCAGAAGCATCTTTGGTTTTCCCCCTGTTGCCTTCAGTGGCATCTGTCTGCGACAGTGTCTCCCCGGGATGATCCCTTCAACCCAGCAGAACCCATCACTTTCTGGGTGTTAGGATGGTTGCTACAGGTTCAAAACAGAATCACTGTCTTCAGTCTACACGCTGCTTCCCTTGCCCTGGCTCAGGTTTGCCGAAGCCCTCCTTTGCTTGTTCATCCTGTTTTGTTTTCTCCCATAGCCGTGTGGGGAAGAGGAGTTAGGCTTGGGGAACAGGATAATTGCTCCTCTACGGCTGTTTGTTGGCCTTTTGTGGCTGCTCAAAATCGGGAAGTGTGTCTAGGTACCATTTCCTCTTGTGGCATCCTTTTGTAGTGACATCCCTTAATTCTGGGGAACCTCTGTACTTTGTTCTCTGATGTGAGTTATAAACTCTCCAGCTGACCTTTTCCACTCCCCGCCCCAGTCCCCCAAAGCTTTTGCTGCAAGCTTGAGCTTCAGATCTGCCTGCCACTCCTCGCTTTTTCAGTGGGGCCCTTTCAAGATGACTGTGGGTCAGCCCCCTTCCTGGCAGCTTCCTGGGTACCTCTTGACCCAGGGGAAGCGGCATCCCTGGTCGCCCCATCCCAGAAGTGCAGGCAGTGTTCAGCACTGTCATCCTCATTTGAAGCCAAGGACCTGGGGCAGCCTCCCGCCCTCAGTCTCTCCTGCACGTGTCCAAACAGCTGGGCTCAGGGACAGGCGCCCCCTCGTGCCTCTGGGGTGTAACGTGAGACTGATAGCTGGCATTTGGCTTGGCTGGACAGACTGTCAGTGATTTAATATAGACAATGAGGCTTTACTTGAAGAGCAGGATTGTGGGATGATAGAAATTGTAATGGTATATAAGGTTCTATCGGACAAAAAAAACCCCTTCGATTTTAAAGTGAATTGTGAGCATTTGGGGGAAAAAAATAACTAAGGAAATCAAGCATTTTGAGGCACTGTTCCCAGCAGAGGGTGCTCTTGAATGAAGATTGTGGAAATGCATGAAGTCCCTTTAGAAAGGATTAAGGAGAAAATGCCAGCCTCTTTGTGATTATCTAGCTAAATCCTATACTGAGAACCTAATTCTATTATACCTAATTCTGTTGTTGTTTTTTTTTTTAACAAAGGTGACCTTAAAGCGTTAATATTTGTCATGTATCTCCATAAACCATTTTTATGTGATCACTTGTGATCCCTAGTAATTAAAAATATCTAATTATATATATTGTACATCTATTGTGTAAAATGTCTTGCCTGATGCTTGACTCATAGCAGGCATGCAGTGAGTGTTAATTACACTCCCACTTCCCCTGCTGAATAAAGTTCATGTAGGTGAAGACCTACAAGGCCTCACCTTCCAGAACATACACAGGAAACCCAGTAATATTTCTGTGGGAACTTGCCTCCTCTGCCCCTTGCTTGTTGGGCATTTCTGTCATGGAGTTAGTAATTGTTCAGCAGCTCTCTTTCTGGTTGGCACAGTTCATACGTTTGTCTCCCCCAGGACTGAATAAGCCCTGACCTTGTGTCCACCACTGTTTTCTCTTTCATTAGTTCTGTCTTACGTGATCGTATTCATCATGCTGCTTAGTTCACAGGGGAATCTCAGCGTGATTGGGAAGGCAGAAAAGTCGGGAAACCAACCCGGAGTTGTGCTTGGGAGTAAAGCAGGCAGGCCCTGCTGCTCTGTAGACAATAAAACTGCTCCTGACAGAGAGAGCCCTTTGTGTAGTAGGGTTGTTGGGGCTGTTAGCCAGTCAGGTTGCTCACCTGAACCCTGTTATTGATCAGTAAAGGAGAAAAGAAAACAAACAGATTCTTGAATAGCCAAGCTTATCTGTCAGACAAACAACCAGGTAGATTAGAAACAGTGGTGGCCATATCATGTCAAGACCAGTGTTACTTATTTTGCATGTGTTTTCTTTTCTCAGAGTTTTCTTTATCTGTTTCTGGCATGCCAAGCAACACATCACTTAGAATTTTGGTTGGTTTCTTTTTTCCCCCTGTTGCTATAGTACCACTCTGAACTGGGAAGACTGGGTGATTTGATTAATGATTACTCATTAGAAATTTTTATATTAATTCACGCCCACGTGTGCTTAAGGCTATCCTGTATAGCTGGTACTGACGTTGTGTTTTGTGTCTTATTTTTATTACAAATCCATAAATGAGTCTCATATGGAAAAAGTCATCACTGTAGGTAGTTAGTTTAACATTTAAATGTTTTTCTAAGTTAAATGTTGGAAAATAAAATTAAAAGGGTGTTGTTAAGTTTTGCAACTATTATGAAAGGAATTCAAAAGAGTGTATAAAGTAAATTTGATAACGTTTCATGCTCTGAGAGTAGCATGATTAACTTTCAAGGCTGTTTAAATCCAGTTTCACTCCTTTTGTTAATTTCCAGGACAATTTCAAGTGTCACTGCTTTTTAGTGTACTTTTTATACACAATTATTTTATTATAACACATAAAAGAAAATACTTTCCTTAACTGGAAAGTACATGTGGATTCAAATTATGAAGAAAGGGTTTCTCCACCCACTCTTTGTTAGAGTCTAAGAGGAAATAATTCCATATAAAAGAAATTTCATGTTCATGAAGATTTAGTTATTAACACAAGACCACATGACTCTGGAGTTGAGCAGCTTCAGCTTAAAATAACTTATGAGTTTTTCTTTAATAATGATATATTTGATGATGGTCCACATATCCTGTATATTTATAAATACTGGTTTTTGTGTTGTATTGTTTTGAAAGACAAATGACTTTGTAGAGAGTTAAATGATTGGGAGTTTAAAATGTTAGACCTTTTTCTGTTAATTTTATCTTAGCATGAGATGTATGAAGAAAGGTTTGCTTATTTAGGTCATTTGGAAAGCCTGCCATCCTTAGCATTATATAGTGTCAAGACTGAGAATACTCAAATTCATCAGCTTCAAAATTTTTATTATGTGAGTAATGATAAATAATAATATAGGTTTATTGTTTAAAACATAATACTCATTCTCCAGAAAAACTGCTGTATTGACATTATTATCTATTTCACACGTATTTCCAAAGATTCATATAGATATGGTTTATATACAGAGGGTGCCAAAATAATATATACACATCTTAAGAAAGAAAAAAACTGTATTATAACAAAAGATGAATACAGGTCACACTTGACTTCTGCAATTACAAGAGGTACTCAAAGTGGTTACCCTCAGCGTCCAGACACTTCTGATTATGGCGAAGTGAAAGTAATATATAAATAGCATCTCTTAAACTATGTTTACATTTTTTTTTGGGCACCCCTGGTATGTATATAAAAAACTCTCCAGTGACCTAATAGTAGAACTGATGACGTCTTATGAAAATGGAGTCCTGGACAGGCTTGGTGGCTCAGCTGTAATCCCAGCACTTTGGGAGGCTGAGGTGAGTGGATTGCCGGAACCCACGAGTTCAAGACCAGCCCAGGCAACTTGGCGAGACCTCATCTCTGCAATAAATCAAAAACTAGCCAGGCATGGTAGTGCATGCTTATAGTTTTGGCTATTTGGAAGACTGAGGCGGAAAGATTAACTGGATGGTGAGAGGTCCAGGCCTTTGTGACTCTGTGTTAACTAGTTGTGACATGAGGGAGGACCCCAAAATCCTAGAACTTATTTATAAAAAATTGTGTATTTATTCTTACATATTTAAACTTCAGTCCCCTTCAAAGTACTCTCCTATGGTATAGTACACCTATTGAGATGCTTTTTCCACTGCTCGAAACAGTTTTTTAACTTGTCCATTTTGATGCCTTTTAGTGTTTCTGCCTTTTTTGTTTCACCTCCTCCACATCAGCAAAACGGTTCTTTTTGAGGACTGTTTACGTCCGGGGAAACAAAAAAAAAAAAAGTTACTTGGGATGAGATTAGTTGAATAGGGGAGGGTAGGTTCATGCTGTTTTTGGTCAAAAACTGCTGAACATTCAGCGCTTATGTGGACAGGTTGTTTGTGTAAATCGCCTATCATGAAATGGCCAAATGTGTTGAAAGAATCTTCAAATAAAAATGTACTGACCTAATGCAACCTCTCACAACAACGCTAGCTGGTGCACTGATGTTGATGGTTTCCTACAGTTACCTAGTAGGGGAAGCCTGTACTACGGGGGCCTGCCCTCCAAAAAATGAGGGTTCCCTGTTTTGGGGGTCCCCTGTCATATGTGGATGAACCCAAAAGAATGAATGACCTTTGTGGGAATGAAGGGTGACTGTTCAACTTTAGGATGAGTCCTGCAGAGGTTCTCAGCTGAGCTGTCTGCTTCCAGCACCCAGCACCAGCAACTGGGAGAATGAGTGCTTCAGTCCTGGAAGGCGGCCCACCACAATATCTTCTCCACATGCCAGTGTCTGTCAGTGACATGTCTACTTGAGAATGAATGTATGCAGCTTGAGTATACGAGGTCCAACAATTAAGCTCACAAACTCATCCTAGAAAAAGTGCTGCATCCCTCATTGCTGAATTTCACTGTGGTCACCTTTGAAGTACTTCACTTGGGAAACTATGTACCGATGCCAGCACCTAGTCCACCTGTCAAAACAATTTTGGAACTTTTTTTCTGGAATGGCCATCAGAGCCGTCATTGTATTACTCTTGAGGTCCTGAGTTTCATCAAATATCTTCCTTTCAATATTTTCCTTATCTTTAGGTAAAGAAAGAAGTAATCGGGGCATAGATCAGGTGAGTAGGAAGATGGTCCAATAGAGTTATTTGTACCATAGTGCCAACATGAGTGCATGGTGGCAAGTTCATGAACTTAATTGTCAGACCTCAACAACTAATGATGACAGCTCTGATAGCCATTCCAGAAAAAAGAATTCCAAAATTGCTTTGATGGGCAGACTAGGTGCTGACATCGGTGCATAGCTTCCTAAGGGAGTACTTTATTCCAAATGAGGTACATTGCACTTTTTCTAGGATGGTTCACAAACCTAATTGTCGGACCTCGTATGTTAGATATGACTCTCTATACCAGATAATCTAAACCAACGTAGCCACTGAGTTGTAAAAATAGACCACTTCAAGAAGCCGGTTTTAGGAGAATTCTATTACTCCTTAAAGAATCAGTTAGGGGCCTTCCCTTTCCAAAACCTTCTCAGATCTAATTCTTCCTCCCAGCTCACCTTCCTAGTAGATACCCTTTTCTGGCACTACTATCAAACTTTGTACTTCTTGCCATTAATGTTCTACAGCATGGCTTTTTCTGTGTGTGTCTGCATCTGTATTCCTCCCACCTGAGCATGAGCTCTGGAAGACTCTGTTCTATTGATCTAGTGTTCCAGAACCAAATTCAGCAGCAGGCTCTTGGTAGATCCTTGGTAAATGTTGGTTGAGTAAACAGCCTCAGCTTTGGCTGTCCAGAATAGTGGATGGCAGTGTCAAGTGGCACGTGTTATTTGGTAAAGGAGACAGGAAATTGTTCTAGGGTTGGGAAGTTGACCAAGACTCCTATTAAGACCATGACAGTTCCATGTCCAACCTTGTCTGCCCTGGGCAAAGGAATATGTTATCATTAATAGGCTTTTGCCCTGGAGGTTTTGGTAGTTAGCTCTTTTGGTGAACTGAGCTGGACCTTCCAGAACTGCAGTCCACAATCTTTTTGACATCAGGAGCCAGTTTTGTGGAAGACAAATTTTCCATGGTCTGGGGGCGGGGGGATGTGCAGTCAAACCTCACTGCTCATGTTAATCTGTATTTGCAGCTGCTTCCCAGTGCTAGCCTCATCATCTCAGTTCCACCTCAGATTGCCAGGCATTAGATTCTCATAAGGAGAGCGCAAGCCAGATCACATGCATGTGCAGTTCATAATAGGGTTCATGCTCTTATGAGAATCTTATGCCGCTGTTGCTCTGACAGGAGGCAGAGCTCAAGCAGTAATGTGAGCAATGGGGAGCAACTGTAAATACAGATGAAGCTTCACTGGCTTCCCCGCTGCTCACCTCCTGTTGTGTGGCCTGGGTCCTAGCAGACCATGAACCTGTTAGCTATCAGTCTGTGGTCTGGGGGTTGGGGACCCCTGATTTAGCCCATCTGTAGAATACCACATTCTTTGTACATCTAAATTTTTTCTGTCCACATGCTTTTATCTGTACAGATGTTAGTACTTCCTTATTTTTTAGTTAACATTTCTATTATATCTAATCAGTACTCTAAAAGTAATTCAACAAATGACTTCAAAGAATTAGATTTTCAAAGTATCCTGCGTATTAAAAATGGACCGTAATAAGAATGGTCAAGAAGTATAGCTTTCATCCCTATCCATAATTGCTCCCAATGCACGTAGTAGATTTAGGATCAGCAAATGTAAATGCTTCATTTATAGTAATTCTTAGAATCTTGTTTTTAATGTTTTATTTACATAAATGGTAGAGCTTCTTGAAGTAAAGGCATTTTGACTTCAGGAAAATTTGCTTAAAATAATACAGACCTAAAAGACGGAAGCTGTGAAAAGCATAGATTTAGGAGTTACATATTTCATCATTGGTCAGGCTAATATTATTGTAACCTTTTTGCAAAAAAAGTCATTTTTGAATCAGATTAATCGCTTCCAGAGAGAACAGCTATTCTAGCTAGTGTCATATTGTTTAAAGAAAAAGCCACGATATTTTGTGAATTGGGATTTGTGCTGTTTCATGAAGGTCTGACAGCCCCTTGCTTCACCTGCTGTTCTGTTTTCCTTTTCTCTGGCTTTCGGGAGAGTCACTTTATTCTGTTGACAGTCAGATGACCTTCTCATCAACAGGATTCTTGTCTTTCTCTCCCAGTGATTTTCAAAATTCATCTTTGCAGTTGCCTTGAAATAGTCCACGTGTGAGGCTGCTGTTTAGCATGTATTGCTGTTAATTAAATTTTAGTGGAAGAAGGTATATTTCTAATCTGTACATTTTAGAGCAACAGTGACCTATACATGATTTTGAGACCTTGAACATCTGAGAATTCTAAGTTGTTTCCTTCCAGTTTAGCAAATTTAGTGTCTATGGAACATCTATGGATTGTGATAAAGAGAATTATAGTGAAGAAGACTGACTTAATTGGCATTCTAACAGCATTGTACCTTGGGACATCCTGCCCTAGATTAAAAATAAACTGCTACAACTATTTAGCCCAGCCAGAAATGCTGAGAAAAACTCATTAGATGTGCTTGAGACAGCTGTCATAGAAGGTTTGGTGTGATTCTTGCAGTGAATTTTACTGGCTTATCTTTCTGTTGAGTGAATCACTACAACTTAATTAGCCATCATTTATGATTGATGTAGCATGACTTTAAGCACTAAGCTGTAAAGAGTCTGTCTTTATTTAAAGGACAAGAGACAAAAGTATGAGGTATTGTTAATGAGGCTGCTTTCAATTATATTTAATCGAATTACAATTGTGAGGTTGCCTGTAATATTCTTAATGAAAGTTTAAAAAAAAGGTAGAACTACAACCCTGAATATTGGCTTATTAGCCATGTATAGTAAAAGCTAAAGGAAAATAGAATGTATAACTCCCAAAGCAATCAAAGAAGGAAAAAGACATAGAGGAAAGAAGAGAAAAGTCAGTTGACTAGGACGTTCAAAATTAAGAATGTGCTCACAGAATGGGAAGAAATATTTGCCAACTGTATATCTGACAAAGGCCTAACATCCAGGATTTACAAGGAACTCAAATGTGCCAAAAGGAAAAAGACAAACGGCCCCATTAAAAAGTGGACAAAAGACATGAATAGACACTTATTAGAAGAAGATATACGGGCAGCCAATAGACACATGAAAAAGTAGTCAGCTTCACTAATCATCAGAGAAATGCAAATCAAAACCACATTGAGGTACCACCTAACTCCAGTAAAAATTACCATCATTAATAAAACAAACAACAGCAGATGCTGGCGAGGATGCAGAGAAAGGGAATGCTTCTGCACTGTTAGTGAAAAGGCAAACTGGTTCAACCTCTATGGAAAACAGTATGGCAATTTCTAAAAGAACTAGAAATTGACTTTCCATATGACCCAGCAGTCCTCCTACTGGGAATATACCTGGAGGAACTCAGATCATTCTACAAAAAAGATACCTGCACATGCATGATTATTGCAGCACTATTCACAATAGCAAAAACATGGAACCAACCATGCTGCCCATCGAAACTGGACTGGATAAAAAAATGTGGTACATATACACAATGTAATATTACACAACCATAAAGAAGGACAAGCATAATGGACTTCACAGCAACTTGAATGGATTTAGAGACAATAATACTCAGTGATCTGTCACAGAAACAAAGAACAGAGTACCACATGTTCTCACTCATAAGCAGACCCTGAACATTTACCATAATACTGTAAGAGAGGGATTGGCAGTAGCGGGATACTGCTGGGGTGTGTATGGGGGAGACACAACATCAGTTAGGGTACCTAATCTCAAACCAGGCACAGTGGGGACCAAAGGGAGGCCTAAACTTTACCTGTATGATGCCCACTTGTATACCCAATCCTGAATTATACCCTACATCTTTAAAATAACATATATAAAAATTAAAAAATAAAGCAAAACAAACAAAAATTAAGACTGTGGAAGCCAGTACATCAGCAATAACAATTAATGGATATACAGATTTTTAGCCTGGATTTTAAAAACTGAATAAGTTGTGTTCATTTGCAAGAGACTCATTTGAAACGTCACGACAGGTTTTTGCTTCTGGCTGAATTTCTTCTTGCTCAGAGGTCAGCATTTGTTCTATGAAGGACTTCAGCTGATTAGATGAGGCCCACCATATGGAGGGTAATCTGCTTCGCTCCATGTTTGCTCGTTTAAATGTAACCTCTTCTAAAAAACACCTTTACAGAAGTATCTAGTCTAAGGAGGTTTAACCAAATACCTGGTGTTTGTGGCCTAACCAAGTTGACATACAAGATTAATCATCATAAAGATATAGAAAACAGGAACTGTCATACACTATGCTAGGTAAGAGTCTGAATTGGTTATTACCACTTTGGAGAATAATTTGACAGCATCTAATAAAAATGAATATGTGCATATCCTACCACTGAGCAATTTTACTTCTAATTACATGTCCTGGGAAGCATCTTAGGTCACAAATAGACATGTTCAAGAATTTTTCTAAATAATTGTTTGTAATGGGAAGAAAATGGAATTGTAAATGTTTACTGGTAGAAAGATGGATCAATTAATTGTAGTATATTCCTAGATTAAAATACTGTACAATGGTTAAAATGAATGTGGATTTACTTATATCAACATGGATTCATTGTAAAAATTACATTGAGTTAAAAAATTAGTTGCAGAAGGATATATATAGTCTGATGCCACATATCAATTTTGTCAACTCAATAATAAATTGTCTGTTGTATTTGATTCTTTTTTGCTACCCGAGACACTACTATTTTATGCTAAAAAAAGAAAATCCCAGAAGCATAGGCCTTTCATCTCTGAGACCTTGTGGTCAAAGTGCATAAACTGTTGTTCTGTAGAAATGTGTTATTGTGGCCAAGCTCAGTGGCTCAGTCTGTAATCCCAGCACTTTGGGAGGCTGAGGCGAGTGGATTGCTTAAGCCCAGGCAACTTGGCGAGATCTTGTCTTTATGATAAATAAAAAATTAGCCAAGCATGGTAGCACGCACCTATAGTGCCGGCTACTTGGAAGACTGAGGTGGATGGATCGTCAGAGCCCAGCATGTCAATACTGGGGTGGCTGTGAGCATGCTACTGCACTCCGGCCTAGGTAACAAAGTTAGATTTCAACTCAAAAAAAAAAAAAAAGAAGAAATGTGCTATTGTGACTCACAAAAACCATGGGGAACATCTTGCAACTACACTGGATTTGCTGATTCTTACTCATTTAGAACAACTTTTAAATTGTGTGACCCATGAAGGAATGTCAAAACCACAGATATTATATTCAGAAGGACTGATTGCATATCTTTTCAGTTTGAAGAATAGACTAGAAATTTAAATAAAAATTGCATTGAAGTCACTATGACATTCAGTTATATCTACTGATGTTTTCTACTTAAATAATCACTATGATTTGTTAAACTATGACTAAGACAATTAAAATTGATGTTCATTTTTTTTTTAAAGATAACTTTAGAATCAGACCATAAGTCTGGGGTAAAAACACTGCATTTGTAAGTTAGCTTTAATTTTCTTACTGAGTACTTAACAATGTTCTCACAAAAAATACATTCTGATTAGCCCCGTGTACTGTTTTTATTTCCTTTGTAGTTATCTGACGATGGCCGCTATGTCTTGTTATCAATAAGGGAGGGGTGTGACCCAGTAAACCGACTCTGGTACTGTGACCTACAGCAGGAATCCAATGGCATCACTGGTGAGTCATTTTTGAAACACAGATAATTATTCCAAGAAACTCCATTAAAAAGTGAAAGTTTTGTCTTCTGATTGATTTCCCAAGAAGTCTTCTTGCATTCTGCCACATCATGTCAGTTCATAGGATTTTTTGCTTTTAGTACTGTTCCATCAAATGGAGAAAAATTGAATAAAACAAACCGCTGGCTTTAGCATTTTCCCTTTAGATTGGCATTAAACTGTGTTTTATTTACATAAGCATCAAAATATCCTGTGAGTATTGCAGATGAAGAGTATTAAGGAGAAGCCTGCCCTTTGGTCTGTTAGGTGTTACAGCTACTTAGATGTAATGTGCACACTGTCACAGGCAAGGATTATTAGACCAGTGAGAATTTATCAGATTAACAGGTAACCAGTGACCCTCACTACTGAACCACACGCTTTGCTTCCTGAGACCTTATATGTTGTGATCGTAGCATAGAGCCAGCCAGTTACACAGTCTGGAGACGGCCCATTGTAAATGTTGTTCTCTTCTAATATCTCTATGATACCAGCGCTAGCATCAGACTTTGAAATTTTTTCTACTGCACAATTTACTGTTCTGAAAATTCCCAGACTTAGAAACTCTATCAGATATGCTGGCATCCAGATAAGGATACTAAAACTAATGATACCATGTTTTCGTTAATGCAAAATAAATATGTTTTACAGATGCTTATCATAGATTTTCAAAGTACACGATACGGAGTGCATGTCTGTAATAATTTATTTACCTCATTATTAGTATCTAATCTGTAATATATTGTGATATAGGAATATTAATGTCTGATTGGGCATTGCATCCTTTTCAACTTCTGAGAAAGATACTACAGACCACCATTCACCATCCACACACAGCAGGATGAAGTCAGTAACTTTTATTCTAATGCTAATTGTATATTCTTTTAATAAAACCACTTTTTTTCTATTAAAAAAAATAGATACGCCCATTTTGAAACCAGCATCAGCCACACTGGTATCACATTCTCCGACGGGAGCAAACTACCACCCAAGAACCATTTACTTGAGGTGCAAGTCTAGGTCTACGTAGAACTAAGCAAACCTTTTAAAGTTACATCTGAATGAAACAGTGACTGCAGGCATCATGGTACTGTTATCCTACACATGTGTTTCTGTGTCATTCTGGGATAATGGAATGAACTTTACCTTTCTCCAGTTTATTAAACATTCTGGCTGGGCATGGTAGCTCACATCTGTTGCCCCAACACTTTGGGAGGCTGAGGCAGGAGGATCACTTGAGCCCAGTAGTTTGAGACCAGGTTAGGCAACATAGCAAGACCTCATCTCTGCAAAAGTCAAAACTTAGCTGGACGTGGTGGCTCACACCAGTAGTCCCATCTTCTCGGGAGGCTGAGGTGAAAAGATTGCCTGAGTCCAGGAGGTCAAGGCTGTTACTCTGAGCTGTGATAGTGCCACTGCTCTCCAGCCTGGACAACAGAGTGAAACCCAAATCCAACCCTCTTCAAAAATTTCCAGCCAGGTTCGGTGGCTCAGCCTGTAATCCCGCGCCTTTGGGAGGCTGAGGTGAGTGGATTGCCTGAGCCCACGGGTTCGAGACCCGCCTGGGCAGCTTGGCGAGACCTCATCTCTACAATAAATCAAAAAATCAGCTGGGTGTGGTAGTGCGTGGCTGTAGTTCCAGCTACTTGGAGGGCTGAGGCGGAAGGATTGCCGGAGCCCAGCAGGTCGAGGCTGCGGTGGCCGGGAGTGGCCACTGCACTCCAGTCTGGGTGACACAGTGAGACTCCAACTCAAAAAAAAAAAATTTCCAATTATGATTTCTTTCTTGAGAAGCTGCTGTTTTTATTTTCTATTTATAACTTTATTATATCTTTAAATTTTTTGATAGACTTCTGTTTTTAAAATATTTAAGTTAACAAATTTTAAAACATACAAATTACTTAATTCACTCCACATATAGGAATGAAAATTTTATCGACATGTTCATATACTGAACTGCTATATTCACTTTAATGAGACATAGCAATACCTTGAATAGAATTTGCAAGTGCTGACAAATTCTTATTTGGAAACCATCTTATTTTCTCCCTAACCTCTTGGTCCTTATTCTTCCCACCCCCATTTTACTTGTCATTGTCATGTGAGTGAGTTATTTGAGAAGAAGCTGTGGTACTCAAAGACATTGGGATCCCAAAAGGAAGAGAGCACGGGGGTGGACTATGCTTTCAAACACTAAATTCTAGACAGTGCAGCCATGAATGAATCTGAAGAAAAAAAGGAAGCATCTAAAAAACCCTTAATAGCTAGGACACAGATTGTAAGACCCTATTTACAAAATAAGCCAGGTCCTGGCTGCTTTAATACTTGCTCTTTAGTGACTAGGTTGTCTTTGCTACTTCCCAGGGTGATTTTGTACAGCTTAAATAAAGAGACCAACACAGAGTAAGCACTCAATAAATGTTAGCAGTGATCGTTTTCCATATTGTTCTCTTTCTTTAAGTCTTCAGGAGGAACTTTAAGATAATTGTGTGATTGAAGATTTGAAATAAATCCAGCTTCTAGGACTATGTATAAACCTAAATTTATTTGGGTTTGTATCTCTTGGAGCCACATAGGACTCACATATGTTTTATTAAAGTTGTTCCTTGGTACTTTATGTCTGTGAGGTGTTGATGATTTGTGAATGAATCAGTCAGAGAAGCAGAACCAGTAGCAGGTATATATTAAGGGGTTTATTACAAGGGATTGGCTTACACGTTTGTGGGGGCTGGTTACGCAAGTTGGAAATTCACAGAGCAGGCAGATGGGCTGATGCTGCTGTCCACAGGTGGGATTTCTTCTCCAGGAAAGCCTCAGCTCTGCTCTTAAGGCTTTTCAACTGATTGAGTCAGGCCCACCCAGATTATCTAGAATAATCTCCCTTAACCGATAATCTAGGATAATCAGTTAATGTCAGCTGATTATGGACTTTAATCACATCTACAAAATAACTTCACAGCAACACCTAGATTAGTGTTAGGGACATTAGCCTAGCCAAATTGATAGCAAAAAGACCATCACAGCAAGCTCACAGAAAAACCACATCAAGAGGAATAGAGCAAGCCAGTCTTATGATAGTCACCTGATAAGGTTACTAAACTTGAGATACTTGGAAAAGTGTGTTGTATCCTGTCTATAAGGAAAAATGTGAAGTGAATAATAGGACAGGTGGAACTGGTGGATTTGAAGCTGTGGGACTGCATACTGGCAGATTAGATCAACTTGGAGAGTGTTCTCCAGGGATAGCTGCTGTGTTCTAGGTGGTTATCTTTTTCTAACCATTACCTTACTAGTGTTAAATTTGTAGGTGACACAAACTTCAGAGAAGTTATTCTTCGGTAGTTCTGAGATTTTGAAAGTTCTTAACAATTGCAGTGATTGATCAAGTGGATATCAGTTTTCATCCTTAGGTTCAAAAGTCAGTTACGCAGGACAAGATTAGAGAAATTTTGTCTGTTTTTTAATTGATTGCTGGTTCATTGTGAGTCAGTGATACGATTATGACTATTTAAAGAAACAATTAGTATATCTGAGTATGTAACTATTGAAGAGAGTAAGTACACTTTAGTCTATAAAAGGGGAGACATGGCAGAATGAGTTAGTGATCATTAACATGTTTTAAATAGTTCCTACAAATTACAGTTGGATATATTGGGACAATAACCGTAGCCTTTCAAATCAGATTTGAATTTTAATCTCAGCTCACCACTAAATAACTGGTGACCCTAGGAAAGTGTTTTTTTTTTTTCCTCTCTTCCTTAATATTTTCCTGTCTACAAGTAGAGAAATAATATCTACTTCATTGTGAGGAATATGGAAATGCAAAGAAGGGCTTAGCAAGGTCTGGGCATACAGTGGGTTCTAAAATATTTACTCTTCCTTTTTTTCTTTTTTTTTTTTTTTTTTTTTTTTTTTTTTTTTTTTTTTTGAGTTGGAGTCTCACTCTGTCGCCCAGACTGGAGTGCAGTGGCCGCTCCCGGCCACCGCAGCCTCGGCCTGCTGGGCTCCGGCGATCCTTCCGCCTCAGCCTTCCGAGTAGCCGGAATTACAGGCATGAGCCACCACGCCCGGCTGATTTTTTGATTTATTGTAGAGATGAGGTCTCGCTGCCCAGGCGGGTCTCGAACCCGCGGGCTCAGGCAATTCACTCACCTCAGCCTCCCAAAGGCGCGGGATTACAGGCTGAGCCACCGAGCCCGGCTCTTCCTTTTTTTCTTTGTAAAAGGGGAATATTTAGAATCGCCATACTTTAGATTTAGGTAGCTTTAAAAACTAAATGGAGGATACCCTTTAAAAGAAAAAAACTATCTTCGGTATCAAAGCTGCTTCAAATACAGATTTTTAAATTAACTTGTTTTCGGCAAAACCAGATTCATAGTCAGAAAAGAATCCTTTCTTTAAAAACAACAAAACACACACACACACACACACGCCTCTAGTGGGACTCTGAGGAAGATGTCTAATTCTACAGGCTGGTAATTGAAAATTCATGGTTTTGTATACCCAGCTGGTGATCATAACTACCTCCTAGTTTTTACCTGCTCCTCCATTTCTGTAATCCTGTTTAAACCATGAGAAAGAATAATTAACATTTAACTTAAATGCTAAATGGACCAGTTAATGGAAATGTTAGATGATTTAAACTGGAATAACTAGTGACTGAAACTGAACCCAGTGCCCTAAAACCTCTAATTTTGTTTTACTGAAATCTATACCCCTTTTGATAACCTAAAGCCTTTCTGCTATGATTTGAATCTTTTTCCTTTTAAAGATGGGGTACTTATCAGCATTTTTTCATATAAATGAATGCATTATATATTAGGATGCCACTAAATTGCCTTTCTTGAGAACAAAATCATTTTACTCAGATGGCTGTCACATTTCTGACATCACTGTCTCCTAAGACACCTTCTGTCCATGTGCATTTTAAAATGAGAAACATAAAAAGCACAAAAAGCAGCCAATGGCAATTTAGTATTATTTAAAAAGACAGCACATAAGGAGAACAAAACTCAACAATGCAGGGTGGAAAGTATCTTTGAATCTGAGAGTCAAGTGAGATCTCCTAACCAGGATTGTTTTTTTCAGGAGCATGTGGGTTTCTGTTTTTACTTGCTGCCTTATGGGGGCACTCTCTCACCTGTCATCCTTAACCTTTCTTGGAGAACCTCATTTCTGCTGCTTATATTTGCAGTATTGTTGCTTAAGAGTAGTATGAATATGCTTGTTATGAACTGTGGATCCCATTAGATCTTTCCCAGTAACTGCAGCCAAGGCTGCAGTTGCTCCTTTAAAATAAAAAAAAAGATCCTTTTGTGAATATGTAATTCCCATGACTCACCTCTTGTGTGGAAATGGCATTAAGGCCTATCGTCTGGGCCTCAGAAGTTTGTATAATTGCTCAGTTCTTCGAAACAGCTAAGAGGATCTTCTCCAATGAGTATTGCACCCACTTCTCCGCTGGCGTGCCATAGAAGCATGTGTGGAGTGACTGCCTTTTTGCCTGGAGAGAGGGCAGTTTTCTGCCCCAGGGTTTTTATCAGGCTTCCTTGGGCTTCTGGTGGCACCTGTCTCTGCAGCTGCCCCTTTTCCTTCTGTCCCTCATTCTAATTTCCTTCTCTCTGTGTACAAAAACACTTGATGTGAGGATCTGTGGGGTACCTGATTTCAGGGACCTTGTCTGTCTTGTTCCCTGGAGTCCCCAGAACCTAAATCAGTTCCTGTTGGGCTCATAGTAGGTGTGTACCAGCTTATTGCAAATGTTCTCACTTGTCCCTTTAGGAGTTCTTGTTGCTAAGGTAGTCTGCTTCTTCATAAGCCATCCTTCCTCTGCAACTGATTTTGTTGTGAGCATTTGGAATCTTTACCCCTGTGGCTTCCTTAAAAAAAAAAAAAATTCTTTTTGAGTCAGGATCTCACTCAGTTGCAGCTCATCACAGCCTTGTCTTCCTGGGCTCAGGCGATTCTCCTGCCTCAGCCTCCTGAGTAGCTGGAACTGCAGGTGAGCACCACCATGCCTGGCTATTTTTTTTTTTTTTTTTTGTGGAGACAAGGTCATGCTATGTTGCCTAGACTAGTCTTGAACTCCTGGGATCAAGTGATCCTCCTACCGTGGCCTCCCAAAGTGCTGATATTACAGACATGAGCCACCACACCAAATCTAAAATTTTTTAAAATTAAATTATTGTATTTTATGAAGCCCTGGGGATGGTGGGTTACAGATCTTTTTTTTTTTTTTTTTTTTCAGTCCTGCCTGTATACTGTGTGAGCAGATTTCTGTTTCTCTGTTGCTTGTTTAAAATAAAAAAAATGAAGAGGTATCAAGGTGTCATTAAGGACTCCAGGCTAGCATGACATTTTATTAGTTCTGCAATAGGAAAGACAGCTGAGTCTTGACTATTGTGATTCTTTTTTTTTTTTTTTTGAGTTGGAGTCTCACTCTGTCGCCCAGACTGGAGTGCAGTGGCCGCTCCCGGCCACCGTAACCTCGACTTGCTGGGCTCTGGTGATCCTTCCGCCTCAGCCTTCCAAGTAGCCGGAACTACAGGCGTGCGCTACCACACCCGGCTGATTTTTTGATTTATTGTAGAGATGAGGTCTCGCTGCCCAGGCGGGTCTCGAGCCCGTGGGCTCAGGCAATCCACTCACCTCAGCCTCCCAAGGGTGCAGGATTACAGGCTGAGCCACCGAGCCCGGCGACTACTGTGATTCTTAATGTGACTCATGCCTGCAGATTAGTTAAAGTTAATCATCTTGAACCTTACCAGAAAATAATTTGTCTTAGTTACATTTTCTGTACTTTTCTAACCAAGACTATTTTTTGAAGCATCTATATTCTTTATTTTCTAAGTTTGCTATAAATACTTTTATTTTGAATATACATAAAGTTGCTTCATGTACGTTCGTTACATAGACTAAATTTAGAATAAATTTTCACATATTTTCTACATGATGGGTAAATATTAGGGCTCAGAGTTGTTTCTTTTCTCTCAAGTTTGTGGACCTTTAAAAATGTATGTGAAAACTTAAGTGAATTTTTACCTTAAAAACATAAACTTAAATTTGATTACTTTTGTTATCTTTACGTGATAAACAACTATGCATAAGGTTCAGTCTACGGTGTAGGCTTATATGCATTTTACATTTAGTTAATACAGTACATGTGCATCAATGCCCCACCCTGTGCTAGGCATTGTGTTGGACAGTTGGGGGAATGACCGCCTGTGGTCTCTGCCCCTCCTGTGCCCCTCACCTGCTGGATGACAGACGTAGAGATTGTTAGGGGACAGTTGCTGTGACCCACTGACATACCCAAGCTCGTACTCTCTCCCTGTCCTCTCTGTTTTCTTTCTTTTATTTGTTCCCTTCTGTCTTTGTCTCTTAAAAAATTATTTTCTATAGAAAGTCAGATACTTTTTTATTTCCTACTTTATGAAGTAATTAGCAAAAAGAAAGAAAGAAAATGAGCTGACTGTCCCAATTCTGAATACATTTAAACTTATATCAGAGGTTTTTAAAATAGAATCCTTAAGAAGCTATTGTTAGGTGAAAAGAACTATAAATAAATCTGAAAATCCATGTTGTTAGTACTTTAACACCCCCTCTTCAATGTAGGCATCCTTAAAACAGGCCTGGAATGATCTTGGTAATGCCACAGCATTTATGAAGGGTTCAAAAAAGGTGGAGGTGCTGACATATTGCTTTCTAAAAGGATTTACTAGCTTTGCCCCAACTTTCACTAACCTGTCTCTCTGCTCTTCCCTTTTTTGCTAAAAGTTTGATCATTTTAGATTGATGAAATTTTCAGTACTTATCATATCTCTGTTTTACTGTCATTAACAAAAATTGGTTTTTTCCTGCATAAGAAATTAATCCATACTGTGTGCTAACACATAATCATAAAAGGAAATTGAGTATTTGTCAGACACATAAATTGTTTATTCCACTATCTCTGGTTGATGCATCTCTTATTTTTAGTAGCAAAGATGATATTGACTCGGTCGTCAATGTCTGGCAGGCTAGGCATCCTTTGGGGTACAGGGGAAGGGAGAGAGAAGCATTTAAGACACTTTTAGCAAATGAGTTGTCCAAAGCTTAGCAAAGTCATCTGAGTGCTAAAAGCCAGACCAACAGGGTGGGAGGGCTTCCATGAAAAGTCAGGGAGTTGGTAGAGAGAATTATATGTCAGAGTGGGAGAGCAGCAAAGCCAAAGAGAACTGAGACAACAGAAGACAGAATTAAAAAAAGAAGCAAAATAGGAAATTAGACATGAAAGTCAAAATACCAGTGATAAAATGAGTATTTATACTAATTTTGAAATTATTGACTACAAGCACTTTTTCTAGGAAAATGGCTGTATGCCATGAGAGATAGAAATTGGATCTTCAAGATTCACTGTTAGCAAAACCATACTGTTCAGCAGCCACATTCAGTTTATTTTTGTCACTTCAAAAACACTGGTGTATTTGGAATAGTAGTGTTTTTTATGTAGCATTTCCTGTGTGTCCGCTTCTGAGCTACCAATATAGATATGTCATTCAGTTTTTTCAGCAACCTCTAAGGAGCACAAATTATTACCCCCATACACTGAGGTTGATGAGACCAACTGGCTTTCCGAATGCCGTTAGAAGACTGGGATCCAGGTAAATTTAACCATTATCATGTTGCAGAGTAAGACAGAAGGAAGTCTTCATTCAGGCCAACAGCAGCCAGTGCTCTCCTCAACCTCAGAGCCTGACCACGTCTTACATTTGTTGTTATTCTGGCATATCAAGCCCATATAGTTTTTGTAAAGTGTTAAAGCACTTTAGCTCTTATTACTAGGAGCTGACCCAACTCCCGTGAAATGTAGATAATATCACTGAGGATTTTTCAAAGTAATGAAAGTATGAGTGTGCTGTAGGAAAAGCATGCGATTTTTAAAAAATTATTTTAAGCTAATCTTCACTCAATAAACGAATCAGTCCCAACTAAGAAGCAGGTTTATAAAAGGTAATTTTAGTATTTTAACATGGAGAGGTTCAGGAATTGAATTCAGTTGGCTTCAAAGTGAATAATGCCACTTATAGACAAAAGAACCTTAGAGAAGGTGGGCACAAAGTGACATGGTGAAAGAGTTAAATCATGTCTCTTTTTAAAAAGTAATTTTCCTGTTTTCCATTTAAATCAACAGCATTTGAGCTTGTGAGGAGCAAAAATGAATGAGCCCCATTGTTCAACTGAAATAACCTTT
The DNA here is from genome assembly GCA_027257055.1 of Cephalopachus bancanus. NCBI lineage: Eukaryota > Metazoa > Chordata > Mammalia > Primates > Tarsiidae > Cephalopachus > Cephalopachus bancanus. The sequence continues at coordinate 16,539,789 of JAPVLO010000005.1, read as the reverse complement.
TCTCTTGATTTATTTCTCTACCAAAAGCCTGAGGAGCCAAGGTTTCAGGAGAGAAAAAGGATTTCATAAGCTCTCTTTTAAAACATCCTGCCCTATGCTTGAGACTGTTTTTCAAATTTTATAGCTGGATTTTTGTAAATCCAGCCACATTCCTTATTCTAAATAAGCTTATGATTTGTATGTATTTATGGCCGAGGTTAACGCTTCAGAATTTGGTGGCAGTTAATGAGCACAGACTTTTTTGTTGTTTTGTTGTTCATTGCAACCCGGTGATTTAGATACGCATGCCATATCTTCAAGCTTACCTGATTGTGGGGTAGTACTGAAGGGAATTTCTACTGTGTTTTGCCTTTGGTGCTTATTCTAGTGACTTTGGATAGGGAGGGTTCATAACAAATACAACTGGCTATATGACCTTTTCAGCAGAAACCATAAGATGGTTACTTTGTGAAATAAAGGTTTCACATCAGGAAATGCTTTATTGTCAGAGGAACATTTAAAGAATATGACATTTCACTGAACTAAGATTTTTGTGTCTGCAAATGTCATAGTCCAAAAAATTGTTTCATCATTCTTATTATAAATAAATTTACATTTCTTATTTTCTTCAAATTTTGTATTACCAGCTCATGTTGTATTTACATTGCTTTTCTTTAGGAATTTTTTTTTTCTTTTAAAGCATTATTTTATGTAAACTGAGATGCATTTACCTTTAAGTGGATCACCTGCTGAGTAGTCTTTTGAGGTTAGTGGTTTTTCTTTGGATAAAAAACAAAACAAAACATAATTGTAACTCAGATGCAGAATTTAACCTTTTATGAAAATTAATTGTAAGGACATCTGTTTTTAGGTGTTGCAGATTATATACTCTGAATAACTTCTCAATTGAAACAACAGAAATTTTGTAAAATATTTATAAAGCATTTTTCCAAGTACATTGCTAAGTTGGCACAAAAAAGGGAAACCATAAAAAGCAAAGACAAAATGAAAAAAGAAATCCTGGAATGTGAGCTGGGTTATCCCTGAATGTTTCTTCTGGGACAAGGCAGATGAGAGGTAAAACTTGTGATTCTCCATAGTTGGGAGTCTAATGAGACACCCTCAAAGTAAGAGTGATTGATAAATAAACCTGCTAGTAGTCAGGCTGGGGATGGAGAGCATACAGTAAGGAAATCTGCCAGTCTTTTGTTTTGTTTTGTTTGTAGAGATGGAGTCTTACCATATTGCCCAGGCTGATCTTGAACTCCTGGACTCAAGTGATCCTTCCACCTTGGTCTCCCAAAGTGCTAGGATTACAGGCATGAGCCACTGCGCCTAGCCTACGTGCTTGTCTTTATCTTAGCACCAGTGAGGGATGGGGAAGGCAGGATGTGAATTCTCCTAAAACATGAGGAAGGCTGACCTTCACATGAGTGCAGGTTGACTTGATTGTAACTATAAGGTTCAAAAGCCTCATGCCAAAAATTTAAAGTGCTCTTGGATTGGTTATATCCCAAGAGTCAAGCAGAAATAAACACATATCTTCTCTGGAAGAGTGCCTCTTCAACCTAGGTCTCCAAGAAGTCCCACAAAAAGGTTTCAAGGAAAATCAGCAGTTCACAGTCAAAAATTATAACAAATGTAAAGAAATTTGCCAGCATGAGAAATCAAGCCTGCAGAAACACCAGAAGGGAATTATCAGATTTCTAATAAAAAATAAGTATGTTAAATACACTTAAAAATAAACAATCAGTGTGATGCCATTTAAAAAATTAGAAGCATAAGCAAGAAATAAGATACTATAAAGAATGACGAGATAGATTTGGAAAAGGACTAAATAGAACTTCTAAAAATTAAAAAAAAATGGTCATTAACATTGAAATTTTAGTTGTTAGGCTAAAAAGGAGATTAGACACAGCTGAAGGGAGAATTAGTGAAATAGAATGTAAAATATAAAGGAAATGCCTAGAATGTAACCCAGCAATAGGTGGAAAAATATGACTTTGTAGTCATGGAGAAGAACAAACTCTTTTCAAAATGTTAAACTACAGATTGGGACGAACCATTCTACAAAATACAACTAGAAAATCTGGGGAAAGTGTCTATTTGAGGGCATCACAAATCTAATGAGAAAGTAAATAATAACTGGTCTAAGATACTACCATGAAAATGCAGTAGCTATTCTAATATCAAAGTAGACTTTAAAGCAAAAATGCATTGCTAGAGAAAATACTTTATCATCATAAAAAATGAAATTCTGTTTATTTATTGTAACTATATATATCTAATAGCATGATTTCAAAATATAAGGAGAAAAAAAATTCCTAAAAATACAAGTAAAAGTAGATAAATCCACAATTCTAGAGGAACATTTTTAATAGACCTTTTCTGTGACTGATAGAAGAGATAGCCAAAAGAAATTAGTAAATATATGAAGAGTTGAACAAAATAATTAATAAGTGGCCTAATAGGCATGTTTGTGATATCATAACCATCAACTGCAGAATTCATATTCTTTTCAGTTACATACTGGAACATAAAAAAAAATACATTTTTAAAAATTTAGACCACAAGGCTTTTCTCAACAAATTTTAAAGGACTGAAGTCTTACAGAGTATGTTCTTTGAGCACAATAAGATTTAACCAAAAGGTCAATAACTGAAGAATGAATATTCTCGCAAACATAATGGCAAGTAAAGAAAGTCATATGCAAAGAAATATGTTATATGATATTAGAATGTTCACAAATGAGACAAAACTAGACTATAGTGTTGTGAATGCATATGAAAGCAGAAAAACTACAAAGAAAAGCAAGAAGAAGATCAGCATAAAAGGCAGGATAACGATGACCATTAGGAGGGGAGGGGCTTGTTTAGAGCATCGTAGTGCAGGATGTTCCTCCTCGTTCTATTATCAAAAATATATTGATTTTTTTTCCTATGTATTTATTCTTCAAGATGAATTTTAGAATGATGTTGTCAAGTTCCCTAAAATTCTGATTTGGATTTTGATTGGAATTGTGATAAATCTATAGATTTCCTCTGGGATTATTTGTACCATTAAAATATTAAACTGTCTCACGTACAGATACGTGTTTTCAGTTATTCAGGTATTTTTTGTTTTTAAGTTTTCTTAAACTGTTTTTTAGAAGCTTCTTGATCTAGGCTCCACATTTCATTTTTAATGCTATCCTAGGTATTTTATTAATTTTGCATCTATTGTAAATGAAGTTCCTCGTATTTTTTTCTAACTGGTCTACTGGCATATAGGAAAGCTATAAGTTTTTTAAAACTACTTACCATTAGCCTTAATTCTAGTCACTTCTTTTAAAATAGTATTTGTTGAGTTTTTATTGTAGAGTAGGCACTAGTATATAATAATTTTCACAGTTACTTTTTATTTTTAGCTTACAGCTGAGAAAATGATGCTTGGCAAGGAATAAAAAGAGATTGCTTAAAGTTACCCAACCAAATAGTATTAGAGCTAAAGTTTTCATCCAAATATGTCTGAACACAAAACTCTCTTTCCATGATGGAATTTATTTTCCTGGATAAGTTTAATTCAATAACAGGTTATTTAAAGATGTGCTATGGAGGTGAATGAGATAATGAATGTAAAATTGCCTTGAAAGAGTCAAGGAATATTAATGAACTATCCAAATTAATGTAGCAATTTCACTGTGAAATTAAAAGTAGATGATTAGAGAATAGCTACGATGTGGTATTGCCCTTTAGTTGTTTATAAGTCATAGACCTTTTTAGTTTGTAAAACTTTCAAGATCTTCTCTATCTATATCAAACTCATTATGAAGCAGATGCCTTTCCAGTGAGTTTTTTTTAAATAGTAAAAGTAGCATTTTGTAAGCCATTAAATGATGATGGTGGTTAACATATTTAAGATTTTTTTAGTGATGACCATCTCCACACTAGTTCCAAATGACTAGAAAATATCCCTTCTTTTATTCAATACAAATTTTGTTTTGCACTTTTGAAGTAAGCTACCACTCTACTTTGGGCCACGTATGAAAGAATGAATGAACATAATAATAATAATAAACAAGCAAATAAATACCTAATTATATATTGAGAGAAGTGCCATGAAGAAATAAACTGTGTGCCCATTAGCTGTCCAAGAACGGGCCAGGCAGAAGAGACAGGCTGTGACACGTCTTGAGCACATTTTAAGGAACCTAACAAAGGTCATTGCTGTTAGGGGTCGGAAGGTGAGGCAGGAGTTGGAACATTCTGAAGTTGGCCAAGGGAGAGAGGATTGTAGGGTGCATAACCATGGATACCATGAGAAGGAATTTGGATGTTATTCAAAGCATAATGTGGAAGTCACTGAAGGTTTCTAAGGGTATAACACGGGCCAGTTTAGGATATAAAGACATACGTGATAGCTGTTAAACCAAGAAAATCAAGAGTGACAGCAGGAAGACCAGGCAGGAAGCTAATGCTGTAGACTAAGCATGTCCAACTTGTAGCGCAAGATAGCTAGTCATGTGACCCCACAAAGTCATTTAACATCATGTGTTATTTAGTGCTTATTTTCTTCGTGAACCCATGTATAGTTTCATTTTTGAAGTTCACAGTCACACCTTATTCATGACCTTGCTTTTTAGCAGTACATAAATTTATGAGCAGCTGTTTTCAATGATGAAACACATGGAGAGCAAAATTTGAACAAACATTTCTGACGAGCACCTTGAGAACTCAATCAGAAATGCAATGACATCATCAAACCAGACATTGATAGATTAGTTTTACAAAAACAAGGTAAAATTTCTCACTAGTTTTATATTGTTCTCATTTTTCTAAACTTTAAAACAAAAAAGTCTTATTATATATATACACTTTATATATATATATATATATATATATAAAACTATATTATATAATTTATATGCAGTCCAAGACAATTCCTCTTTACTTAATGTAACCCAGGGAAGCCAAAAGGTTGGACACCCCTGCTGTAGACCAAGCTTCTCAAACTCAGCATTTTTAGGCTGGCTGCTTCTTTGCCATGGGTCTGTCCTGTGCATTGTGACATGTCTGCCAGCATCTCTGCCTCTACCCAGTAGGTGCCAGTAGCAGCCCCACCCTCAAGTTGTGACAACCAAAAATATCTCCATAGACTTTCAAGCTTCCTCCCAGAGATGAAATGGTCCATGGTTGTGGGTCACTGCTATAGACCGAGATGGAGATGACAAAGTCTTGGAGTGGACTGGTGTGGTGACAGGAGAGGTAGAGAGAGGTGCTCAGATTTGAGACTGGCTCGGGTAGAAGAGGATTTGCCAGACTATGTGGGGCTGTGGACCAAGAGGGTGGGCCTCTTACTCTTTGCTTCTTGCCAGGTTTTTCAGGGTCTCCTTAGCATTTTTTTAAAAGTTATAATTTGACTTGGCACAGTGGCTCATGCCTGTAATGCCAGCACAATGGCTCATACCTGTAGTGCCAGCACTTTGGGAGGCCAAGGCAGGAGGATTGCTTGAGCTCAGGAATTCAAGAACAGCTTGGGCAGCATAATGCGACTTTGTCTCTATCTGAAAAAACAAAACAACAGCAACAACAAAAGCCTTAAATTCACCCACAACTGGTCCTTGCTCTTTTTCATGCCTTAGATCTTCCAGATATTACCTCTGCTTTGCGTTCTGTAGATGAAGATCCACCCTCCCCTCCCTACACACAAACCCGCAGCATTTTTAAACAATGGAGAGGTGACGGGAATGCTTGGTGTCTTGCCAGGAATCCTGAAGTGGGTGAAACTGATCGACAACTTTGAAGGAGAGTATGACTATGTCACCAACGAGGGGACAGTGTTCACATTCAAGACGAATCGCCGTTCTCCTAACTACCGCCTGATCAACATTGACTTCACGGATCCTGATGAGTCCAAGTGGAAAGTGCTTGTTCCAGAGCACGAGAAAGATGTCTTAGGTAAGCATACCTGTGACTTGAAAGCTGTGCTTTTGTTTTTGATGAGAAAGTCAATAAGTTAGTACATCTCTTATCCTCAGGTGACCTGGGACAAGGTTAAAACAAAAACCAAAACATCTACCTGTAATTATCAGGAGGGAAGTATCTAAATAGTGCGTCCAAGTCTTTACTGTGTGAAATTACTCTTTATATCTTAGTACTGTATTATGTAGAAATTCAGTGTCTTCATAAAAGTGATGAAAGTATGAATTCAGACTTTCAAAGGCACTATTTTTTTTATAAATCACTTGTCTTGGTGTACTTAATGTCTGATAATAATCATGAACATTTAATTTTTTAAGCTGTTTGGATTTAGAACCCCTAGCTTTAAGGTTTTGAATAAGCTTTGGCTATTTGCATTATGCCTGTTGTTGATCTTAGGGTGGATTTACAGTCCTCCTATTAGAAAAGGGAATAGACTATTGTCAGATTTAATTGAAATCCATTGCAGTTGCTGCTTTGTGCAGTGAACTACATTAACCTTTTGAGAATCTCACTTGCGTGTCATTCGTGTTTCATGGTGCCTTTCAGTTCTTTTATTCATTATCTGTGATTTTTTCCAAAAATGATATGCAGCTTTATAAATTATTTATTGCATGAATACTGAATTTGATTAGAAGAAAACTCACTAATTTGGGGAGGTTTTTTTTTTAATACAAAAGGAGAGTTCAGTACCTTAAGGCAAATGAAGAGCTGACTTGTTGGAGGTAAACTATTACTGATGGGTTGAATGAAAATAAAATATAGGGCTAACCAGGCACGGTGGCGCATGCCTGTAATCCCAGCACTTTGGAAGACAGAGGCGAGAGGATTGCCTGAGCTCAAGAGTTCAAGACCAGCCTGGGCAACTTGGTGAGACCTTATCTCTACAATAAATCAAAAAAATAGCCAGGCATGGTGGCAACGCCTGTATAGTCCTAGCTGCTTGGAAGGCTGAAGTGGAAGGATCACCTGAGCTCAGCAGGTCAAGGCTGAGATAGTTGTGAGCATGTTACTGCACTCCTGGGTGGGTGACAGAATGAGACTTCGACTTAAAAAAAAAAGAAAGAAAATCTAGAGCCATTTCTAAATGCAAAGATACATAGTATATAATCGAGAAAATCATCCTTTTTGAGATCTTCCGAGTGGCTGTGTCTTTAGATAAAGCAGTTCTGAGATGTGCTTTTCAGTGAATTAAAGCACAGGTGTTAGAGTCAGACAGATCCAGGTTCACATCCTAGACCAATTGGGAACTCTTGCTTCCTGGCTTCAGGTAGTATGCTCTCTCTGTGCCTGGAAGGTATTTAAAGCTGGCATTACTCAGAGGTAGGGGAATGGCACATGACTGCCACTGACCCTCTCGGGGTCACAGGCTCCTGTGGGCAGTCCCTGCTGGGCCCTTACTCCTGCAGTGCCCTGAGAAAGCACTACTAGGTGTTTGCCTGAGATTCTCTTCAGTCCCTGGACATCTGACTGTACCCCAGCAGACAGTTGTATTAGACAGGACCCTAGACAACCTCATGCCTGTTCTTTCCTGCAAAATCCACATCTGCAACCCTGAGGCAACAACCCATTCCAGGCTCTTCCTCTAGAGTAGTCAGTCGGCCCTTCTGCTTCGTAGGTCTCAAGGCACGGTCCTTTAACTTCTCAGGGTTGGGTGAGGCACCAGAACTCTTGTGTCTCTCAGGGTTAGTGGGATCATAACCCTGTCACACTCTCTCTGGTATATAGGGCACTTACAGCATGGCAGGGGTTCTCTCCAAGAAAATTTCACACCTGTCTCCTAAAACCTTCTGTCCACTCTTTGGCCCTTGTTTTCATTTAGATGAGGGACCCATGAGTCCTAGAACGGGTTTTTTGGACATTTCCCTGAACATCTTTGTGTTAGAAATCTATTAGGTAGTCTCGTTGATAGCCTTGTGGCTTCTGTCTAGATAGAGGCAGGAATGTCTCCCTAAGAATAGTCACAGTCAGCGTTTATTGAGTACTTCCTAAGTGTCAGATTCAGCACTCTGCTCCACAGGCATTGACCTCAAGTGTTGGTGTGACCAAATAAGACTTAAGTGGCATAAGTTTTCATGGAGGTGCCCTCTGTGTTTTCAGGCACAGACCATATTAGAACAGGGTTCTTGCATAGGGAGCCATCATGGATGTTGTAAATATTTCCCCAGGCATCTGCATTTTCTGCCATTTAAAGCCAGAATGGGGGTTTTAGCTAGGCCTTAAGGTAACATCATTTCTCACTTAAAAGATCTGATGAGATGCAAATTAATGCTCAGAGATTTTTGAGGGGGTGATATATTTTTTTAACCTTCCTTCTGAAAGGTTATAGGTTCTTTAGACTGGAAAGGGGAAACCTTCAATATTCACTAGAACTCATCAGTTCAAAGAGAAGCACAGTTGAATTTGCTATATATCATTAGCACAGAATGCCCTATTGAGAATAAAAACCAGAGATGAGTCATAAAGCACAGCTATAAAGTCAGAGCTTTTATTAATGACAGTCTACAAATCACCTTGTCCTTTTTTATTCACTTTTGTCTGTTTTAGAATTCTGATGTACTCATAGTTAACACAGATTGATTATTCTTTGACAACTATAATTTACTTCATTTTTCCCCCCATACTGTTCCTTCTTTAGAACATGAAGCCACGTGAAATATATTGCTTGGTTGAGGTGCTTTTAAAAAATTATGTTGGAGAATGAGTGATGACTTTTGGATATAAGAGTTCTTTTTTATATCCTCATTTGAGGAAAAGTTTGCTCTACTAATCTAAACAACCCAAGATCGAGGCCCCAGGTGATCCTGAGTCACCTCTGCTGATGTCCTGTTGTTCATGTGGATAAATTCTAACACCATCAGTGTGAACTGCTGGTTTCTTGGGTTATAAAAATAAGCAGTGTCAAGAACCTCAGCCCACCAGCCTCCATTGAAACCCAGAAAGGCTTGTCTTTTCATCACATGTGACCTGTCACCTGCAAGCCCATCCTCACTTCATTTGCTGTAGCATCTCTCCCTGGATGACCTATCTCAGGTTGACCTCCAAGCCTGCCTCCTGTTTTCTCCTTTTCTGTTGCCTCTTTCACTTCTGTTCTCCTGCTCTGCCACTGAGCACGGTTACTTCAAGTTACAGCCTGAGAGTTGAGGAGAACTCATTTCTTCCTCACTCTCCACGTCCCTGTGGTCATCCCTGGTGATTCCTCTTGGGAAAGAAACATCTTTTGTTTCTCTTCTTTCCTGCCCATACTTTGTCCCCAGCTTGGTGTGGTGTTCTCCCTGGCTTATCGCAACATGTTCGTGGACTTCTCCCTCCATCCTTTTACAGGCTTCCATCGTCCTGCATTCAGTTGTCAGTTACATACGTCCTTTATTCATGTCATTATTCCTAAATGTCAGTTCAGACAGTGGCTCTTCAGGAACAGGTATCTGCATTCCCTCTCCCTGGCCCACTGATTGCCCCAGTGGACGACCACCAGCATCCCCAAACTGAACAACTTGTTTCTTCTTCTTGAAAAATGGATCTCTCCCTTGTTCTCCTTGCCAGGCTTCCTCCCTTCTGTCCTTCCTGCTGTTCATTCATTCGTATTCCTCTCCTCTGCCTTCACTTCTAACTCTGCCCTTCACTTCTTGAGTCCCATGTCTTACCCCACCCGCCCCGTCCCTTCCTGTGGAAAGCTGTCCTTTCCCCCAACACTCCCACCTCCACCTGTTCTCAAGACTCATTTCAGCTCTTGCTTGAGGACTCTCCCTTGTTTTGAGTCCTCAACACACCAAACCTTACCTGTTTTTCCTTTTTACCGCTGGCATTTTTATATGATTGTGTCATATAAAGCAGAACTGACCTCACCCTCCTACTTATCTCTCCAGTACTTTGCAGGGAATCTGGTTTACACCAAGGACTTAGTACATGTTTGTCAAATAAACAACCAGGTCAGACAAGACTCATGAATTGGTGTTCATTGTTTTCCTCCTTACAGCTCCCATAGCATGATATTACACACAAAATCGGTAGGCAGGGCTATTTGTATTCCACACATGATCTGGACCATCAAAAGCCCCTAGTCCAAGATGGAGAATATTTTATTTCCCTCAGAAACAAAGCAATCATATATGAGAGGAATAGGCTGAACGCTAGATGCGTGATTAAGACCGATTATAAAATGACTTTGCAAGTCTCACTGCCACATAGTGGTGTGTAACACAGTAACTGCTGATCCTTTAAGTAAATCACATGCTTTTTGTTAATTTTCAAAATGGCATAAAGTTTGTGTCTTCTCTTTTCAGAGTGGGTAGCTTGCGTCAGGTCCAACTTTTTGGTCTTATGCTACCTCCATGACGTGAAGAACATTCTGCAGCTTCACGACTTGACAACTGGTGCTTTCCTCAAGACCTTCCCGCTGGAGGTCGGCAGTGTCGTGGGGTACAGCGGTCAGAAGAAGGACACCGAAATTTTCTATCAGTTTACTTCCTTTTTATCTCCAGGTAAATGTCTTTTCACTGTTGCTGTTCACTTAAAAAAATCAGACTGACGTTTGGATTTCTTTGGGGAAATGGGGATATAATGCTATGCTATTGAAAATCACATATGCTGTGTTACAGCTAAAATTGCTTAATGGGAATAAAACGGTGAAACATGCTCAGAACAAAGGAAAATGTAAACACTTCAGACTGCACTCTCATTAATCTTATATTCTGAGTCTGTGTTCTTTGGGGTGCAGGAACAGCTATTTTTCTAGGTTGATTAAAAATGAGTACCAGCAAATATAATGTTCAATTCTGTCTTTGGTCTAGATATAAATACAGGGACACACAGTGCAGATAACAAAAAGCAAAAGCTGTAGCCACGTCTGACAGTAAAAACACATTTTTCTAGAATAAACTTAAGAATCAAGTGTGCTGCTGTTAAACTGAATTAAAATGTAATTCTAAAAGTATAGTCTTCCATTATGGAAAAAATGTATGTGTGTTACTTGGTTGTAATAGAAAAGGTTGTGATTTTACATTTCCTGATATCAGTTAATTTTCCCCCAAGTAAACTTTTTAACTTTTAAAAAAAAGTAGCCACATTCATTTTGCTTTGTTTTGTTTTTTTTCTCTATTCTCTATTCGACTGCACTGGTTTTGTAGGGTCGTGGCTGTACACTTACTGTGATTTGTCCCAGGAGTCCTGTCTCAGTTGGCAGTTTGCAGTTGACCAGGCAGACTGTGTCCTAAAAGCAATCTGGCTGAAAAATGCCCTGCGCTTTCCTCTGCTTTTTTTGAGCTCCCCTGGAGTGCACTTTTCCCACTTGGTTTGGCGGCAGTCATTTGATCATCAGAAAATAACGCAGTCTTAGGGGAGAGCCAGGCAGGTGCCAAAGTGTTCCTGTCTGCCTCTGGGGATTTGGCTGGTTGACAGTGATGTCTCATCACTTTTATTTTGAGCCTCTGAGTCACAGATCAGACCGTTCATGAGGAATCGTATTGTGGTGACAGGTTGCTGCCAGGGTTATTAAAACCAAAAGAATGATGTTCTGTCAGTAGGTCTGATGGTGTACCTGGAAAACCTCATTGGCTTTACTGTCCCAAGCACCTTTCACAGGTGGTGGGGACTCAAAAAACACTTACAGATTGCAGAAACCATGCCCAGGGCCAGGAGTCAGGAAGCAGCAGTATAAAAACTCTACTTCAGGGTGTCCTGCGCCTGGCTCCTCCTACTTCCCCCCAGCCTGGATTACAGCAGTGTGGACAGACCAAGGGAAATCATTCCTCCCAGGTAGCTATTCTCAACTTATTGCTGCAGCATCCACAATTTATTTTCTCAGGCTTACACCAGTTCCGGAAATTTTACTTTGGAAAGCCTCATGCTTTCGACAGCTTAAATGAATAAAGGTCAATGAGGAAGACAGAATGGGGGTGACTCACTGCTCTTAATAAAAGCCAGAGTTCCCAAAGGCCCATAAACCTTCTTCAACGACCCCATGTGACCATTTATTTCAGGAACAAACTCATCATTACCTGGGAAAGAAAGAGCTCATTGTCCTAGTGTAAAATGTTGGGTTCTATGCCAGGCAATGAAATATTATCCATGACTGACTGTGAAGTTTGAAAAGAGGCGTGTGTTCTTAGTTCTCTACTGCCAGGCAGTTTCTCACCAGGCTTTCGTTTGTTACCATGATGCTTTGTCTGTGTCCCTTGTCTCCTCTTGCTCATTTTGCCTCCATCTTGCTCTTTTTTCTTGTGAATGTGATTTGATCTCTAAATCCAGACGACAGGGCTTCCAGACTCTGGCCTTTTGAGGCCAAATGTAAAAACGGCCATCAGATCATTAAACTGCATCTTATGCAAGCAAGAATGGTCAGGACGTGTGTATCCATACACTTAAACATCGGCTCACAAGCTGTCCTGGTCTCTGAAGGTCAGCTGTTGACTACTACAGGAAACAGCAGAGGCTGTACATTATAAGTAAAGCCCCAGGGTCACAAAGAACTGCAGCTCCAGCTTCCTGCTGCAGACATGTGGTAACTCTGGCAGGTGCACACCAACTGACTTTGTTTCCCACAGAGGTACAAAATGAAGACGCATCTTGAGTCTAAGCCATTTGTGACTTTTGCACCTCGAGTCCCCCCTCGGGCAGAAACAGGTGGCCAGAGCAAGTTGGAGCACAGTGCCCTGGTTCCCTGTGGTTCAAGCCATTTAGTGGTGAAGCTGAATAATTCTGTGCTGTGAATTCAGAGGCTTGCCCTAGGTTAGCACCAGACAGACTTGCGTGCTGTGGTAATCCAGTGTGGCTGTCCCAAGTGCATGCCTGTGGGAGGCAGGGGTGAGAAAAAGAAGCCTCCCGCCGACTGTTGAGAAAAGGCAAAATTTTTTTAAAGAGACTTGCTTTTGGTTTTTTTCTTTTAGTAACTTAAAAACCCAACCTACAATCAGACAAAACAATGTCTCCATGGGATGTTTGCCTTCTTTTGCAGCTTGTCCTCGAGCTGTCCCTTTCTCCTGACCCACACTTCTTCTGCCTCCTTACATTGATTTCAGATTACACAAGGAACAGACCAGCTGATCATCCTGCCTTTTTTCTGTTGCTGGAATGGCCTTCTTAAAGCACTCTTTTTGAGCCGGGCATGGTGGCACACACTTGTAATTTTACCTAGCATTTTAGGAGGCTGAGGTGGGTGAATTGCTTGAGCCCAAGAGTTCGAAACCAGCCTGGGCAACATAGTGAAACTTTATCTCTACAAAACATTTTTAAAATGAGCCAGGTGTCGTGGCCTGTAGTCCCAGCTACTCGGGCCGCTGAGGTGGAAGGATCGCCTGAGCCTGGGAGGTCGAGGCTGCTATGAGCCATGATCATCGTGGTTATGTCGCTGCACCCCAACCTGGGAGACAGAGCGAGACCCCAACGCAATAAAAACAAGGAGTGAGAGGGACACTGTTTTCATCAGGAGATAGCTTCACAAGCCCATATACCTCCTCTGGCCTTATGGGACTTCTGTAGTCCAAGTCTCTCATTCACCCTTAAACATCGAAATTTATTTCCTAGAGATCACCTAACCAGTTCTCTCTGGTTTACAATTCTAGGATGTTTTCTTCAAACTTCACCTTCCTTGTTCTTGCCTCATGTGAGCCAAATTAGATAGGAAACATCGTTAAGTTATAGGGATTCACATCATGGTATGAATGTGCAGGGGGGCTATCCCAGATGAATCTATAAATAGAAAGTATTGATAAAATATATTCAGCATTGGTACCTTCAGGTTTAACACAACCTCCTTCAAGGTAGGTACTACTTCTGGTACACAGGAAAGAAGAAGAGAGGTCAGGCATTTGACATACTTTCCTTGAGCAGTAACCAGCCCCTGTTGTGTATTTACGAGATATGACAATTAAGTTCACAAACTCATCCTAGAAAAAGTGCCCATACCTCAGTGCTGAATATCACTATGATCGCCTTTGAAGTACTCCCCTTGAGTAGCTGTGTATTGATGCCAGTACCTGCCTAGTCTACCCGTCAAAGCAGTTTGAGAACTCTTTTTCTGGAATGGCCATCAAAGCTGTCATCATATTACCCTTGGTGTCCTGAATGTCATCGAAATGTCTTCCTTTCAATATTTCCCTTATCTTCAGGTAAAGATGAAAGTCATTGGGAGCCAGATCAGGTGAGCAGGGAAGGTGTTCCAATACAATTATTTGTTTACTGGTTAAAAGCTGTCACAGACAGTGCTGTGTGAGCTGGTGCACCGTTATCATGTAAGAGCTCCTTCGGGACCATTTTTGCACACACCTTTCTCATGCCAAGATTTTTAGCTAAGATATCCCTCACTGTTTTTCTGTCAATGTTTATTTGGTCTGCTATGCTTCTCACAGTCAGCCAATGATTTGGATGCACCATTCGATGAATGTTTGCCATGTTTTCGTCACTTCTGCTCATTACTGGCCATCCTGACCTGTCTTCATCAATGATACTTTCTCTCCCCTCAGAAAAAGTTTAATCCACTTGTACACTGCCATTTTCTTTATGACATTATCCCCATAAACTTGACTAACATATTCCCGATTTCACTCTTGCCAAGTTAACAAGAAATTTATTGTTTGTTTGTTGCTCTAATTCAAGCTCTGACAGTGATGGTATCCCAAAACATCAACAATAATGAACACTACTCAGCAAGGCACCATCACACTCGACACAAACACAGCTATGAGCCACTGATATACCAAGGTTATGAAACCTTACCCAGTTGCTTGTATAATGCAGCTAACATAAGGGCACAGTGGCAAGTTCACAAACTTAATTGTCAGGCCTCTCATTTCATTCTGCTGTTTGGTTTGATATCTCAACCATTCTAGATAGACAGGTGTTTAGAATGTATTTCCCACTCATTGTCTTTCTTTTTATTTTTTTTATTTTTTACTTTGAGTTGGAATCTCACTCTGTCGCCCAGACTGGAGTGCAGTGGCTGCTCCCAGCCACCGCAGCCTCGACCTGCTGGGCTCCGGCGATCCTTCCGCCTCAGCCTTCCGAGTAGCCGGAATTACAGGCATGCGCTACCCCGCCCAGCTGACTTTTTGATTTATTGTAGAGATGAGGTCTCGCCAAGTTGCCCAGGTGGGTCTCGAACCCGCGGGCTCAGGCAATCCACTCACCTCCACCTCCCAAAGGTGCAGGATTACAGGCTGAGCCACCGAGCCCGTCTTTCACTTGGAAATTTGCGGTCTGGTACTTTGGTGACTCGCCTAGGTTCATTGAACTAGTAACTGCCAGTGCTGGGAATTCTGGCCCCCAAGGTCTTTATCATTTGCTGTACTGCAACTGTCACGGTGACACCAGGTGGGGCAGGTGCTCAAGTGATAGGTACTTGGCCTGCAAGCTGTCTTTTTGTTGTTGTTGCTTGATTTTGTGGAGTTTTAAAAAAGGATTCAGGGCCGGGCTCGGTGGCTCAGCCTGTAATCCCGTGCTTTGGGAGGCCGAGGTGAGTGAATTGCCTGAGCCCGCAGGTTCGAGACCCGCCTGGGCAACTTGGCGAGACCTCATCTCCACAATAGATCAAAAAAATTAGCTGGGCGTGGTAGCGCATGCCTGTAGTTCCAGCTACTTGGAAGGCTGAGGCGGAAGGATCACCGGAGCCCAACAGGTCAAGCGGCCACTGCACTCCAGTCTGGGTGACTGAGTGAGACTCCAACGCAAAAAAAAAGGATTCAGATACTTTTTATATTTGGAGGGGGGAATCAGGTACTGATAAACAAGCTCTTGAAAATTAAAATATATCTTGCAAGATAACCCCTGCCTCTCAGGATTACTTTTGTGCAGAAAGGTATATCTGGTAAATTAGAATGCATGCTAACAGAGTGTAGGTTGGAAGTACGAGGGAGGATCCCAAAAAAACAGGATTTATCTTTTGCAGGGCAGACCCTTTGTAGGACAGACTTCCTCACTAGGTTCTAGGGACCCATCGACATCAGTGTACTAGCTTGTATTGTTGTGAGAAGCTGCATACGGCTTCAGTGAAGTTTTTTTTGGCAGGTTCTTTCAGCACGTTTGCCCATATCATGATGGGTGATTTACACAGACAACCTGCCCATACCACACTGAGTGTTCAGCAGTTTTTGACTGAAAACAGCATGACCCCTGTGCTTCACCCTCCGTATTCACCAGATCTCACCCTAGGTGCCTTTTTTTTTGTTTCCCGGGATGAAAAAAGTCCCCAAAAAGAAACATTTTGCTGATGTGAAAAAGGTGAAACAAAAATGGCAGAAGCAATTAAAGGCATCAATACCGACAAGTTCAAAAACTTTGGAGCGGTGGAAAAAGTGTCTCGAGAGATGTATTGCATCAAACAAAGAGTATTTTGAAGGTGACTGAAGTTTAAATGTGTAAGAATAAATACACAATTTTTTGTGAATAAATTCTGGGTTTTTCCCTCCCAGTACATTATATATCAAGATACATTCTAATAACTATCCTAGCATAACTTATACTAAGAAAGTCGTAACTTCAGTCATGCTATACATCTTAATGTTAATCATATGCCCTATTACAGCCTGAAAAAGTGTGTCCATAAGCATGAGAAGTGCAATAACATTTGAAAATATTAGCAGTCATGCTGTTAACAGATCTAAGTATGTTACTTCTTGCCGGTGGGGGTCAGAGTATTGTTTCTCTGTGTTAGCTGAAGTACATACCAGAGTTGAGAAGTTAGAAAGGCTTGTCATTTTACTACATAATTATTCCATTTAAATGTGCCCTGTGGGAGTTCCATTTGGTTTTTGGTTTTCCAGCAAGTACTGGTGGGATTACTAAACTGATTTTTCATCTACTTGACTGTGTATGTTTAAGGTTTTAAAGGAGGATGCCATTTCTATGCCTGCCACTCTGTGGATGACTGATTCTGTTTCTTAAACCACAGTAGCATCATTGTTTTCTTTTCTTTTTTCTTTTGAGTTGGAGTCTCACTGTCGCCCAGACTGGAGTGCAGTGGCCGCTCCCGGCCACCACAGCCTCGACCTGCTGGGCTCCGGCGATCCTTCTGCCTCAGCCTTCCAAGTAGCCAGAATTACAGGCGTGCGCTACCACGCCCAGCTAATTTTTGATTTATTGTAGAAATGAGGTCTCACCAAGTTGTCCAGGCGGTTCTCAAACCCGCGGGCTCAGGCAATCCACTCACCTTGTCTTCCTTGTTGTTTCTTTGATTTGGGTCTTAAATGTTAGAAAGTAGTAGCATTAAATTCAGGAAATGGACTTTTAATTAGTGTTAAATAAGCTGGGATTCTTGGTGTACATTAATAATTGTGTGTTGTGCACAATTACTGGGTAATCAGCATTGAAAAAGCTATTTTGAGATGACTACCAATTACCTTTGGTCCCTGATTGCTGTTCACATGTGTATCCATGGATGGGTAGATATCTGGTAGCAGGATCCTCACAGTGCCTGTCAAGGGACCTGTGGTTGGCTTTTGACATTGGGTAAGTCACTTGAGTTTTCTGTCCAATACCTTCCAGGTAAAATGGTCCTAGATGAAGCCTACCATTGTCTTTGACTTGTGCTCCTAAGCTGTCTGGTTTGGGAACAGACTGTTAAGTTTTTGTAATTAGGTTCTTCACTTTTTCTCATATTCACAGAAAGCACTAGACTCTTCTAAAGTGTATAATCCACATTAACGTTGTAAAAAGGAAAGCCACATGAGATAGTGACAGTGAAGATGAGCACTTACACAGTGCGCCCCACGCCAGACTCTGTCCCAAGCACTTGTCGTGCAGTGACTCTTCCTCTGTGGTGGGGCTTAACCAGGTCCCTGACGAATGCTCCTCTCTTACCTTTCCTGGCATCTGCTTATGCTTTGTGATCCTTACCTCCCTTGCATCTGGTGAGTCTTTTGGACTAAACTAAGACTCCCTCTTCTTTTTAGGTATCATTTATCACTGTGATCTTACCAAAGAGGAGCTGGAACCAAGAGTTTTCCGAGAGGTGACCGTGAAAGGAATCGATGCTTCTGATTACCAGACGATCCAGGTATGGGGAATTTGATCTCGTACCTGTGAGAGTCAGGAAATCTGACTTTCAGACTAGGCCATTCACACTCCAGCTTGTCAGAAGCCATGGGGGTAACTCGTGGTAACACAACCAAAAAATATTCTGTAGCCCCTGTTATTGCCAGATATTGAATGCAACGCTAGGACTGAGCAGTGAACCGGTGTAATCCCTGCTTTCCCGTAACATGCTGATTCTGCTCCCATGGCTGCTACTGTTGACAGGAAGCCAGAGTTCTTCGTCTCGGAGCTCTGATTGCAGTAGCTCTCAGAGCAACACTGTTTGTCTATATCACACTGCTCACTTGAATATGGGTTGTGTTCTAGTTCAGGTCGTTTGGTGTCATTAATAACAATGGAGATTTGCTCTGTGTAAAGTATTGCCTCAATTGCCAGGAATCTGTCTTTTTAGCCTGAAGTTCATATGTATTTCTGCCTGGCACGGAGTAGACATTCAATAAAATATCAGAATGAATGAATAACTAACTGTCATGTCACCACAAGCTCCATCTCCAGTCATCATCTTTTCAGGTTAAGAATCTCCTGTTTTGTTTTTTCAGCTCCCCAAGGGGACTGAGTCTTCCAGAAACCAAATTGCCGGTTGATTGATGATGATGGATTTCTATTCCTTCGCAGTGAGAGGGCACTGATAGGGCACCAGGTGTTTATCAAGCCTCTCTTACCTGGAGGGCTGGACCACACAGGTCACAGGTTGGGAATCAGAACATTGTTTTGGAAGGAAGATTAGAATTAAGAGTGCTGGATGGTTCCAAGAATGTTTCTGTGAAACGAGGGCTTTATTAGAGCATGGTGAATTACTCTAGAAACAGTCTAGACGGTACGCTGGATCTAGATCGTACTAAAGCTCTGCTTACATACACAAGTGGTGGGCTGGATTTGGTGCAAGGCTACAGATCACCACCCCTGTGCTGTATCTGGAGTTGGCAAGCCAGCCTCCAGTTTTCCTGGAGAACAGCCATGCCCATTTGTTTACATGTTGCCTATGGTTCCTTCTTTCCCAGAGTGGTTGCACCTGAACTTGTATTGCCCACAAGGCCTAAAATATTTAATATTTGGCCCTTTAAGAAAAAGTTTGGGCCAGGCGCAGTGGCTCATGCCTGTAATCCCAGCACTTTGGGAGACCAAGATGAGAGGATTGCCTAAATCCGTGGGTTCGCGACCAACCTGGGCAATGGCGAGACCTTGTCTCTACAACAAATCAAAAAATTAGCTGGGCCTGGTGGCACACGCCTGTAGTTCCAGCTACTTGGAAGTCTGAAGTAGAAGGATCGCCTGAGTCCAGCAGGACGAAGCTGCGTGGCTGTGAGCAGCATGCCACTGCACTCCAGCCTAGGCTACAAAGTGAGACTCTGACTCAAAAAGAAAAAGTTTGTTGAATCCTTGTCTCTGTAAAATAGTATTTAAAATCACAGTGTTTGTGTTAAATGCACAGGCCTCTGTCAGGAAACCCTCTTAGGCCTGAAATCTCCCATATAGTTGTTGGGTGACGTTGGGCAATTCATTTAAACTTTCTGCCACAAATTTTCTTTCCTTTTTTTTTTTTATGTTTTCAATTTTTTTTTTTAACTATAAAGATGTGGGGTACAATTCAGGGTTAGGTATACAAGCATTGATTATGCAGGTACCCTTGTTGATAAGGTATGCTCCTCCTTCCCCTAGCAGTTTTCCTCAACTGCCAATCCCACCCCCTCCCGACAGTTTCCCACTACTGCCAATCCCTTTCTTATAGTATTATGGTAAATGTTCAGGATCCCTTTATAAGTGAGTACATAAGGTACTCTGTTCTTTGTTTCTGTGATAGATCACTGAGTATGATCAACTCCAAATCCATCCTGGTTGCTGCGAAATCCATATATTTGTCCTTCTTTATGGCTGTATAATATTCCATTGTGTATATGTACCACATTTTTTTTATCCAGTCCAGCTTTGATGGGCAACATGTCTATTCATGTCTTTTGCCCACTTTTTAAAGGGACTGTTTGGTTTTTTCTTTCTCTGCCACAAACTTTCAACTGTAAAATAGAGATAGAACATTTTTCAGGATTTCTGTAGAATTATTATGAGATCATGTATGTTAAGGGTCTGGCACATAGGCTATAATCTGTTGTTTTCAATAGTATTAGAAATATATATAACAAACTTTTAGTTCATCTTATGTGTTTGGCATACCTCTTGTTGGTTTCACTTTTGGGTGAGCCATTGCCTGTAAAGACATCCTGTAGGGGCCTGCAGCCCCAATCTGTGTTTACATGGTTCATGAGTTCATCCTTGTCCTATATGAAACTTTTAAAATCTGTTCACTTTTAGGCTGGCATCCTTTGCTCTTCTCCCTTTTCTCCGTGTGTGAGAAATTTGTCCTATCAGCTGTTGCTTTTGGCCTTCTCGAGGCTAGTTCTAGTCCCTGCCTGGGCATTCCCCAGCAAGGATAGGTGTGCCTGTTCCATCAATAATGCCAAGGGCACCCAGGCAGCACCTGGCAAGCGTCCCCTCTTCTTGAGCAGTCTCTCGGCTGCTTTAGGACTAGGCAGAGTTGTTAGAGAAAGACCCAGTCTTCTCCTCCTTATTGCTGCTATGTAGCTCTCTCAGTTCCATATAAAAATGGCAGGATTTTCCTCTTTTCTACTCGCCCAAAGTTAGTGCCCAGGTGTACACTTATCTTTAGCGCAGGGGTGTCCAAACTTTTGACTTCCCTGGGCTGTATCCAGTAAAGAAGAATTGTCTTGGGCCACACATTAGCTATATAATATAGCTAGTGTCTATATATAATAAGACTTCTTTTTTTATATTTGTTATTATAAAGTTTATGAAAATGAGAACAAAATAAAAACTAGTGGGAAATTTGACCTTGTTTTTGTAAAACGATTCTATCCACATCTGGTTTGATGGAAGTGGTCGCAATTCTGAGTGAGTTCTCAAGGTGTTCATCAGAAATGTTTGTTTGAATTTTGCTTTTCATGTGCTTCATGTTTGAAAACAGCAGCTCACAAATATATGTGCTGCCAACAAGAGATGTCATGAATCAGGCGTGATTGTGAACTTCAAAAATGGAACTGCACGTGGGGTCACAAAGAATATAAATGCTAAAAATCACATGATGCTAAAAGATTTTGCAGGGCCACATTCTAGCTGTCCCTGGCCACATGTGGCTCACAGGCCACAGGTTGGCCATGCCGGCTTTAGAATATAGGAGACCGAGGGACTCCTGAAATAATGACAGCTGCCTGGGAAGCAGCTGCTTCTAGGAAAGCACGACTTTCTTCTAAGTGAAGATGATCACCCAATAGCTCTTTTTCCTGTTGTGATAGTAATAGTATTCTTTACAGGTGATAAGCTGTATAATACCTAGTATGTATTATTTTCATTTATAAATGAAAAGATTAAACTTTACAGCTGAGCAAGTGCTTATGTGGACTAGAAATGTATCAGCCATGTATATAGCAGCTTGAAATGTCCTGGAAAACTCACAGAATTTATCTGTGCTTGGCTCTCCACTTCCCAAAGAAAACTTCCCTGGCACTGAGCCACTCAGATACTTACAGCTTTTTATTTGTACTGCTACAGTGGGGGTGGGTAAAAAAGATTCATGGTAAATAGTTAAAGAGATAGTCAACAGACAGACACATTGGCTTGCAATCTTAATGCATCTCCTCATTTCCATCCTTAGAAAATGGAACTCTGCCCATAAGCAGGGTGTAGCTTCTGTAGTGCCAAAGAAGAGCCTGTATCTACTGATTATATGCATTATACATAGTTTACTCTTCTTGTTTATTTGTTTGTTTAATGAGTCAGGGTCTTTGTCACCAGACTGGAGTGCAGTGGCATGATCATGACGGTCATGATTCACGGCAGCCTTGACTTCCTGGGTTCAGGTGATCCTTCCACCTCAGCCCCTTGAGTAGCTGGGACTACAGGCCTGTACCACCATGTCTGACTAATTTTTTGATTTTTTTGTAAAGATGAAGTCTTGCTATGTTGCCCAGGCTGGTCTTGAACTCCTGGTGTAAGCAATCTGCTCACCTCAGCCTCCCAAAGTGCTGGGATTACAGGCGTGAGCCACCATGCCTGGCCATACAGAGTGTACTCTTATTGAAATAGAATTATATCATTGTATAAAGGTGCCTTTGAAATGCACTGTGATGTCATGACACTATCGACTTGTATTGCTTCAAATCCATTTCGCGGCAGCTTGGATTCAAGTGCACACAGCAGAGCTTTGACGTGAAATGAGAGCGTGACAGATGCTCTTACATTTTGATTAGGCTCTTGGCAGTGTTGCCAACAGTGACCTACTATTGTAAAAGGCGGGCTTTTGAAAGGATTTGTGCACAAGTGGAAAAGCTTCCTAACATGTATAACAGAAACCATAGCATTTTGGGGGAAAACAGATACTCTGTTTTTATGTTAAGTTACTTTAGGTTAACATTATTTTTGGTTCCACTTGACCCTGGTGTTTATGTTTATTCCATATGTGATGTAAAAAGAATATCTCCCAGACTGTCTGTCATTCTTCTTCCATTCTGTGAAGCATATTATCATTTTGATGCAGATATTGCAACACAGATTACCCTGCCCGGTTGGTCAATACTAACTCATGGTGGTTATGACCAGGCACATCTTTTAATGGTACTGTCTACCTGGTGTTGTAGCTAGTGAAATGGACCAAGCCAAGGAGAAAGAAGCATATGGTCAATAAGCCCCAGAGAGACAGCTGTAGTGTGTGATCTATATTCCCTCAAGACCCTGAGCATCTTGACTGGGACGGTGAAGGATCCGGTGTCATATTTTGCTGAAAAGACACAGAACAGAGCTGCTGTCTGTATAACCTGTATCCATTCCTGATTACAGCTGTGGATAAAAAATTGATCTGTACCAAAAAAATATAGTTTTGAAAGTGAGATTCTAGAAAAACTCAGCTTCTCTTTCAATCTGAGGCTCATAAAATAACTTAATTTTAATGGGTTTAGCAAATTTGCAATTGGTTAATCCTCTCATTTGCTTGGTTTTTATTGTGAGTGACACAAACATGTAATACTGATTACAATCTCTACGCCGTTGTCTTTTAAAAAGAAGTAGAAATACTGAGCATTAGAAATTACATTTGTGAAATAGATTTGTTGATAAGTGAATTTACCCAAAACAACTGACTACATTTATAATCAATAACATGTTTCACTTTAACAAAGTGAGTTAATAGGAAAATGAAAACTAAAATTTATTTATTTTTCTGTTTTTATATTTTATTTTAATGATGTGGGTGGGTTACAATTCAGGATTAGGTATACAAGTGGGCATCGTATAGGTAAAGTTTGAGCCTCCCTTTGGTCCCTACTGTGCCTGGTTTGAGATCAGGTACCCTTATTGATGTTGTGTCCCCACCCCCACCCTGGCAATATCCCACTACTGCCAATCCCTTTCTTATAGTATTATGGTAAATATATTATGAATTATTATGGATCCCCTTATGAGTGAGAACATAGGGTACTCGGTGCTTTGTTTCTGAGATAGATCACTGAGTATTATAGACTCTAAATCCATCCAAGTTGCTGTGAAGTCCATATATTTGTCCTTCTTTATGGCTGTGTAATATTCCATCATAAAATTTAGTCTGTCAATAAATATTTATAGCACACTATGCAATGTCAGGTACTGTTTGAATACAAAGAAATTCCAGACATTAAAGCACTGCTGCCCCTGGGAAACTTGCAGTCAGACTGGAGAGGTGAAGCATATAGATCTGAAAAGATCAGACAACCCAAGGATGCTATCATAGTGGTTGAGGGAAAGATACAGGCTTCAGTCAGTGCCATGTTGTTCAGAGATCATCCTGGCTGGGGTCGAGGAAGAAACTTCATAGGAGGTATGGGAGTTGGACAGGGCTTCAAGGAATGGTTGTTCTTGCCATTCACAGTTCTCCCACTGAGATTTCTGGACAACTTTCCCCCTACCCTTTGTTCAAAGAGTGCCTCTGCCTTTTTCTCACAGTCAGCTCAAGAAGCTAAGAATCCTACTGTCTGTATCCTGTGTGAGAGGATTGCTTGGTACTTGTCATCTGTGGATGGAATTGTGCATTGTGGTTGAATTGTGGTGTCACAAAGGAATGTGATGTAACAAAAAATGCACTTTCTGGTTTTTCAGTGTCTCACTTTTGTTCAGCTGGCTGAGGGATTAGCTTTTCTGCTTTCAAAGTGAAAGACAAAATGTATAGACCTGAAAAGAACAGTGAACTGACTATACCATGAATAACCTAGTAACATTCATAGTGTACTCACAACAATTTCCACATTTTTATTAAAAATAAAAGTCAATGTAAATTAGGAAAAGGCTAGTAGTTACATTTCAAGAAAGGAAGCAAACTTAAGTCAGTGTAGCAGGAAAAGAGTAGGATTTTTAAAGTATTTAACATTGATTTTACTGTCTTTATTCCTCTTCTACTTGGTAGGAATTTGACTTTTCTAAGGATTGCCTACTATAGTGCATATGAAACATCAAGAACATCTCTAAGGTGGTTTGCTTTGTAGCTGAGTGGAAAAGTTAAAATAGATGATTCTTTGGATTTACCAGCATGCCTTGGGGTACAGGGAGTGAGGTTTCATTTCTTCCTTTTAGATTTTTCTAACCTGGTGATAACTAATTTGTGGTTGCTAGCATACGGACTTTTCTATTCAGAAGAACATGTTCTGAGAACATTAATTAGTGTTTTAATACTCATTAATTCATGGCCCATGAAGTTTTTGAATGTTGACTCATTCACATCCTTGGTGAGCTGACTGTTGAACTAGTGATAATGTCTCTCAGTAGCACCATGCTCATGCAATTGGGTATAGATCGGAAATCTTCAGAACCTAGTAGGGAAAAGTGGATAGGGCCATGTTCAAAAAGAAACTTCTTAAGGGCCACTGTGCTTACATTCGATTAGGGAACTCCTTGAAATGGAATCAGTTCTTGACAATGTATTGCCCAAGCATTTGTGTTATTTTGATAAGAGGCTTCATGGTGACATACTCTTGAATAAAGAGATTCCTGCCCTACCTTAGAATCTTCTGAGTCATACAGGTGTTCTAGCTTGAGGGCATACTATCTGTATTCACAGTGTACATGGTTGTGTCTCTTTCCCTTTCTCTTTCTCTAGATAACAGCAGGGTCGATATAATTTGAGTCTAGAAGATGGTAAGTCTTTGTCTTCTTGCTATCTTATAATAGGGAAACCAGTTATGCAGCCCAAGTATATACTTGCTGAAGTCTCCATACCACTGTACAGAAATTATCTTCCATGTCTAAAAAGGACACTACTTTGTAGCAACCTGAGACTGTATAACCCGTAATGGGTGAAAATCATAGGTCACCTTTGAGAACTGAGCAACCCTGCTCAGTAGCTGTATAAAGTCCCTGTAAGGAAAGGTAGACCTAGGGAGATTTCTTGAGCCTTCTGTGGTGCTTCCCTGTAGCAAGGTAGATGAACGCTCAAGACCCACTCAGTCCTGTGCTGATCCTTCTTTGAGTTTCTCTGAATTTTGCTCTGAGGAAATAGTCCTTTTTTAAATTAGGAATGTGGTTTGCATTGCCACAGGGACAGGAGCATAACTGAACCTATGCTTGGTGACTTATGACACGGGGAGAGTGGCCAGGACAAGAAGCCTCTTTGGCTGGCTCTCCTGGGGCACGTGGAATGGGCCCAGCACCATGGGAATTTTGCTTTGCAAGCTTGCTTTGCCCAGATATTAATAAGCTCAACAGGTGATTTCATATGATTGCTTTCCATTCAGTTCTAGGCAGCATCTAGGTTTATCTTTTTTTTTTTCTTTTTGAATTGGAGTCTCACTCTGTTGCCCAGGCTGGAGTGCAGTGGCACACTCATGGCCACCCCAGCGTCAACCTACTGGGCTCCAACAATCCTTCTGCCTCACCCTCCCAAGTAGCTGGAACTACAGGTGTGTGCTACCACGCTCGGCTAATTTTTTTTACTTATTGTAGAGACGAGTTCTCGCCAAGTTGCCCAGGCTAGTCTCGAATCCATAGGCTCAGGCAATCCACTCACCTTGGCCTCCCAAAGTGCTGGGATTACAGACTGAGCCATCAAGCCCGGCCTGGGTTTATTCTTTAATAATATGTTGAAGGCCATAACTGTCACAAGTCAAGCTATACATAAACTCAGTACTCTAGGTGACAGCTATTCTCATTGTAGATTTGTTCACTTTTAGTATACGAGGGCCTCCCACCCCCAAAAATTGGAATTTTCTTTTGGAGGACAGGTTTCCTTGTAGTACACTCAGAATTTTTTCCTCTGGATCAATCTGGAAGTTTTGAAAAAGTTGTGTCACGATTTGTGGAAGTAATGTCCTGAGTTGTGGCAAACAGGTGACTGGTTCTTCTACCATGACAATGCACTTGCACACACCATGCTGAGTGTTCAGCAGTTTCTGAACAGAAATGGCATGACCTCTGTACCCCACCCGCCCTGTTCACCATATCTTGCCTGAGTCACTTATTTTTGTCTCCCCAATGAAAAAAGTCCTTTAAGGAAAATGTTTTGCCGATGTAAAAGAGGTGAAACAAAAAACAACAGAAGCACCAAAAAGCATCAAAATGGACTGTTTTGAGCAGTGGAAAAGTGTCT